>CANTUR010000332.1:617500-1235000 GCA_947683625.1 Mallotus nudiflorus | reverse complement strand
TAAATAGAACCCTTATTTAATATTAAGTCACTAAAATGTCTCCATAATTCAACATTTATCAAGACTTGGATTGCTCTATATAGGTCTACCAAAGTAGAGTGTATTAAGCCATATGAATAAGATAAGTCGGATAATGGTGATATTCGAACATTTGAAATGGTTTGACTTAACAACATCATTAAAATGGTTTTGGACCTAGGGCATTAGATGAGATTTTAGCTAAGACAAGTGATGTCAAATGCTATATCTTTCCAAGAATTACATGAGATGAAATTGGTAAAGAATTACCTACCTAAATAGCTATACTTTAGGTGATAAGCCAAAGCTTACTTAAAGTATAGTGAAATATAGACCTTCACCTACTAAAATTACATTCAAATTTATATGAATTCAATCTTGATAACCTTGCCAAGGATCATTCATAAATCAAGCAAAAAGAAACTCTAATCCCCAATAAGACCCTTAAATAACCTTTACTTAAGAACCTTAATTATAAAGAATTAAAGGTTGTTTAATATAAACCTAATATTAACAAAGTTGATTTTAAGTCTAAATTAAACTAGGTTTGAATGTACAAAGCCTTCACTTAATAAATTCACTAAAGTTCTTTTAAGAACAAGAGAGAAGGACTTTAGCCTCTCAAGAATTCATATTTAATTGATAAAATTTCATTAAAATTCGTGCTATAATGTTATAGCCTATATATAGGCATGTAAACATCCTAATCCTTGAAGCAATAGGTTTTCTTACTTATTCCTAAAGACTCATATAAAGGAAAATCCTTAACTAAAAAGGATTCCTTAAAAAATATGACAATTAATGATAGCTAATGACAACTAAGCTTTGAAAAGTCAAATTGACAACTCATGACAACTAAGCAAAATTTGACCAACTCTTTAAATATGAGTAGTAGCCACTCTCCATCACATATAAAATTTTATTTGTAGAGAATATTCTTAAAAGATTATTGATTATTGTAGATTCCTTTAGCATCTTCTAAAACCTTCTAAAATCTTCAAAATTGCACTTTATGTATTTTGAATGCAAATCACTCAACTTGAAGAGTTTGACATGAATTCTTCATTTTGAGGGTCAAAATATGATAATAAGGTGCAAAAAGGATGATTTTTCCCTTATGTCAAACTTTCTCCAAATTCACTTAATTGAGCTCCAGTTGCACTTGTGCTTTGATTAATCAACTCAAGCTTCACCTCTTGCTTCACAAACACTCCTAAAGCATCCTTGAATTTCTTCATGCAAGCTTTAGTCATTGGACCATTATACTTAAGTAGATCATCATGCTTATCAACATAGTTGGTGCTTATTTGGTTTGCAACATTTCCTCCTTCCTCGCGAAGATTTGTCCTCAAATCATCAACCTTATCAAAATCAAAAGGAGATAAATCATAAACATTAAAAGTTGTACTAACACTATAATCACCAGGTAAGTCTATTTTATAAGCATTATCATTGATCCTTTCTAGAACTTGAAAAGGACTATCACCCCTAGGATGAACTTTGAATTACACAAACTAGGAAACATTTCTTTCCTTAAATGTACCCAAACCCATTCACTAGGTTCAAATATCACTCTTACTCACCCTTTATTAGCTTATTGGGCAACTTTTGCATTCTTTTATTCAATATTGAAACACACCTTTTCATGTAATGCCTTAACAAAATCAGCCTTTCTTTTACCATCTAAATAAATTTGCACATGCAAAGGCAAAGGTGATAAATCTAATGGACTCAAAGGAATGAAACCATAAACAACTTCAAAAGCTAATGACAACTAAGATGAATGCACACGATTATAAACAAATTCAATATATGGCAAACACTCCTCCTATGATTTTAAATTCTTTTTAATCAATATGCGCAATAATTGACCTAAGGTGTGATTTACTACCTCAATTTGACATCAGCTTGAGGGTGACATGTAGTAGAGAATAAACACTTAGTCCCCAATTTACCCTACAAATTCTTCTAAAAATAGCTAAGGAACTTAGCATCCCTATAACTAACAATTGTTCTAGGCATACCATGTAAACGCATAATTTCCCTAAAGAAAAGATTAGCAATATTAGAAGCATCATCAATGTTATGACATGCATTAAAATGTGCCATCTTTGAAAAATGTGAAGGAATCAATTACACACATCAGAATATGAATGGAATTGTGGTGTGACCACGAAACTGGTTAGGATAAATTTTAAAAAATTTTCCTAGTGTGTAACCCTTGCATGAATGCAAGCATTCCAAAACCACCAAGATCACAACACATTGAATTTACATAACTAATTACTTGCATGATTAATAAACAAAATAAATCAAAGATTCACAAAATAACCAAACACAAAGCATGGTATGAGACCTACATCTAGAGTTTAGTAACACTTACAAACTCCAAATGTCTATAGGTTTCTTGATAAGCTTTAAGAAATGGTTTATGCAAATCTACAAGCTCATAGCTCCCCAAGTGTGAAGCCTTTAGCTTGAAACACACAAGTGGCACCGAAATGACTCCAAACTTTTAAAGAATCTCTACCTATAAGCTCCTCCTTGGTGGTGACCTGAAAGCTTGCTAGAGCTCCTCTCCTTGCTTGGATGATGTAGGATTTCTTGCCTCCTTTGGATGTAGCCTTCACTTGCACAACTCTTGTACAAAGGATGATGACAATGGACTTATGAAGAAACATAAATCTTGTATTTCTCACTCACACACTCACAACACTTAGAAGAAGGATGAAGAAGAAAACTCAACTTTTATTTTCTCTCTTTGTGTTTTCTCTCCAATGTACATGGTAAGTAAAGTATCAAGTGTGTAAAGAAACTCCACTAACCTAGTGTATGTATGTAATAGACTAATTTGCATGTATAGAGATTCTCACTAACTCAAGCTTGAGTGTAGGATAAGAAATCTCATGCATGTGCTTACTTTTTCACTTTAAGTGTAAAATAAGTTATCTCATGCATGTAGAGATTGACCACTAACTTAAGGTGCATGCTTATGACACATCTCCATGTTGTCAACCGTGCAATCACATTGCATGTAAAGCTATGCTTAGGTGGCCACCAAGCAAGCATGATCATCACATGGTCATGCTTATGTGGCACCTCCTTTAGTAAGTGGGCTTTGGGCTTCTTTAACTCTTAAATGAGCCCATCTCTACAACATCCACCAATTAGTCTTATGAGCTTTATTTAACACTTAAAGAAGGCCCATATTAATAATACACCTAATTGTTTAAGCCCATGCATTATCCATTAAGCTACATATACATGCCCCATCTCATAGTCCGTATCCAAACTAACATTGGTGGCAAATATCAATTTGGTCCTTAAACTTAATATCACATATTAAATTAAGTCCAAATTAATATTCAATAGTCCTAACCTTTGAATTAGATTTCAGGATATGCTAGATCCCCACACAAGTGAAAATCCAATTCAATTAAATAATTAAACACTTTAATTAATAATCAAATTAATAATTATAATTATTGGTGCTACTCTTATGTGTGTGACTTACTAGGTTCAAGTCCAAATGGCAATGGAAATAAATAATATTAACTCTTAATATTATTGGAAACTCTTTCCAATCTAAATGTGAAAATCCTAATTAATCACATTTAGTTTCCATAAGTCATGAGTGACCTTCAACATATATGTCACGACTACCCAATTGGAAATGAATGCTATTTGTAGATTTATAAGAACCATAGAATATAATTACCATGCACTTAATGTCCCTTCATTTGAAGATCCTGACATCGGCTAGAGTCATGGTCAATCAAACTCTAATTACCTCAATCATATGACCTCATCTTCAATTCAATTCTTATTAAAACATGACTTTCACTAAAAACACTTTCTAGCACTAAAAACTCTTTTTAGTTAAGTTAAGTTTAACCTAGCTAGTTACTTATTCATCGAGAACAACTTAGGTAGCATAAGATCTTATCCTAGTTCACTCCAGGCAATGAATTCCATCTTGGCTTATCACTCATCCTTATATAGAACATACTAGAGCCATTATATGCCATATACCCATATGTGGCTAGCACAAGTATATAAGTGGTAATAAACTCTAATAAACCATATGTGGATGATCGTGTCACCTCAAGTCAAAGGACCATATGCACCATTATGTCCAAGACAATGATTGTTGACTAAAGTGAATTTCCATGTAATCACTTATCTTACTTACATCACTATTCGATCCACCCATTACACGAGTATCCACATGTCTATTATGATATCTCATATCAGGTAGTATAAGTCTCACTACCTCCCACTATCGATATCACATACCGATCAAGGAAAATAGACAGAGGTGATAGTTTACGGATTAATACGACCCATTTATTAATATAATGACTATGAACATTTTATAGCATATGTACTAAATGAATTTGTCACTTATATTATCAACACTTGATAATAAACTCATTTAACATTTCGCTAAAGGGTAAACACTCAAATAAACAACACTTTATCTAAATGAATATTATTTTACCATAAGGATAAAAGTATAATGTCATTTATATTACAAAAAATGGCACTAGGGCACATGTACTCTAACAAAATGATCAATAAACATAAATTTTGCATAATTACCACGTTTTGACTTAGGTAAACCTAAAACAAAATCCATAGAAATATCAACCTAAGGCATACTAAGGACAGGTAGTGGCATATATAACCTATGAAGCTTAGACTTAGACTTAGCTTGCTTACATGTAATACACTTATCACAAATTCTTTGTACATCCATTCTCATGTTAGGCTAATAAAAATGATCATGTAGAACATCTAAAGTCTTAGTAACACTGTCATACCTTAAATTTGACTATCCCCAAAAAAATCCGATGATGAAACGAATCCTTGAGATGACTAGAGTCTGCTTTTTTGTAAAACCTCTGAAGTGTGCAACCTTAAACACCCAACCAACCCAACCAGTATGAAAAATCAATCATTGAGTCATTAAGTTGTGCTCTGACCTTGAAAAATACAAATTATTGGAACAACAAGAGGTTTATTTTGAGAAAACTCCTCTTAGAATACTTAACTTGTCGGGCCGGTGCATATTTTATTAGATCGAGACCTAGCTTTTTTAAAAAATGGAAATCAATTTTGACTAAACGGACTTCAAAAACACATCTGAAGGCTCTAAAACCTTTAAAAGTGGTCCCAGAATAGTCCAACACAACCTGGGTATTAGCGTGTATCGCTCACAATAGGGCATGAACACCCTTAGGTGTCATGTGCTAAAATTGAAGCCGAATTTGGCAAAACAGACTTCGAAAACTCATCTGGAAGGCCCAAAAAATCTAGGAACTAACCCTAGAATAGCACGCATAGAACCCGGGAATAGCACGTAGAGCGTCGAAGTGCATGTGAAAACACACATAGGCACCTGTGGCCACACGCACACTATGCGTGGTCACACTCACTTGGCATGGCCACGTGCAAAAATACACTCACACATGAGTGACCACGCCTACACCACCCTATTCTACACATTTTTTCCCTATAAATAGACCCCTATACAACCCATTTTGGAGGGGGGGAAGCAAGTGAAGACATACACGCTCAAGAGTCAGTCCAATCGAAGGCATGAGAATCCCTTTCCCATATAGTTTTTGGTCTCCCACAGCCTTTCCTTTAGGTTGTTAGATCCTTTTTTTCCACCAAACCCAGCCTCATCTTTGTTAAAGCACACTTTAAAGGTATATAGTCTAGCATCATTCTGCTGTCATTTTTAACCTCTCGATGAGGAAAGCTTGATAATCTCTTGAAGCTAGAGCTTTAAAGTTCACATAAGCTGAGTCAAGTCTGAGGACTACACAATCATTATAGCATGCTTATTTTACCGTATTGCATTTTATTTTACTGTCACCAACATTTGGGAATACTATTGTGCTTATGTGATGAGACTAGCAATCTTGCATGCTACATGAATAATATATGTGTTATTATGGTCATTTTACATCATCATTCTACATCCTCTATTTCCAAAATCATGAAATCACATTGTAAATATCAATAATGTGAAAAAGTTCATGTCCCAGAATAAAGTCATCATGCTCTCGGTCTAGTGATAACCTTATGCATCCTTTATATTATCATCATTCATCATCATAGCATAAATAATCACTGTAAACATGATCATCCTATCATTCACTTAATAAGCTGTATAAATTATCATGTTATCCTTGTAGATCAACCATATTAGATTTACTTTTTTGCAATCTTTTCCTTTTCATATGTATTTTATCAGGAAAGTGATGTCATAAAACTTTCAGCTTTATCATCCTATAATATTTGATGTACTATGTAAATGCTATATAAAATGTCATTACCAAAACGAGGGTGCTACAGTAGCTATACATCGAATATCATATAATGAGAAATAGTTAAAAAGTAGATGCGATCTCCCAAACCCAAAAATCTCTGTTGGGGACAATACTCGCTGAGTGACCCAATGTTGTCCCTTTCTTTTTTTGATTTTCTAAAAATCGGGTGGCGACTCCATAAAATCAAAAGCGTCTCATCCCCCTGAGAGCAATCATTCATCCTTAGTCAGTAAAGTTGCCATGTCACTTAGAAATGAGAAGACCTGCTACACTGTTTAACAATAAACAACAACACAAAAGTCTTCTTCACTAAAACAAGAGGTTGCTCATAGTGGCAACTCCACTGGGGACTTCACAGCAAGAGGGATCAACTCAAAAATGAATATTTCTCATTATGCAATACTCAATTGTATAGAGCCCCTCACCACTGCATTTGCACTACACAAAACAAGTGCACCACTTGTCCCTAAAAGCCTCGATAATACTAAATGACGTTGCCACCATGATTCCACTAGAGTCACAGGGCGACAAAGATATGGTATTATCACCTTTAGTCTTTACTCATGCATTTACCGAAGTCATTTGACTAGAGTCTGTAACCTAAGTCCTTAAGGGGGGCAACCGAGTTATCAAAAGAATGCTAGACTCACTAATTGGAGTCCATAACCCTAATCATATGGGCCATTCTCACTAAAGGAACCCTTAGCCTTTCACCCTAAATCAGCTCATATAGATAAACCAGTAGCAACATCCACTAGGATTCCACCAAGCTATGCATGTTATCCTTTTCCTAAAGCTATTTGTTTGACCTGATACTCATAAATGACATGACCCTCTTAGTGTCTATCATTAAATGACATCATAATGTCATTTTTCATAGAAAATTTACGCTAATGACCATGTGATTCTCATCTACTTCATGTGAGCCCGAAGCATGAGGAACAATGAGAATCATGTACCTCAGCTGATACGAACCCTACCTATAATAGAGATAGAACACGCATCCAACTTTGAAATCTTGCCCAAGGATCATCAAGGATAGGTTATGTTGATGGAGCTAAACCCCTTACTTATTAATTTGAAGCAAGATACTTAGCTATTATAAGATGAACAATCGCACAATTCTAAGTTTAATCTAACCTAACAATTGTAATGAAAGGTAGAAGTGAAACAATTCAAGTAAACTTACAAAGTTTCAAAAGAACAAAGTTTAAGGAAAAACCTCACTTTTAATATTTCAATGCTTTCAAATTCGTATGTCATAGGGTTAGCCCTTATATAGGCATGTAAACAACCTAATCCTTAAAGGAAAAGGTTCTATTCCTTATTCCCAAATATACCTATATAGGAAAATCCTTAATTAAGGATATTTCCTTTAAAATAGGACAACTAATGACAACTCATCTTTGAAAAGTCAAAATTGACAACTCATTACAATTCATGACAACTAAGCATTGAAGCATGCCATGTCATATGTTGACCATTGACCATTGACTTTGACTTCTTGACTATTTGACTTTGACTTTGACTTGGAATATTCTTGAATCTTCTCACATCTTTTAGAATCTTCTTGAATCTTCCTTATTGACTCCAAAATAGGAAAATAATTCAAAATTCGTCCATATCAAGCTAATTAATTTCAGAATAAGAAATTAAGCTAATTAGCTTAAATTCTTCATATTCAGGCACTTTTGATCCCTTTTAGGGTTCATATTATTCCCTCCCTCTTGAAGATGATTCACCCTCAAATCATAGCCATCTTCTAGATTTGATAAATTTGCAAATCCTCCAGGGTCAAACACAAACTTCTTGGTTGAAAACTTTATCTTCACAACATGTATAGCAACACTTGTTTTCTGGATGAAGTATGTCAACATGATAAACTTGTTTGAAACAACGAAACTAGGCAATTGATGAAGAAGTTGGTTAGTGATAAACAAAACATCCTTGTACATAGGTACAAGTATAGGTTGGCTCACATCACTCATTTTTGTACAATCATTTATTTTCTTTTCACTCATGACTGGCTGGTTTTCTCTCACAAAGTGTTTCCCATTTTTCTCACTTTTCACACTCAACTCATTTATAGCACTTGGCTTACTTTTTCCTTTTCTCTCAACTTCATAGGTTTCCCTCCCCAATGCATTCCTTAATGAAGATGGAAACTCTTCACTTTTTTGATTAGTGCACATGTCTTCAATAATTGCCTTTGGTGGTGAAGTTTCAATTTGGCACTCTTCCTCATTGCCCTTTTTCTTAACTAGTTGCTCAACTAATTCACTGACTTCAACACCTTCACTTTCCTTGGATTCACACACCATTATTGTCTCCTCATAAATACTCACTTTCTTTTCATACTCCAAAGCTAGTTTAATTATAACCTTCAAAGAAATAGAAGATTCTAATTGCACTTCTTTCTTCAATCTCTTACCAATCTCGCACTTAAGCCCATTGATGAATTTTGTAACTTTCCTCCTTTCAAATTCACCTACATCACTTGCAATTACAAACAACTTAAACTTTTTAATATAATCATTAACACATAATTCATCACCTTGTTTAAGCCTTTGTAATTTAAGACGAAATTTATCCCTAACTTCAGAAGGAATAAAATGTATAGTCATTAACCTCTTCATTATCTCCCAATTTTTAATCTCATTAAGCCCATTCATGCTCCATGATGCCCTCAAATCTTCCCACCATATAGTAGCATCACCCAAAAATTTACAAGAAGCAACTTTACACTTTTGGAAATCACTTAATTCAAGAGAGTCAAATATCTCCTTTATTTGTTGCATCCATTCCAAATAAACATAAGGATCATCCCCACCAAAAAAATAAGGCACGTCCATAATAACCATACACAAAGATAATTTAGAAAAAAATAGAAAAGAAACCTTCACAAAACACTCCCTTATGTGTTTACACTCAAGGATGTGAATGCTCTCTTGTTTCACTCAAAATTTTTTTTTTTTTTCAATTTATAAAGAATTGATAAGAAGAAAAGAATAGATAATGCATGAAAATTAAAGGATACGTAACCAAACCTTAAAGTTTGGCTCTGATACCAAACTGATACGAACCCTACCTATAACAGAGATAGAACACACATCCAATTTTGAAATCGTTGCCCAAGATCGTCAAGATGAGGTTGTGAAGATGGAGCTAAACCCCTTGCTTATTAATTTAAAGCAAGATACTTAGCTATTAAAAGATGAAAGGTAGATGTGAAACAATTTAAGTAAACTTGCAAAGTTTCAAAAGAAACAAAGTTAAGGAAAAACCTCACTTTTAATATTTCAATGCTTTCAAATTCATATGTCATAGGGTTAGCCCTTATATAGGCATGTAAACAACCTAATCCTTGAAGGAAAAGGTTTTATTCCTTATTCCCAAAGATACCTATATAGGAAAATCCTTAATTAAGGAGATTTCCTTCAAAATAGGACAACTAATGACAACTAATGACAACTCATCTTTGAAAAGTCAAAATTGACAACTCATTACAATTCATGACAACTAAGCATTGAAGCATGCCATGTCATATGTTGACCATTGACCATTGACTTTGACTTCTTGACTATTTGACTTTGACTTTGACTTATTGACTTGTTGACTTTGACTTGGAATATTCTTGAATCTTCTCACATCTTCTAGAATCTTCTTGAATCTTCCTTATTGACTCCAAAATAGGAAAATAATTCAAAATTCATCCATATCAAGCTAATTAATTTCAGAATAAGAAATTAAGCTAATTAGCTTAAATTCTTCATATTCAAGCACTTTTAACAAATAATGACATCCCTCGATGACGGAACCTATGAATTGTCGTCCATTTATCCTTATCAGATCAAATGAATGGGTTAGGAACCTAACTAGATTGTGGACATTTATATCGATAAAATCAAACTATAAACTATCAAACGATACTTTCATGACTCACAGTAAGCATATCGGATATCGATGTGGGGGCAAGAACTTGGACTCCTTTTGATTGACCTTGGTCCTATGCATACGGGCATATATGGGCTTTATACATCATTTGAAGCTAGAATCCAGTCCATGCATACACGCTCACCCTTTTCTTTTGTAGGCACATGTCATACATCATTCATTTAGCTACTCCTAATAAATGTACAAGAATACTACATTCAAGCATGAGTGAACAAGAAGATACCTCCTATCAGTAATTCAAAGACAAGCTAAAAGAGGGGATCCAAAAGTTGCTTGCTAATGGCACTATAGTTGAAATCCTCCAAGCTTAAATCAAATCCAAAAGTGCCTGAGATTGGAATAGCACACCACTAAATGAAGCATCTTATTTTGTTCACCTAAGGGTAGATAAGGCAAAGGGAATTCCTTGTACTCTAGTTCAAGCTGATAATGATAATGACTACTACCAAGATCTCAGGAATGCACTAAAAGTTGCAAAAATTATTGACATGACCAAGCCTAAATCGATAGGGGAGGTCAAACTATTGGCCAACAGGATGGCTCAATTGGAATTCGCCTTCAAAGAAAAGGAAACTCATGGCTCCAAAAGCTTCACCAACCTAGCACTATTCAAAGATGAACCACTTCCAGATGATTTTAAGCTACCAAACTTTGCTAAGTTTAACAGAACAGGAGATTCGAGAGTCCATCTAAGGCAATATGCTACCTTCATAGCTGCCATAAAGTTTATAGAATCATAGATTGTTCGATTTTTCTTCACATCACTAGAGGAAGGACCGAGGGCATGGTTCTTTGACCTTAAAGATGAAATAAAAAAATGATTGGCTACTGCTAACTCAGAAGTTTATCAAGCAGTATGAATACAACACTCAGTTAGACATCACTTGAAGGGACCTTGAGACCACAAGGTAGAAACCTGGTGAAGCTTTCTCTGATTATGTCATAGATGGTAGGGAAAGGCAGTCAATATGAGAAACCATCCTCCTGAGGATGAACAAATAGAGCTGATAATCAAAAGGGCACTACCACACTTCATAAAATAGATGATCTTTGCTCATTTTCCTGACTTTATATCTCTCTATCAGGCTAAGATCAGAATTGAGGATAAAGAACCTCAGCAAGCCAAAAACACTTTTTGTTGCAATACCCAACCAAACACCTAAAACACCTTCACCCGTACCATGGAAATAAACATGATACAACCCAACTCCCACAACTCACCATCTATTAATACCATTAAACTAGCAAGAAAATTCTCAAACTTTAACCTCCCACTATCCAAAGTATTCTAGAGACTTCAGTAAAAGAACCTCCTACAATCACAAGAGCCTAAGCCTCTTCTAAACCCACTACCACCTCAAATTAACCAAAACTTGTTCTACCATTTTCACCAGATGCTTGGCCATACCATTAATACATGCAAAACCCTAAAAAATCTAATCCAAGACTTTATTAACTCTAGAAAAATAAATGACCTAGAAAAATGACCCAGTATCAAGACTAATCCTCTCTTAAATTATTAAAACATGCCTCCATTAACCATCAGCATGATCTCCACCAATTTACCAAAAGACATTGTTGAAAAATCAATCCAAGCCATACAAGAAACCTAAGACAAGCCCCCAGAAGACAAACCATCAAAACCCATTCTTGAGCCTCATGATTCTAGTGAAGATGAGCAATGCCCTTCTACCTTTGAATACATTCCAATTCCATGAAAGTTCCTTCCCCATTTGATGATGCAAAAAAGAGCCAGGAATACAGCTCTCCCTATGAACAGTAAAGTGATTGATTGCCCTTACCCATAAGAAGCAAACATAGACAAAAATTTTAGCAGTAACCATGAAGTATGGGATCTACTAGGCCAACCATCTGTGAAGTTTGACTACAAAGTCAAGTATACTGTACCTCCTGCTGCTCACACACTCTTAGAAGACATAACAGCCTCAGGATGGGGGAGAAGAATTTGACAATGAAGATGGGATAGACAGTACTATTCAGCTTCATAACCTATAAATCATAGGGATAGACATATGGTATGACTCTGATGATCCTGAAATCATTGTTTGGGACCATAATAGTAGTACAAAAGTAGATAAGTAGGCCACTGAGAAGCCCTGACTAGCAATTAACCATGTAACTTGCAGTAGGCGAGCATATCAACCTCCTGAGAAAGAGAAGGAACCCTCTAAAGAGAAAGAAGTAGCAAAAGATCAAGCTCCAGTTAAAAAAGAAGACATTATCCTCAAATAGCTCAAGAAAACTCAGGCACAAGCTAGTATCTGGGACCTACTTATGGCCTCTAAGAAGCATATAGATGCCCTAGTCAGAGCACTAAATGAAGCAAAGATTACCACTAATGCCTCACCATGCGAGATGATAGCCTCTCTAATGAAAGCTCCTTCCAATGCAATAACCTTTTCAGATGAAGATTTACCCCTCGAGGGAAGGGTCCATAATCTTCCTCTCTTTATACAAGTAATTGTCAAGACTAAGAAGACCTCATGTGTTATGGTAGATTACAGGCATGCCATTAATGTTTGCCCCCTAAGGTTGCTACATAAGTTCAGGATAAATGTTGAAAACCTAAAAGAATCCAATGTGGTCATACGAGCTTACGATGATTCAAAGAAGCCAATCATCGGCACTTTCAAAGCAGTAGTTATAGTGGCAGATATCAAATCAAAAATAGAATTTACTATCCTGGACATCCCTCTAACTTTGTCTTGCTGCTAGGAAGACCTTAGTTCCACCCACTAGGGGGCATACCTTCCATGGTGCATCAAAAGATAAAGTTCCCTTTAAATGGAAAGGTTGTTACCATCCCTACTGAAACAAACAACATTATTGCCTATTTAAATGTGGTCCTACCAGGATTCCAGGTTTCCATGATCGATGATGGTCAGGTCGATCTCAAAGTTGCTGCTATGATGAAGAAAATGCAATATCTGCCTGGAATAAGATTAGGAAGAAGAAATATTACGGTCACAGAATTCCTTGACTTTCAAGGATAGACTAACAGAAATGGTTTAGGGTACAATCCTCAAAAGCATACTAGGGCTAAGAAATCAACCTCTTTTATGGCTAAAAACTCAACCTAAGTCTATTAAGGACAAGTTGAGGAATGGGTGAGCAACAGAATCAAGAAACCAAGGTTTGAAATCTTCAATGACATCCTCAAGGAAAAGCACTTACAATAAATAATCACTGAGACTGACATCTGTGAGCTGATGAAAAACCTGGAGATAGAATATAAAAGTGAAGCTATCAATCATGCCCAAGCTATTACCATCCTTGAATCGATCATTAATGACATCTTGTTCGAAGACATTACTGATGATTATCTATGTACTTTTTCTTTGTTTGAAAATGATGATGTAATGAACTCTAAAGTTAATGCAGTGAAATTAGATTTTGCTTACTTGTTTGATGTCTTTCCTTATGGTAGTGTGCATTGCACTGATCAAAACATTAGTATATTTGACATTCATTCCATATACAATGAATCATTTAACATTGGCATGGAATCTGAACCACGCATTATGTATTTTTGAAAGATGTTACCCCTGAAGAGAGGAGAGAAATTGAAAAAATATTAATAAAATATTCAAAAGTACTTGCCTGAACGTACGTTGATATGCCTAGTATTGACAGAGACATTGCTCAACACTTCATTCTTAGTGCAAACTGGTAAAGCAAAAGCTGAGAAGATTCAAACTAGAATGGGCCCAACTAGTGAAAAGGACATCGAGAAACAGATCAAGGCAAAATTCCTAAAGGTAGTAGACTATCCAGAATGGTTAGCAAATATGGTGCCAGTACCAAAGAAAGAGGAAGAGTTAGAATCTGCATCAACTACAAAGATGTGAATAAGTCCTGCCCGAAGGATGATTTCCCACTACCTCACATAGACATACTGGTTAACAACGCCACCATATATGTAATGTACTCCTTCATGGATGGATTCTCTAAGTACAATCAGATCCTAATGGCCATTAACGACAAAGCAAAGGCAGCTTTCATAACAGAATGGGGTACTTACTGCCATAGGGTAACGCCTTTTAGACTAAAGAATGCAAGGCAACCTACCAGAGAATGGCGACTGCAATGTTCTATAATATGATACATAAAAAAGTGAAGGAATACGTCAATGACATGATGGTCAAATCAAGAACAAGGGAAGAACACCCCTCTGATCTCAAAAAGTTCCTCAGAAGGGTCAAAAAGTACAGTCTCAGGCTAAATCTGAAGAAATGCATATTCGGGGTTACTTCAGGAAAGATGTTAGGGTATGTTGTCAGTCAGAACAGGATTGAAATGGATCCAGACAAAGCAAAAGCCATCAAAGAGATGTCAGTGCCAAAAATAGAAAAAGAAATCAAAGGGTTTCTAAGGAAACTATAATTCATCAACAGATTCATCGCTAAGTTGACAATAGTGTGTGAACCAATCTTTAAGCTACTTAGAAAAGATCAGCCGATTGAATGGAATGAACAATATTAGCTAGCATTTGATAAGATTAGAAGCTACCTATCCAACTTACTGGTTCTAAGACCACTTAAGCCAAGGATGCCTTTAACCATGTATATGGCCATTGAAGGGAACACAATCAGTGCAATGTTAGCCCAAGAGGGAGAAATGAAAGAAGAAAACACAGTCTACTACTTGAGCAATAAAATGCTCCCATACAAGGAGAAGTATAGCCAAGTCGAATAGATATGCTTGGCAATGGTATGGGCAATGAAGAAAATCAGACACTACTTCAATCCTATAGAACTTAGGCCTTGTTGAAGATAGACCCAATGAAGTACGTCTACAAAGCTCCCTCTCTAGTGGGAAAACTTGCCAAGTGGCTCATACGACTAATAGAATACGACATGCAATATCTAACTAAGAAGGCAGTAAAAGGGAGAGCAGTGGCTGAATTTCTAGTTCTCAACCCCATTCCAGACTCAAAAGAAATCCAACTGGACTTCCTAAATGACCTCAACTCAGCCATTGAAATCTAAGGATGGCGCATGTACTTTGACGGAGCAGTCAATCAGTTTGGCACAAGAATCGGTGTCATACTGCAATCTCTAGAAGGTGAAGTAGTTCCAATTGCTAAAAAGCTCAAGTTTAGAGTCATAAATAATAAAGCAGAATATGAGGCATGCATACTCAGAATATAAGCACTAATAACCTTGGATGTCACAAAAGTCAAAATCTTTGGAGATTCCATGCTAGTAATCAATCATGCCACGAAAGAGTGGGAACTGAAAGAGCAGCACTTAAAGCCTTATCTGGACCACTTAAGGCTACTCACCATGTCCTTCCAAAAATGCATATTCATTCATCTCCCTAGGACCCATAATTAGATGGTAGATGCACTTGCTTCCCTAGCATTAGTATGGGAAGGACCATCTAAAATACCCATAAAGCCTTTAATTCTATTTAGATTGGGACAACCTTGCCATACAAATTGTAGAGTAGTAAAGACAGAAGCAGCTAGAAAGCCTTGGTTCTATGACATCTAAAGATATCTAAAGGAACAAGCCTATCCTAATCAAGCAGATGAAAGAGACAAAATAGTCATTCGACGATTAGCATCAAAATTCACATCATATCAAGGTGTGTTATACAATAGAACCTCAGATGGTTTACAACTTTAATGTCTAGATGAAACTAAAGCTGTAAGAGCAATAGAAGAAGTACACGAAGGTGTCTATGGTCACACATGAATGGAGCAATCCTGACTAAGAAGCTAATCAGACAAGGGTTCTTTTAGATGACGATGATGGAAGACTGCATCAAATTTGTAAGGAAATGCCATAAATGTCAGATCCACAGGAATGTCAGCCACCTTCCCCCAACATAACTATATTACATCTCCTCTATATGGCTCTTCTCAGAATGGTGGCTAGACATAATTGGGAAAATCCACCCGACAGCCTCAAACGGACATAGGTTCATCCTAGTGGCAGTTGACTACTTTACAAAATGGGTTGAAGCAAAATTATTTGCAAGGATAGGAGCCAAACAAGTGACTAAGTTCATCAAAAGAAACTTGTTTTGTCGATATGGGATCCCCCATCACATCATCTCTGACAACGGTGTCTAATTCCGAGGGGAAGTTAAAGAGCTACTAAGGAGTTATAAGGTGGAACATCATAGATATTCTCCTTACTGGCCATAAGCTAATGGGGCTGTCAAAGCTGTAAATAAGAACATCAACAAATATTGTCAAAGATGACTCAAACTTACTGAGACTGGGCAGACAGATTGCCATATGCCTTATGAGGGTATCGAATGACAGTCAGAACTTCAACAAGAGCAACTGCTTTCTCATTAGTGTATGGATCAAAATTAGTTCTTCCAATTAAAACAAAGATCAAGTATCTTCAGGTAGCAATCAAATTTGAATTACCAAAAGTACAGTGGGCTTAACAGAGGCACGACAATCTCACTCTCTTAGATAGCCAAAGGCTCAAGGCTCTATACCACACACAGTTGTATCAGGCTCGACTAGCCAAGTCCTTTAATAGAAAAGTAAAACATAAGATTGTGAAAGCAGGAGACTAGGTGCTAAAGCAAACAAGACAGAATGTTCCGGACCTAAGAGGAAAATTCAGACCAAATTAGGAAGGCCCATACCTAGTTAAAAGGAGCAGTCAAGCTACTGGATTCTGAAGGCAATAAATTCATTAAACTTGTTAATATAGACCGCCAGAAGAAGTACTATGTCTAAAGCACAAAAAAAATCATCACCCCACTGAGTTGAAAACCTAAAAATGGTAACTCAAGCAAAAGTTAATGACTTCCCTTTAAGTTGAAAACCTAAAAATGGTAGCTCGAGTCAAAATTAGGGAAAGAGAGAAAATACTTAACTCGACAACCTGAGAAGGTTAGTTAAGGACAGGGGTAACCTCAAATTCAAAATTTGTACGAATGTGCTTGTGCTTTTCTTAAATGATTATAGTGAAATGAGAATGATTACCAATATATGCAAAATGTCTTTGAAAAAGTGCAACACATTTTATCATCATGAATTGCATCAAGCATGCTTTGCATTTTCTTTCATTACATGACCATGGTTTTACCATCCTCTTTGAGCTCACTCTTTGAGATAAACCATTATCATATAAGAAAAAGAAAAAAAACCCCAGCTAAGTGTGAAAAGCTCCAAAAGGAGACACCCTAGGCAAAAAAGGGAAGAAAATAAAACCTAGCTAAGTGCAAAAAGCTCCAAAAGGAGACGCCTTAGGCAAAAAAGGGAAAAAAGTAGACGATAATAATGGCAAACATGATATGAACCCTACCTATAACAGAGATAGAACGTGCATCCAACTTTGAATATTAGCCCAAAGATCATTAAGGATAGGTTGTGTTGATGGAGCTAAACACCTTGCTTATTAAAGTGAAGCAAGATACGTAGCTATTAAAAGATGAATAATCACACAATTCTAAGTCTAATCTAACCTAGAAATTGTAATGAAAGGTAAAAGTGAAATAATTCAAGGAAACTTATAAAGTTTTAAAAGAATAAAGTTAAGGAAAAACCTCACTTTTAATACTTCAATGCTTAAATTCGTTTGACATAGGGTTAGCCCTTATATAGGCATGTAAACAACCTAATCCTTAAAGGAAAAGGTTTTATTCCTTATTCCCAAAGATACCTATATAGGAAAATCCTTAATTAAGGAGGTTTCCTTCAAAATAGGACAACTCATGACAACTCATCTTTAAAAAGTCAAAATTGACAACTCATTACAACTCAAGACAACTAAGCAAAATGACAACTCATGATAACTAAGCATTGAAGCATGCCATGTCACATGTTGACCATTGACCCTTGACTTTGACTTGTTGACTATTTAACTTTGACTTTAACTTGTTGACTTATTGACTTTGATTTGTTGACTTATTGACTTTGACTTGGAATATCCTTAAGTCTTCTTGAATCATCCTTATTGACTCCAAAATAGAAAAAAAACAACTTGCAAATTTTTCTAATTCAAGCTAATTAATTTTATAATAGGAAATTAAGCTAATTAGCTTGAATTCTTCATCATGTGGCTCCAAGGTTGTACTTGTAGTTAAATCCACCAACTTGCTTATAATGTGAAAGACAAACGAATTCAGTGCTTGTTTGAACTTCTTTGTCCTTAATCTTGTCATTGGTCCATTATAATGTAAAGGATCACTTGGTTTGATGGGCTTATTTAGCTTGGTTACATCATTCCCCCCTTCCTCAAGATGATTCATCCTCAAATTAGCACCTACATCAAAATTAAAAGGAGATAAATCAGCAACATTAAAAGTAGCATTTACACCATACTCACTAGGCAAGTCAATCTTGTAAGCATTGTCATTGATGTGCTCTAACACTTGGAAGGGTCCATCACCACGTGGCATCAACTTAGATTTCCTTTGAGTGGGAAATCTTTCTTTGCATAAATGTACCCAAACCTAATCACCTGGTTTAAATACAACTTTTACACGCCCCTTGTTTGCATGTTTGGCATATTGCTCAATCTTTCTTTCAAGATTTGCTCAAACCTTTTCATGTAAGGACTTCACAAATTCTGCCTTCTTCTTTCCATCTAGATTTCTTGTTCACTTAAAGGTAAAGCAATCAAATCTAAAGGACTCAATGGAATAAAACAATAAACAATCTCAAAAGGATAGAAATTGGTAGAAGAATGCACACTACGATTATAAGCAAATTCAATATGTGGCAAGCAATCTTCCCATGACTTCAAATTACGCCTAACCATGGTTCTTAGTAATTGAGATAAAGTTCTATTAACTACCTTAGTTTTCCCATCAGTTTGGGGATGACATATTATAGAAAATAAAAGTTTAATGCCCAATTTACCCTATAAAGTCTTCCAAAAGTAGCTTAAAAACTTAGCATCTCTATCACTCACAATCGTTCTAGGCATGCCATGCAAATGAACAATCTCTTTAAAGAACAAATCTGCAACATATTGTGCATCATTAGTTTTTCTACATGCTATAAAGTGAGCCATTTTAGAAAACCTATCTACAACAATATATGTTGAATCATGTCCTTGCCTAGTCCTAGGTAAACCAAGCACAAAATCCATGGAAATATCAACCCAATGTGAACTAGGCATAGGTAGAGGCATATACAAACCATGTGGTTTTAACTTAGACTTAGCTTGTTTACACACAATGCACTTATCACAAATTCTAACAATATCTTTTTTCATGTTAGGCCAATAAAATGATCATGTAAAACATCCAAAGTCTTGGCTATACCAAAATGTCCCATTAAACCACCCTCATGTGCTTCATGAATAAGCAATTCACATATAGAACAATTAGGAACACACAACCATTTCGCTTTAAACAAGTAACCATCATGCCTATAGAACTTTTCAAAAGCAATATCTTCACATGCATGAAAAACACTACCAAAATCATTGTCATTCTCATACAACTCTTTTATGTATTCAAATCCTAGCAATTTGGCATCTAAAGAAGCAACTAAAGTATACCTTCTTGAAAGTGCATCAACCATAACATTCTCTTTACCTTGCTTGTATATAATGACATAAGGAAAGGACTCAATGAATTCACTCCACCTAGCATGTCATTTATTAAACTTCTTTTGCCCCTTCAAGTGCTTCAAGGATTCATGATCAGTATGTATCACGAACTCTTTAGGCAATAAATAATACTGCCATGTCTCCAAAGCATGAACTAAGGCATACATCTCCTTGTCATTACTTCAAGCTTGCACCATTTAACTTTTCACTAAAATAAGCAATTTATTGTCCATCTTGTATTAGAACAGCCCCAATTCCCAAACTTGAAGCATCACATTCAATTCAAATGTTTTAGAAAAGTTAGGTAGAGTAAGTAAAGTAGCATATGTCAATTTATCCTTAAGCATGTTAAATGCTTGTTCTTGTGCTTCTCCCCACTTAAAGCCAACATTTTTCTTGATGACTTCGGTCAATGGTGCTGCAATGGTACTAAAATCCCTCACAAATCGCCTATACTTCGCATATCACTAACTCCTCTAGGCGTAGGCCAATCTTTAATTGCCTTGACCTTCTCTTCATCTACCTCTATTCCTTTTGTACTAATAATAAAGCCTAAGAATACAAGCTTATGTGTGAAAAAATAACACTTTTTTATGTTAGCATACAAACATTCCTTACATAGCACTTCTAAAACCAAATGTACAAGTTCAATATGCTCTTCCAAAGATTTACTATATATAAGTATATCATTAAAATAAATAACCATAAATTTTCCAGTGAAAGCACGCAAGACATGGTTCATCACTCTCATAAAAGTGCTAGGTGCATTAGTTAAACCAAAAGGCATGACTAACCACTCATATAAACCATATTTCATTTCAAATGTAGTTTTCCACTCATCACCCTCTTTCATGTTAATTTGATGATAACCACTTTTCAAATCAATCTTGGAAAATATAATAGCCCCATGCAACTCATCAAACATATCATCTAACCTAGGATTAGGATGACAATACTTTATCGTTATTTTGTTAATTGCGCCACAATCAACACACATTCTCCAAGTTCCATCCTTCTTAGGCACAAGTAAAACTGAAACAGCACATGGGCTTATGCTTTCTCTAATTTAACCTTTGTTCATAAGATCCTCAACTTGCCTTTGCAACTCCTTAGTTTCCTTAGGATTGCATCTATACGCAGGTCTATTTGGAATTATAGAATCGGGTATACAGTCAATTTGATGCCATTCATCTTATTAGTAGTAAAACACTAGGAATATCATCGGGGAACACATCTTGAAATTCCTACAATAATCTCATAAAAGAACTAAGCAAAGAAGGGTCAAGATCATTAGAGCTCAAATAAGATTCCTTATAAACAAGTACAAGCATAGGCTGCCTTAAAAGTAAAGCTTTCCTCACATCTTTTTCTTTTGCATAAAAACTTTCTTTTCTCTCTTGTCTTACCTCATTCACACTCAACTCTCCTTTTGCATGCGCATCACTCTTCTTTTTCTCATTGCGCATCCCCTCAAGCTCTCCTTTTTCCACTCTTTGCTCACTCCTCTTATTGCTTTTCTCACAGCTCTCCTTTTGCTTATTTGTCTTTTCTTTTTTATGCAAACTCTCTTTCTCTCTTTTTATTGCTTTTTCTTTTTCAAACTCTTTAAATCTTTGCTTTAGGACATTTTGGTCGTTACACACTTCTTTAAGGGTTACAGGTTTAAGGGTAATGAGTACATCATTCATTACAAAAGAATATCTATTAGAAAACCCATTATGATTAGCCCTCCTATCATATTGCCAAGGATGCCCCAAACGAATATGACAAGCTTGCATAGGCACTACATCACATAATACTTCAGCATATGGAAAATGCTATCTTTACTTGTTTAGTCACTTTTATCTCCCTATAATCATTCAACCATTACAATGTGTAATGCCTAGGGTACTTCATGGTATATAAATGCAATTTTTCAACTAACATGGTACTAGCTACATTTGTGCAACTACCCCATCAATGATCATACAACATACCTTATCTTGCACCTTGTATCTAGTGTGAAAGATGTTCTCACATTGTGCCTCATCCTCCATTTTCATTTGCACATTCATGATTCACCTTGTAACAAGAAATTCACCATTTGATGGACTTTGTACAACCTCATTATCACTTGCATCCTCAAGCTCGGGCATCTCTAAATTACACTCGTCGTCATCACTTTCACTAAAGACTTTGCTACCCCTCATAGTCATGGTGTGCTTAATTGGACAATTAGAAGAGATATGCCCATAACCCAAACATTTGAAACATTGAACATCACGAGATTGTTTAGTTTAAGTCTCACCTTTGTCTTTGGTCTTGGTGTTCCCCCCTTTATTTCCTCCTTTATTGTTGTCAAATTTTGCCTTAGTGAAGCTCTTATCTCCATTCTTCTAATTTGACTTCCATGAAGAACTAGAAGAAGTTTAATTGCCTTTGGAATTCTTAAACCTCAATTGCTTCTCAATCTTGATCGCCATGTGCAACATACCATCCATGTCAACATAATGGTGTAATTCTACTAAGTCGGCTATGTTTCTATTCAGCGCATGAAAAAACCTCACCATTGTTGCCTCACGGTCTTCATCAATATTTGCTCTAATCACAGCTATCTCCATTACTTGATGGTACTCCTCAACACTTTTAGATCCTTGTACAATATTTTAAAGTTTTATATACAATTCTCTGTAATAGTGTGTAGGAACAAACCTCTTGCGCATAATTGCCTTCATCTCCTCCCATGTCTCAATAGATCAATCATGGTTCCTTCTTCTACTAGTCACCAATTAATCCCACCAAACAAGTACATAATTGGTAAACTCTACCACAACTAGCTTCACCTTCTTTTCTTCGAAGTATTGATGGCAGTCAAAGATGAACTCCACCTTTTTCTCCTATTCCAAATAGGCTTCGGCATCACTCTTGCCTTGAAAGCTTGGAATTTTCATCTTGATGCTTCCTAAGTTGTTATCAACTCTTGCATGCCCGTTTCTGCCCGAATTGGATGTTTGTTCGTCATCCTCTTATTCATGTGTTCCATGGGTATTGGTTGTACTAACATCTCCATGATGACTTGACTCCATCTTATTTATTCGATCTGCCAAGTCTCCAATTTGATTTACCAAATCTAGTCTCAAATTCTCAAACAATTGGGTCATGGATTTCATGTACATCTTTTGATCGGGCATCCTTCTTCATGTTTTTAAGCCATTACTTTAATTTTTCCTATAAGAAATTATTAGTAGTAATAAAAAAAAGCTCATAAAACACTCCCTTATGTGTTTCACTCAATTTAAATGGTACTCACACTTGTGTTTCACTCAATAAGGCTCTTACCCTCTTATGAGCTCACCACTCACCTTTTACAACTCAAATTCCCTAAATCTCAATTCTAATAAAACTAATACAAATTACGTAAGAATTTTTTAATCAACTCAACACCACAATCATAAAAATCAAATTAAACTTAAAATTCAAAGCGACTATTCACGAATCAAATAAACAAGAAAATAAGCAAGTGAATAAAACTTTGCTCAAAATCAAAAACAAAACCTAATTTTTAGAAGCCAAGAAATTGCACACAATGAAAATTAACAAAAGAAGTCAAATATGAGTTCTAAACCCACAAACACAACCAACAACACAATTCTGAATTAAAATAAAGTAACAATTTTCTTTTTTCAATAGATGCGAAAATTGAACAAACTAAATCAATTAAGGGTTGATAGATTTTGAACCCTTTTACTTAAAACACAAAGATTGGATTTTTTTTTTGAATTTTTTTAAATTGAGAAGAATAAAAAGAAATTATGAGCTAAAATTAAATTATAAATAACCAAACCTTAAAGTTTGGCTCTAATACTAAACTGATAAGAACCCTACCTATAACAGAGATAGAACGCACATCCAACTTTGAATATTAGCCCAAGGATCATCAAGGATAGGTTGTGTTGATGGAGCTAAAACCCTTGCTTATTAAAGTGAAATAAGATACATAGCTATTAAAAGATGAACAATCACACAATTCTAAGTCTAATCTAACCAAGCAATTATAATGAAAGGTAGAAGTGAAACAATTCAAGTAAACTTGCAAAGTTTCAAAAGAACAAAGTTTAAGGAAAAACCTCACTTTTAATATTTTAATGCTTAAATTCATTTGTCATAGGGTTAGCCCTTATATAGGCATGTAAACAACCTAATCCTTGAAGGAAAAGGTTTTATTCCTTATTCCCAAAGATACCTATATAGGAAAATCCTTAATTAAGGAGGTTTCCTTCAAAATAGGATAACTCATGACAACTTATCTTTGAAAAGTTAAAATTGACAACTCATTACAACTCGTGACAACTAAGCAAAATGAAAACTCATGACAACTAAGCATTGAAGCATGCCATGTCACATGTTGACCATTAACCCTTGACTTTGACTTGTTGGCTATTTGAATTTGACTTTGATTTGTTGACTTATTGACTTTGACTTGGAATATCCTTGAGTCTTCTTGAATCTTCCTTATTGACTCTAAAATAGAAAAAAACAACTTGCAAATTCGTCCAATTCAAGCTAATTAATTTTAGAATAGGAAATTAAACTAATTAGCTTGAATTCTTCATCATGCGGCTCCAATGTTGTATTTGTAGTTGAATCCACCAACTTGCTTGTAATGTGAAAGACAAACGAATTCAGTGCTTGTTTGAACTTCTTTGTCCTTGATCTTATCATTGGTCCCTTATAATGTAAAGGATCACTTGGTTTGATGGGCTTACTTAGCTTAGTTGCATCAAAACATCATCATCGATGATACACAACAGGAAGCATATACAGTCATCATGATACAACATGCTAGAGAAATGCCTAGATACAACACCCAAAGTCTATAACCTTGGGAAAATGATACAATAGAGCAAACCACAGACTAAAAGTCCTACACCTAGCTCCTAAAATAACTACATCGACCGTGGCTGCCATTAAAAAAAGCAATGATCCTACTTAAGCATCCCCCTCATCTGATCCTGACTCATTGTCGTTCGTCATAAAGGACAATAGTTGTGACTCCAGCTCACTAATACGATCACGATAAGATGCATGCTTGCACTCCCATTCACCACTAGCAAGATGGTGCTCAACCTACATTACACATTACATATCATACACTCATACATAAAACATGTGCATAAAATAAATAAGTACAATAAAGATGGCATAACCTTTGAGTGGTGGCAAACTCCAAAAAGCACTACTGCGTACTCCCTGCAATAGTATACCAGTATTGGCCAGAGGAGATAGGAATCTGCAAAAGCAAGCAAATAAGTCAACCACCACTTGCTAGATAAATGAAACAAAGGCAAGAATGAGAAAAGAACATGAACATGGGTAGCATCAGTAGGAGAAACACCCAACTGAAGAAAGCTAGGTCTAGGCAAAATGAAGCTCACTGCTCTACAAAGAATATTCATCCTAAGAAAAGATAAAGATGGCTGAATAGTCAAGTCCCTAAGGATGGTACTGCTAGAAGCCACACCACTAGCATGAGCAGTCGCCTTAATATGGAACATACCCTTATCCTCCTCAAAGCAAGATCCAGATCTCCTCCGGCGTCGCTGTAGATAAGTTCTCACAACTCATGTCAATTACAATTTATTACTAATAAAGTTTGCTACATGCTTGCACCAAAATAGGAATAAAAGCTTACCGAATCAAAAGAAGCAACTTTAGATGACTCGCGTGATGGCCTAGCCCTCAAACCCAAGGGTCCCAGTAGCTACAGCATCAATTAGCTGAGGGATCAATACATCAGCATAAGGCAAACCCTCACTCTCCAAGAGGCTCTCAAAGGGGAATCCCATCATAACGACAGCAAGATCATCGCCACAAAGCTCATGACCCCAGAACATGTCCCTAGGGGGAAGCAATAGGAATTCTCCTTATGTATAGGCCATCCCACCAATGATGGACTAGCTCGCCTAAATACCATACCCTACCGACGAGGCCATAAAGCAACACTTGTCTCTCTATTAGCTGTCATTCAGCTGCCATCTCTGCCATCTAACGAGATCTCGCCACCCACCAGTAAAGAAAGATCTGCTCAAAGAGGCAACAATAAACTAACGATCCTAAAGAAAGGAATAATCAACATAATAGGAATCAGACATACCTGATTAAAGGACAGCTTCCTTATAGGGTCCTGAGCTACCATGCAATCCTCGATCAAATCAGTAGTCTTCTTAATCCAGCGAGAATAATGAGGAAAGCCATCCTCCCAAAAATGCTCGATGGAAGGATAAGGGAGAATCCTAAACTGATATGCCTAGATCTATTAATATTAGAGGTCAAAAATAATAAACCAAACGTAAAAAAATAAACAACAGAACTCCTACTCACGTCTTGCATGAACAAGCATCCACAGATCCTTGACTTATCTCAGCATGCTATGTCAAGGCCTGAGTACATATGAGAAAGGCAATAATGCCCCAACAATACCTTATCAAGCCATCCAAGTCTCTCAAGACAGGTAGCAATCGTAGATCACCCGTACACGAAGGGTTCAAGAAGACAATAACACTCAGCAAATAAAATAAAAAGCAGCGAGCTAGCTGCTCTATTGAAATAAGACCATCATCATACAAAGCCTGTATAGAAGAAACAAACTCTATGTATCGAGCGAAATATGGGTAACTAGACTTCATAGGAGTGACTACCTTGAGCAAATCTTTCATGAAACGTCTCCTTGCCACAACAGTGGAACACTCATCATCACTAAAAGGAATGGGCTCCTTAGAAAAGCTCAAACCCATGATAGCAGCAAAATCCAGCAGGGTAATAGTCATCTCCCCGATAGGCAAATAGAAAGTATGTGTCGTGTCCATCCATCGCTCTATCAATGCATACATAGCAATCTAACTCGATGCATACGAGTTATAAGATAATGCAATAATCACCTTATCAAAGCCCTTCCCTACAACCATTTACTTCACACACATCAGGAGACCTTGATAGTACATATTAACCTTATTAAAACTACCAGGTGGCACAATGACATACTTACGAGGCTGCAAACAACTGGTACATTTTCAAACATTTGCATAGCAACTAAACACTAACACATCTCTCTCTATCACTCAACAGGATCAAAACAGTAAAGGCTGAAAAGAAAAGCATAGTGACAAATAAACAATCATAAAAAGAAAATAAAGCAAGAGCTATCAGCATATATAATAAAGCTAGATAAGACAGTTATAGCAAGAGCTACAGACCAACAACTACAATAACCTCATATAAGCTAAATAAACAGCAAAACAGTTGATGAACAAGCTTCAGAAAGTAAGGACAAAGAGGGACCTACCTCACGATGATGATGCACCCAAGCATGAGTCTCCAAGCTATGGACAATAGGGATTGGATCTCCTTGAGAAAGCCTTGATGGTTGAGAACTTTAAGCACTATATGTTAGTCCCTACAGTGGACATCCTAGCTCTTGTAGCCTCTACAAAGTCACCCTCAAGATCAACATCAACATCAATAAAAATGTCCACCAGACCCTCAAGAATGTTGGGGAACTCCATTTTATGCAAAAGAAAATGGAAGTACATAAGCAAAAACATAGCAGAAAGCAACCGAAATACTAAAAGGGTTAAGAAAAGTCATAAAACACTGAAAGAAGTCCGGATAAAGCCTCTCAAGACCACGCACCAGGCACGTGACCACGCACACAAGCGCATGATCACGCATCCCCCATGCTCAATCACGTGCACTTCTTTGTGGTTTTATGCACACTTCAAGACTTTACACACTCATTTCTACAATCCTAAACTTCCATTTGAGCATAAGATATGCACCAAACTCACACAAAAGTAAACTAGTGAGGACTTTATCTGTTTAAAGACACTACACGTGCACCACTTTCTTCAGAAAACTCAACATCTTACAAAAGAATTAGAGTAAGGAAAATTCATTACAAGAATATCTTACTCCAAATCATCAAAATGATATCCTCAACATAACAAATCACTGCATCATTACTACATCATCACACTGCATCATTACTGTATCATCACTGCATCATTACTACATCATCACTATATCACTATTGCATTATCACCACTATCTCATTCATTGCTTAGAAGTATTCGCATTGCTTAGGAGCACCCTCACACCACTTAAAAGCACCCTAACATCGCTTAGAAGCACTCACTTTCATTCGCTTAGAAGCACTCTCATTGCTTAAAAGAACTCAAACTCATCGCTTAGAAGCATTCACATTGCTTAAAAACACTTTCATTGCTTAGGAGCATCCACACTACTTAGGAGCATTCTCATATGCTTAGTAGCATGTTCATTTGCATGACACCTAAGAAGGTTATAGTCACATGTTCATTTTGCATGACACCTAAGAAGGTTACAATCACATATTCATTCGCATAACACTTAAGAAGGTTATAGTCACATGTTCATTCATGTGACACCTAAGAAGGTTATAGTCGCATCTGCATTTTTCTTAGTAGCATCCTTATTTGCGTGACACCTAAGAAGGTTATAGTTGCATTCGTATTTTGCTTAGTAGCATCATCATTTGTATGACACCTAAAAAGGTTATAATCGCATATGCACTCTACACTTTGCATCAATCACAAGCTTGCATATGTCTTAAAATAGCACCCTGCGTGACGACCAAGTCACAGAAAACAACAATAAACAAAACATGACATCAGAAATCAAATCTTTATGAGACATCTAAAAACAACCCATAAGTAAGTACCTCTCTCCCTACTAAAATGTTTTTGCATTTTCCTCACATGTATTGATACTAGCGTTAGGTGGCTATACAGCACACATGAAGTAGGGAGCAATTATCATACCTCAAATTTGACTATCCCCAAAAAGGTTTGATGATGAAACAAATCCCCGAGATGACTAAAGTCTGCTTGTTTGTAACACCTCTGAAGTGTGTAACCTTAAAACACCCAACTGACCCAATTAATGTGCAAAATTGATCATTGGTCATTAAGTTGTGCTTCAATCTTGTGAAATATGAATTATTGGAACAACAAGAGGTTTATTTTGAGAAAATTCCTCTCAAAATACCCAGCTTGTCGGGTTGGTGCATATATCGTTACACTGGGACCCAACTTCATGAAAAAACAAAAATCAATTTTGATAAAACAGACTTTGGAAACACATCCAGAGGGCTCTAAAACCTCTGGAAGTGGTCCCAGAATGGTCCAACACAACCCAAGTATCAACGCGTATTGCTCAAAAGAGTACGTAAACACCCATAGGTGTCATGTGCTAAAATTGAAGCCAAATTTGGTAAAATGAACTCTAGAAAAGTGTCTAGAAGGCCTAAAAACCTTAAGAGCCAACCCCAGAATAGTGCGCATAGAACCTAAGAAGAGCATGTAGAGCATCAAAGTGCGAAATGAGCACAGGCATGCACTGTGCGTGGTCAAGCGCACTTGGTATGGCCATGCGCAAAAATACACTCACATGCACGTGACCATGCATACACCACCCCATTCTACACATTTTTTCCTATAAATAGACCCCTCTACACCCCATTTTGGAGGGGGGAAGTAAGTGAAGACACACACACTCAAGAGTCAATCCGATCGAAGGCATGGGAATCCCTTTCCTATACAGTTTTTTTCTCTCCCACAGCCTTTCCTTTAGGTTGTTAGATCCCTTTTTTCTACTAAACCCAACCTCATCTTTATCAAAGCATGATTAAAAGGGATACAGTCTAACATTATTCTACTATCATTTTGAACCTCTTAATGAGGAAAGCTTGATAATCTCTCGAAGCTAGAGCTTCAAAGTTCACACAAGTTGAGTCAAGTTCGAGTACCACACAATCATTTTAGCTCGCTTATTTTACCGTGTTGCATTTTATTTTACTGTCGCTAGCATTTGGGAGTACTATTGTGCTTGTGTTATGAGACTAGCAATCTTGCATGTTATGTGAATAACATATGCATTATTATGCTCATTTTACATCATCATTCTGCATCCTTTATTTCCAAAATCATGAAATCACATCGTAAATATCAATAATGTGAAAAAGTTCATGTCCTGGAATAGAGTCATCATGCTCTCGGTCTAGTGATGACCTTATGCATCCTTTATATTATCATCATTCATCATCATAACATAAATAATCACTACAAACATGATCATCATATCATTCACCGAATAAGCTGTATAAATGATCATGTTATCCTTGTAGATCAACCATATTAGATTTACTTTTTCATAATCCTTTCCTTTTCATATGTATTTTATCAGGAAAGCGATGTAATAAAACTTTTAGCTTTATCATCCTATACTATATGATGTACTGTGTGAATGATATACAAACTGTCATTACCGAAACTAGGGTGTTGTGGTAACTATACATCGAATATTGTATAATGAGAAATAGTCAAAGAGTATATGCGATCTCCCAAACCCAAAAATCTCTGTTGGGGAAAATACTCACTGAGTGACCTAATGTTGTCCCTTGCTTTTCCTAATTTTCTAAAAATCAGGGGCGACTCCATAAAATTAAAAGCATCTCGTCCCCTTGAGACCAATCATTCATCCCTATTTAGTAAAATTGCCATGTCCCTTAGAAATGGGAAGACCCGCTGCACTAATTAACAAAAAAAACAACATAAAAGTCTTCCTCGCTAAAACAAGAGGTCGCTCATAAACACCAAAATGCCCCATTAATCTGCCCTATGTGCTTCCCTTACCAAGAGTTCACACATACTACTTATAGGCACACATAAATGATTATCATTAAAAACCCATTATGCCTATAATACCTATCAAATGCAACCTTTTCACATGCATGATAAAATTTGCCAAAGTCATGGTCATTCACATATAATTCCTTGATGTACTCAAAACCCAATAACTTAGTATTAAAAACAGAAAGAAGCATATACCTTTGAGATAATGCATTAATAACTATATTTTCCTTACCTTTTTTTATACCTTATGATGTGATCTCAAGCTCAAAACTAAGGTCTAATGATCCACAAGATCCATTGCAAGTCCAACAAGGCCTGATGAGAAGGTCAAAAACCAAGAAATTACAATAAGCCTTATTAATCTTCATTCAAGGTATTTGGAAAGCCTAAGAAATTCCAAGTATAATCAAAATCAATAAGGAGGCCCAAATGGTCTTGTTTACCACATTCAAACAAATGAATTTAGAGGGCTAATAGTTAGTGGGGCTTAAAATGTGTTAGTGGATATTTATATAATTAATAATGAGTGGGGTTTAAAGTGTGTTAGTGGGAATTTACATAATTAAAAGTTAGTGGGATTTAAAGTTTGTTAGTGGGAATCTACATAATTAATAGCTATAATTACAAGTTAGTGCGGTGAGATTATCTTAAGTTTTCATATTTAGAGTAGTAGTATGAGCTTGGTTTTGTATCTATATAAACAAGACCTCATTTCATTGTAAAACATGTTGAATTTGAGTTATAAAATATTGAGTTTCTTTTGGTGAGAAATTTACTTTGAAGTTCTTGTATGAACTTTGTGACTTATCAAGCTTAGTGAGGTTTGTGGTGTCAAAATCCAAAAAAAAATTATCTTCTTCTTCATCTTTCAAACTTTTTTTTATTTGTTTATGTTGAAGACTTTAAAGTCTATTAAAGTTTTTATCAACTGTTAATTCTTTCCATTGCAAGTTTATTATAGCTTTTTAGCTATTTGGGAGCTTAAATGCAGGGCTAATGATCTTATTCTAACTTGGTAAGTTCTAAAATAGTTTTTCTTATCTTATTCTTGAATGATGCTATAACAGAATTATGGAAGGTGATAAATTATAATAATCAAGTTTATCATAGTATTGAAACTATTAGGGAGCTTATGGTATGAATCTATTGATTTCCATCATTTTTCATATCAGAGCTTTGGCTTAAGATTAAGGTTTACTTATCCCTTTTATTTATGATTTAATTATTTATATATTATTTCTTTTCATCTTAAGTTTCTATCTACCATTGTTCTTCTGAATCTATTGATTTCCATCACCTTATGACATATGGAAAAGATTCAATAAACTCACTCTATTTAGAATGGCATTTGTTTTGCTTCTATTGTCCCTTCAAATACTTCAAAGACTCATGATCAGTATGAATCAAAAACTCTTTGGGCCATAGGTAATGTTGTCATGTTTGTAAGGCTCGAACTAATGCATACATCTCCTTGTCATATGTAGGATACTTCAAGGCAGCTCCATTTAACTTTTCACTAAAATAAGCAATTAGCTTTACTTCTTGCATGAGAACAACTCTAAAACCCAAACCTGAGGCATCACATTTAATTTCAAAAGTATTAGAAAAGTTGGGTAAAGAAAGTAAAGGTGCTGAAATCAACTTATCCTTAAGTGCGTTAAATGTTTTGTTTTGCTCATCTCCCCATTTAAATCCAACATTCTTCTTAATAGTGCAACAATGAATTGTTCTTAATTACTTCAGTTAATAGTGCAACAATTGTTCTAAAGTCTTAAATGAATCTTCTATAAAAACTTGCCAAAGCATGGAACGAATGAACTTCTCCAATAGACTTAGGTGTAGGCCATTCCTTGATCACCTTAACCTTCTCTTCATCCACTTCAATGCCTTATGCACTCACCACAAACCCTAGAAAATGAGTTTACTCATGAAAAAAGAACATTTCTTAAGGTTAGCATACAACCTTTCTTTGTGCAAAACATAAAAAAATAAATGTGTATGATCAAGATGTTCATCTAATGACTTACTAGAAACAAGTATATCATCAAAATAAACAACTACAAACTTCCCTAAAAATGCACACAGAACATGGTTAATTAATCTCATGAAAGTACTAGGTGTATTAATTAACCCAAAAGGCATAACTAACCACTCATATAACCCATATTTTATTTTAAAAGAAATTTTCCATTCATCCTCTTCTCTCATCCTAATTTAATGGTATCCACTTTTAAGATCAATTTTAAAGAAAATGCATGCACTGTGCAATTCATCAAGCATGTCATCTAAACGAGGAATAGGATGGCAATACTTAACTATTATTTTGTTCATAGCCCTACAATCAACACACATATGCCATGAACCATCTTTCTTTGGTACTAACAAAATGGGTACAGCACATGGGCTCATGCTTTCTTTAATCAGCCCTTTATCCATTAACTCCTCCACTTGTCTTTGTAACTCCTTTGTCTCCTCAGGATTGCATTGATATGGTGGCTTGTTTGGAATTTGAGAACTAGGGATGATATCTATTTATTGCATAATTCCCCTTAAGTGTGGTAAACCCTTTGGCACTTCTTCAGGAAACAAAACGACAAATTCCTTCAAAAGACACAAAAACAGTAGGTAAAGAAACATCAAGTTCATTAGTAGTAAAACACACCTCTTTGTAGATAAGCATATAATCATTGGCGTTTAAGAAAAATATGCCCTCTTCACATCACTATCTTTTGCATAAAAATTTACTTGCCTCTCTTTCTTCTTTCCCTCAATCTCTCCTTTTGCATGCACCTCTTATTTCTTTTGCGCATCCACTCTTAGCTCTCCTTTTTGCACTCTTTGCTCACACCCCTCATTTGTTTTCTTATAACTCCCCTTTTGTTGTGCATTATTTTTTTTCTCTCTCATGCGCATGTTCTGTCTCTCTTATTATCTTTTAATCCTTATAAACTTCTTTGGGTGACAAAAGTGAAAGTACAATATTTTTACCATTCATAAAAAAATATTATTGGTTTGTAAAACCATTATGAGTAATCCTTCTATCAAATTGCCATAGGCACAATATCATAAAGGACCTAATCAACATACTTCCCCATAGAAAATGGAATAAGTACTTGTTTAGTAACCCTAACCTTTCCACAATCATTCAGCCATTGCAAATTATATGGTCTAGGATGTTTCAAAGTGGGCAAATTAAAATTTTCAACTAACAACGTACTAGTCACATTTATATAACTACCTCCATCAATAATGAAACACCATACCTTTCCTTTAACTCTACATCTTGCATGAAAGATGTTGTCACATTGTTCATCCTCTTCTACTTTTGAGTTCACTTTGCAACTAGAAACTCTTTGTTGTCAACCTTTTTAAGGTGTTCTTTAGCATCACTTGCATCTTCAAGTAGGGGCATCTCATCTTCCTTCTTTTCCTCCTCACTATCATACTATCTATTAATAAGGATCATGGCCTTCTTATTTAGAGAATCATGCTGCATATATCCTCTTCCCTTGCATTTGAAACATTCAATGGAGTTTATTTTGAGTTTAGGTGCTTTAGCTTGCTTTGAGCTCCCTCCTTCCTTCCCTCCTTTGTTAACTTTAGGCTTGGAAGTGCTTTTTTCACTCTCTTTCCACTTTGACTTCCAATTGGATGTTGTTGTGGTCATATGAGACTTAGAAGTTCTCCCCTTCAACTGTTGCTCCACTTTGAGTGCCATATGGTACATGTCTTCTAGCTCTTCATATGGATGTAATTCCACTACATGAGCAATCTCCTTATTTAGCCCATTTAAGAAACAAGCCATAGTCTGTTCACGGTCTTCATTAATTTTAGCATGAATCCAAGTTATCTCCATCTCTTAGTAGTACTCTTCAACACTCTTTGAACCTTATTTAATACTTTAAAGTCAGTTGTGCAGATCTCTATAGTAATGATTTAGCACAAATCAATTTCATACAATGGCCTTCATCTCTTGCCATGTAGAGATAATTTCTTCTTCATAATGCCTTCTTGAAACCACTAGTTGGTCCTACCAAACAAAGGCATAATCCATAAATTCAACAGCTGCAAGCTTAACTTTCTTTTCCTCAGAGTAGTTATGACAATCAAATATGAAATCTACCTTTTACTCCCATGCTACATATGTTTCAGGATTGCTTCTAACATGAAAAGTATGTATCTTCATCTTTATGCTCCTAAGGTTGTTATCTTACCTATCTTCATCTTTATGCCCCTAAGGTTGTTATCTTGCCTATCTTAATCTTTATGCTCCTAAGGTTGTTATCTTGCCTCTTACACCCTTGATTGCTTTCATTAATGGATTCATCATCATTATTATGCCATCTCCCTCTATGAACTTGTATTGGTGCAGTTTGATTTGTAGTGGCTATTGTGTTTTTACTTTGCTGTATTCTCCCTATTTGCTCTTGAACCTCTTTATGGTTGTTCATCAATTGACTCATTTGTTTTTACTTCATTTTCATAAAGAGTTTCCATTTTGGATCTTTTTCAGCCTCTTTAGAACTTGACATGTTATAAATAAAGAAAAAAAAGGCAAAAAACCTCACAAGTAACAATCCCTCACATGTTTACACTTAAAGAATGCCAATCAACACTTGTGTTTCACTCAATTAGGCTTTTACCCTCTTATGAGCTTACCACTCGCCTTTTACCTCTTAAATTCCTTTCTTATAGGTATTATTGAACTTAAGTTACTAATTATCAAATTAAGCTCAATACAAAACAAACAAAGCAAAAATTAAACTCAAATTTGACTATAAGAGCCAAAGAAAATGCAACAAACAAAGATAATATCCAAACAAGACAAAAAAAAATTTGGAATAAGTGTTTAAACTACCCCAAACATAACTTAAGAAGAAGAGTAGAATATTCAAAATTGAAATAAGGCAAGGTATGGAATTTAGAATCAAAACAATAATTTGGAATGATTATAGGCTGAATTGAATTCAACTTTGATCAATTCAACATTTTATCACAATTCAAAACTCCTTTTTTTTCTATTTTTTTTCTTCTCCTTATATATATATATAAGAGATGCTAAAATAGCCAAATTAAAAACAAACTCAAATTGATATGTATTTGTGACAAACAAGACTCTTAAGATGCAAAATAACAAGAATAAAAAAATGAATTTGATTTTTTTTGTTTAAAGACTAGAAATAGTTTGGATTATGAAGAAAATAATGAAATTGACTCAAGATAACAAAGAAAAACAAATTTTAACTCTACAATCACAAAGAAAAGGAATTGATATCAAACAAGACACAAAAATGAATTAAATAAGAAATGATGATTTTTTTTGGATTAAATGCAAACAACAAAGAAAAGTAAAGATACGTACTTGATTATTAAGCCAAAGCTTTGATACTAAATGATATGAACATGGTTAACTTGTACCAAACATGTATTCAATCTTGATAACCTTGCCAAGGATCATTCATAAATCAAGCAAAAAAACTCTAATCCCCAAGAAGACCCTTAAATAACTTGTACTTAAGAACCTTAATTTTAAATAATTAAAGGTTATTTAATATAAACCTAATATTAACAAAGTCAATCTTAAGTCTAAATTAAACTAGGTTTGAATGTACCAAGCCTTCACTTGATAAATTCACTAAAGTTTTTTTAAGAAAAAAAGAGAAGGACTTTAACCTCTCAATAATTTAGATTTAATTGATAAAAATTCATCAAAATTCATGCTACAATGTTATAGCCTTTATATAAGCATGTAAACATCCTAATAATCCTTGAAGGAATAGGTTTTCTTACTTATTCTTAAAGACTCCTATAAAGGAAAATCCTTAACTAAAGAAGATTCCTTCAAAAATATGACAATTAATGATAACTAATGACAACTAAGCTTTGAAAAGTTAAATTGACAACTCATGACAACTAAGCTTTGAAAAGTCAAATTGACAACTAATGACAACTAAGCAAAATTTGACCAACTCTTTAAGTATAAGTATAAGCCACTTTCTATCACATCTAGGGTTTAATTTGTAAAGAATATTCTTAAAAGATTCTTGATTCTTGTAAATTCCCTTAGCATCTTCTAGAACCTTCCCAAAATCTTCAAAATTGCACTTTATGTATTTTGAATGCAAATCACTCCACTTAAAGAGTTTGACATGAATTCTTCAGTTTGAGGGTCAAAATATGATAATAAGGTGCAAAAAGGATGATTTTTCCCTTGTGTCAAACTTTCTCCAAATTCACTCAATTGAGCTCCATTTGCACTTGTGCTTTGATTAATCAAATCAAGCTTCACCTCATGCTTCACAAACACTCCTAAAGCATCCTTGAATTTCTTCATGTGAACTCTAGTCATTGGACCATCATACTTGAGTAGTTCATCATGCTTATTAACATGGTTAGTGCTTGTTTGGTTTGCATCATGAAATAATTTTGAGGATTATTAATTTAAGTAAAATTTTATGGGATTTATAAATATGCCTTAATAAAATCATTTAATAAAATGTTGAGTACACTATATATAATGTTTTATAGATAATGGCATCAAACAATGCATATAATCTGTCACTGTGATTGATTCTTGAGAAGGAGAAGCTCAATGGAACTAACTTCCTTGACTGGTATATAAATTGTTCTTAGGCAAAAGAGACAGGAATATATCCTTAATCAACCTATCCCAAATGAACCAGCTGTTAATGCTCCTAAAGCTTAAAAGGATGCTCATAATAAGCATTTTAATGATTATGTTTATATCACTTTCCTCATGTTTGGAAGCATGGAATTAGAGCTTCAAAAGCAACTAATGAAGATAGAGGCTTATAACATTATAGGCCATCTCAAGGAAATGTTCTAAGAGAAAGCTAGAATTGAAAGGTTTGCCACTATAAAGGCATTGCTTTCTTACAAGATGACTGCTAGCAACTCAATGAGTCCTTATATTCTTAAGATAAAGGGTCATCTTGAACATTTGGACAAGCATGGTCTTAAGATCGAGTAAGAATTGGCCATTGATATTATTCTCCAGTCTTCGCTAGAAACTTATGATGGATTTGTTATGAACTACAACATGTATAGCATGGAAAAAACTATTTTTGAATTGCATAAGATGTTTAAGACTGTTGAAAAGAACATCAAAACTATCAAGGATGTTCTAATAGTCAATAAAAGGACATGTATGAAAAGGATAGGAAAGGGTAAAGGCAAGATTAAGGCTCTTAAAGGCTTTCAGAAGCCTAAACCTAAGTTTAAACTCGCACCCCAAGCAAAACTTCCTAAGTAGGGGACATACTTTTTCTACAATGAGTTATGTCATTGGAAAAGAAATTACAAGTTGTATTTGGAAGATCTATAGAAGAATAATGGTGGTGTGACTACCTCATTAGGTATTCATGTTATAGAAGTCAATTTATCTACTTCTGATTCTTAAGCATTAGATACCGGATATGTATCTCACATTTGTACTGATGTGGTCTAAAAAGGGGTAGAGTATTGGCCAAAGGTGAAGTGGACCTATGAGTTAGAAGGAACTTATGAGTTAACTTTACCTAGTGAACTTATTTTAAGATTGGAAAATTATTATTATGTACATGCTATGAGCAGAAATATCATTTTAGTTTTTTATTTGGACAAGAATGATTTTGATTTTATTATTAGGAATAATAAATGCTTTATTTATTATGATAACATTTTCTATGGATATGCTCCTCGAACTAATGGTCTTTATATTTTAAACATTGAAGACACTATTTAAAAGTTCATATATGACATCGATACAAAGAAGTTCAAATCTAATGATTTAAACACAACCTACCTTTGGCATTGCTATTTATGCCATATAAATAAGAAACTCATTTCAAAACTCCACCAATATGGACTTTTGAATTCATTTGATTTTAAATCATTTGAAACATGAGAATCTTGTTTATTAGGACAATTGACTAAGACACCCTTTACTAACCATAGTGAGAGGGTTGATGACTTATTAGGCCTTATACATTAGATGCATGTAGTCTATTAAGTTCCACTGCTAGAGGAGGCTTTTAATACTTCATTACTTTCACAGAAGATTTCATCAGATGCGGCTATGTCTATCTAATGAAACATAATTATGAATCTTTTAAAATGTTCAAAATTTTCAAAAATGAAGTATGAAATCAAATTGGTAAATGTATTAAAATAGTAAAATTTGATCGAGCTAATGAATATTTAAGCTAAAATTTATAAATCATCTTAGAGATTATGGAATAATTTCATAATTAACTCTACCAAGAACACCACAATTCCAAAGGAACTGGTGGGAGTATGGTATAACTTGTATATAACATATTAAGTGAACTTATAGGTATATATTTGAGAAATGATGTATTGGATCGACCCACTATGAGAACACAATATGAATAATTTTCCTACGTGATTCTCATCATAGTAGTATTATTTTAGTCCTCTAACTTGAAATCACCATGGTTTCCTACATAATAAGTTTTGTATTTTGACATATTCTAACATTATCTTTAACTAGATGGTAAAATAAGTTATGATTGGATATAAAACATGTTATATGAGGAATGTAAGTGATTGAGAAGGAATTTGCCCTTCATTTATTATAAGAAGATATCTATGGGCTGTCGAAGAGTTAGAATGAGGAAAAATAAATAGTCATGCTAGAATGAGTTGATAACGAGTTATTAATATCAGTATACTTATGATTAAGGAATAATATGATTGAATAATATAAGGACGACATAAACCATGCCTTATGTTCAATCAAGAGATCACGTGACAAAAGGATTATAAAACATGTTGTGGATTAAGTTATATTAGATTATCAGCCTCCACATAACTTGGGTAGTTATAATGTCTTGCTAGGGGTCACTTATGACTTATGGGCTAAAATGAGGATTTTAGGCCTATTGCAAACATTGCATGAACCTATAATGATATGGAACATCCAAGAATAAGCTTGAGAACCACCCTTTATGTATTCGAACCCCCAAAGCATTAACTTGAAAACCCCAATACTCAATTTAGCAACAACCCCTAGGAAAGGTTAGAAATCAGATTACTTAGATGATCAAAGAATTAGAATAAAGAAAACTTGTTTCTGAATTCCAATTTTGAAACACTCTATAAGAAGGTGATTAATATACTTGAATGTTCCTAAAATCATGTATTTTAATTAAGAACACAAAGATAAAAGCAAATAGCTTTTAGGTTTTTAAAACATCAATTGTGAATCCAAAAATTTGTCCAAGGCATATTTATAGCCTTTATAAGGTTTTCCTTAGTGAATAAGGAAAATTAATAAAACCTTAAATTAAATAGGAAACTAACTAAACTAAGTAAAATTAATGGGCTCTTTAGATAATAAATTCATCTAGCCCATTATTTAACACAATTAAATCCAAATAACAAAGCTTAAGTAATTCCCCAATGCAAATTCAACTAGCCTATAAAAAATGTGGCCCATTATATACTTAATTAAACCCATAAGTAACTTGGACTTGAATTAAATTGTAATGAACTTGAGTTGCACTTGTTCCAAAGCTTTGGTGTCCTTATAAACCTTTACTAATTGAATTCACTAAGCCTTGTAGATGATGGATTAAGGCTTGTTGAAGCTTCTTAGATTGAGACCTTGTTATAGGTCCTTAAGGCATGCTAATTGGACTATAAACCTCTTGAACATGATCCTTGACCTCTTGATCATGCTCATCTTTATCATGTTGAATCCTTTGAACTTAGTGTGTAGATTGCTCCACAATATTTCCCCTCTCCTTAAAATTATTCATCCTCGAATCTAAAGCATCACCTACATTAAAAGGGACTCAAATCAGCCATATTAAATAAAGCACTAACATTATACTTACCGAGCAGATCCACTTTTTATGTGTTGTCATTAATCCTTTCAAGTATTTGAAAAGGACCATCTCCTCTTGGGTTTAGCTTAGACTTCCTTTGAAGTGGAAACCTTTCTTTGCAAAATGCACCAAAACCCAATCTCTAGGTTGAAAAACCATTGGCTTCCTTCCCTTGTTCACATATAAAGCTACTTTTTAGCATTTTGCTTTTAAATCCTCTCTTTAACTTGCTTATGTAACTTCTTCACCAAATCTACCTTAGAATTAGCATCAACACTCATAAAATTATTAGGTGGCAATGGTAATAAATCAATAGGAGGAAGTGGATTAAATCCATAAACAATCTTAAATGGACAACAATGAGTAGTGCTATAAACAACCCTATTGTAAGCAAACTCCACAAATGGTAAACAATCCTCCCACATCCTAATGTTCTTTTATGTGATTTCCCTAAGCAAAGTAATCAAAGTCTTATTAACTACTTCAATTTTCCCATCAGTTTAAGGGTGACACGTAGTTAAAAATAGTAGCTTAGTTCCTAATGTTCTCTATAACACATGCTAAAAATGACTAAAAAAATTAATATCTCTATCACTAACAATGCTCTTAGGTATGCCATGTAAACACACAACTTCTGTGAAAAAATAAATCAATAATTAACTTAACATCACCAATTTTATGACATGGTATAAAATGAGACATTTTACAAAATCTATCAACCACAACAAAGATACTATCATGACATTTTTTAGTTATAGGAAATCCAAGCACAAAATCCATAGAAAAATCAGTCCAAGGTTCACTAGGAACGGGTAATGGTGTGCATAACCCATATAGCTTCAACATAGACTTAGCCTTTCTATATGTAATGCAATGCTCACAAACTTTATGCACATCATGTTCCATACCATGCTAAAAGAAATGTTCTAATAGCATATCATAGATCTTATTTACCCAAAAATGCCCCATTAAGCCTCCTTAATCAACAATTCCCTCTTATAACACTTAGGAATGCACAATCTATTTCTTTTAAATAAGAAACCATCAAATAAGTAAAAATCATTTCAAATAACCCCATTATCACAAGATGCATATATATCACCAAAATCATCATCACATGGATACAACTCCTTTATAAAAAGTGCACCTTCCTAATAATGCATCAGGAACCACATTCTCTTTACCTTGTTTGTACTTAATCATAAATGGGAATGTTTCTATGAACTCCACCCATTTGGCATGCCTACGGTTAAGCTTATCTTGACCCTTCAAATACTTTAAACTTTTATGGTCAGTGTGTATTACAAACTCCCTAAGCCATAAATAATGCTACCATGTTTGCAAAGTTCGAACCAAAGCATATAATTCTTTGCCATATGTTGGATACTTCAAGGCTTTCCTACTTAACTTTTCACAAAATACATTAGTTTCCTTTGATCCTGCATCAAAATAGCTCCAATTCCTATGCCACTAGCATCACATTCAATCTCAAAAGTTTTATCAAAGTTAGGTAAAGCAAGCAAAGGTGCATTACACGATTTATCCTTAAGTTCATTAAATGCATGTTCTTGTGCATCACCCTAAATAAATCCAATATTTTTCTTAACTAACTCATTCAAAGGTGCAACTATAGTGTTGAAATCCTTAATGAATGTCTTATAGAAACCAACAAGCCCATGAAAACTCCTCACCTCACTAGCATTTTTAGGTTTTGGCCACTCTTTAATGGCTCTAACATTTTCCTCATCAACCTTAATTCCTTGACTATAAACTATAAAACCAACAAAATTAACCCTATCCATTCAAAACCTATATTACTTAAGGTTAGGATATAATTTTTCTCACCAAAGTATTTCTAGAACAAGTTGCACATGCATAAGGTGATCATTTAAACACTCAGAGTAAATCAGAATATCACTAAAATAAATAATAAAAAATTTACCCAAGTACTCACACAACACATGGTTCATAAATTGCATGAATGTGTTAGGTGTATTATTAATACCAAAAGGCATAACAAGCCACTCATACAACCTATACTTGGTATTAAAAGTTGTTTTCCATTCATCTCTAACTTTAATTTGAATTTTGTAATAACCAAATTTCAAGTCTATTTTGGTAAACAAACAAGAACCATATAATTCATCAAGTATATCATCTAATCTAGGAGTAGGATGATGATACTTTATAGTGATTTTATTAATGGCTTTGCAGTCCACACACATCCTCTATGTTCCATCCTTCATTGGCACAAGAATAACAGGAACTACGCAAGGACTAAGACTTTCCCTCATATGCCCTTTAGCTAGCAACTCCTCCACTTATTTTTCGATCTCCTTTGCCTCACTTAGATTTTTTCTATATGCTGGCTGATTGGGTATCATAGCTCTAGGAATAAAGTCAATTTAGTGTTCTATGCCTCTAATTGGTGGTAAACCACTAGGCATGGAACCTCCAAGAATAAGCTTAAGAACCCCTTTATGTATTCTAACCCCCAAAGAATTAACTTGAAAACCCCAATACTCAATTTAGCAACAACCCCTAAGAAAGGTTAGAAATCAGATTACTTAGATGATCAAAGAATTAGAATAAACAAAACTTGTTTTTGAATTCCAATTTTGAAACACTCCATAAGAAAGTGATCAATTTACTTGAATCTTCCTTAAAGCATGTATTCTACTCAAGAACATAAAGATAAAACAAATGACTTTTAGGTTTTTAAAATATTAACTCTGAATCCCAAAATTCCTCTAAGGCATATTTATAGCCTTTATAAGGTTTTAAAAAAATTAAACCCAAAGAAAACTAATAAAACTTTAAATAAAATAGGAAACTAAGAAAAACTAATGAGCTCTTTAGATAATAAATTCATCTACTGGATTATGTAACATAATTAAACCCAAATAACAAAGCTTAAGTAATTCCCCAATGCATATTCAATAGCCTATAATAAATGTGGCCCTTTACATACTTTATTAAACCTAATAGTAACTTGAACTTGAACTAAATTATAATGAACTTGAGCTACACTTATTCCAAAGCTTTGGTCTCCTTATAAACCTTCATTAGTTAAATTCACTAAGCCTTGTAGATGATGGATTAAGGCTTGTTAAATCTTCTTAGATCGATACCTTGTTATAGCTCCTAAAGGCATGCTGATTGGACTAGAAACCTCTTGAATGTGATCCTTGCCCTCTTGATCATGCTCATCTTTATCATGTTAAATCCTTTAAGCTTGGTGTGTAGACTACTCCATAACATATAGGGTCATACAATTAAAATAGGCCCAAAGCAAACTTGGCTTAATCCACTCAATGAAATTCTCTCTAGATAAATAAATAAATGTGTGGTATATATTTATAATTATATTTATTTATTTTCTTATTTTTTTAAGGTAGGTATTATCTTCAATAAAATTGGAAATAATTCTATTCTTGGAATTAGAATCAAAATAGAAATAGAAGGTAAACATACCAAAAACATTTAAGTGAAGGGTTTGAAAAACCCTAGATGAACTATCTATATATACATCTCTTTCTTTAGGGTTTCAGAAATCTTATTCTCCACCTTTTTATACTTCTTTTAAGAAAAGAAAAACATATATAGAGTGAAAAGAAATAAGAAGAGCCTTAGAGAAAAGGATGCTAGCACACTAACATCACTTTTAGACATCTTGTTCGTGTGGATACTAGTAGAGGGTATGACTATATTGGCAACATCTTAATCAGATAAGAAAATACAAAAAGCTCAAGGTAGGATGTCATTAGTGTGAACCCCCTCTCATCCTTCCAACCTTCTTGCCTTAAGATTGTCTTGGTGAGTTTTTAAAATCCCTCTTAATCAATTTAACCGAATTACATGGATCCTGTGAGGGTTTTGTGATTAAAATTTTTAATTTTCACTACGTATTTGCATCATAGAATCCTAACAATGCATCCACCACTCTATTAGAGCATAAAGCAACCAATGATTAGACTTGCCTTGAGAAGTTCACAAAGCAGTGATAAAATGTTTAAAGCCATATGTCCAAATCTTCCTCTTTATACTTATAGAAAAGTCATGAAAGAGCTCTCAAGCTAAATTAAAACTTTTGAAGAAGTTTGTTTGCGTCTGATAAAATTCAGAAAATTTTATCATTTTTATTATTCATTTAGGGTAAAGTAATTAAATAACAAGTAATAAATAAATAAAAAAGAAAAAATCGATCAGAAAGGTCTAATTCCGATCGGAAAATAATTTTTTGATCGAGGAATTAGCCTAATTCCAATTAGAAGTTCAATTTTCTATCAGAATTTGACATTTTTCTATCAGTTTTCAAACATCTTTTTATTTGTTTGATATTCTTTTTTGTAAAATAATTACTTTTTATTATTTGTCTATATTATTTTTTTATTTCATTTTTATTACATGTAATTTGATTTTTTGATTAGTTTAATATCATAAGATCCAACCTATGTTTTATGCTAATCTACTAAAATAAAATAGAATTTTGCAAAATAAAAGCACGAAGGATGAGGCATACCTCATTATTAATGTTAGAACACTAATGTGTCTCCAAACTAGTCAAAGAAAAAATCTCCTCGCCTCTATTTAATCACAGATTATTTTATGGAAAATGTGGAGCTTTGAATGACAGGTCTGATGCAATAGAAGCACCAACACTTGGGTATTATAGTGGGTTAGCCATAGGATTTAATAGTTTGAAATTAGGTCATGAAATGAGCAATAAATTGAAGAAATAATAAAGAGAAAATAAAAATAAAAAGAAGAAGGAAAAAAAAACCAAATCCCGATCAAGATATGATAAAACAAGCTATAAGTAAGGAATATCAATTTGAAAAATATCTATTTTGGTCCCTAAAAGTTTAGTGACAATTTAGTCCTAAACTTTCCTTGTAATTTAGTCCTCAAACACTGAATTGTCAATCACTTGAAATTAATTTCTAGCAATTCCAAAGAAGCATTATCAAAGAAGACACATTTTAGTAACATCACAAAATTATCAAATTGAGAATCAAAGATTTCAAGGTGGACAACTGAAGATTGTAACCGGTTAAAGAAAATTTGTAGGCAAATGTAGACTATAACAATGATGATAACCAGAGGTGTACAATGGGAGGATTGTAACTAGTCAAGAGATATTTTGTAGGTAGTTGAGGACTACAAACAATATAAGACTTAATGGTAGTCAACGAAAGGGTTGTAACCATTTGAGAGATAACTTGCAAGTAATTGTGAATTGTAGCAACATTAGAATTAATGGTGAACACTATAAGATTCTACTGATTTATTGAGAAATTTTTTCATCGCTAAGATAAAAAAATCTATCGCTAAATCACTTAGCTACAGATTTGCAATCGAAAATTTTTGGTACAAAAAATGCTTCTCACTAAACTTAGCAATGAAAATTCATAATTCGTTGCCAAATTAGCAACAAAATCTAAAATCCATCACTAAAAATTAGCAACATAATTTTTTTGTTATTTTTTGTCGCTAAATTGTGCTTTTAGCGATGGGTTGTGACTTTCCATCGCTAATTTAGCGACAAATTATGACTTTCTGTCACTAAATTAATTATGGCTTCCTTCTTTTTGTCGCTAAATTAGCGATAGAATCAGAATTCTATTGCTAAATTTAGTAATAATAAAGAAAATAATTAAATAGTTGATTTTTCTAAATTAGCAATGAAATTTTGAATCCATCCCTAGATTTAGTAATAAGGTAATGAATTGCATGATATTTAATTTTTTTTTATAATAATAAATTTAAAAAAATTAAAATAAAATATATAAAGTGCACATTCATTGCAAAATAACCATAAATTCAATACATTGTTGAAAAATAAACCTTACAAATAAGTTAAGTTCACTACTATATCTATAATAAAAAAAACTATAAATAATAAATAGTCCAAATGATCTAGTGTAAGTATTAGCAGACAATATTCTGACTTGAAAACTGCTAAACCTATCAATTTTCTAATGTCATTGCGAACCATACAAAATTGAAGACAACAGAATTGAAATAATAAATTAAGATTAAGTGTAGTCCACAACAACAGCTTGAGCAATCTTAGAAGCCATAAAACAAGCTCAGATAAAAAGATAAGGTAAACTAACCATAGACTGAGATGAAGCCACTCTATTTTCATCAGCTGAACACAGTTAGGATCAAAAATTTCAATGCCATCATCAGTACTGATTACGAAAACACTGCATCAAACAAAAATAGAGATATAATAAAATTATTATTATCATTGTTGAAAAAAGAAAAAAGAAAATTGATGATTAAAAACATTAAAAAAACAAATTAGAAATAATATTACGGATGCTTCCCAACTCGTACAAAATTGAAAAACAAAACTAAATTAATGTATAATCTAGTAACTTACATTTCACATTTTTCAAAGCTCGATAAAGAGCTCATTACTGAGCATGTGAAAAGAGCTCCTTGTAAGGAAAAACCAACAAATTCAAGAGCTCAAAAATTCTAGAAATCAATAGTGAATACAAAATTCAACAAAGATTTAAACCAAAAATACAATTATTTAACAAAAATAGCAGTTCAGCATGAAATTACAATGGTCAATAATAGTTGAGGTACTGGAATGGCTCCATCAACATAGCTTAAACTCCTCTTTTCAAGCATTCTATTTTCATTTAAAGAAAGAAGAAAAAAAAAGCTAATAATTGCTCACTACTAAAAATCTTAAGTATAATAAAAAAAAGGCAATAAAATAAAACAAATAGGTATTAAAATGGAAGTTGATGAATTCTTTGCTATGTTATCTTCAATACAAAACTTATCCTCTAGCAATAAATTAAGGAAAAAATGAAAAATTATCCCCTAGCATGTGACAACCTCACCCATCTCTTCAATAGTTGAATTACGTGTATGAAATTTCTTGTGGGAACTTGATAGATTGTTAATTAAAAGTAATGGCTTAAATCTTTTATGGTCACTCTAAACACATCTCTCCTTATTTTTCTTACATGCTAAACAGAGCCTCAATTCCAACAAATGAACCAAAAAAATATCCAAATGTTATTGTAACGGAGTTTTTTGCAACCTCGTTATACCTAATCTTTAAAATATTTGGAAATTATAAACTCTAAAATGTTGCTTACTTAGTGAACAGAAGATGAATAAGCAAGCAAATCAATAGACATCAATTTGGAGAATATAACATCAAAAAGAGATAAGATAAGAGCATAAACTCAATCATAGCCAGATTCAAATAATTAAGATTAAGCAAATAGAGTTCCAATGAGAAATCATAGCTAAGGTTGACCATTTATGACATCTACAGAAGAGCAAGGCTTTGAATAGACAGCAGAAATCAACTAATGATAAAACAAGATCTAAAAACTCTAAACCAAACCAAAAATCAACCAAAAGAATCTAAAAACAACAAAAAATAAAAGAAAAATCAATTTAAAAAAGATAGAGAGCAAAAGCAACAGCGAAGCCTAAAAGTCAAACAGTAAGAACAACAAATAAAAATAGATGAAGCAACCAGCAAACCACAAAGCTCCATTGTCATGACTTGAATCAAAAGGCATGTGACCGACATTAAAAAATAGGAATACATAAAATAATCAAAATCCATAGTAAGTCTTAAAAAATTTTCATGAAAAAAAAACAATACTCTTAATAATAAAACCATTACTTGACAATAAAATAATAATAAATGCACCAAACCAAATATATAAATAAAATATTCTTCAATACAATAGTTCAAGTCAGATAAAATTATAATACAATTAATACAAGTTTTTTTATTAACTACTGCAGTATATATCAAATAGATATATACAATAAAGTCGAAGAAGAAGAAACCCGGCATAGAGAAAAATGACAAATCTCAAACTCCTAAACTCTTAAAAAAAATAATATTAAGGGGAATCATACCTCATTGAGTAAGATAATAAAGAGAGTTGTATGGTTTTGAAAATCCATTCAATAAAAAATAATAATAAAATAAATTTTACTATTATTAAAATTAAAGTATTTAAAATTTATTTTCAAATCATTAACTCTCCAATCTCAATTAAATATGAAGAATGTACAATAAAACTTCTTCAAAATAAACTATTATTTATTTAATAATTTATAAGTGAAAATTCTTAGTAGAACCCTACTCCATGACGTCTAATAGCCACTTGGCTCACTTAACCATAAGACTGTCAATCCCTAAGAGCTAAGCATCAACCGAGGCATTAGCCACAGTCATTCACTTAATCAAATATTTTACTGGAAATCCTCGAGAGCTAAGGCATCAATCGAGGCACCCATCCCAGTAACCAAATTATAACATTTCCAATAATCATTGGTGGTCCTTGAGAGTTAAGGCATCCACCAAGGCACCTATCCCAATTAACCAATCATAAAATTTGGATCCATCTCTCAATCTCTACCAGTATGTACACGGTCTTAATGAAATACATCAAGTAGCATGTTCTACTAGTATTTTTCAAAATTAATATATAAAAAAAATGTAGCACAATTTAAGAAAGTTACAATTTATATATCAAATAACATAAAATAAAATAAAATAATCTTAATGCTAAGCATAACCTAAAATAACATAAGTTAAATTTCATGTAAGCATAAAACTATATTAAATTTTATAAAATTGTTATGTGTAGAAAACACACACATACAGTTCAATTTATTAAATTAAAGTTGGAGCTAGCCGGCTGACAGTTCTGTGTCTACCTATTGTCAATAGTTCCCTCTCTGATATACTCTAAAATAAAATAATATTTATTCAAAACATGCTTAAGAAAAATAATTACAAATTTATAGAAATTTCCAAAAATCCCAAAATTAATAAAATTTAAGAAACTTGTAACAAACTTGGAATTAATCCTAACGAAAACTCGATTTAAGAAACGACCCTAAAATGATTTAACGGTTAAATACAAACGTATAGATGTTACATTTTATGAGAAATCTACTGAAATTTTGGCAGATTCTCCTTTGTAAAATGGGCAACTCTCTACACGAAATAGAGTCATTCCTTCAGGGAAAAACACTATTATACACCACACAGTACCACACTCGGATCAGACTCCCAAACTATACACCAATTCCAGACCGAGATCAATAACAACACTACCACAAAAAATATATAAATTATGAAAATATATAACAAAATATTTATAAAAATTAATCGGACTAATTAAATAATAATTTTTTTTTAATAATCAATGTATACAAAACTCATTTAACATAATAATATCTATACTTAAAAATTATTATTAATTAGCTAAAAATAGTAATTAATTCATAAAAATAATTTTAATACTACTTATTACTCAAAAATTATCCAAAACATAATAATTAATAATAATTTGAATTAAAATATAAGATTTACTAATTTTTTTTCCAAAAATCTAATTTTTACATAAACATTCAAAAATTCATAATAAAAATTTGGTACGTAATTTCAACAAACTTTCTTCATGAAATATGATTAAAATAATTAATAGAATTTATAAAAAATATAAAATTTTTCTCGATCTTAGAACAGTATGAATGAATAGTAACCCCAAGCCCCAACAATTCAAAATTTTTAGAAAAATAAATAAAAATAATATTTAGCTACCTCACAACCTATGCAACACTTAATCTCAAAAGCATCAATGTCTAATAAAATCAAATTAACACTCAATTAAACAAAATTAACAAAAATTAACCTAAAATAATTTGCCAAAAATGTCGATCTAGGAGTTGTTCGAGTGAATCAATTTAGGGGAAATGAATACCAAGCGATGAGCTACTGATCAAGACTAGAGTTAGCCCTGGACATAGCTGAAAGCATCACTAGCATCCTCTGCACAATCCAACACCGAGGAGGGAATAAGGGAAGAAGAGGAAAGGAGAGGAAGTATTGGCTGGTAGAGGCGACAGCGTCATCTGGTGGTGGCGCAACGAGTAAAGACAGCGGCAATGGTGGCTCAAGCCGTAGGTGACGATGGTGTGCGCTGTTGGTCATGTAGAGAAGAAGAGGGAAAGAAGGGAAAAGGGAAGGAAAGAGAGTGAAGAGATGGGAAGGAAAATTTTCTTTTTATATATATGTATATATGTGTGTGTGTGTGTGTGTGTGTGTGTGTGTGTGTATATATTAGTAATTATATAAAATGAAAAAAATGACATGAAATGGAGAAGCAAAGAAGAAGGACATGAAATAAAAAGATTAAGGGAAAAAGAAAGACGTACAAGTCATAGCGAAGAAGAAGAAACTTGGGAGAAGTAGAGAGAGCAATGATGATGATGCTACTGACAGGGGTGAGAAAGGATGGTTGGACGGTTGGACAGTAGTAAGAGAGGGCGATAAAGGGTAGGAGGTGGGTGTTGGCAACTATTGAAATGTTTTAAAAGAAATTAGGTTTAATTGAGATGAGAATGAATGGAAGAGGTTAAGTGAAGAGAAGTGAATTAGGTAGCATCAAAACAACATAGTTTTGATCAAAATTATATAGTTTTATATTTATGAACAAATTGCTTTCTTATGACACTAAAGTTATATATTTTGTGATAAAATAATTTAAATTAAATTATAATAATTTATAATTTAATTATATATTCATTTAATAATAATTTTAACTAATGTTATATTTATTTAATATTAAATTACTATTATATAATAATATTAGATTTTTTTATAACATTAAGATTACGTTATTAATGTTAATATTTATTTTATATTAGAATTTAATATTTAATAACAATTTTAATTGATATTATATTTATTTAATGCTAAATTAGTATTATTTAATAATAAATTACCTTAATATTTTAAATGGTATTTACTTAATATTAGTGCTAATTCACATCAAAATTAAGGATTATTGTTAAAATAAATTGCCACAAACTTGTTCTTTTTGTTAAGCTACAAAGTGATAGGTGACTAACTCATTTAATAAAACTTGTTTGATACAATGTCAATATTACATAATTAATAATTTAAAAATAATATTTTTAAAAAAAATAATATTATTTTTTAGGAATAAAATAAACATATATATATATATACATATATAGTTAAAAACTTAGCATTTTAGCGACGAAATCTATTGCCATTGTTGATTTGTAAATTCAATTCCGTCGCTAATTTAGCAACAAAATTTCAATTCCGTCACCAAATTAAATCTATTTATTTCTTTTAAAGCATTTGGTTGCTAATTTTATAATTCTATCACTAATCCATTGCGATTTTGTGACAACTAAATTTTGTCGCTAAATTGACAATTTCTTGTAGTAGAATAACGAAAGCGTTGTAATTGTTCAATAATTTGTGAGAAGTTGTGGGCTTCAGTAAAAGGATTATAAATGATTAAGAGAAATTTACGAGCAGTTAAAAGGTATAGTAAAAATCAAGAAATCAATAATGGCATTAGTAGAATGCAGTTATTGATTAACAAATTATCTCTAGGCGATTGTGGATTATAGCAGTACAAATCTAATACTGTGAGATGACAGAAGTGCCATCACATGGTTTAAAGGTTTGTTATTCTAGACAAAAGCTCTATGAAACATGAGGTAAGTATCCCCTAAGCTCTAGTCTGAAATTGAGTTCTTATAAGATTTGCCATAATTTGTCCTACAAACAGCAACAAATGGGCAACTGTAAGTGCCCAATTTTTAGATGATAGATACAATGATGCAATAGAGGATCCAATGATGAAAAATCGATTATGAAATTGGGTCAATTGGATATGAATTAGAGTTTTTGGATTAAATTGCTACATTTTTAAAAGGACTAAATTGAAAATTTTTGGAATTGTCAAGTTTCAATTGGAATTTGCAAAATTTTGATTGGAACTTGCTAAATTCCAATTGAAATTTGGATGTTTCCAAGAAATTTTTTATTTTTTATTTTATTATTGGTGATTATCTTATAATATTTTAATAAACTATGTGATAAAAAATAAAAATCAATAAAAAAATCTTCTTATTCTGTAATCAATGTAGGGTTATAAGAAATTTTTTTATAAATACTGAGTTTTTTTCATAGAGAGAGAGGAACCTTTTTTTGAAATATTATGAGAGAGTTTTGGATTCTTTACTATAACCTAAAAGACTTTATGTCATTTTCATTCTTTTATATTCTTTTTTAGACTTTTTTTTTGCCAAAGACATTGAAAACACAAAACTTGTTTAATAAAATGATGAACCATTATTCTAAGAAGAATTAACACTGCCTCTAGCATATCATCTTCATCTACTCTCTCTCTCTTACTTGATGTTTATTTTATTTTCTTTCTTTTATTTTGATTTTATTTTTATCAATTATTTTATATTCTTTCTAACTTTCTTTCTTTGATTTTTGTTGTTTTATTTTGTTGATGGATAGAATCACATGAACATATTATGTAGGAGAATTTATAATCAAAACTCATGAATCAAGACCAATTTATTTTTTTTATTTTACATAGATTTCTTTTATTTTTTTTATTTTTTTTTATTAAATTTTGTATCTTATTTTGTATTTATTTTTTCGGTTTTTTATTTAGATCATTGTAATAGCCACATTAGAGGGACATAGGGAAATCTCTACTTTACTTATTTTATTTTATTTTTTTAATTGATTAGTAATTAAGTTCATTGGGTAACTTAATAAAATCCATGGCAGTAAACCTAAATTAAGGTTTTTTTTAATGAAAATTAGGCTAGACTTAGGTGAATAAATTTAGGGTTTTAATTAATTGTTTGTTAATTATAATTAGCCCATTTTTAATTTAATTAGAATTTAGATGGTAAATAAATAGATTAATTAGAAGTTTAGTCCTAGTTGTTAATAAGCCCATAAGTTAATTAGGTTTAGGTTTAATTAATTAAAATGAACAATAGGCCCATAAAATGGCTAGATTTAGGTTAGATGTGAATTTAGGCTCATTTAGTAACAATAGACATAAGCTTACTTTAGAATTAAAATATGTAGATGATGAGAATCCTAGTACGATAAGGAATCCAAATCCAACAAGGATTCAAGATGTAATAAGGAATCCTAATCAAATAAGGATTCAAGATGAAATAAGTAATCCTAATTAAATAAGTATTTTCAAGATGTGACAAGGAATCCAAATCCAACAAGGATTCAAGGTGTAATGAGGAATCCTAATCTAATAAGGATTGATGACCCTTTGACTTATGATGGAAGTCTAATCACATGGCCATGTGTTAAGAATATGAAGGAAGAAATACGGGCTCAAAGTACAAATCTGAATCAATCTGATCCATTTGAAGCACATGAAATTAATTCTGGTCCAAAGCATATTCATCATTTGGTAGAAATTGAAAATTTAGGCCCAAGTAGTGTTATTGGATCCTAATTGGATGCATTAAGCCAAAGGAGTAATTATTCTTATTGCAAGGCCCAAGATGAAGCCCAATTATATGTTATTTAGTCCATCTAGTATTAAAACTGAATTTGGTTGTGTTCCTTATCCAAATTGTTTTAGAAGTATTTATTTTTAGTTAGAATTACTTTTCTTTAACTTAGTTGGCAAGCAAAATATTTCCTTACCTTTAAGGATTTATTTTCTTATCATCTAGGGATTTATTATCCTTATCTTTTAATGATTTGTTTTAGTCTAGGTTTAGGATTAATAATTCTTATAAATAGCTTATATTGTAACTTATTTTGGGATCTTTTTCATCAATAAAAAAAGTGACAAATTTTTGCTTCAAATTACTTGGAGTTTTATTCTTTGAACTTTCTAAACAAAATATGTTGTTTGATAGTTCACTTGTTTTATCAATTAGAACATCCATATCTAATTGTGGCAACTTCCTAATAGCTAGAGTTCTTAATTGTTAGATAATTAAGGGTTCTAGTTTTCACCCAACTTATTTCTTGGACAATCTAAGGTGTGGGTATCAATAGATTGTTGCGGGTTTTTTTTTATTAGATAAACTCAGTTCGATCAGTAGAGTCAATCCCACTAACTTAAAGTATTTCATAATTTGTAGACTTAGAGCCATATTTTAAAATTAAAATAAGTAGGCCTAAGCTTATTAACTTAAAATTGCTAGGATCTAGGTCCATTAGTCTTTAGTTTTGATTTACAAATTAAAATATGTAGACTTAGCTCATTTAATTAAAATTAATGTAAATTATTCTAATTTTAAGGATTTATTTGCTTTCTATGAATGTGTTTTACATGATTTTCATTAAGATTAGTGCCTTGATGATTATTTTGAGTGAATTGAAAATGAAAATTGCATATAAATAAAGGAATAAATCCAAAGAATATGATATTAAAAGAAGTTAGTATTCTGTACCTAGAATTCTCTCGATGTGGTGCTAAATTTTTTTAGGGAATTGAGTTACCACCACTAAATTTTTTTTATGCCATATCTTTATAATAATGGTTGCATGTTCCCTAGAGTCATGAACTTAAACAGTGTCATGGTTGTAAGTGGCTTAGGCGCACACTAAACCCTATCACCTATAAATCCCTTTCCTTTTTTTTGGGATTTGACTAGTTGACTATATCAAATCAAGCTATTTATTCCTATTTGAGCAAGGATTTAATCTTTAAACTACCCCTAATCATATTCTAACATGGATTCCTTGATTTTTACCAAATGATTTTGTTCCTTAGCGTTATCCTTATTGGAGTGGGTTTGACTTTGTTAAATATAAGGTTATTTTGATATCTTTTACTGTGCTTCCTATTCTCTTGCGTTGTAGTTATTTCTTTTGCATGTTTTTTCTTTCTTTTGAAGTTTTCTTAATTTTTGGCTCTTTTAATTAATTTTGTATTATGATTAGCATTTGCCTCTAAATAAGCTTTGAAGTTATGATTTTGAAATTGCCATATCTAATTGATTGCTCCTTATGATTTGTATATTTTGATTCTTTTACGAATAAAAAGGTGGCTAGCTTAAGAGGTAAAAGTCAATAATGGCAAGATTATTATCAAGAATAGCCAAAACAAAGTGAGAAATAAGTGACCACAATCTAATTTGAGTGTAAACACATGAAGAAGTGTGTAAGGAACAAATTTCTTTTATTACTAGTAATTTTTGTAGGTTTTAAACATGAGTGGTGTGACACCTGTTAAGGATATCTGGCATACATTGTATGCATGTGACTATTATATAACATATTTATTAAAATCTAACTTTAGCTCTATATGTAACAAAACTACTTATATATGTAACACATATCGCACATCAAAAAGCTCACAACATCAAGTAGTTCAAATTTTTCCTTATATTATACACATGTAATACGCTAGCCTTAATACAAGATAACAACATTCATTAAGCATGTCACGTTCAAGAAAAATAGGGGACCACCTCATGCTAACCCACCTAACACAATGCTAGTGTAACTGATGCAAATGGTTCTTTAAGACCAACTATAATTCTTCCAATCTTGAAAAATAATGTGGAGGAGTGAGCTTGCAATTCAATAAATGAATAACTTAACATCCTACAAAAAATTAACACATTCAAGCATGTAATATTATCAACTACCAATTTATTCAATGTTTATCTATGAACTTATAGTATGTATATAAACATAGTGTTTTCTTTTAAACAACAATGAACTTGTGAATTACATGTAAAACCACAACTTCTTTCAATTATTCATGGATCTTTATATGCACATAGCTTGCAATAATCTTGTACCAACTATATTTTCTTAGCCTTTTTACAGCATATAAAGAGGATTCCATTTCACACACAACATTGCCTTATTCATAAGTAACATTGCATCCTTTTATTCATCCAACCATATTTCTTATATTTTCATATACATTAAGAGTGCACCACACTTTCATAGCACTTTATTCAGCCCATCATCAGCTAAATACATCACATATCACTCCATTAAGCAAATTAACATCTCTATAATACAAAGGGACAATAATTTACCAAAATACATTTTTCAACATGGCATAATTGATAGTGCAAATTCAAAAATACACCAAATTTTCTCATTAGAATTTAAAAGTCATATTCTCTATATTAATAGCATTATAAGTTTAAATTGATTTATAATCCACCATGGTTAAGCTGTTAATCAAAACTAAGCAATAAAAGTATACCCCAGGTTGGCTATCAAAACAATAAAATTCAACTTCCTTTATTTCTAATAATTTTATAAATAACATCTTAAAGTTTCTATAGAATAAAATAACACCCCATTTGGAGTTATAAAACTCCAGATATGGCTTCAACAATTATTCTATTCTCACCTAAACAAGACACTCAAATTCAGCAATAATCATTCATATGTACAATATCATCTAAAAAATAATTAACCATCATCATAATAATAAAAAATCAGTATCTCATCAAAAATCAGTATCTATTAATTATAATACACATATTTCCCTTAGTCAATCAGCTTAACGAAGACATTACAATTTATTTAGTTTAAGTGTTAAATTCATATGGAACATTAAGGTTATTCACTTACCTTTATTACTTCCTTATCTTTGCTTGTAATTATTTATGTGTCAGCCTCATTCCCAATTGGTTTAGTTGAAATATATCATAATTTACTTATTTTAAAACCTAAAAATAATGGAAACTCTTTCTAGCATGATAACATCACTAAACTACCTAAAAATATGAGGCTACCAACTATAACATATTTAATAAGGTGAATTTAAAAATTCACCAAAATTTCTATACAATGAATTTTGAGATTAAATTTTTATAACATTAACCCTATATGTCTAAAGGAATTTAAAATTGATTTTACTTCATGATGGGAATTGTAGGTTTCATCAATTAACTCCCCAATAGCAAGAATACTATGATAAGTTGAATTAGAAGAAAACCAGAAATTACCAATTTAATCCATAAATTTGGATCGTTCAAAGATTGAAGTAAGAAGATAGATGCTACTTAACCCCTTTACCAACAAGGATAAAGATACTAAGATAGACTTTGAATTTCCTCTTATGCCACAAACAAGAAAGTTTGATAAATAAAAAGAAAACAAAGATTTAGATTTTGACACCACAAGCTAGAATAAAGCTTGATAAGTCATAAAGTTTATGCAAGAAATTAAAGACAAAATTCCTCACAATAAAACTCAAACAAAGTTATAATTCATATATCAAATTCATTCATGCTACAAAAGAAAGAAAAAGACTTGTTTATATAGAGTACAAGTCCATGCTCACACTACTAAAATAGACTCACACACATAGGATTACTTTTACTCTTAAATGGCCTTAATAACCATTACCCACATTAATAGCCATTACTTGGTATTGATTACCCCATTAACTTTAATAACCACTACCTATAATAATAGCCATTACTTGGTATTAATTACCCTATTAACTTGTATATGGTGGCTACATGTAACCCTAATTGTTATTAACACAAAAATAAGTTAAATATTATTCCTTGGGCCTCCATGGATGCCTTATTGGGCTGAAATTCTTGGGCTTTCCAAATGTCCTTAATTAAACCCAATATGGCTTCTTGAAGCTTCTTGGATTTGGACCTTGTGATTGGGCCTTCTTGTACTATTAATGGATCTTGGATCTCTTTAGGCTTTGAACTTGGATTCACATCATTCTCCCTTTCTTCAAAAGGATTTATCCTCAAATCAGCTCCATCATCTTTATCACCTAAATCAAACAAAGACAAGTCACTAACATTAAAAGTAGCACTAACATTGCCATACTCACTTGGAAGTTCTAGCTTGTAGGCATTGTTGTTGATGCATTGAAGCACTTTAAAAGGACCATCTCCTCTTGGCATAAGCTTTGATTTCCTTTGGTTAGGAAATCTTTCCTTCCTCAAGTGCACCCACACCCAATCTCCGGGCTCAAAAATGACTTGCTTCCTCCCCTTGTTGTGTTGCTTTTCATATTAGAGTGTCTTCTTCTCAATGTTTGCACGCACCCTCTCATGCAAAGTCTTGATGAACTCAGCTTTTTATTTCCCCTATAGATTAGCTTTGTCTAATGGCAATGGTAGCAAATCTAATGGAGTCATTGGGTTGAATCCATACACAACTTCAAATGGTGAGCAATTTGTTGAACCATGCACACTCCTATTGTAAGCAAATTCCACATGTGGCAAACATTCTTCCCAATTTTTCAGATTTTTTTGGATGACAACCCTCAAAAGTGTTGAAAGTGTCCTATTGACCACCTCCGTTTGTCCATCCGTTTGTGGATGACAAGTTGTAGAATACAAAAGCTTTGTCCCCATCTTTCCCCAAAGAGTCTTCCAAAAGTGACTTAGGAATTTGACATCCCTATCACTCACAATGGTCCTTGGCACTCTATGTAGCCTAACAATCTCCTTGAAGAATAGATTGGCAATATGGGTTGCATCATCCGTCTTGTGACATGGAATGAAATGTGCCATTTTGCTAAACCTATCCACAACAACAAAAATGGAATCTCTCCCTCCCTTGGACCTAGGTAATCCTAAAACAAAAACCATAGAAATGTCTACCCAAGGTTCATTTGGTATGGTAAGAGGTGTATACAAACCATAAGGCATTGCTTTGGATTTGGCTTGTTTGCAAGTAATGCATTTCTCACAAATTCTCTTAACATCCCTTTTCATGTGTGGCCAAAAGAAATGGTCACCCAACACATCCAAAGTTTTCTTAATCCCAAAATGCCCCATTAAACCTCCGTTATGTGCCTCTCTCACAAGTAACTCTCTTAAAGAACTTTGCGGCACACACAATTTGTTTTCCCGAAAAAGAAAACCATCAAACTTATAGAACTTATCAAAACCCCCTTTCTCACATGCCCCATAAACATTAGCAAAATCAGGATCATTAGAATAAAGATCTTTGATGTATTCAAATCCTAATAATTTTGCATCAAGTTTAGAGATCAAGGCATACCTTCTTGATAATGCATCGGCCACCACATTTTCATTCCCTTGCTTGTACTTAATGATGTACGGAAAGGATTCAATGAATTCCACCCATTTTGCATGTCTCTTGTTGAGCTTTCCTTGTCCTTTGAGATACTTCAAGGACTCATGGTCAGTGTGAATTATGAATTCTTTGTAACCAAGGTAATGCTGCCATGTTCTTAGAACCCTCACCAATGCATAGAACTCCTTGTCATATGTAGGGTAGTTTAGACTTGCACCACTTAGCTTTTCACTAAAGAATGCTATGGGCTTGCCTTCTTGCATCAAAACTCCTCCAATACCTATGCCACTTGCATCGCACTCAATCTCAAAAGGTTTAGTAAAATTTGGCAAAGATAACAACGGTGCAGAACTTAATTTGTCTTTTAGCAAGTTAAAAGCCTCATCTTGTTCAATTCCCCACTTAAAACCAACATTCTTTTTTATGCATTTAGTTAAAGGTGCAGCTATGGTAGAAAAATTTTTAATGAACCTTCTATAAAAGCTAGCTAAACCATGAAAGCTTCTTGCATCACTTACACTTGTGGGTGTTGGCCATTCTCTAATTACTTTTACCTTTTCTTGATCAACATCAATGCCCTTGTCATTGACAATATATCCAAGAAAAGTAATTTCATTAGTGCAAAAACAGCATTTCTTTAGATTAGCATACAACTTCTCTTCTCTAAGCACATCAAAAACACAAGTCAAATGTTGTACATGCTCATCTAAATTTTTGCTATAAACCAAGATATCATCAAAATAGACAACAACAAATTTGCCTATGAATGCTCTTAAAACATGATTCATCAATCTCATGAAAGTGCTTGGTGCATTAGTTAAACCAAAAGGCATTACTAACCACTCATATAAACCATGTTTAGTTTTAAAAGCTATTTTCCATTCATCACCTTCTCTCATTCTAATTTGATGATAACCAGATTTCAAATCAGTTTTTGAAAACAAATATGAACCATGCAATTCATCCAACATGTCATCTAGCCTAGGAATGGGATGTCTATACTTCACCGTGATTTTGTTGATGGCACGACAATCAACACACATCCTCCAAGTTCCATCTTTCTTAGGCACTAACAAGACGGGTATGGCACATGGACTCATGCTTTCACGAACATAACCCTTCTCCATAAGCTCACTCACTTGCTTTTGGATTTCCTTGGTCTCCTCCGGATTACATCTATATGCTAGTCTATTTGGAATGCTTGCTCCAGGTATGAAATCAATTTGGTGCTCAATGCCTCTTTTAGGTGGCAAACCATTTGGAATTTCTTCTGGAAATAAATCTTCATAAACCTACAAAAGATTAACAACAACACTAGGCAAACCATTGGTTATTTCATTAGAAATATGCAAAATCTCCTTGTACATAAGTACAAGCATGTGTTGCCTCAAAAGCATAGCTTCCTTCACATCACTCATTTTTGCATAAACACTCATTTTTCTTTCATTTGAACCTTCCTTGTTTTCTCTCACCATGTGTTTCCCATTTTGGTCAAGAGAATTGGAATTTTTAGGTTCACTCATCTCACCTTTTTCTTTACTCTCAAAGGTTTCCCTTCCCAAAGAATTTCCCAATGAAGAACCCATTTCTTCATATTGTTGCTTGATGCGCATTTGGTCTTCAAAAATCTGTTTTGGAGTTAATGGTCCAAGGTTAAACCTTTTTCCATCCATAGTCAAAGTATACATATTTTTGAATCCATCATGATTAACCCTTCTATCATATTGCCAAGGTCTCCCCAACAACATATGTCCGGCCAACATTGGTAACACATCACACAACACCTCATCCTTATATCTACCAATTTGAAAAGAAATTAGAACTTGCTTATTTACCTTTACAACTCCACTTTCATTAAGCCATTGCAACTTGTATGGTCTTGGGTGCTTGGTAGTAGGCAACTTCAATTTCTCCACTAGCAAAGTGCTTGCTACATTAGTACAACTTCCACTATCCATAATCATGTTGCACAACTTGTTAGAAATCAAACAATGAGTATGAAACAAATTTTCCCTTTGCTCCCTATGGACATCATGTTTATTTTGCAAACTCAATGTTCTTTGAACAACAAGATTATCTCCTTTAGCACATTCAACATCACTACAATCTTCTAAAGAAGGCATATCATCATCATTATCCCCCTCACTCTCCGATTCAATATCACCATCCCTTAGAATCATAGCTTTCTTATTTGGACATTCCCTAGCAATGTGCCCATGACCCAAACACTTAAAACATTTTATTCCCCTAGTTTGGGCTGGTTGATTCTCACCCTTTCCCTTATTACCCAAGTCAATTTTAGGTTTATTTTCTTCCACTTTTGACTTGTTAAAAGGTTTATCATCCTTTTTCCCCCAAGAAGTTTTCCAAGAAGAAGAAGAACCCACATTTGGTTTAGAATCATACCTCTTTCCTTTCAATTGCCTTTCCACTTTCATGGCCAAATTCACCATATCTTTAATCTCCACATAATGTTGCAAATCAACAACATCAGCAATGTTTTTGTTTAGCCCTCTCAAAAACCTTGCCATGGTAGCTTCACGATCTTCTACCACATTTGCTCTAATCATAGCCTTCTCCATTTCTTTGTGATATTCCTCAACACTCATGGATCCCTGAATTAGAGTTTGTAACCTTTGATGAAGCTCTCTATAGTAATGGCTTGGAACAAACCTCTTTCTCATGATTTGCTTCATTTCCCTCCAAGACTCCACGGGTCTTTCTCCATATCTACGTCTTTCCTTGCAAAATTGATCCCACCAAACAATTGCATAATCACTAAACTCTACAGCGGCAAGTTTTACCTTTTTCTCCTCCGAATAATTGTGACATTCGAAGATGAGTTCCACTTTCCTCTCCCATTCAAGGTACACATCTGGATCATTTCTTCCTTGGAATGAAGGAATCTTCATTTTGATGCTTCCAAGGTTGCGATCAACATCATCTTTAGGACGTCCTCTCCTAGCTTGTCTCCTAGGATTGATTTGTTGTCCCACCAAGGTGACTTGATCATCATCCAATTCATCCTCTCCTTCATAGTCCTCTTGGTCAATTGGTGGACGTCTCCTTTCTTTAGGCTCTCCTTGTAATTGGTTAAGGATGCCATCATGCCTCTCCAATTTCTCATTGACTCCCGCCATCATGTTAAACATTCTTTCGAATTATTGTTGCATAGCTTGAATCACATGATCATTTGTAGAAGAAGAACTTGTGTCTTTTGACATGATTGTAAAACCTAAAATTTTAACAAAAGAAAATAGAAAGAAACAATCTCACAACACTCCCTCACGTGTTTCACTCAAAATTGATGTATACCACTCGTGTTTACACTCAATTTTGGCTTTTTCTCTAATGATGTCACACTCTTGCCTTTTACCTCTCAAATTTGCCTTTTGATTTCTTAGATGAACTAAGTTTCTCAATCAAACAAAATTCAAGAATGTAGTAATCAATGATAAAAAAAAATAAGGTAGGCTAACAAGAAAATAATAAGGTAGGCTTAAAGAAAAGAACAATTTGTAACAAATAGGCTAATAGAAATGAAAAACAAAGATAGATTATCAAAGAACACAAAGAGACAGAATTATAAAGATCATCAAAGAACACAAAGAGACGGAATTATAAAGATCATCAAAGAACACAAAGAGACAGAATTATAAAGATAGATCTCAATGGAATATGAAGAGTCAATTTTTTTTTTTTAATGTAAACTGAGATCTAACATAGGAATATCAAAGATAACATATACTTTTTTTATGGACGAATTTTTCTTTTTTTTTTTTTTTGATATATGCACGAATTGAAAGGTATCACAAAAATCTCAAAGATAATAACTTTTTTTTTGATATCTGCAAACAAAATCTTGAGATAAGAAGAATAAAGATAAAAAAAATAACAAGAATAATAGATAGCAAGAAAGGTGCAAAATATAAGATGAACACAAGATATTGAGAACTAAAAGATAGTTTTGGATACGCAAACCTCAATCTTGAGCAAATGCTCTGATACCACTTATGATGGGAATTGTAGGTTTCATCAATTAACTCCCCAATAGCAAGAATACTATGATAAGTTGAATTAGAAGAAAACCAGAAATTACCAATTTAATCCACAAATTTGGATCGTTCAAAGATTAAAGTAAGAAGATAGATGCTACTTAACCCCTTTACCAACAAGGATAAAGATACTAAGATAGACTTTGAATTTCTTATTATGCCACAAACAAGAAAGTTTGATAAATAAAAAGAAAACAAAGATTTAGATTTTGACACCACAAGCTAGAATAAAGCTTGATAAGTCATAAAGTTTATGCAAGAAATTAAAGACAAAATTCCTCACAATAAAACTCAAACAAAGTTATAATTCACATATCAAATTCATTCATGCTACAAAAGAAAGAAAAAGACTTGTTTATATAGAGTACAAGTCCATGCTCACACTACTAAAATAGACTCACACACATAGGATTACTTTTACTCTTAAATGGCCTTAATAACCATTACCCACATTAATAGCCATTACTTGGTATTGATTACCCCATTAACTTTAATAACCACTACCTATAATAATAGCCATTACTTGGTATTAATTACCCTATTAACTTGTATATGGTGGCTACATGTAACCCTAATTGTTATTAACACAAAAATAAGTTAAATATTATTCCTTGGGCCTCCATGGATGCCTTATTGGGCTGAAATTCTTGGGCTTTCCAAATGTCCTTAATTAAACCCAATACGGCTTCTTGAAGCTTCTTGGATTTGGACCTTATGATTGGGCCTTCTTATACTATTAATGGATCTTGGATCTCTTTAGGCTTTGAACTTGGATTCACATCACTTCAATTTGAGGGGTATAGAGAAAGAACTCTAAGAAATAATCTACTATACTTAGACCAGTAATGGAAACTAAACAATAAAATATTTTCTCTTATTAAACTAACATAGAATCTGAATAAAATAGAGTTAAAGAGGAACAATTTTAGATAACTCTTTAAAGTTTTCATATCATCAAAGAATACTTGATTTGAAGTTTCTTAACTCAAGATATGATTAAAACAATAAGATTGAAAAACCAGGTCCTTAAAACCTGAATTTTGCATCTTCTAAATCCTAACTCAATTCTACAAAAATATTAAAATTACTTACCAAATGAACCTTTAAGGCCATTAAAGATGAAGATTATAGTTTGAAATGGATTCTAAACCTTTAAATTTCATTTGAAAATTCAGCTCTTTTCTATTTGTTTTTTTTAAGAAGGAAAAGACGAAGGAAGACAATTTTTTTCTTCCTTTCTTGTTTCCTTTATTTGGATGCTCCTTTCCTTTTTTTTTTTTAATTAAATGGTTGCCACATATCACATATTCTAGCACCTTCTTTCTTTATCTCTCTTTTTTTAATATTATTATTATTCTTATTAGATATATTTTTTAAATTAACTTAGCTAATCTCAATCCTATATTTTGCCATTAATCCATGCAGGCCTCATGTATACATGATATGCATCTTATGCAATAAATGCAAATGCATTAGGTGGGCATTACATTTCTCCCCACCTTAGGAAATTTTATCCTAGAAATTAAATATGACTCATCGATCTTAGAAAATAGGTAAGGATATTAAACTCTCATGCCTTTTTCCACCTCCCATTTAGTTTCTTTGGTGAATGCCGACTCCACTTAACCTTTACTATTAGAATTTCTTTATTACGTAACTTCTTTATCTATCTATTAAGAATTTTGATTAGTTCTTTTTTATAACTTAAATCTTTTGTCAACTTTATTTCTAATTCTTGTACTACATGGCTAGGATTATATCTATTTCTTCTTAACATGGAAACGTGGAACACATCATGTATTTAAGATAATTCTAGTGGCAGTGCTAATCTGTATGCCAAAGGACTGACTCTTTTCAATATCTCATAAGGGCTAATGTACCTAGGACTCAATTTTCCTTATCTGCCAAATCGTATGACACCTTTCCATGATGATACTCTTAAGAACACTTATTCACCCACATCATACTCCATCTCTCTTTTATGCTTGTCAACATAACTCTTTTGTCTATCTTGTGCAGCCTTTAAGCACTTTTTGACACTTTGAATCTTGTCCACGATTTTTTTATATTAATGGACCTTTAGTTTATTGCAACCCTTCCATTTCCCAACAAATAAGACTTCTACATTTTCTGCCATATAAAGCTTCATATAGAGCAATACCAATACTTGAATGATAATTATTATTATAAGCAAATTCAATTACTGGTAAGTGCTCATCCCAATTCCCTTTAAATTCAAGGACACATGCTCTTAGCATATCTTTTAATGTTTGAATTGTCCTCCCTGATTGTCCATCTATCTAGGGATGGAATGTTGTATTGAAAAGTAACCTTATACCTAAAGCTCTTCATAAACTTTCCCAAAAATGAAATGTTAACTGCAAATCTCTATCTGACATAATTGATATTGGCACACCATGTAATCTTATAATTTCTAACACATATATTCTAAACAATCTTTCTAAAGAATCACTTTATTGCACAAGTAGAAAATGAGCTGATTTGGTAAGTCGATCAATAATTACCCATATGGCATTATGCTCCCTGAAGGTTCGAGGCAATCCAAGAACAAAGTCCATCATTATCTTTTCCCATTTCCACTACGGAATAGACAATGGATGAAGCTTAACAGCTAGTGCTTGTTGTTCATCTTTTACTTCTTATCATCTCAACATTTTGCTACACATTCCACTGTATCTTTCTTCATTGTCGACCACCAATAAAAAGGTCATAAATCCTTATACATTTTAGTACTTCTATGATGCATTGTGTATGGTGCAAAATGAGATTCATTTAGAATTTCTTCTTTTAATTCCCTTATATTTGGAATACAAATATGTCCATTAATCAACAACATTCCATCGTGTCTTAATGAAAAATATTTATTCATTCCTTATTGCACCCTATCCTTCATTTTTCTTAAATATGAACCACTTATTTATTTTCTTGAATTTTACTCTCCAATAAAGGCTTGACAAGTACACTTATAATAAATATATCATCCCAAAGTGTGAATTCTACATGTAATGTTCTAAGCTCTACTAATGACCTTACTGCATGACAAGTCAATCCAACACTTCTCTTAATGGATTTCTTACTTAAAGCATCATTAACTCTATTGGCTTTTCCTGGATGGTACTCTATGGTACAATCATAATCATTTATTAACTCCATCCCACCTTTTTTGTCTCAAATTCAACTCCTTTTGTGTTGGGATATATTTCAGACCATTATGGTCAATGAAAATATGAAATATTTCTCCATACAGGTAGTGCCTCTATATTTTTAGAGCATGCATAATTACTGCCAATTATAGATCATGAATCGGATATTTTAGTTCATAACTTCTTAACTGTCGAGGAGCATAAGCAATGACTTTTCCATTTTTCATTAACACACACCCCAATCCCTATTATGATGCATATGTAAAAATTACATATCCGCTATTTCCTAATGGCAAAGTTAGAACCAGTGCAGAAATTAGTTTTTCTTCTATTCTTCAAAACCTTCCTCACATTTAGCATCCCATTTAAATATCACATTTTTCTTCAGCAAGTTTGTTAATAGTTTAGCAATGATAGAAAATCTTTCAAGAAATCTCCTATAATATTCAACTAATCCTAAAAAACTCTATACCTTTAAAAAAATTTTAGGGGGTTCCCACTCCTTTATGGCTGCAATCTCCTAAGGATAAGGTTGTACACCATTTTTGGAAATAATACTCCTTAAGAATTCAATCTCTTCTAGACAGAACTCAAATTTACTAAATTTTGCATAAAATTACTTTTCTCTTAAAATCTATAATACTATTCTCAAATGTTCTTCATGTTATTCTTGAGTTTTAGAATAAATTAATATATCATAAATAAACACAAATGAAAAATCGATTTAGATACATCTGAAATATTTTATTCATTAAGGGCATAAAAGTAGTAGGTGCACTTATTAGTCCAAATGGCATCACAATAAATTCATAATGCTCATATCGTGTTCTAAATGCAGTCTTTGGTATATGTACCTTTGTAATCCTCAATTGCCAATATCTTGATCTTTAGTCAATTTTGGAAAACATAACTGCTCCTTTTAACTTGTCTAATAACTCATCAATCTGCAGCAAGGGATTTTTTTCTTTACGGTAACATGATTTAACTACCTGTAATCAATACACAATCTTAAAATGTCATCCTTCTTTTTTATAAACACCGCCAGAGCTCCCCAGGGTGATGTACTCAGTCTAATAAACCCTTTTTCCAATAATTCTTCCAACTGCTTCTTTAATTGTTTCAATAATAAAGTTACTATTCTATATGGTACAATTAATATTGGTGTTATCCCACTTTGAGGTAGACCTTAAAGTCAGTCTCTCAATGTGAAGGTAAACTTGATAGATCTTTTGGAAATACATCTACAAATTCCTTCACTAATGAAACATCTATTACTCCTGGACTAACTTTGGATACAACCACCACATTGGTCAAATAAGCTTCACACCCCCTTTTAATCAAATAAAAAATAACAATAATTGAAATTAAACAAGTTGGGACAATTTCTCTTTCACCCATAAAAAAATATTTTTCTATGTGTTGAGGTCTCTATAACTACTTCTTTTGTTTGATAATTCATTATAGCATGACTTTTAGATAACCAATCCATTCCCAAAATAACATCAAATTCCTTAAGTTGTATCATAACTAGATTCGCATGCAGGGCATTCCTATTTGCCACCATAGGACAAGATTTGATAACCCTATCTATAATGACAGTACCCCTAGTAGGCAATGATACACAAATATTATGCCCCAAGGTTTTTATATTGCTATGATTTTTCAATGCAAATTCATATAAAATAAATGAACATGTTGATCCTATATTAATTAATGTATAAGCATAAAAACCATAAATAGAGGTTATACCAGTCATAACATTAGATGCAGAAGGTGTTTCCTATTTTGTCACTGTATATACTCTAGCTTAGGGCACTGATTACTGAGGTTTGCCTATTTTTCTAGCTCGTACCAAGTTAAAACCTCCTCCTTGTCCCATTCCTCTACCTTTTCCTCTACACACTCCTTATTGAGTCATATTTTCACTTATGCTACTTTGCCTTGTAACCTAACTCCCACTAGCCTGATTCTTACTCCAAAAATCTCTAGTTATATGTTCCAGCTTACCATAATAAAAGAAAAGTATCTGCCTTGCTCCCTAATACTCTCCACTATGAAACTTACCATATTTAACACATAGTGAACTATATCCCCAACTAACAGAAACACCTCCCTCACATCTTTTACTCTCTGCCCTACTCTGACTATAACCACCTCGTCCGCCTTTACCCGATGTTGTTATGGCATACCTACTCATACATTGTTGGCTAACTCCTCTTCCATAATATCTACTTCCTTGAAACTTAGAACCTTTAAAAGAAATGTCTCTTCCATTTCTTTCTGAACCACTATACTCACTTATCACCATTTTGTTCTTTACAGACATTGCATCTTTCTCAATCAAACACTCTTCCACCCTCAATGCAGCCTCTAATAAAGCATTGTAACTTGGTGGCTTCAAAGAAATCCTTCCTCAGATATCCATCCTCAATCCCTTCTCAAACTATCTCTATTTTGCATCCTTTATAGCCATTTCTTCCAGTGCATACTTTAAAAATTGAGAGAATTGCATCTCATGTTATGATATTGTCATATTTTCCTATTTCAAGCTCAGAAACTCCATTTTATTTTAATCTCTGTACATTGGTGGTATGTATTTATTTACAAATTCCCTAAGGAAGTCATCTTGAGTTAAGGTCATAAGTTTGTTTTTACTTCCTAGAATCAAATCCCACTAATCTAAAGCTGATTTTCTCAATAATGATACAACATATTTCAACTTTTGCTCTAGTGTGCAATCTAGCCTATCTAGTACCTTCTCTATTTCTCATAACCATTCTTATGCTATCTCAGGATAAGTAATTCCCTTAAATTCTATAGCTCCTTATTTTTTTAGCCTGTCATAATTTTTATCTTTAACCCTAGTTTCTTTAACCTCTACGATTGGTTGCATTACTAGCTATTTGACTGGCAATACCCAATTAACTATTTATACCACTAGTTATATACTTTGATATCAAGACTCAAGAAATTATTGCATTACTGGTGGTAATTCCTAAGTTGTTTGTGGTTTTGCATTTGTATATTCAATCCCATGCAAAGACTTAGACTCACTTGGGTCAACAGGATCTTCGATCAGACCCTCCCTCTTCATCCTATTCAAAGTACAAACACTCAGTCTCAATTCTTAACATATATATGTATTCCTAACATATATATACATTCATATTTCTATTCCAAGGATTCTAAACCATGCTTTGATACCACTAAATGCGACACCTGTGAAGGATGTCTAGCATACATTGTATGCGTGTGACTAATAAATAACATGTTCATTAAAATCTAACTTTAGCCCTATATTTAACAAAACTATTTATATATATAACACATATCACACATTAAAAAGCTCACAACATCAAGGAGTTCACATTTTTCCTTATGTTATACACATGTACTACACTAGCCTTAGTACAAGATTCACTAGGCATGACACGTTTAAGAAAAATTGAGGACGACCTCCTGCTGACCTACTTAACATAATGCTAGTGTAATTGATGCAAATATTTCTTTAAGACTGACTATAGTTCTTCTAATCCTAAAAAATAATATGAAAGAGTGAGCCTGCAACTCAATAAATAAATAACTTAATATCATAACTCAATAAATGAATAACTTAATATCCTATGAAAAAAACACATTCAAGCATGTTATATTATCAACTACCAATTTATGCAATGTTTATCTATGAATCTATAGTATGTACATAATTATAGTGTTTTCTTTTGAACAACAATGAACTTGTGAATTATATTTAAAACCACAACTTCTTTCAATTATTCATGGATCCCCATGTGCACATAACCTACCATAATCTTGTACCAACCATAACTTTTTTAGCCTTTTTAATCATATAAAGGGGATTTCATTTTGCACACAGCATTGCCTGATCACAAGTAACATTGCATCCTCTTATTCATCCAACCATATTTCTTACATTTTCACATACGTCAAGAGTGCAACACACTTTCACAATACTTTATTCATCCCATCATCAACTAAACGCATAATATATCGCTTTATTAAGAAAATTAACATCTATATAATACAAAGGAACAATAATATAGCAAAAATATACAAAAATATATTTTTTTAACATGGCAGAATCAATAGTGCAAATTCACAAATACACCACAATTTCACATTATAAATTTAAAAGCCATATTTTTTATATTAGTAGCATTATAAGTCTAAACTAATTTGCAATTGATTTTACATTAATTGGATATTTATAAAACGAGAAACATAAAAAACAATCCACAATGGTTAAGCTGTTAATCAAAACTAAGCAACAAAAAGTATAGCCCAGGTTAGCTATCAAAAAAGAAAAATTAAGCTTCCTTTATTTCTATTAATTTTATAAGTAACATCTCAAAGTTTCTATAGAATCAAACAGTACCCTATTAGGAGTTATAAAACTCCATATGTACAATCTCATACAAAAAATAATCAACCATCATCACAATAATAAAAAAATCAGCATCTATCAATTACAACACACATATTTCCCTTAGCCAATCAACTTAACAAAGACATTTATAATTTATTTAGTTTAAGTGTTATATTCACATAGAATATTAAAGTTATTCACTTGTCTTTATTACTTCCTTGCCTTTGCTTGTAATTATTTATATGTTAGCCTCATTCACAATTAGTTTAGCTAAAATATATCATAATTTACTTTTTTTAAAACCTAAAAATAATGTAAACTCTTTCTATCATGATAACATCATTAAACTACCTAAACATATGAGCTGCCAATTATAATAGATTTAATATGGTGAATTTAAAAATTCCCTAAAACTTATGTACAATGAATTTCGAGATTAAATTTTATGGATCATTAACCTTTTATGTCTAAAGTAATTTCAAATTGATTTTTCTTCAATTGGAGGTTTATAGAGAAAGAACTCTAAGAAATAATCTAACATACTCAAACAATAATGAAAACTGACCAATAAAAAGTTTTCTCTTATTACACTAATATAGAGTCTAAATCAGATAGAGTTAAAGAGGAATAATTATAGATAACTCTTTAAAGTTTTTGTATCATCAAAGAACACTTAATTTGAAGCTTCCTAGCTCAAGATATAATTAAAACAATAAGATTGAAAAACCAGGTCCTTAGAACCTGAATTCTACATTAACTAAATCCTAACTTAATTCTAAAAAAAATATTAAAATTACTTACCAAACGAACCACTAAGGCCTTTGAAGATGAAGATTATGGTCTAAAATGGATTCTAAACCTTCAAATTTCACTTGAGAATTCAACTCTTTTTTTTTTTTTTTTAAGAAGAAGAAGAAGAAAAAGGAAGAAGGAAGACAATTTTTTTTTCTTCCTTCCTTCTTTCCTATATTCGGATGCTCTTTTCCTTTTTTTTAATTAAATGGCTGCCACATATCATTTATTCTAGTGCCTTCTTTCCTTGTCTCTTTTTTTTATTAATAATAATAATAATAATAATAATAATAATAATTATTATTATTATTATTATTATTATTATTATTATTATTATTATTATTATTATTATTATTATTATTATTTTATTTTTAATTAACTTAGCTAATCTCATTCCTATATTTTGCAATTAATCCATGCATTCATCATGTCTATATGATATGCATGTTATGCAATAAATGCAAATGCATTAGGTGGGTGTTGCATTTCTCCCCACCTTAGGAAATTTCATTCCATAAATTAAATGTGACTCACCAATCTCAGAAAATAGGTAGGGATATTGAACTCTCATGTCTTTTTCCACCTCCCATATAGCTTCTTTTGGTGAATGCCGACTCCACTTAACCTTTACTATTATAATCTCTTACATAACTTTTTTATCTGTCTATTAAAAATTTTGATCTGTTCTTTTTTATAACTTGAATCTTCTATCAACTATATTTCTGACTCTTATACTGCATGGCTCGGATCATATCTATATCTTTTTAACATGGAAACATGGAACACATCATGTATTTGAGATAATTCTGGCGGTAGTGCTAATCTGTATGCCAAAGGACAGACTCTTTCTAATATCTCATAGAAAGGACTAAATATTTCCAATATCTCATAAGGGCCAATGTACTTAGGACTTAATTTTCCTTATCTGCTAATTTGTATGATGCCTTTCTATTGTAATACTCTCAAGAACACTTAATCACCACATTATACTCCATCTCTCTTATATGCTTGTCCACATAACTCTTTTGTCTGTCTTGTGCTTCCTTTAAACACTTTTTGACACTTTGAATCTTGTCCATAATTTCTTATATCAATTTAAGGCCTTTTAATTACCATAACCCTTCCATATCCTAACAAGTAGGACTTTTACATTTTATGCCATATAAAGCTTCATATAAAGGCATACTAATACTTGAATGATAAATTCAATTAATGGTAAGTGCTCATCCTAATTCTTTTTAAATTTAAGCACATATGCTCTTAACATATCTTCTAATATCTAAATTGTCCTCTCTGATTGTCCATCTGTTTGGGGTTGGAATGTTGTACTGAAATATAACCTTATTCCTAAAGCTCTTTGTAAACTTCCCTAAAAATGAGATGTAAACCGCGGATCTCTATCTGACACAATTGATATTGGCACACCATGTAATCTTACAATTTCTGACACATATATTCCAGATAATTTGTCTAGTGAATCACTTTATTGTACAAGTAGAAAATGAGCTGATTTGGTAAGTCGACTAACAATTACCCATATGGCATCGTGCTTCTTAAAGGTTTGAGGCAATCTAAGAACAAAGTCTGTCGTTATCTTTTCCCTTTTCCACTATGAAATAAACAATGGATAAAACTTACCAACTGATGTCTGATGTTCAACTTTTACTTGTTGACATCTCAAACATTTTACTACACATTCTGCTATATCTTTAATTATTATTTGCCACCAATAAAAAGGCTGTAAATCCTTATGTATTTTAGTGCTTCCAAGATGCATTGCATATGGTGCATAATGAGCTTCATTTAGAATTTCTTCTTTCAAGTCCTTTATATTTGGAACACAAATATATCCATTAATCAACAATATCCCATTTTGTCTTTAATATGAACCCTAAAAGGGATCAAAAAGTGCCTAAATATGAAGAATTCAAGCTAATTAGCTTAATTTCCTATTTTGAAATTAATTAGATTGATATGGATAAATTTGGAGTTATTTATATTTTGGAGTCAATAAGGAAGATTCAAGAATATTCTAAGTCAAAGTCAACAAGTCAAAGTCAAAATCAAATAGTCAATAAGTCAAAGTTAAAGGTCAATGGTCAACATGTGACATGGCATGCTTCAATGCTTAGTTGTCATGAGTTGTCATTTTGCTTAATTGTCATGAGTTGTCAATTTTGACTTTTCAAAAATGAGTTGTCATTAATTGTCCTATTTTGAAGGAAATCTCCTTAATTAAGGATTTTTCTATATAGGTATCTTTAGGAATAAGGAATAAATCCTTTTCCTTCAAGAATTAGGTTGTTTACATGCCTATATAAGGGCTACAAATATGTAAAACGAATTTTAGACAAGCATTGAAATATTAAAAGTGAGGTTTTTCCTTGAACTTTGTTCTTTTGAAACTTTGCAAGTTTACTTGAATTGTTTCACTTCTACCTTTCATTACAATTCCTAGGTTAGATTAAAATTAGAATTGTGTGATTGTTCATCTTATAATAACTAAGTATCTTGCTTCACTTTAATAAGCAAAGGGTTTAGCTCCATCTTCATAACCTCATCTTGATGATCTTAGGCAACAATTTTAAAGTTAGATGCGCGTTCTATCTCTTTTATAGGTAGGATTCGTATCAGTCTCAATGCAAACTCTTTATTCCTTCGTTATTGCATCATATCCTTCATTTTTCTTAAAAATGGATCACTCATTTATTTTCTTAAATTTTACTCCCTAATAAAGGCTTGACATGCATAATTGTAATAAATATATCATCTCAAAGTGCAAATTCTACATGCAATGTTCTAAGCTCTTCCAATGACCTTACTGTATGACAAGTCATTCCAGTACTTCTCTTAATGGCTTTCTTACTTAAAGCATCAATAACTCTGTTGGCTTTTTCCAAATTGTATTTTATGGTACAATCATAATCCTTTATCAACTCTATGCACCTTCTTTGTCTCAAATTCATCTCCTTTTTTGTTAGGATATATTTCAGACTTTTTTGGTCATTAAAAATCTAAAATGTTTCTCTATATAGGTAGTGCCTCCATATTTTTAAAGCTTGCACAATTGTTGCCAATTCTAGATCATAAGTTGGATAATTCAATTCATAACTCTTTCACTATCAAGGAGTATAGGTAATGACTTTTCCATTTTGCATTAACACACACCTCAATCCCTGCTGCGTTGCATCTATAAAAATTACATATCCACTATTTCCTAATAGAAAAATTAGAACCGGTGCAAAAATTAGTCTTTTCTTTAATTATTCAAAACTTTCCTCACATTTATCATCCCATTTAAATATCACATTCTTCTTCAGTAAGTTTATTAATGGTTTAGCAAAGATAGAAAATCTTTCAACAAATCTCCTATAATATCCAACCAATCCCAAAAAACTTCATACCTTCGAAACATTTGTAGGGGGTTCCCACTCCTTTATGGCTACAATCTTTGAAGGATCAGGTTGTACATCATTTTTAGAAAAAATATGCCACAAGAATGCAATCTCTTCTGGCCAAAACTCATATTTTCTAAGTTTTGCATAAAACTACTTTTCTATTAAAATCTGGAACACTATTCTTAAATGTTCTTCATATTATTCTCTAGAATCTGAATAAATCAATATATCATTAATAAACATAATAACAAATCGATCTAAATACATTTAGAATATTTTTTTATTAAGGACATAAAAGCAACAGGTGCATTTGTTAGTTCGAATGGCATCATAATAAATTCATAATGCCCATATCATGTTCTAAATATAGTCTTTGGAATGTGTGCCTCTGTAATCATCAACTACCAATACCTTGGCCTTAAGTCAAATTTGGAAAACATAGGTTCTCCTTTTAACTAGTCTATCAAGTCATCAATCCGTAGCAAGGGATATTTTTTCTTTATAGTAACCTCATTTAACTGCCTATAATCAATACACAATCTTAAACTATCATCCTTCTTCTTTACAAATAACACCAGTGCTCCCTATGGCAATGTACTCGGTCTAATAAACCCTTTTTCCAATAATTGTTCCAACTACTTCTTTAATTTTTGCAACTCTAAGGATGCCATTCTATATGGTATAATTGATATTGGTGCTACCCTATATATAGTTTTTATCTCAAAGTCAATCTCTCGATGTGTGGGTAAGCTGGTAGATCTTTTGTAAATACATCTGCAAATTCCTTCACTACTAGAACATCCATTGCTCCTAGACTAACTTTAGATACATCCACTACATTGGCCAAATAAGCTTCACACCCCCTTTTATTCAAATGAAAGCCAGCAGTAGATGAAATTAAACAAGTTGGGACAATTTTTCTTTCACCCACAAAAACCATTTTTCTCTATTTTGAGGTCTCAATAACTACTTCTTTTGTTTGATAATCCACTATAACATGATTTTTAGATAACCAATCCATTCCTAAAATAACATCAAATTCCTTAAGTTTTATCACAATTAGATTTAAATGCAGGCATTCCCATTTATCACCACAGGACAAGATTTGATAACCCTATCTACAATGATAGTACCCCTAGTAGGCATTGATACACAAATATTATACCCAAGGTTTCTATATTGCTATTATTTTTCAATGCAAATTCATATGAAATGAATGAACATGTTAATCCTGGATCAATTAATGTATAAGCATCAAAACCATAGATAGAGGTTATACTGGTCACAATATTAGATGTAGAAGATGTTTCCTGTCTTATCACTACATATATTATAGCTTATGGCAATGATTGCTAAGGTTGGCCTATTTGTCAAGCCCGTACTAGGTTAAAACCTCCTCCTCATCCCATTCCTCTACCTCTTCCTTTACTCACTCCTCCTTGAGTCATATTTTCACATATGCTACTCTACCTTGTAACCTGACTCCCACTGGCTCAACTTATACTCCAATAATCTTTGGTTATATGTCCCAGCTTACCGTAATAGAAGTAAAGTATATGTTTTGGTCCCCAAAACTCTCCACTATAAAACCTACCATATTTAGCACACGATAAATTATATCCCTGACTAATTGAAACACCTCTATCACTTCTTTTACTCTTCGCCCTACTCTGACTATAACCACCTCGTCTACCTCTACTCGATGTTGCTATGGCACACCTACTTATACTTTGCTGGCTAACTCTTCTCCTATAATATCTACTCTCTTAAAAGCTTAAACTTCTAAAAGAAATATCTTTTCTTTTCTTTCTAAACGACTATACTCATTTATCACCTTTCTTTTCTTTACAAACATTGCATATTTCTCAATCTAACACTCTTCCACCCTCAATGCAACCTCTAATAAAGCATTGTAACTTAGTGGCTTCAAAGAAATCTTTCCTTGGATATCCATCCACAATCCATTCTCAAACCGTCTCTATTTTGCATCCTTTGTAGCCACTTCTTCTAGTGCATACTTTGACAACTGAGAGAATTGCATCTCATATTTTGATATTGTCATATTTCCCTATTCCAAGCTCAGAGACTCTATTTTCTTTTGATCTTTGTACATTTATGGTGTGTATTTATTTGCAAATTCCCTAAGGAAGTCATCCCAAGTCAAGGTCATAGGTTTATTTTTACTTCCTAGAATCAAATCCCACTAATCTAAAGCTTATTTTCTCAATAATGATACAATATATTTCAACTTTTTCTCTAGTGTACAATCTAGCCTATCCAACACCTTGTATTTTTCCCATAACCATTCTTCTACTACCTCAGGATCGGTAGTTCCCTCAAATTATGTATCTCTTTATTTTCTTAGCCTATCATAAGTTTTATCTTTAGCCTTTATTTCTTTAATCTCTGCCATTGGTTGCATTACTAGTTATTCTCGATTAATTGTCTGTACCATTAGTTGTATAATTCATTGTAAGGAATTATGAAATTATTGCATTACTAATGGTAATTCCTGAGTTGGTTACGGTAGTTCATTTGTATGTTCAGCCCCATGCATAGACTCAGACACACTTGGGTCAGTAAGGTCTTCAGTTGGACCCTCCCTATTCATCCTATTCAAAGTACAAACACTTAGTCTTAATTCTTAACATTTATGTGTATTCCTAACATATACATACATTGACATTTATATTCCAAGGGATTCTAAACCACTCTCTGATACCACTAAATGTGACACCTGTTAAGGATGTCTAGCATACATTGTATGCATGTGACTATTACATAACATATTCATTAAAATCTGACTATTACATAACATATTCATTAAAATCTAACTTTAGCTCTATATGTAACAAAACTATCTTTAAATGTAACACATATCACACATAAAAAAGCTAATAATATCAAGTAGTTCACATTTTTTCTTACACATGTAATACGTTAGCCTTAATATAAGATAACAACATTCATTAGGCATGTCACATTCAAGAAAAACTAAGGCTGACCTCTTGTTGACCCACTTGACATAATACTAGTGTAACTTATGCAAATGTTTCTTCAAGACCGACTATAGTTCTTCCAATCCTAAAAAATAATACGGAGGAGTGAGCCTGCAGCTCAATAAATAAATAACTTAACATCCTATGAAAAATAACACATTCAAACATGTAATATTATTAACTACCAATTTATTCAATGTTTATCTATGAACTTATAGTATGTACATAATTATAGTGTTTTCTTTTGGACAACAATGAACTTGTGAATTACATGTAAAACTACAACTTCTTTCATTGGATTCCCATACACACATAACCTGCCATAATCTTATACCAACTATATATTTTTTAGCCTTTTTACGACATATAAAGGGGATTCCATTTCGCACACAACATTGCCTCATTCATAAGTAACATTGCGTCCTCTTATTCATCCAACCATATTTCTTATATTTTTATATATATCAAGAGTGCACCAAACTTTCATAACACTTCATTTAACCCATCGTCAACTAAATACATCACATACCACTCCATTAAGCAAATTAACATCTTTATAATGTAAAAGAACAATAATATACAAAAAATATACTAAAATACACCCATTTTTCAACATAGCATAATCGATAGTGCAAATTCAAAAATACAAAAAAAATTTCACATTATGAATCTTAAAGCCATATTCTCCATATTAGTAGCATTCTAAGTTTAAATTAATTTTCAATTGATTTTTCATTAATTGGATATTTATAGAAGGAGAAACATAAAAAAACAATCCACCATGGTTAAGTTGTCAATTAAAACTAAGAAACAAAAAGTATAGCCTAGGTTGGCTATCAAAATAGTAAAATTAAGCTTCCTTTATTTCTATTAATTTTATAAATAACATCTCAAAGTTTCTATAGAATTAAATAGCCCCCCATTTGGAGTTATAAAACTCTAGATATGGCTTCAACAAGTATTTTTTTCTCAACTAAACAAGACACCCAAATTCAGCAACCATCATTCATATGTACTATCTCATCTAAAAAACAATCAACCATCATGATAAAAATCAAAAGTCAGCATCTATTAATTAGAACACACATATTTCCCTTAGCCAATCAACTTAACAAAGACATTTATAATTTATTTAGTTTAAGTGTTATATTCACATAGGACATTAAGGTTATTTACTTACCTTTATTGCTTCCTTGCCTCTGCTTGTATTTACTTGTGTGTTAACCTCATTCCTTATTGGTTTAACTAAAATATATCATAATTTACTTATTTTAAACACTTAAAAATAATGGAAACTCTTTCTATCATGATAACATCTCCAAACTATCTAAACATATGAGGCAACCAACTATAATAAATTTAATAAGGTTAAAAATTCCCTAAAAATTCTATACAATGAATTTTGAAAGGAAACTTTTAAGATCATTAAACCTATATGTCCAAAGTAATTTAAAATTAATATTGCTTCAATTTGAGGTGTATAGAGAAATAACTCTAAGAAATAATCTACCATACTCAGACAAGCAATAGAAACTGAGCAATAACTTATTCCACTAATATAGAGTCTGAATCAAATTGAGCTAAAAAAGAGGAAAAGTTTTAGATAAATCTTTAAAGTTTTCATATCGTCAAAGAACACTCAATTTTAAGCTTCCAAACTCAAGATATGATCAAAACAATAAAACTAAAAAACTAGGTCCTTAGAACCCGAATTTTACATCTTTTAAATCCTAACTCAATTCAACAAAAATATTAAAATTACTTACCAAATGAACCTCTAACGCCTTTAAAGATGAATATTATGTCTAAAATGGATTTTAAACCTTCAAATTTGACTTGAAAATTTAGGTCTTTTCTTTTTTTTTTTTTTTTTTTTTTTGAAGAAGAAGAAGAAGAAGAAGAAAAAGGAAGAAGGAAGATAATTTTTTTTCATCCTTCATTCTTTCCTTTATCCGGATGCTTCTTTCCTTTTTCTTTTTTTTTTTAAATTAAATGGCTACCACATATCACATATTCTAGCACCTTCTTTCCTTGTCTCTTTTTTTAATATTATTATTATTCTATTATATATATATATATATATATATATATATATATATATATATATATATATATATATATATATATATATATATATTAACTTAGCTAATCTCAGTCTTATATTTTTCCATTAATCCATGCATTTCTCATGTCTATATAATATGCATGTTATGCAATAAATGACAATGCTTTAGGTGGACATTACAAGTGGTAAAGGAGTAAAATAAAAGATTGATATAAAACTTTTTATGATGGCTATTAATGAATAATAAAAGAAGTTAAATGCTTAGTTGGATGACTTGCAATCACCATATATTTCTAAATCCACAAGGAGACATGTGTTTGAGGTGGAAATAATAATTATTTAAATTATAAAGAGTTAATTTCTCAAAAATGCAAAAACATTATTTCAAATAGAGATACCATGGGCAGATTTAGTGCAAAACATGTTACTTAAAGTGAAGTTATGAGAGGGTATAAGGAAGATAATAAAAGTGGAATTAATTGTAAATTAGAGGATATAATAATGAAGATCTTTTTATTCTATGGTAAGAATGAGCTTGATGTTTACTTGAGATGGGTAAAACAAGTAGAGGAAGTTTTTAAACATCAAGACTATAGTAAGGTTAACAAGTGTATACTTGCTTCTCATAAATTCATAAGTCATGTTGTGGAAAGATTTGATGGCATTTAGCAGAATGCATGGGAAATATGAGATTAGAAATTAGGAAATGATGAAATAGATAATGACTAGACATTTGATTCCTCATGATATTAAGGATAAACTCTATTTTAAATTACAAAGGTTAAACAAGGTGATAAATTATGTGTTGATGATTATGCTAAAAAGTTTAAATTGTTTGTAATAACAAGTGATATAGGTGAATTTGAAAGGCAGAAAATTGCAAGATTCATAAGCAAGCTTAATATGAAATTGGACAAGATTTAGAGTATTAAGGATAATTAAAACTTTTTGTGTCTTTGAAGGATGGAATTAAACTTGCCTTGAAAAGAGAAAGACATCTTAAGAGAAAGGACTTGATGTATGATTCTAATCTTTATTCACTTTTAGAGAGTTGGAGTACTAAGGATGATAGACCCATTATTAAGCCTAAAACATGTGAGATTAAAAGTAAAAATGAAATAGGCAGCAATGATAAAAGTGAAAATCCATCTTGTTAAATTGGTGATATTAGGTGTTTTGAATGTTTTGGATATGGTCATGTTGTATGTGAATGTATAAATAAAAAGGGGGTGACCATTAATAATGATAATGGTGCTAATGTTGAAATAGTATTGAGTGATTATAAGAAGAAAGACAAGGGTCTATTATGTATTAAAATACATTATCAAACTAGTGAAGTAGAAGAAAGCATTATTCATAAAGGGAAGTATGAAAAATAGGTTGTCTGTGAGGAGACAAAAATAGAGTGTGAATATAAGAAAAATAAATGTGTTGAAGTTATTAAAGATAATAAGGAGTGTTTGTAAAGATTTGAGCAATCTAGTAAACTTATAGAAGTATTAATTACTCAAGGAGTTGCCAAGAGTGCACCTTGTGATCATAAAGAGTACATACATCATAAAGAGGAAAAACTAGAAGTTTACACATAAAAGAAAAAGCTAGAGATTGAAAGCATCATAAAAGATAAAGAGTTGATGATTCATCATGATTATACTAGTAATATTAATCTTTCTTTTTTCTAGTGTTTTGAAAGTTATTTTGTATATTTTTATGCCATATAAAGATCCATTTAAGGATATTGTTGGTGTACCTTATCCCTACAAGAGAATATATGGAATCTTCATTTGTAGTAAACAGAACTTAAGATACTCATGTTTCAAGTTTAGAAGGAAGCAATAAGAATTTAATGCATATAAGTTCGTGAATAGAAAATCTATGTTTCCAATGTACAATTAATTTCAAGTTATTTTAAAATTGCTTGTATGGAACATTATTTTAAAAGAGAGGTTTTTAACTAAGGAATTTGTCTTTGACCCTAGAGGATTTATGAATTTATTAACCTTAGAAGATGGTTATGGTTCAAGGATGAATCATCTTCAAGAGGAATGGACTGATATAATCCTAAAAAAGGATGTTACAAGACTAAGTCAAGAGATGTGCTAAAGGATGACCCAATCTATATTCTATGATGTATTAAAGGGCTTGTTTTGTTTTGGGCTATATAGGCTTATTGGGTTAGTCGAAACCTTAATTAGCTAGGTTTTATTTTGACTTTTCAATTCTTAGTTGTCTTTAGTTATTATATTTTCAAAGAATCCTTTTTTGTTAAGGATTCTCCTTTATAGGTATCTTTAGGAATAAAAAATAAACACATTTTCCTTCAAAGATTAAAATGTTTACATGCCTATATAAAGGTCACCAATATGTAAAATGAATTTTAATCATCATTATCAATAATATTAAATTATTTTAGTAAGGTTTGCTTTGCTTTCTTGTGTTCTTGGTAAAATACAAATTCTTAACTTATCAAAGGAGTGATAAACCCTTTATGGCATCTCTAATATTGGGGCTTTAAGAGCTTAGTTTCTCTAGAGTTCTAATATAATAAATCATAACTTATTTTCTAGCTTTTTGGGGCGCACATAACAAATTGACTAAGGGTTCCTAGGACAGGTCATCTAGCGGGTTCTTATAAAAAATATATCCATTAGGTTCAAAAAGAGTAAGTTAAGGACTCCAAGAAGGTCAATGCACCCACGATTTTCTCCAACCATTTTCTTTCCTATAGTAGCTTCCATTAGCCTTTTATCTCTTTAAGTGCTCTTAATTATTGAATGATAATTTCCCATCAAACTAATCAAGCATGCTCTAAATACCATGTTTGCACATCTAAAATTCTATTTTAACGCAACTAACTCTTAATGAATTTTTCTACCCTTCTAGGGCTCTATATAGCCTCTAAAGCAACATGCATGCACCCTAACATGTATATTAATGTCTCAAGAAGTTACCTGTAAAGTTTGATAATAAATAGAGCCTACTTGGTCTTCTTTAATCTTCTTAAATCACTAAGGACTCTAAGGCTGCTTATGCTTGACATGTGATTTCTTCTTAAATCAGCTTCTAGATTACTTTGTACGACCTTTCTAAAGCTCAACAATCTTTATCTAATGCTTCCAAAATGATAATAAAGCCCTTCTTTAAACATGAAAGCTTGATCATTCTTTAATCTTCTTTGTTTGTTACACTTAAGGTCAAACGAGTAAAAATTCTCTTTATATTTCCGTTATTCTCTTTCTCTCTCTCTCTCTCTCTCTCTCTCTCATTTTAGTGTGTATAAATGTGTGTTAGTGGAAAATACCAACTCAAACAAAAGAGTGTCAAGGAAAGGAAATGATCTCCTTATTAAGGCTATCTAACCCCAAATTATTAATATAATTTGGATTAAACTAATTAGTCCTAGCACTTGTCTCTCCTTTCTTTTAATTCTTGTAATCCATGATTTTAAGACTTAATTCTCTCTCTCTCTCATGTGTGTGTATAAATGTGTGTTAATGGACAATACCAACTCAAACAAAAGAATCTTAATGAGAGGAAATGATCTCCTTATAAAGGTTATCTAACCCCAAATGATTAATGTAATTAACTTGCATTAAACTAATTAATCCTAGCACTTGTCTCTTCTCTCTTTTAATTCTTTTAATCTATGGTTTTAAGACTTAATTGTCTCTCTCATGTGTGTGTATAAATGTTAGTGGAAAATACCAACTCAAACATAAAAGCCTCAAGGAGAGGAGATGATCTCCTTATAAAGGTCATCTAACCCCAAATGATTAATTGAATTAATCCTAGAACTATCTCTCCTCTGTTCTAATTCTTTTAATCCATGGTTTTAAGACTTAATTGTAATTTTTGAAAGTTATAGGACTTATCATGTTAGTATCCCTTGTTAACAAGTCTTTCTCTGTTCATATATGATCATAACACGTCTGCTTGAAGAAAAAGGATTACAGCATTTTCCTATATAATGATGAAGCTTAGCTGCTCTAATTTCTCTCTCAGGCGTATACCCTCACTCTGTGCTGCAATCTCCCTCAGACCTTGTTTTTCTTCAGTACCACCATCCCCATGTTCCCTGAAAATCAGAAGCCCAATATTTTTAAGGCCACCCGCCTTCACAACCTCTTTATCAGACCTCAACGAATGGCATGACTGGGCCAAAAATCTTGCTTCCTCAGTTGGGTCCTCCTTTGTTCACTTAGACAATGGCCCGGACTCCACTGTCCTCTGTAGAGAACTCAAGTGGCTTATAGAGGACTCATTTGAGGATCATTCAATGATACATCAATTGGGAATTGAAAATAATTTCATGGACGTAAAGCTAAGGGCGTCATTGGATGAGTTGTACACTCTTTGGAGGCAAAGGATTGAAGAGAGAAGACCTTTTCAGTACATAGTCGGATGTGAGCACTGGCGGGATTTGGTGCTAAGTGTTCAAGAAGGGATTCTGATTCCAAGGCCTGAAACGGAAATGATTGTCGATTTGGTGAAAGATGTGGTCTTGAATGATGAAAAGTTGAGAGAAGGTATGTGGGCAGATTTAGGAACTGGTAGTGGTGCTATTGCCATTGGCATTGGGAAGATTCTTGGGGCTAAAGGACGGGTAATTGCCACCGACTTAAGTCCAGTGGCAATCGCTGTGGCCACTTATAATGTCCAGAGATATGACTTACAGGTTAGTTTGTGTTATAATTGAAATTTTTTGTTGTTTTGTGCCTCCTCCGTTTTGTAAAAACAAAAATGTCGATTAGTTTGTCCCTGAAGTTTAATTTTCTGATTTTTTTTTTTCCTTTTCCTTTCTTATTTGTGAATGTATGAGAACTTAAAGAGTTACGGCTGAAATATTTATCTGGTAGATTTTCAACCTAGGTCATTGGTGAATGTGTCTATCTGCAGACAACACAAAATTGCTTGAATTTCTGTGTTCAAGTAGAAAGAGAGAGAAGAAGGAAATGTTGGTCCAAAATAGAAAATTTTCAACCTTGTAATGGAAACTTTGATTGTTGAGCAATATCAAAAAACTGTTCTTTAACGGCCATCTCAGCTTGGATCTGCTGGTTGGGCGTAGGAGAATTTGGGTAAAGAATATGAGTTTCGGCTTTAGCGCTCTCTTTCCTCCTAAAAGTTTTCATGCAGTATGAGATGGAATGTTAAGTAGATTTTCCATCAATCTGGTTGGAGATGAACTTCAGATCCCTTATGATATTTTTGCTAATCAGATTTAGACCATTCAATTGAAGATTAGCTCATGTAGTGCAATTTTATATGATGTTGTCATTTTCTTTCCTTGCAGGGTGCTGTTACAATATATAATTTTTTTTAAGTTGAACAGCTTTTGAAACTTGTCCAAAAAAATTGAAGAATAAAGAATCCTATTAAAACTAGAGTAACAAAAGAATTTTGCTGACTTGTCCAAATTGGATCGATGTGAAAAACTATAGGAAGAGGTTGGTTATAGGAAATATGTTGAGGTCTCATGAAAACATTTAGTACCTTTTTGTTTCAGAACATAGGAAGGGGCTGAATGAAACACTTGTAGCGGACTTCACTGTAAAATTCTAGCATCTGTTGGGTAAATTATATATATGGTCACTAAACCTTACGCTTGATTATAATTTGGTTACAAAATTTTAAATTGTATCTTTTTGGTTACCAACTTTCTATTTATATATAGGTTTCGCATGCAGTCACTCTATTACCGTTTATGTCCAAAATTTGCAAATAACATGCAAGTGAGTCCATATATCATCCCAAAATTATAGTTATAAGTTATTTAATAAATATAATTTACAAATATTTTATTATTAATGTATAATTTGTTATAATTAAAAAATAAAAATAATATTTTAATAAAAATAAAAAATTATATTTATAAATTATTTAAATATAATTTAATATATATAAATATTTTATTAATTTATAGTTTATTATACAAAAATTAAAAAATGAAGATAAATATTAACATTACTTTGTTCTCTAATCAAATAATATATCTACATTATTTCAAAAATAAGGTATCCATCCGTTAAGATACGTTTTAATTTTTTTCATTAATTTGTATATGAATATAGAAAATATGAACTTATTTGTATGCTATTTTCAAATTTTAGACTAAAATAGTAATGCTGAATTTTTTATGGACCAAAAAAATTATAAAGCCTGTTCGTGAAACCTAATTAGAAATTTGGTAACTAAAAAGATAAAAAATAAAGTTTCGTAACCAAATTGTAATCAAGCACAAAGTTTAATAAGCATCTATACAATTTACCCAGCATCTATTATTTGCAAAGCTGTAAAAATTACAAAGATATATTTTACTGAAATTCTCATGCATATGGATATTAAGAGAAATTTTCATCATTTGAAAGCAAACAACATTGCGGACTAGAGTTGAATCTTCCCTGCAATTTCCAAATTAGAACGAGATTCTTATCTCTGGTAACATCTATAATGAGGTTAAAGATGAATTCGAAAACTGAAATATCTGATAGTCTAGTTGTATCTAGCAACAGTTTTGAGTCCTCTTTCTTTCTATGCTAGTGTAAGTTTTACAATAAAATTACAATAGTGCAAGTGTAGTTGATTATCTTTTATGTAATAATTGAAGGTTTGTTTTCTGAATTTGATTCCCATTAAATCAACAGTTCTTCCCTAGATAATCTATGTTTTTTATTAAGTGTTCACAAAATGTTTTTTTTTTTTATTCCTCAACTTATAAATCAAAATTAAGTGCCTAATCTACTGTTGTTTTGTGACAATTTCATGGAAATACGTAAATTGTATGATCCACAATAAATAATATAATGAATGTCTACCATGAGAACATAAGTGAGTGTTTTAACAAGAAATTCTATACAAAATTAGATTATGGCATCTTTGTAATGAAATTCTGTTGTTAGATAATGAATGTTATATTGTTTGTAGATAAAACATCATAGTTACATTATTTTCCTTTCTTACTATTCATCCTACTCCATCTTATTATGCCAGTTGCTAGAGTTTATTATCTGTTTGCCATAGTTTTGCCATGCTACGTTTTTTCATTTATTTTTTATTCAGGATATGGTTGAGGTGAGGCAAGGATCTTGGTTTGATCCACTAACAGATGTTGAAGGAAAACTTGCTGGGGTTGTGAGTAACCCCCCATACATACCAAGTGATGATATCTCTGGATTACAAGCTGAGGTTGGTCAACATGAACCAAGAATCGCATTAGATGGTGGTATTAGTGGCATGGATGATCTTCTTCATCTTGGCAATGGAGCTGCTTCATTGCTGAAATCTGGGGGTTATTTTGCTTTTGAGGTATCCTATCTGGGTTCTTAATGGAACTATACTTATCTCATTAATCAAAGTTTCATTTGATTTATGTATTCATTTATATACTTCCATGGTAATCTTTTTATGCAGTCAATTTATACAATCTGTATATGACTTCATATTTAGGAGATTTATAAACGTCTTTAATTGATATACTGAGATACAAATGATTACATAATCCTTCTAAGTCCGAAAAAACAAAAAATAAAAAAGGGAGAAAATCACTTCTAAAATTCACTGTATCACCATCATCATTATAATCATGAGGTGTTTTATGTTGATGTTTTCGGTAAGTGTTTGTGTTCTAGGATGGCTTGAAGTTGATTGTTTCAATTTGTTGTCTGATTTTCCATGTTCTTTTTACAGACAAATGGTGAGATGCAATGCAAGTGTCTTGTAGATCACATGGAAAAATATAATCCTGGCTGCTTTTTTGATGTGAACATAGTATCCGACTATGCTGGTATACCCCGCTTTGTGACAGGATTTCATCAATGAGAAAAGCTATGAATAAGTACTTCTCTGCATCAGCTATTGGAAATAGGAGATCTTTAATGGTACTCAGTTTATTCAGCTTTTTATCTTTTAAGTTCTAAGAGTATACTTGTTTTGGCCCTAGAAGATTTTTTCCTTTTCAAATTTGTGGAATATTTTTATAGATTATGTGCCAATTACTTAAGGGACATATTCTCTTGATTCAAGAAATTTTTTTAAGATATGTATTAATTGGTTTTATGCCATTAAAATTGATTCTTGATTGCTATGATACTTTTTCACGATTAATTTTTTTCCAGTGGAAATTTTGGTTTATTCAGTCTGGGACTGTGTTACCTGTTACTTATAACAGAGTTCCCATACTTAGCAATTAGAAAACTTTGGAATACATAATCTCTGAATCTTTTAGTTGTAGCAAGAAAAACCGCACATCATTCTACTGTGATGCAAATGGGTAGTTCTTTCTACAGTTAGCATTCACCATCAACTCTGAATTGTTAGCCAAATGCACTAGGGAGAAAGTCATGCACCAACTAGTTTAGTGTAAACTTTATCTGAACTGCAACATTACAGCTAAGTATGAAGTGAAAATTTTTGCTGACCAATATGCGTGCATAGAAGTACCTCAATCTGGTCAATTTGAAATGCAAAATTTTGTGTAGTCTCCTACAAAAATTTCTCTTCCATGCTTACTTTCATGCAGAGTTTGCTTTATGCCAGCTCTTATTGTGCAATTCAGGGAGCGTGCTAGAAGGTCAATAAAAAATATGGTGCATTCCAATGGCTACAAGGAAGGAGAAAAAATGGCAGCTGATTTTGTATGAAGGCCAAGGCAGCTGATTTTGGTCAGCTGACATATGAGATTCGTATTGTTATTTAGTTTTTTAAGATCTCTTTTCCTAAGGTTAATATTTTTGTAGTTACATTCTTTGTCAATTAAGGACCTTTATTTAGAATAGGTTGTTGATTCTCACTTTTTATTTAGGACTTCAATCATTTCAGTGATTCCTTACTTGTCTGTGGTTAGAAGTTAGGATATGAAAGTATGAATGTTCTCCATTGTATTGAAAGCAATCCATCAGCTATTAAAAAATAACTTCATTGTCTCGCAATTTGCTTTTGAGGTTCTATGATGAAACTTGATTATTCTTGTTTAGAGGCTTCGTTGATTGCTAGCTCTTGTTTGAGTCTCTCAATTTGAGTTTTGAGTTTAGTGGAACTCAAGCACGAATATTCCTTTTTTTTGTTTTTTTTCACTTGCTACATGTTAAGCCACCTCTGCATGTACACATACCAAGCAGGTCTTGTTGCCTCAGAAGATTTTATTGCAATTTAGATTTAGAATAGAATAATATGCAGAGAAAAAAATATTTGTATAAAATTTACAAAGAAAAGCTAACATACAGAAACACACTAAACAGTAAACATAGAATTTGCTGGCAATTTCAGCAATATCTCCTTCATAACTCTCTCTATATCAATTTCTATTTGTTCCCAAAAACCAAAAATCATAATAACAGTTTGAAAATACTATGAGTCAATCGCTTCTGTCATATATTGAATTGAAGGTCATGGTAGCATGTGAGGTGGACACTGTTGATGAAGATAAATTTTCCGCTTTGCTTGAACTAGCAGATCCTGAAGTTAAGGTCTTCATGCTAGACTTACCTTTCTGGCCTTTGGCACCTCTAATACCCACCAACTCAGAAAGCAATCCAGGTTTGGATATCTTCTCTTCATTCACATCTATCTCACCTGATAGCATCTTTACTACAGTAGACATACTTGGCCGAAACTTTGGCATGACTTGGGTGCATACAAGACCAATCTTAATATATCTGCAAGCCTCTTCAGCATCATAGTCCTCATTTAATGATGTGTCTACTAAACTCTCCAGTTCCCCCTTCTCATAAACTTCCCATACCTGCACTTTTTAGTAATTTCTTGGTGAGATTTCCTACACATCTACTGAACCAAACAGAAACAAAGATGGCTCAGAGACCATCAAAGCAAGCAATTGACTGAAGTAAGACAAAATGCTGCAATTTAATCTCATATGCTGCTGGAAAAATAGCATTTCAGAGCATAACCTACTGCATCAGGAATTAGTTACCTTTACTTTTTGGTGCCCTCAGTGCTCCATTCTGCTAAATGGACACCCAATGCAAGTTTTCTTTCGAAGGATATGGATCACAATAGTTGGTCACTCCATCATGTAAAGAGTATGATCAATTCAAGGAATTGTGCAACAGATTAAATTGTACATACGAGATAAACGAAAAATATATATGAATTCTTTCATCATCATATCATTTTTCTTCAAACAAATAGACAAATTGCTTCATAGATTGCATATTACGCTTTTTACCTAAGCACTTGTCCTCTCAGAAGCTCAATTAGTTTAACTCAAATTTTTGCAGACAAGCTCAACTTTTACTAAGATCACAAATAACTAATTCCTAATAAACCAATAGCTAGTGTAATGAAGAAATTCATGTAAACACTACAAATTGTAATGTTAATTCTTCAGAAAGTTGCAAACCAAACAAAATTTCCTCACTTTAGATGGAACCCTGGCCTTCTGAATTTTCATTTTGTAAAGAAATATAGCTAACAAAAAAAACACAATAAAGATGAACAAAATTAATACAAGAAACATTTCACAACTCTACAGTATCCAAATTCTCTAGTTTAAAGATAAGCCAATTTCATTGACACTGGCATTTACCAATAAGATTCCATGGATTTTCTGCGACATTCTATTTTCACAAAGAGCTTGAATTTGAAGAAATATTACATTAGAAACAATAGACTGTTGTTCAATAACAAACATTTTGAAAGTTCCTTGCATTAAATTAGAGAAACTTCAATTTAAGTCTTGTATATAGTTTCAATGGTTTGTAGTTTGTAACTTTAAGTTGCGTTAGTTTAGTTTTCAAGATAAACCTGTATTTACTTAGGTTGAGAATCAATCCCCCAATCTGAAGTCACCCACAATTTATTACCCATATTAAAGAAATGGAGCCAGGATTTAGTTAGATATCTGCCAGCTAGGCTCATCGAGAGAGATTGTACTCTTTCTATAGCAAGCCAAAGTTGTCTTTATTGCCTCTTCCACTACAAGACATTAACTATAATTGCAGTATCAAACACCATTTACCAAATAAAAAGGTGAATAGCTCAAGAAGCCCATACCCTTTCAAGAAGATGTTGCTCTTCCGGAGGTAACCTCCTGTTTGTGTTGGACCTTCCACAGACAATTTCCAGCACTAGAACACCAAAACTGTATACATCTGCTTTCCTTGTTAACTGACCTCGAAGAGCATATTCAGGCGCCAGATAACCTCTATTTAAATCAGATGAGTGAAACATAGATGAGTCAAAAAAAAAGTTTGGTTAACTTCAAAATAATCCATTTTTATTATATCATAATCAAATCATCTCATGTTAGCAATTTTCTACATTATCATATTCTAAGGAGTCCAGTAACATGTGAAAGGCTTCAAACAGTTTTTAAGCCTTAACTAAAGTTCCAATATCTTTTAGAGGGAATAAAGTTTGAAGGTTTAAGTGTCAAGCATTTTAACAAAATATAGGTCTCTAGAGACAAGTACTAGCCAATACAACCTCCTTTTGCAGACAGGGATCGATCAATATTACATGAGTATATCCAAGAAACATAAATTGGAAAATATAAAAGACCAAGCAGAAATGTGAAGTTTAAGGTCATACATCTTGACTGTACATGTTAGAAATATAGTGAAGAAATCTCAACCAATGACACCAAATGTTTTTAAACACAATTCGTTTGCAGACAAAACACTAGTGTAAAAGGCAGCTAGAGGAGATCATACCTAGCTACTTCAGTTGCATTTCATTTGAGAACTTATTTAGCATTTACATGACAAACTTGTATTGGATCCACACATCTAAGAAATTTGTATTGAGTATATAAACTTACGCTGTCCCAGCAACACGCGTACTAATATGGGTCTCATTGTTCGGGAAAAGCTTCGCAAGTCCAAAATCTGAAATTTTGGGCATAAGGTCTGAATCAAGGAGGATATTGCTTGCTTTTATATCCCTATGGACAATATGTGGCTGGACTTCTTCATGAAGAAATGCAAGTCCCTGTGCAATACCTATACATATTTTACGCCTTGCAGGCCAACAGAATTGGATGCTGCTGTGGCTTCCACCTTAAAAATAAAGGGAAAAAGTCAGTATTACCTAAGGAATTAATAAACAAAATCAAGAAGTGGTGGATTTACCAAGTAGTGTTTGGGCAAGGCTGTTATTCTCAAGATACCCATAGACCAAAATTCTTTGGTTTCCTTCTACACAACAACCATACAATTTAACCAGGTTCTCATGCTCTACATCTGTAATTAATTTTATTTCTGTCAAGAATTCTCGCACACCTTGCTTTGAGTCAGCTGACAGTACCTTTATGGCAGCGACAGTGCCATCTCTGAGAATTCCCTGTGCATTCACAAGAGAATTTTATGAGTTGAAAATTGGCAGCATAATGAAGGGCGTAGGTAACTAGCATGTTCATGAACTCATAAGTTGTATGCAAACTTTCAGAAACTGGGTAATCACCTTGTAGACAGAACCAAAACCTCCCTCTCCAATTTTATGGCCTGCACTAAAATTGTCAGTTGCGATCCGCAGTTCTTTATATGTGTACAAATGAACATTCTGAATGCTGGATACCTCTGCACAATGTGACAGATATCAATTGGCTCAGTGTAGTATAAGCAGATCTTGACAGAAATGAATTGGCTCAGTATATTCTTGCACCAAAATAATTGTATAGGCTGCCTCAATTAGTAATTAGCAACTGAAATTGAGATTGAATGACAGATAAAATACAGTAGCATACCATCTTCTACATATGTAGTTCTTGGAGGTGGGGAGCGGGAAGCTCCCTTCTTTTTGAAGAATGAATATAAACAAGTCATCACCAGGTTTGTTCAAGCAAAATCCACTGAAATTTGTGTGTCTGCCCTGCCAAACCACCACTATTGCATATTAAGAAACTTGTGAAGACAAGGTGTTGAACTTGAACAAGTCTTTTCTGGATGATATGGAGAAAGATTTCTATTGTAGACTTTGACATGTCATATTAAAACCCCATAAAAGATTTTAATAAATAAAAATTAAAAAAAAAAAAACGCCTAACTTTCTTGTTTGTTTCATTTGTTTGCAATTGAAGAATCAGAGAGATAAGATGATATGAAACACTGAACCAAAATCAAATTATTCTACAAAATTTAAGAAGAGAAAGAGAGAGATACGATTTTTTCTTCTTTTGCAAAATTGCATTATAAACAAGTTGACTAATTCTTTTTATTCGGAATATTGGGTCAATTTGATCTCTCAACTTTTTGGGCAGCACTAAATTGGCCACCTTTGACCTTTTTGGACTATTTTGCCCTCTAAATTTGCCTGTAAAAACCTAATTGGCAATAAAAATTACACTTGCCCTTTTTTTTTTTTGAAAAGTACACAAAATTTGCTCTAAAAATACAAACCTCCATAATATTTTAGTTAATAAATTTTTCCTTAATGTTACTTATGATGGACATGTATTTTAATGTGTAATTTTAATTATTATAATATTTTTAGTCAAAAATTACATTTTTATTTTTAATTTATATTTGAAAACCAATTTCATTTATACATAAAAATTAAATGATATTTTATATTAACATATAAATTTAATTATACATTAATAATTTTAAATTTTAAATTTTTTATGTACTAATTTTTTCTTACAAGTATACTTGAGATTTGATTTTTTTTATATTTTAATAATTTGAAGATATAATAATATTTTAAAGATAATACTAAAACTATTAATGTATAGTTCAATATTTATATTAATACAATCTATTATTAGTTATAAATTTTTTTAATACAAAAATATTAAAAATATAATAATAAATAAAAATAAAAATAAAACTTTTACTATCAAAATATTAATTTTTCTTTTTTAACGAGAGAGAAGAGAGGCAAGCATCAAACTTCATTTATATCCTGCACGTAATTATATCTAAGAGTGAACATGATTCGGGTAATTTTGGGGATTTAAAATCTCCGAAACTTTACTATATTTCGATAATTTTAAAAATAAAATCTTTAATACCAGTAACTAATTTTAAAATTTTCATATCGATACCATCCCATTTTTTAGAATGGTTTGTGATATGGAAGCTTCACAGTCAAGCTTGAGAACCCTTTGGATATGCGGACCCACAAAACATTAACATGAAAACTCCAAGAACCAATTTGGCACAACCCTCTAAGAATAGGTTAGATTTCAGATTACTTAGACAATGATCAAAGAATTAGAATAAAGAAAACTTGTTTCTAAACTCCAATTTCGAAACACACCACAAGAAAGGTGATCAACCTACTTGAATGTTCTTATAAGCATGTATTCTACTTAAGAACACAAGGAATAAAGCAAATAGCCTTAGGTTTTAATAAAAATATCAAATCTGAATTGTCCTTGCTTTTACATATTGTTGGCATTTATATAGACAAGTAAATAACCTAATCCTTGAAGGAAAGAGTTTCTTTACTTATTCCTAAAGATAACTATAAAGGAAAATCCATAATTAAATAGGATTCCTTCAAAATATGACAACTAAGACTCCTATAAAGAAAAAGACTCTTATAAAGGAAAATCCTTAATTAAGAAGGATTCCCTTAACAACATGATAACTAATGACAACTAAGCTAAATTTGACCAAATCTCTAACATGTGTAAATTGGACTAAGCCCACACAAAAGTGGCCCATTACATACTTAATTAAGTCCATTAGTAACTTGGACTTTTATTAAGTTGTATTGGACTTTATCTCCCTAAGGTCCAAAGCTTTAATATCCATGTAAACCTTCAATAGCTGAATTCACCAAACCTTGTAGATAATGGATTAAGGCTTTTTGAAGCTTCTTAGATTGAGAACTTGTTATAGGCCCTTGAGGCATGCTAATTAGATTAAACACTTCATGAATTTGATCCTTGTCATCTTCATCATGCTCATCATCATGGTATGTAAACGGATCCATAACAGTTTGGTACGGGGATTTGGTTCTATTAGAATGGATCGGTATGGTATGATCCAAAACAGAAATTCAAAAATTTATGTAATCAATAAATTTATATTACTAATTAAAATTATATTTATCATTTGATAGTTTTTGTTGAAACAATTATGTAATTTTTTAGTTGGTCATTAACTCATATAAAATATTATGCAATTTTCAATAAATTTCAGTTGGCCATCAACAATTCAATCCTATTTATATTATATAAAATATTTAATTATATTCAAATTACTAAATAAATTTTTTAATGAGTTGATTTACAATTTATAACAAAAATTATACTTATTTTATTAATGTTAAATAATTTAAATTATATTTATTTAATTGTAATATCCCGTGTTTTTTTAAATATTTTTATATTGCATCGGGATATGCAGTGTTAATAATTCTTATATATAATAATGATATTTTAAGAGTTGTAATTTAATTAAAGTTAATTTTAATTGTTTTATATTATTTTAAGTATTTTACATAAAATTTTCCCGGGACTTGCATTTTCGGGGAAATTTTCACGTAAATAGTTTACCATTAATTATTTTAAATAGATTTACGGACTTGCATGAACTCATATATTTTTAAAGTACTAAATAATGTATGTATATGTATTTATTTATTTAACTAATGTTTAATTAATTACCCTAATATTTTATTATTTATTATTAGTTTTAATATTATTTAATTATTTTTTTAGTGTATTAAATTTTAAAATATTAAATTTTTATGTGTGGTGTATATTTAATATGTGTGGAATTTATATTATTATAATATATAGTGTAATAATACATATACATATATATATATATATACATACATTATAGTGTTAAAAATCAAATTTTTGGCAAATTATCATTTCGCCCCCGACTCCTCCTCCTTCTTCCCCGACGCACGCCCGATCACCAACCACCGCCTATCATGCCTTTTTCTTGCCGTCGGTGTGCCTCCCGGTGTGCCACCTCCTTCCCCAGCCTTCCCCACCACTTGCTGCAGCTATTTCCGGAGTCGGGAAGCCCGTTTTTGGTCGAAAAGCCAAAAGTGGAAGCTAACGTCAATCGACGTGATTTCGACCACCGTTTTCGACACCGCCAGTCTCTTTCTTCTCCTTGAGCTCCAGTGAGTGTGATTCCAATCTTTGTTTCACTTAAAATGTTCTAGATTTGCTTAGGTTTTGATTTTTACAATTCGGCCATTTTAGGGTTCTTGATTTTTTTGAGCTTCAATTGATTGATTCATAAAAAGTACCTTAACAAATGTTGATCCTAGTAGCTTAATCTACACGTGTGAATTTTTGTAGAATTTTTGGAGATTATTTTGATTTTTGGGTATTTTTGAATATTTTATTATTATTTTCTAATTTTCAAAAATTAATTAATTAAATTATGAAATTGTGTTTTATGATAAATATAGGTGTTGAAATGAATTATAGAAATTTATTTGGAATTTTTATGAATTTCTATGTATTTATTTTGAATTTATTTAGGTTTATGTAATTTTGGAAAATTAGGTTAATTATGTTTTTAATTGAAATTAATTAGTGAATTGAGTTTAATTATTGATAAATATGTTGATAAAATTAATTTTGTGCAATTATATTATCTTTGGTGAATTTTTGGAGTAATTTTAGTATATTTATATATATAGGGGTATTTTGGTAATTTTACCCTAAATTGACTAAAAATGTAATTTAATTGGTTTTAATAGTTATTTAAGGTATAAAAATGATTTCTACAAATTATTTAGTATTTTTAATTAATTAAAACTATTTTTCATGAATTATTTTCAATTATATATAATATACGATTTTTCTAAATAAAATGAGTTTTATCGGTTTTTACTGTGTTTTAAGGTTAATTATGTAATTTCTACTTATAAAATGTATTTCTGTGATATAAGGGCATTTTTGGTATTTTGTAATCATTTTGTGAATTATGGACCCCGGTAGGTAGACTGTAGTTTGGAGTCCGACCGAGGGGTTGTGGATGTGTTTCTGTGTCTGTTTTTTGAAGTGTGTTTCTTTGCAGGGCTGGCTCTACTCTTTGAGTAGAGAGATGTCCATTTTACAAGGGAGGTTCTGCTGAATTTTTGATAGAATTCTCGTAAAACGTGATATTCGGTCAAACCCTAATTCTGATTCTGTATCTAATATTCTAGATCGAGTTTCTAGGATTTTCTGTTAGGTTTATTCTGATGTCTGATATTATTGTTTGTTTAGTTATGCCGAGACCGAGGCCTAGTAGACCAGGCCCGTCGGACCCATCTAAGTGTGAGTTACTATTTTATATATATATGCTTTAGGGTGCATGATTTTAGAAATATACATTCTATTTTGATTAAATATGCATAAATGGTTTAATTATTACTTGAGTTTATTTTTGGTTTATTTTCTGTATATTTTAAACTATATACATGACTTATTAATGAATTATGTTTAAAATGTTTTTAAATATATTTCTAGCTTATTTTGTAATTTAATTGGATTTATTTGACGTATATATACTCGAAATATACCTGGTTTACTTTTGGTATATTTCTAGTATATATATGGTTTATATTGCCATTATATTTAAATTCATGCATTATTTATTTTTATGAATGTATGATTTATATTTAAAATGAAGGATATCAATAGAAGGTGCTACCTAGTGGGCAGCACTAGGACCGAGTACGTACCGGTACGCTTATAGCATTTAGGCTATATTACTAACCAGTTTGAGAATATTGATTGTATTTGAGTGATTGATGTGTGAGAAAGGATTTGGGAGTGTGATTGTTGGAGCTCGGTTGACCAAGTGTCTTGGGACCAATCACACTGACAGTCAGACTGCTGGAGCTCGATTGACTTAGTGTCTCGGGGCCAGTCTACTGTCCAAATGGAACAAGTGAATATATTTGGAATAAGTGAGCCTGTATGGCTAGAGTGTTGTCTAACACTGTTTGAGGTTACGATATTCTAGGGTTCTATTTGATCCTTCATGAACAACGATTTCAATAAAAATATATAAAAATGATTTTTATTGCATCTGTGTGTATTTGCCTGTATATATACATATTAGATATATACTGTTGATTGTATGCATTATCATTTAGTATGCATATATATATATTATAGTAATTCACTCAGTGAGGTCTGACTCCCCTCTGTTGACCATTTTTCAGGAGAGTCATCTTCGTCAGACCTCAGTAGCAGGCTTGTATGCCGGATTTCTTCCGCCCCGGCTTCTTTGTGTAAACTGCTTATCTGAGTCTTGAGTTTTATTTTATAATCTAGACACTGCAGTAGTTATGGTTGTTTCGGAGATGTGGTGTATTGTATTTATAAGAGATATGTATTTTAAGAATTTTGACTGAAACTTATATTAAAGGATTTATTTATATATGAGACGAGGATTTGATTTAAATCCCGTGGTGGATTATTATTTTGATATTTATGATTTTATTCCACTGCATAATATTTTATTTAATTGTGTTATTATTATTACTATTGCATGTTTTATTTTATTTTTAGGCTTGCTACGGGTTCTGGATTCGAAAGAATTTCCGTTCCCTAGCGCCGGTCATGGCCCCTATTTTGGGTCGTGACAAAGTTGGTATCAGAGCGTGGTTCTGTGTCAGGGATTAGTTGTGTGAGTTGTGGCCCTAGTTTTTAGAGTTGTGTTTTCTATTAAACTATTGTAGTGAATTAGGTTCGAGTACGTCTTGATAAGTATTCCTTGCTTTAGTTTTCTGCGTTATTCCTCTGTTGTCTGTTTTGTCTGAATCATTCTGTTGTATTTTCAGAATGAGGAGGCGAGCGCGTGTCGCTCCACTGGTCATTGAGGCCACAGATGATGAGTCTTTTCAGGATGAGGTTTTACCTCCTGAGCAGCCAGTTAGACGTAGAGGTTGTGGCAGAGGTAGACCTCAAGGAGCGACAGGTCGCCGTAGGCAGAGAGAGTTACAGGACGAGGAGCCTATTGAGCCTGAATTTGATGTTCTTGTACCTCCAATCATTCTGCCTGTTCAGCCTGCCTATCAGCAGGGTATGTCTGACCCTGAGGCAGCTCTGTTCTATGCCAGAGTTGGCAGGATTACTTTTGACGGTACTTCTGATCCGTTAGATTTTCTGCACGCGATTGAGACTAGGACTCGGACTGCTCATACCGAGTACCAGTGGATCATGATCGTCGAGTTATCTGTCGAGGGACCAGCCTTAGATTGGTTTATTCAGATGATCCAGCCTTATATGATGACGATGACCTAGGCTCAGTTCCAAGAGCGATTTATGAGGAGATTCTGTCCAGAGCCTCTCCGTATGAGCTATCGTCTCCGGTTGACCAACATTTCTCATGGTGATCGATCAGTAGAGGAGTACACCCGAGAGTTTCTTCGGCTGGGTAGATATGTAGATGATCTGATGCGAGACCAGTATTTCGCAGTCACTACATATGTCACCGGATTGGGTTCAGCATTTGCTGGTATGCCTACAGCAGGCTTGTACGCTGGATTTCTTCCGCCCCGGCTTCTTTGTGTAAACTGCTTATCTGAGTCTTGAGTTTTATTTTATAATCTAGACACTGCAGTAGTTATGGTTGTTTCGGAGATGTGTTGTATTGTATTTATAAGAGATATGTATTTTAAGAATTTGAACTAAAACTTGTATTAAAGGATTTATTTATATATGAGATGAGGATTTGATTTAAATCCCATGGTGGATTATTATTTTGATATTTATGATTTTATTCCGCTGCATAATATTTTATTTAATTGTGTTATTATTATTACTATTGCATGTTTTATTTTATTTTTAAGCTTGCTACAGGTTCCGGATTCGAAAGAATTTTCGTTCCCTAGCGTCGGTCATGGCCCCTGTTTTGGGTCGTGACATTAATATAAATTGTAAAATTAATACAAAAATTATATGGTGTTGATATTAATTTATAAGTTGTATAATACTTAACAATTTGAATTTGAAGTTTATTTACGTTAAATTAGCATTATATAGTTTTTTCATAAATAGCTTTTTCTATTATATGAATTAATAACCTAAATTATATTTACTTAGTATTAATACTAATTTATATTAAAATTTTATAGTTTTATTCAATACTATAACAAATTTACTATGTAGTCTTTATCTAACAAATTTATTATATAGTTTTATTAAATATAGTTATTATATGTCTATATATATTAATAAAAAATAATTATCCTAATAATACTATTTACCTCATTACTTATAAAAAATATCAATAAGATTAAATTACATATTAACAATAATAATCAATAAGTTATTAAATAATAAAAATGACTTATCTCTTGTTTTTATTTTTAACATCACTATTTATTTTAATTAAAACAACATAGCTTTCTCCTGGAAGACCCCTTATCAAGCAAGAAAGAAATGATTCATTTCACGGTGGAGTTACCATTGACTCTATCTATTATTATGATAAAACGATGTAATTTTGGGCAAAACTACGTCATTTTGGTTATTTAGAATATATTAATATGCAAGAAAAGAATAATTATAATAATATTATTTAGCTCATTTGTTTTTAATAATATCAATAATATTAGATTACTTAATAAAAATACTAATTAATAAGTTATTTAATATCATGATAACAATATATTTTAATCAATAAAAATGACATCTTTATTGTTTTTATTTATAAAATCACTATTTACTTTAATCAAAATGATGTAATTTTCGATAAATCTATATAATTTTTGTTATCCATAATATATACCTATATATTTGTTATGACCCAAACCGGGAGTTATAATTGACGCTAGAGAACAAAAATTCTTTCTAATCTGGAACTTGTAGCAAGCCTTAAAAATAAAAACACAAGCAATAATAAATAAAATACACCATAATTAAAAAATTTTATTTGATATAAAATAAATACTCAAATCTCATTTCATAAAATAAAAATATTCATACAATATTTAGAGACAAGTCTTAAAACCAAAATAACATATTACTGATACAATACACTACTACTGTAGTTTTCTAGAGTACAATAAAAGTTTAGATAAATAAATTACATAATCTAGCCGGGGCTAAAGAAGACCGGTGTAAAGTACTACTGGTGAGGTCTGAAGAAGATGAAGATCCTGAAAAAAATATTGAGAGAAGTTAGACCTCATTGAGTGAATTATTATAATATATATACATGCAACCTAAGTTCATATACATTCAAGTATCAATATATATATACATACACACACACACACACACACACACACATTTCACACAGATGTTAAAATTCATTTTTATATATAATAAATGCATAAAATTATTTTAGTTGAAGGACCAGAGCAAAACTCTAACAATTCTCAACCTTGATCATAATAATCAATAGCCAACAGGCTTATCCAAAACTTCAAGTATTCATTTATCCAACTTAAGGTAGTAGATTGGCCCTAAGTACACTAGGTTAACTAAGGTTCCGCAATCTCACTGCTAGCATGATTAGCCCTGAGTACACTAAGTCAACTGAGGATCCACAGTCAGTCTATCCAATAACTAATATCTCAATAAAATTTATCAAATTCTCAACCTAATTCTATTGTACTATCATGCAACAATTCTAACATAGCCCATTAGGTAGCACGTTTTACTGCTATCCTTCAAATCAATCTTATATTTATGGAAGATAATAAAATGCATCATTTAAATAAAATAGCATTCATTTTAAAAAGAATAAACCACTAATATACCAAAAATATACCAAATAAATATGCTAAATATATGTCAAAATATACTGAATATATGCCAAAACATACTAACATATATATGTCATATATATGCTAAATATATACTAAAAATATACCTAGCATATATGTGTCATATATAGCAAATATACCAGAAATATACTAACTTACTTAATGAAATAATTCATGTTTAAACATATAATGAAAATATGAAAATCCTTATTCATGCATCCTATATGCAATGTATATATAGAATAATAACTCATAAGTTTGCGCTCTTCGAGACTGACTCGACAGGCCTGGTTCGATAGGCCTTAGTCTCGGCACAATTAGAAAAATAAATAATAATAAAATCATAATAAATTCCAAACATGTACTTCTAAGAATTCTAAAAAAGACTCAATCTAATAATTAAAACACAATTAAAAATCAGAAACTCACGATCGACCCGACCTCATGTTTTATGAGAATTTTACTGAAAATTTTACAGAGTCTCCTCTCTAAAACGGACATCTCTATATTGAAAAGTAAAACTGATCCTGCAGGAAAAACACACTTCTAAAACACAGAGTACTTAATACCTCAGGTTGGGACCTCGAACTACAAAATTCCTAATTGAGGTTCACAATTCGAAATAAAATAAATATTAAATAATAATATATTAAATCATTAAAATCCTTAAAATTAATAAATCACAATATAATATATTTAAACATCAAAACACTAAATATAATTATTTTCATAATAATTAAATAAAAATCTCAAATAATTATATAATATTAATAAAATCCCAATTTTTCAAATATTCAAAATAGAACCGTCAAATTCACATTTAATTATTCAAATAGTTTAAATATTTTATAAAATTAGTTAAAAACCCATTTAATCACTAAAATAGTAAATAATTTATTATTTGAATATAATTTTCAAAAATTAGTATTAATTAGTTAAAAATAGTAAATAATTTGTAAAAATTATTTTAATACCTAAAAAATTCTAAAATAATTTAAAAAATATTATTTAGCTATAATTTATATAAAAACACACAATTAACCTATATATCCAAGATTCACATAATATTAAATATGTTCTCAAAAATTATATAAAATCACTAAAAATTATTTTATCAATACTAAAATTACTAACTTAAATTAATAACACTAACTTAATCAAATTTCCATCCAAAATAAATAATTAACATAATTAATAAAAATTCAATTTAAATTATTAAAATATTCAAAAATATCCATTATTTGAATTAATTCAAAAAAATATACAAAAAATATACTTAAGTAGATTGAGCTACCCATAATCATATTATCAAAGAGAAAAATCATGGATCAAACAAAATAATTAAAAAAAAAATTTGAAACCCTAATGTTACATAAGCAAAGATTGAACATAACTCAATATTAAGAGAGTTTAAGCTCAAACCGAGCTTAGAATTGAACTCACCAGAGCTAGGAGGTTTGAAAAAGACCAGAATGGTGAGCTCTCATGATCAAAAACTTTACCAACTTTAATGGAGTCACTATTGGTTTCTCATAAATTTCGACGCTCTGGCGAACTTCCAAGCAACGTCGATGGCTTGAGGAAGAAGAGAAGGTGATAGTGGTCATGGGTGGTGGCAGTGGTGGCACAATGAGGGTGAGGGGCTGCTGGTTTTGCACAGTGAAGGAGAGAAGAAAATAGGTAAGGAAGAAAAGAAATGATGGGGGGAAGAGAAAGAATAGTTGACCACGATTTATTTGCTTTGCTTTTTTACCATTCTTATATATATATAAACTTTACAAGAACAACATATATACATATATATATATATATACACACCTAAACACACATCAACACATAATAATAATAATAACATAATAATAATAATAATAATAATAATAATAATAATAATAATAATAATAATAATAATAATAATAATAATAATAATAAAAATATTAGCAATGAGAATAACTTTAATACTTGAAATAATAAAACTCACAAAATAATTATTTTATGTAATTTAAATATATATAATAAAATACATGAATAATATTCACAAATAATTATAATATATAAATAAAATTTAAAATATGATTAACACTACATATCCCAAAATAATTTTTAATTTTTTAAAATATCATATCATTACAATATTAATATGCAATAAAATAATAAAGGGAAAGTACAAAAAAGTACCTTGTGGTTTCACGCTTTTAGTTTTGAGGGCCTATGGGTTTTTTTTTTTGCACTTAAGTGGCTTGTAGTATTTCGCTGTTAGCACTTTAGTGACAAAATTTATAACACCATTAAATAATCCTATGTGGTAGCTAACATGGTGCCACATCATCTGCCATGTGTGTGACACGACATTCAAAAAGTTTTAAGACCTTTTAAGACCTTTCAAAAAGTTTTAGTTAATTAGTTTAATTCTAAACTTGATTGATGTTATGTGTTTGATTTGTTCTATTTGTTATTATTATTGTAATGATATATATATATATATATATATATATATATATATATATATATATATATATATATGTGTGTGTGTGTGTGTGTGTGTGTGTGTGTGTGTGTATTAAGGGATTATTGTTAGTTTTCCAAATCCAAACTAATGGATACAGTGATTTCAATTGGATTAATTTGCCTATTGTGTAGGTTTCATTACTCAACTCTCGAGATTTAGATCAAATAGTTAACTTTAATAACTGAACTAATTATAACTAAAATATTTTGAAAGGTAATAAGACTTTAGTCTATACTATTTGATCAAAATCTCATTGGCAGTCACTACTACTTCTCTTAATCAATACAGGTGGATGCAACTATACTCAATATTGATACAAAAAATATTGTAATAATTAATATATATAATAATCGATGACATGAATTAAATTTATTTTTGTTATATTTTATTATTTTTATTAAAATTTAAAAAGTATAATTATTTGAAAATGCAATAAATTATTATTTTGGTTTAAATCATTAGTATACAAAATCAATTAATTGAATTTTGACTAATTATGTTCGATTAATATATGTACAAAAAATTATTCTATGGTTTTCCTTTTTTGTGGTACACCATCGTTTGCACTTCAATGCCAAATTAGCGATGTCATTAAGCAATCATACGTGGTAGTTGACGTGGTGCCACATCATCTTTCATACACATCATCTACCATGTGGTGCCACATCATCATTTCATACACATCATCTACCATGTGGTGCCACATCATCATTTCATACACATCATCTACCATGTGATGCCACTTCTTCTGCCATGTAGGGTTACTTAACATTGTTATAGAATTTGTCATTAAAGTGCTAATGGCAAGATATCATAGGTCACCTAAGTACAAAAAAAAAAAAAAGAAAAAAAGAAAATCACAGGCCCTCAAAACTAAAAGTGTGAAACCATAGGTACTTTTCCATTCTTTCCCCAAATAATGATTATAATAATATTATTTAGTTCATTATTTTTAAATAATATCAATAAAATTAGATTACTTAATAACAATAAAAATTAATAAGTTATTAAATATAATAATATTATCTATCTCATTAATTTTAAATAATATCAATGATATTGGATTACTTAATAATAATAATAATAACAACAACAACAACAAAAGCAACAACAACAACAATAATAATAAATAAATAAATAAATAAATAAATTTTAAATTTTGAAATCATGTTAATTTTTTTTATTTTCATAATTTTAATTTAAATTGAAATATAATGGACATTCCACATTTTTACTTGTTGTTGACGATGACGATGATAATAATAATAAAATTAATAAAAATATTTTGTTAGTAATTTATTTATTATATTATAAACACAAAACATATTAATTTTTACCATATATTATTATACATATGTTACTTAATATATATTGCCTAATAATATAATGCAAATATATAATTAAGTTCACTACTATTATTATACATATTTTAGTTTGCTTTGGCATTTTCTTTGTCATGTGCACAACCCTAATTATATCACTATAATACTCAATGTTCCCCCTTTTTTTTTACTTTTGATAAATAATGTGTGTATGTGAATTCTGCATAATCGAGTGAAGTGTGTAAGTGATACAATGCTCCCCTTCTGTATATGTATTAGATTAAAAAGATTAATGATGTAACTCCCCTTTGATGTGTGCATAATTACTTATGTTTGTTTAGGAGTTTAACTAAGCAAGAGCATAAAGTTATGATGAACATTCATAACACACACATACGTATATATGTCTCCCCCTTTGTCAAAGATCAAAAAGAGTAAAAGATTAAAAATTATGAAACCAACAAAAGCGATAATAAAAGGAACCTTCATTAATAAAAAGATAAGGAAACGTGTAGTCCATTAAAAAAACATAAAATATAGAATACAAAGAGCTAACCTCAACCAAGAAACACAAATTAAAATATAAACCAAATAAAGACTAAAGACAAACTAAACATAAACCAAATATTCACCAAACATAAAAGACCATCTAAAAAGTAGGATTAATGTCTTGGTCATCCCTTTAACTCTCTTCATGAGGTGGAGCTTGAGATGCTTGAGGAGGAGAAGGAAAAGGAGGCTAAGTGCATTGGAGATTATGGTAGGCATATAGATGGCAATTGGCGAACTCTATATGATCCATTCTCCTATTAAAGTGATCAAGCCTTGTATCCACCTGATCAAAATGATTGTTAAAGTTAGATTCAACAATGGAGAGGTGATTAAACAATCCTTTAACCCAAGTAAGTTCATCATCTATACCTTGAGATGATAAAGGGCCTCTTGCTCTTTTCCTTTGAGGAGGTGGAGGTTGTGTCTCTTGTTCTTCCTTTATTCCAACCCCTTCAAGGCTAAAGTAGCTTATTTACTTAATGTCCTCTAAGTCTTTAGCAAGTTCTTAATCCACTTCCTCCTTCTCATGCTTCCACACCCATTGAATATTCACCTTCTTAAATTGGTTAGAATGCTTAAGGAATTTTTCATTAAAAAGGGAATAAGGAATGGATTCAAGTTGGTCAAGGTTGACTTGAAAGTGTTGAGCAATTTTAGTCACTATCCCACCTAGGCATACTACACCACTCATACTATCACTCACTAACCAAAACCTCATTTGCATCCACCTTCATAAAGCAACATCAATATTATCTTAAATGCAATGAAGAAGGAAAACATCATCAAAGGAGATAGCTTCATTACTTAACCTTCTAGCATGACTAGAAAAAGTGATGAAGCGATGAATATACCAAAGTCTTTTAGAGGAAAAAGATGACAATTTGGAATGACTGGCTGGGAAGGGTTCTATATTAGGTTTAACATTGCACACCCAAAAAGAATGAGGAGTCCAAAGAATGTTAGAGGACTCAAGGCCTTCAAGTTAAAATCTAAAGAGATTATTAAAATCTTCTTTAGTAAGAAATCTATATCTACCCCCTAGTTTGAATCTCATGCTATACCGAGGATTTTTCTCACTAATGTTTTGAGTTCTTAAGCAAAACTAGGAGAGGAACTTAATAGTAATAGAAGGAATGGTGATGAATATAGTGAAAACAAAAGTTAACATACCAATCCTTTTAAAAAGAGAGGGCATTTAATTATAGCAATTAAGTGCTTTTAAAGCCACGTTTGACATGTATCAAGAGGTAATGATTTTTCTCTTAGCAAATTAGGAAGATGAGGAGTAGGAGAAGGATGGAGCCTTCTTAGGTTGCATTTTGTTTCTCTCCTTTCTTGAGAAGAAAAGGATGAGGGGACTTATGTTTGAGAGGACTTTTTATTTGGTGCCATGGTAAAGTAAAAGAAATTTATAGGAAGCTAGATATGGTGGTGGAGAGAGAAAAAAAAGTTAAAAGATGTAAAAGATAGAGATAATAAGGAATGGTGAACAAGAGGTGATACAAGGATGTTTATATAGAATAAGAGTGGTAAAAAAATGTCATAAAGTGAGTTAAAAATGAATTAAAGAGGGGATGTATCCATTTGGGAGTGAAGGAGGGGATTGGAAGTTATAATTCCAATAGAATTATGACTCCTTGCCTGTTAGGATGCTCTTCACAATCAGGTCACGATCGTGAGTGTCGCTCGTAAGGGGCACTGATAGGTGAAAAGACGTCAATCATAAGCTATTGCAGCCTTTGCAATGACTCATTATCAAAATGCTAAGTGATCCTGAACTTTTGAAAAACTTTCATTAAGCCGAAAAAATGTTGTAATTTAGTCTCTGCAAATTGAATTTATAAGAAATTTAATAATTTAAAATGCAAACTGAATACATTCACATTTAAGTCTGCATTCATACCAAATTAAGCATTCAAACAAGCATTTTAATCAAAAATTTATTTCATTAATTTTAAAATAATTAATTTATTAAAAATTAACTTCAATAAATAATTATTAATTAGGAAAATATAAAAGGATTTAAAAAGTTCTTATGGACAAAGAATAAAATTTCACAACTCAAAAAGTGGGAATATATGAGTAAGCAATGTCTAAGTATATTGCAAAGCAAAGCAATGTCTCAAGTGGAAAAAAAATATCAATATAAATATTTTCAAATTTACATGAGCTTAAGCAAGGATGTAAGCATGGAACTCAACAAACATGGAAAATGCTTTCAATGATTGTAACAACGATAAAAGTTATATGAATATAGAACATTTAGCAAACTTAGCATGTGCATCATATTAGCTGAAACCATATATCATTCAAAGTTCATGCTTAATGAAATTTAATCTCTCTTCATTGAGAGGTTTGGTGAAAATATCTGCAAATTGATTGTTTGTATCAACAAATTCAAGTAGGATATTACCACATTGCACATGATATCTAAGAAAATGATGCCTAATGTCAATATGCTTAATTGTTGAATACTGAATGAGATTTTTTCTAAGGTTTATGACTCTTGTATTGTTACATTTGATTGGAATGTGATCAAGTTCTATGCTACAATCCCTAAATTGTTATTTTTGCCACAATACTTATGAACAATAATAACTAGCTGCCATATTTCTGCTTCGGCGGCAAATAAAGCAACCAAAACTTTTTTTCTTGCTAAACCAAGTGTAAGCACCCAATTTCTGAATGATTTGAGTTTGGATGCGACAAAAGATCCAATGATGAAAATTAACTGTAAAATTAAATTTATTGGATCTGATCTATTGATTTTGAATTAAATTGTAAATTCTTTTTTAGGACTTAATTTAAATTTTATTTATTTCATTTATCTTTTTAATAATTTTTCAAAATAAATAATATAAAAAATAAATTTTCAAAAGAAAATTTAATAAAGAGAAAAAAAAAAGAAGAAAAAAAAAGAGAGAATGGAATGGAATGGGCAAATTTTGGCCCAAATAAATTGAAATACGAAGTGAAAGTGGCCAATTTCATGCAAAAAAAAAAAATTGATTGGCCAAATTGAGCGCAAGTTTTACCGACGAGAATCTTTTATTTCTGATTGGAATTGTGATTTCCGATCAAATAAATAATTTTGGTCAGAAATAGAATTAATAAATTTATTTAATTTTTAATTTATTTGTGTATTTATCCTGATTTTTATTGATTGTTATTTTTATTTTATTTGATAAATGTGTTTGTTTTATTTAATAAATAATGAAAATAATTTATTTTTTTAAAATTTTATCTTGTATCCAATTTAGGATTACATGAGGGTTGTTTTATAAATACATCATTTTTTTTTTCACAATGACGGACTCCTGACTTTTTATTTTTCTCTGTCTTTTCTGATTCATTACTGTGAGTTAAAGCATATCCACTCTTCTTTATTTTTTACGTACTTTTTAGTTCTTGACCATCAATCAGATTCAATTCAAATTAAAATTATAGATAAATACAATAAAAATCACAGGTTTCTATCTACGGTGATAATCTTTTTGAGGGGAATCAATACAGCATCCTACACATCTTCATCTATTTTTTTAATTTAATTTAATTTCTTTACTTTATTTTAATTTATTTTATTAATTTTTTAGATCTTTTAGTAATGTTGTTTGTGTGTTTTTTTATTATCATATTTCCGATTGGAATTTAATCCAATCGAAAGTTCGTGAGCCTTATTCTTTGACTTCATATTATTATTATTATTTCTTTTTCTTCTTCTTTCTTTCCGTTTGTTGTCAATAGCTTTATGGTTTGTTTATTCATTATTTATGGTCGTTTGATTCTTTGTTTTATTAGCTTTAGGAATATTTAGGTTTATTTGTTTTGTCTTTTTTGTTTATTTTTTTTAGTTTTGCTTTTTTTAACCATTTATTTTACTAAAATTAATATTTGTGGTTTATCATTTTTTTATTGTTCTTTTATTCTTTTTTGTATTGATTTTATTTCATTATTTTTATATTATTTGATCTTGATTTTATTTAGTTTTAGTTTAAATTTTATTTTGTTTAGTTACTAATCTTTATTTATTTTTGTTTTTCTATTTTTCTTTGGTTGTGGTGGGAGTTACACATACTGTGGAGTATTGAACCTATGAATAGATTAAGAATCCACACATGACGATCATGGAATACCATGGATAAAATCTTTGTTAAATAAGTTTAGGTAGATTTTTAGGATTATTTATTTATTTTGTTCTCTGTGTTTATTTTATTTGGTTTATTGGGTTGCAATTAATTAGTTAATTTAATTTTGGTATATAGATTGTAATAACCCCGATAGTGGAAAATAGTGAAACTATTTAATTTTCTATACTTTAAAATTGATTAGTAAATTAGGTTCAATTTGGTAAAACCCTATTAAAATCAATGGTGACTTTAGATTAATTTAGGATGCATGTAAATTAAGTTAGAGTTAAAAATCACTGCATGTATGTTTGTATGTTTATTGTTTTATTTTATTTGGGCTTGTTTTTTATATTTTTTTAATTCATGTTAGGCCCCAAGCCCATGATTAAGTTTAACTCATTAATAATAGGTCTTTTTAAATTGGTTTGTAGGTTAAATTAACTTTAAAATCAATTTAGGCCAATTTAGGTTAATTTAGATTTAGACCCACTTTAGTTTAATTAAAATTAACTTAGAATTAGTTCAGCCTATTAATTCAGCATTTTTAAAATAAATAGATATAGGATCACTTTATTTAATTTAAAATTAATTAGAACTAGACCCACTAAATTCATGAAACTAACTTCTACAAAATTAATAGATTTAGGCCCACTATCTTTAGAATTGAAATGGTAGACTTATGCTTGCTAATTTAATTAAAGTATAGGCCCACCTTTAGTTTCTATTTCACTTTTAAATAAAACATATAGATTTAGCTCACTTAATTAAAATAAATGTATGATGACAATCCTAGTGCAACAAGGACTCCTAATCCAACAAAGATTTAAGATCTTTTGACTTATAATGGAGGTTCAATCACAAGGGCACGTGCTAAGAAGGTAAAGGAAGCATTACATATGCTAATTCAAAGAATTTAGGCTTAAAGTACAAATCTAAATCAATTTAATTCATTTGATGCACGTGGAATTAATTATGGTCCAAAACTTATTCATTTGATGCAAATTCGAGATTTAGGCTCAAATAGTGTTATTGGGTCCAATTTGGATCTATTAAACTCAAAGGAGTAGCTACACATATTCCAAGTTGAAGATGAAGTCCAAATATGTGTTATTTAGTTTAATTAGTATTTAAAAATGAAGTTTTGATTTGTTACTTATCCAAATTGTTTTTAGAGTGTTTATTTTTAGTTGGGAATACTTTTCTTTAGCTTAGTTGATAAGCAAAATAATTTGTTACCTTTAAGGATTTTTTTTCTTATCTTTTAAGGATTTATTATCCTTATCTTTTAAGGATTTGTTTCATTTTAGGTTTAGGATTAAGAATTCTTATAAATAGCTTATTTTGTAGTCAATTTTTGGCATCTTTTTTATCAATCAAATCAAAGTGATGAATTTTGCTTCAATTTTACTTGGAGTTTTATTCTTTGAACTTTCTAAACAAAATAGGTTGTTTGATAGTTCACTTGTCGTATCAATTAGAACATCCATATATAATTATGGTAACTTCCTAATAGCTAGAGTTATTTATTGTTAGATAATAAAGGATTCTAGTTTCTACCCAACTTATTTCTTGGACGTTCTAAGGTGTGGGTATCAATAGATTGTTATGGGTTTTGGTTTGTTAGATAAAGTCAGTTCACATCAGTTTAGTATCAAAGCTTTAGCTCTAAGAATCAGGTTACGTATCCCTATTTATTTCATTCATGTTTATCATTCTTTGTGTTCTCTTCTTTTACTCCTACTCATTAGTATCATCAACATTCTTGTTTGTTCATTATGTATTTTTTTATTCAAATTCATTTTTTTCATCATTCATTATCATCTTTAATTTTATTTAGTTATTTCCTTTAAGTCTTGCATCAAGTTTCGACCGTAAAAAAAGAGAAAAAGAAAAAGAAAAAAAGAAAAGAAAAGAAAAGAAGAATTTGGTTATTTCTTTAAAATCTTTAAAGTTCTTGTAAGTCTTCTTGAAAATCTTTGACTTTCTTGATTATTTTCTTAAAAGTTCTTGCTCAAATTCATTGGAATCTTAAAGTTTCTTGAAGTTCTTTGTTCAAATCTGAATTCAAGATCATAAATCTTGAAATTTTAAGTTACTAATTCATTTTTTTTTGGGTTTCTTTTGTATAAATTCATTTTTTTCTTGTTTGTTATGGATATCTTTATGGTTAAGATCAAATATTGAGTACATTATATCCTTATCTTTCTAGATTTAGTTATATATTGTTTTGTCCTAATCCTTATCTTATCTTAAAACTTTTCTTTGTCCTAAAGGGATTAAATAACTTCTTTTCCTTATTTACATCTTATTTTCCTTATCTATAACTTATTTGTCTTATTTAAAACTCCTTTTCCTTTCCTATTATAGTTAAATTCATTTTTTTATATTCTTCTATTTTTGTGAAAATTAAGTCTAATTTCCTTGTTTTAAGTTCCTAAAACTTACCAAATTCAATCAATTGGTAGACCATTATGAATTCTAATAATTTATATTGTTTAGTTAAAAAGTAGAAGGTAAAACTCCTAATTAGGTTAGATTTAAAATAGAGTGTGTGTGTGAGTTCAATAGTGTCCAAACACCAAATTGAGTGAAACATATACATGAGTGTTAAAATTTTATTTTACTAACTTTTCTTGCAGGTTTGAACATAGTAAAGCATGGATGATCCCAAATTAAATTTATTTATTGAGGCTATGCAACAAACAATGGAGGGTGTAAGGAAGCAACTTGAGAGGCTAGAAATGAGTTCCCCTTTACAAAGCAAATAAAGGAGTACCAAACGACGCTTAGAAGAGGAGTTTGATGAGGGAAGTAAAGAAAATACCTTAACAAGACTAAATAAGGGCAGTAACAAATGCAATAACATCGGAACCATCAAAATGAAGATTCCTAGCTTTCAAGGCAAGAGCAATCCTAAAGCATACTTAGAGTAGGAAAAGAAGGTTGATCGCATCTTTGAGTGCCATAACTATAGTGAGGAAAAAAAAGTGAAGCTAGTCATAGTTGAGTTCACCAATTATGTAAGTGTTTGGTGGGATCAACCAGTTACAAGTTGAAAAAGGAATGAAGAACATGTTATTTCTATATAGAATGAAATGAAGATAATCATGCGCAAGCAATTTGTCACGCAACATTACTATCGCGAACTATATAATGGTTTGCAACGACTTGTGCAAGGTTCTAAAAGTGTGGAAGAATATTATCAAGAGATGGACATGGCTATGATTACAGCTAATGTGATTGAAGATAGAGAGGCCACTATGTCTAGGTTTCTCCATGGTTTGAATCATGACATTGCCAATCTTATAGAATTACACCATTATGTTGAATTTGATGACATGCTACCTATGGCTATCAAGAGAGAGAAGCAATTAAGGGCTAGAAGCAAGACTAATTCGAATTCCTCTATTGCATGGAAGTCGAATTGGAAGGGCAATGAAAAGAGCAACACTTCATCAAATTTCAAACCAATGGGTGATCAAGGGAGCAAAAAGGGAGATGTGGGAAACAATAAATTTGTCCCTAAAAGTGGCAATCCTAGCTTTTAAACATGTGATCTTAAGTTTTTTAGGTGTTTAGGCTTTAGTCATAAGGCTACTCATTGTCCAAATGCAAAGGTGATAGTTGCTTTAGCCAATGGCGAAATTGATAGTGAGGATAAAGATGAAGATATAAATGACATGCCACCACTTGAGGATGCATCTAATGATGAGGGAGAGGAGATGGAACCCTTAGATGGATCATTATTCACTCTTGTCACAAGAAGTGTGCTTAACATGCAAGCTAAAGAAGAAGAGGTACAACGTGAAAACATATTTCATACTAGGTGTTTAATTAATAATAAATTATGTAGTATGATTATTGATGGTGGTAGTTGTACTAATATTGTTAATGTTAGTTTAGTTGATAAATTAGGTAAAAAAATAGCTAAACATCCTAGGCCTTATAAATTACAATGGTTGAATGATTGTGAGGATATTAATGTTACTAGGCAAGCAATAATAGTATTTTCTATTGGGTGATATCATGATGAAGTATTATGTGATGTAGTTCCTATGCAAGCTAGTCACATACTATTAGGACGCCCATGGCAATATTATCAACGAGCGAAGCATGATGGTTTTACTAACAAATACTCTTTTATTATGAATAATAAGCCTATTACTCTTCTTACTTTGACTCCAAAACAAGTTTTTAAAGATAAAAATTTTTTTAAGTGAGTCTGAGAGTGCACATGAAAAAGAAAAAGGCACATAAGCAAAACAAGAGTTGTGAGAAAAGCCAAAAGAGGTGTAAGAAATGAGTGGAAAAAGGTGAGAAAGAGGGGATGCATAGAAAGAACGAGTGTGATGCCCATGCAAATGGAGAGCTAAGTGTGCAAAGAGTGGAAAGAAAAGAGGTAAAAGGCAATTTTTATGATAGGGAGGGTGAGGTACAAAAGGCTTTATTAACTAGGCAACCTCTACTTGTGCTTTTGTACAAAGGTGCCTATTTGTCCACTAACCCTAATCTTTATTCCTTGCCTAGTTCTTTTCAAACTCTTTTATAGGAATATGAAGATTTGTTCCTCGAAGAGATGCCAAAGGGTTTGCCTCTATTAAGAGGGATTGAACATCAAATTGATTTCATTCTTGGTGTGCAAATACCTAATAGACCAACTTATAGAAGTAATCATGAAGAAACTAAGGAGATGCAATGTCAGGTTGAAGAGTTACTATCCAAGGGATTAATTAGGGAAAGTATGAGTCCATGCGCTTGTAGATGGAGGGTTTAGCATGCGCCCAAGATTTTAGCAATTGTGACATTGTTTGGGCTTAGGGCCCTAGGGAACACACTACTATATCATAAAGACATAACGTGGAGATAAGGAGTCACCACCTAGGGTAATAACTAGGATATTGCTTTGGTGGTACTCGATTCTCTAAAAGAAAACTAGCACCACAACTAGGAAATTTTGGGAACAGAATACTAACTTCTCTTAGTCTCATGTTCATTTATGATTACTTTATAAATTATTAGTTCATTCTTTAATTACATGCACTTCTATTAAACCCTAATTTGAACATCCATCTAACCCTAAGGCAACTAATCATAAAATCACATATAAAAAAAGCATTCATACAAGGTGTAACATCCTTAAGTCTAAACTAAGTTAATTTTATTTTAAAGTTAGCTAATTCTATAATTTATTTACAAGTGAAGTGGGCTAACAAAGGACCTACATTTTTATTAATTTTAGTGAACCTAAGTCTATTTGTTTTAACTTATCTAAGGAAATGGGCTTAAGTCTATACAATTTTAAAGGAAAAGTTGAATTAGTAGGCCTAAGTCTAACTTGATTTTATTTTAAGTGAAATGTAGGCCTAAGTCTATTTATTTTAAAAGTAATGAAATTAAATGGGCTGAGCTAAATCTAAATAAATTTTAATTAACTAGAAAATGGGCTTAAAGTCTAAATTAATTTTAAAAGAAATAAAAATGCTTTATTGGGTTGGGCTAAATCTAAAGTGATTTTATTAATTAAAATTGGCCTAAATCTAATTAACCTAAAATGGGCCTATATTAGTTTTAATTAATTAATTAACCTAAACCATTTATAAACCTATTTTAAGTGAATTGAACCTAATCATGGGCTTGGGCCCAAAAGGATAAAATAAACCTAAAATAAGATCCAAAACAAATAATATATAAAAACATATCAAATAAACAATTGTACATGATTTTCTAAAAAATCCTAAATTAATTTACATGCAACCCTAACTTTAATCTACTGTCATCATTGGTTTTAATTGAATTTTACCAAATTATACCTAAATTACTAATCAATTTTTAGTGTAGATAATTAGAATTCTAGTATTTTCCTACTATTGGGGCTATTACAACCTACAGTGCAGAGAATTAAAAGGAAATTAATTACAACCCAGAAATAATAGATGAACAAATAACATAGAGAAATAAAAAAATCCTAAATTATGTGGGGTTTCACAAGTTTTGATCCATGACATTCCATGGATTCTTTAAGATTACTGTTTAAATACTGCACCATAACCAATCCTCATTCCTAGAGCACCAACGAATAGAAGCCAAAAACAAAGACAAAAGAACAAAATTTAATAAGTAATCAACTCAATAATTAAAACAAAGAGATTGAATTAAAAGAAAAGAAGAGGAACATAAGTGAAAAGGATGATGTGCAGATGCAGTTAGATGACCCCTCAGATTGTGATTTTCACCGTTTGGAATTGGCTTTGTATTGTCTCTTTCACGATCTCTGAACAAAAAATAGAATGCAATTTTATTTGGTTTTCTAGGGTTTTAAAAATCAAAAGTGAGCAACTGAGTTTTTTGGCCTCCTATAAAGAACTAGGTTTTACAAACTCCAAAAAAGAAAGGAAAAAATCTTTGCTATGTTCAATAAAAATAAATCTCAACCCTTTTTTATAATAATTTTTCTCCCAAAAAAAAGAAAGGCCCATGTTCCTACAGACTTCTCTCTCAGCTTTTAAAGCTAGGGAGCCAACCTCTTCTGTATAAGCATATGGTTTGGTTACGTAGCACTAGGAAGTTCAGCATTTGGGATTTTGATTTTTTAATTTTTGAAAACACATATAGGATAGGATTAATTTTGAACAAAGTGTGGAGAATTCTTTAAACACATAGAGCGGGACATGTGTGTTAATTACGTCTAATTAACCAATTAGACACAAGAAAAAAAAAAGAATAAAATTATGAAAAAAAAGAGAAAAAATTAGCGTAATGCCGACTAGTATTTAGTGAAATGCCAATTGGCATCTATTTAATGCCGATCGACATTAGGCCAAATTCTTACTAGCATTTGGCTAATGCAAATTGACATTTGGTTGAATGCCGACTGACATTTGATATGCCAAAGCAAATTTCCTAAAAAAACCTCAAAAAACTTATTTTTTCCAATTTAAACCCTAAAACTTATAATTCTTGCATTTAAACTTTAAAATGCTACAATTTAATCCTTTAAATCATGAAATATCGACACTAGAGATCAATTTCTCGATTAATTTCATCATAGGGGCTTTCGTCACATGCATACACAATTGCATCGCAGAATTGGTGCTTACTGTTGCCCCTTTTGTCTTTTTTGCTTGAAAAATTGAGGCAAAGCAAATAAGCACACAATTTTAAAGTAAAGAGTCAGAACACTTACCTGTGTACGTGATTATGCTATGTTGAATGTGATTTAAAGAATACTAGAATTCCTGTGAAATTTCTAGTTGTGATGCTATCATTGTGTTCAGCGAATAGCGGTTGACACTGTGTTCAGTGTATTTTAAAAATAGGCTATAGTTCCAATAGAACATATAGCAATGATGCTATCACTGTGTTTAGTGAATAGTAATTGACACTGCGTTCAGTGCATGTTGAAAACATGTTATAGTTCTTGTGGAAGATATAGCGATGATGCTATTACTATGTTCAGTGAATAGCAGTTGACACTGCGTTCAGTGCATGTTGCTATATTAATTGTGGAACATTTAGTGAGTGATAAATTTTTGCTATATTTCCTGTGGGACGTCTAGCAAGTGACACTATATTCCCTATGGGACATTTAGTGAAAATATGCTATAACTACTATGTAGTGTTTAGCTAATTGTACTATAATTCTTGTGGAATGTCTAGTAACTGAAAATTTTGCTATATTTCTTATGGAATGTTTTAGCAAAAATATGCTATAACTATTGTGTAGTGTATAGCTAAAGACAAATATGTTATAGGTCCTGTGGAGCATCTAGTAAATTATGATAATGGTGCTATAGATCATATGGTGTGTCTAGCAAAAGATTTAAAATATGCTATAATTCCCATGGAATGTCTAGCAAAAAGTGATTGTTTGGAATTTTTGTTATAATTACTATGTAGCATATAATAAAGTGAATCTGAAAACTGTGTTATAGCTATTGTGTAGCATATAACCAGGTGAATCTAAAAATTGTGTTATAGCTATTGTATAATATATAATTAAGATGAAGTGCAGTGTACGCAAAATGCAAACATCATATTGAAATTCGTGCTAACTAGGATTTTGAGATTTTATGTTGATCGACTGTGCCTTTGCTTAATTGTCTTCATCACTTGTTGACCTTGATTAACTTGTTGGTGCTAGTGTTAATTCCACATGTTAGGTTTATTTTTTTTGGACTTTATGTTCCTGAAAACTTATTGAAGTTAGTTTCAACATGATAATTGTACAATAAAGTACATTATATTTTTTGAATATGAGAAAATTCATTACTTTATCATAAGATAATGTGCACCCAATGAATCTCATTAATTTTGATTTTTATGACTATAATTTATTTGCCATTCATAAAGGTTAGAGGTATCATTAACCATTTTATACTGAGAGCATATTTTTTACTAGGTAAAGAGCTTGCTTCCATACTTAAATTTAGGGAGAATCTGCTTAAACAAAACTCATGGAATTGAGCATAAACATATTGAATTATGAGTATCAAAATAGTTTTTGAACTATTTTTGTGTTTTTTTCCTTACTTGAGTATTCCCCCGCCTTTCTGATATTACTCAGCGGGCATACCATTGGATAGGTCATTTAGATACTCATACTCTTTTAAAGCATTGGAGTAAATAGAGCAGCTTTTGACATGGTCCTTTTTTAGTATTCCCTTGCCTTTCTTATATTACTAAGTGTGGATACTGCTAGAGGTTCACGTTGATATTCTTGCTCATTTTTTAGCATTGGAGTAAATTATGCTTGCTCTTATTTTGATTCTCCTCTTAGTGTTCCCCTGCCTTTCTCGTATTACTCAGCATGGATACCGTTAAGGGATTTGTACTCATACTCATTTATGAGAATTGGTAGATTATATGCACATTTATTATTCAAAAGACTAAACTGATACTTTTAAATTCAAGCAATTTATATTACAAGTCCATAGATTTTGTCTTTGCATATTCTTCCCCTCGTTTGGGTGTGAAGTAAGCATTAGATTGATTACAGTTTATAAACTCTCAACACAAAGTTGTTAACTAATCATGTGAATTCCATGAGGCTAATAAAAAAGAGCCATTATAATCAAAGGTCATGAGATAGGCTTTTCGCATATGATCTTGTGAAGTGAATGAATTTACATTCAATTTGTGAATTTTATATTAAGAAGGTACTTTATTATAGAATAGAGTTTTGTTACTTCCATTTATTATCTTGGTGAGGGTTTAGCATTTACTATCTTGCTTATTCTTATTGATGTATCAGTTCTTTTCCCTTTCTTTATTCTTTTATTTTTTCCTTGCATAAAGTACCATAAATTAGTGTGGTCTATTTATAAGTGAAGAGATTTTGTCAAAATGCAATGTTATTTTTTTGCATTCTTCCCTTTTGATTATGATGATGATGTCTCTGATCATAATGTCATGATACTCCATTATTGAAGTCATGGCCTAGGGTTGAATTTGCCTTTCCACCATTCCATTAATACCATGCTAGAGGGCTTCATTCCTCTTCTTGACATCTCTTGCAAAAAAGGTTTAGGAGTTAGAGATCTTATTTCATGATCAAATAATTTTACAGAGTGCATTTATTTTAAATTTTGAGTGTGTTTTTCCCTTTTATAAGGCCGATGAATGTATTGCTGATATGTTGGACCTTCTTATCACCCAATTTCATACCCTATACCAGTATAACTATTATAGAGAGATATTCTAGATGATATTGATGATGAGACTATGGAGATGGATATTAAGTTTGAGGAGCTTCAACGTCCTATCTAGCCTTTTGAGGATGCCAGGATGACGCTTTCGCAGATATCACTATAGGTGATATTCCCTTACTGGGTAGGCCCATAATTAATTAGGCTCCTACCATTTAGAGTCCCATTGAGCATTAGGTTCACCTTAATAGTATTACCTTTTTTCCTTCATATGCATCACATGTGAACATTCTAACTACCTTTATGTGCTTTTACAACACTTAATCTTAAATGTTAGTAGCAAAGTGTTTGCATAATCTTACCTAGGCTCAAAGACTTTATTATGCAAAGCAAGTATTTCACAACAAATGTATGCAAGTGTATGCATGTTATGTATGACATGCATGATCCTAATAGGTCTTATGTTTGGAATAAAGCTATGTTCATAGCTTGGAGTGTGAGAATGAGGTGCCTTATCAATAACTTATAGGTTTAAGCACTGGATGCTTCAGAATGATGACTAGGCTAGTGAGTGGGGTCCATGGATTTACATTGGAGCTCATGATTGACCAATGCACTATTGAACTTTTCTTTTTATCATTGCTTTTGTTGTATGATAACTTAAGTATTTTTATACTTATAGTTTACTCCTTTCTACCTTGAGATCTTTTTCACTAACTTTGAAGTTCTAGTATTGTATTTACTGTTTTGCCCCCAAGCTACCCCAGAGTTACATTTTACCCCAGCTTCATTTTGAATTCATTCTAGTAGTCTTTTTCTTTATATATGTAAGAGACTCAATTTGGTCATTGCTGTTGTTGACCCTTTATCTTAATAACCCTATTAGTTACAGTCTCATGTATTGAAGATACAGAGGAGTGGGTAAACTGATTGAATTGAGTTCTTGATGATAAAATCAACTGGACTTGCACTTTGAAGAATTCTTAAGTAGAATATGAGGCTTGATGCTGATGCAATAATTAATGACAATTATAAGGTATGGGTTGCAATGCAAGTTACTGAGCCATTTGAATTCTCAAGGTATAAGGGGACGCTAGGCTTTTCATATAGAGTCACAGAAGAAGAAACAAAGGCATAGTTGAAAATGGTCTCATAGAGTTGATTAGACTTTCATGTTATGTTTTCCTTTTTAGCACTTATGCATTATAAATAGGATAGCACATACGATGTCAAATAAAACTTCTATTTCAATAAGATTCATATGATATAACTCTTATTATTAGCTAGTCCTTTTAGATTTTCTAACTGAATATTTTTTGCTCACATTTTATGTCCTTGATTTTGACCTGACTAGCCCTTTGTGGGTTTTCTAATAAGCAGGATTATTGTTTTTATTTATTCCCTTATTTTTGCCTATCAGCCCTTTACGGGTTTTTTGGACAATGGGAATGTCTTATCTTTTGCCTGACTAGCCTTTGCGAGTTTTCTAGTCAATAGAATTTATTTTCTTTATACTACTTTTATTCATTTTTTATAGGTAATATTTCTTGAGGCGATCTAGATTAACCAGCTCCATGAACTCATTCCCTTCAAGATATGATATCTTAGTAGCTCCCTTAGGTAGAACTTATTTGACTAAATATGTTTCCTTCCTAATTTGTTTTAAATTTTCCTCTCGGGTCAAACACCACAGCCCTAGACTACTTTAACACGATGTCATCGGCTTTGATCTTTCTAGGCTTAACCTTCTTGTTGAAATCTCGCTATCCTTCTCTGATATATCTAAGTGTGAAATAAAGCATCAATCCCTTTCTCCTCAAAAGATATAAGGTGATCATATCTCTTCCGTGCCCATTCACTCTCAAATGTTTTAGCTTGCATGACCACTCTTAAGGACTTAATTTTAGTTTCTATAGACAAAGCTGCTTTACAATCATACACTAATGAGAACGTTGTTTAGCCTGTGGTGGTTTTAGCTGTAGTCCTGTATCCCCACAAGGCGAAAGGAAGAAATTCAGACCAATCCTTGTAAGTTTTAACCATTTTAGAGAGGATCTTTTTGACATTTTTATTAGCCGCTTCTACTGCTCTGTTAGCCTAAGGATGATAGGGTGAAGAGTTATGGTGCTAAATCCCATACTTCTGTAACAACTCTGTTGTTTTTGCTTGAACACCATTATCTATCACAATATGATACAAAACCCTATAACTGCAAATCAGGCTCTTCTTAATGAACTGTGCATCTGTTTTGCTTTCAGAGCGTTGAAGGATTCCGCTTCAACCCATCTTGAAAAGTAATCAATCACCACCACTATGTACTTATGCCCATTTGATGTTGTCTGCCTTATTTCTCCTATAATATCAATCCCCCATGCTGCAAAGGGTTAGGGAGATGATAAGCTATTTAGCATTGTAGAAGGAAGGTGGTTAAAATTCCCAGAAATCTGGCATTGATGGCACTGTCTTACTACTCTGATGCAGTCATTTTCCATACTCATCCAGTAGTACCCTTGTTTGATTATCTTCTTTGCCAGGATTATCCCAGTCATATGAGAACCATAAGCTCCTGCATGGAATTCTTTCATCACCTCTTCAGCTTCATCTTTCTTGAGACATCTGAGCTACATTCCATTAGGCATTCTTTTGAATAATACTCCATCATGACTTGCATAATTTCATGCAAAAACACGAAGAGCATATCTCTCCTTTGAGGTTGCTTCATCTAGATACTTTCATTCTTCAATGAACCCCTGAACGTTATAAAACCAAGGCTTTTATTTAAGCCCTATTTAAATATTCATAATCTGCTCACCCCTATTACATAGAGCTCTTGACTTCATGATTACTAAAGGTTTCACAGCCAATCTAGTTGTACTATCCCACATCAAAGAAAGTGTCACTAGTGCATCTACCATTTGATTATCATCCCTTGATAAATGGATAAAGAGACACTTAATGAACTTTTTTATTAAGGCTTTCAAATAGCAGACGTAAGGCTTCAACTTTTCCTCTTTTACTTCCCATTCTTCATTAGCCTAACTAATGACTAACATTGAATCTCCATATACCAACAACTCTTTTGCTCTAGCTACCATGGCTGCCTTTACTCCATAGATACATGCTTCATATTCAGCCATGTTATTTGTGACCTTAAAATCTAACCTTTTGGCCATTAGTATGGTTTCCCCTCTTAGCGTAATAAGAATCATTCCTAATCCAGCTCCTTTATTGCTTACAACTCCAACAAAATAAAGCTTTCACTCTCGATGTTCTACAACTGCTAAATTCTCATCTAGAAACTCTAAATTCCACTGTTCATCACCTTTTACTACATTTTGAGCTAGGAATTATGCTACTGCTCTTCCCTCGATCACCTTTGTAGTAATGTACTCTATGTCAAATTCAGTTAGGAGTACCAGCCATCGAGACATTTTTCCAGTTAAAGCAGATACTTGAAATAGATACCTTAAAGGATCTATTTTTGAAATAGCCTGAACCAGATAGGACTAAAAGTAATGTCTCAATTTTCTTATTGCCTATATCATTATCAGACATGTCTTCTCTACCAGATCATACTTTTCTTCATTTGGCAGAAAATTCTTATTAAGGTAATACACTGCATGTTCTACTCCATCCATTCCCTCTTGTGCTAACATTGCCCCTATTGCATTCTCTCTTAAAGCCAAATTTAGGATCAATGGCTTACCTTGTCTTGGTAGTTTTAGTACTGGTGGATTGGCAAGCTTTTCTTTAATCCTATCAAAGGCCTTTTGTCAATCATGATTTTATTTAACTAGCTGATCTTTCCTTAAGAGCTTAAAGATAGGGTCACAAATATTAGTAAGTTTTGTAATGAACCTACTAATAAACTACAACTTGCCAAGGAATCCTCTCACTTCTTTCTCTATCTTTGGTGTTGGTATTTCCTGGATAACTTTCACCTTATATGGATCCACTTCAATTCCTTTGCTACTCACTATATGTATTAGAAACTTTCCAGAAGTAACCCCAAAAATGCACTTCTTTGGGTTGAGCCTCATATTGTATCTCTTAATTCAAGCCAGGAACTTGTCTAGAGCTTCAAAGTGTCCTTCTTTTGTTTCTGAATTGACCATCATATCATCCACGTATACTTCCACCTCCTTATGCATCATGTCATGGAAAAGAGTAGTAGTTGCCCTTTGATAAGTTGCTCCTGCATTTTTTAGTCTAAAAGGCATCACTTATAGCAATAGGCCCCCCACTTTATGATGAAAGCTATCTTGATCTTGTCCATGACTGTCATCATTATCTAATTGTACCCAGAGAATCCATCCATAAAAGAATACATTGCAGTCACCATCGTGCTATCCACTATTACGTCAATTTAAGGTAACGGGAAGTCATCTATTGGACATGCTTTGTTTAAATCCCTAAAGTCTACACACATTCGCACATTACCATCTTTCTTAGGAATTGGTACTATGTTTGCTAGCCATTGAGGGTAATCTACTACTTCTAGAAAATTGGCCTGTATTTGCTTAGCAATTTCCTCTTTTATCTTTTCAGTCCACTTTGGTCCTAGTCTATGCAATTTCTGTTTAACTGGTTTACTTTTTGGATGAGTTAGAATGTGGTGCTCTGCTATCTCCCTATTTAAACCTGACATATCTTCATAAGTCCAAGCAAATACTACTTTTCTTTTTATTAATATTCTCTCAAAATTTTCCCTCTCTTTAGGAGTTACATCATGTGATATAGAAATGTTCTTTGGATTATCATTTGTGCCCATGTTAAATGAATCAAATTGAATTGAATTAATGTTAAACATGCATAAACAATCAAAATTATAATGCACATAACTATCAGGATGCACATCACACAAGTAAGCAAAACCAGCATTCCTATCATTAACCATGGGAAAAACAACATCTTCGTCCTCATAAAGACCAGACATTATTACATTAGTTTTTTCACAAAAAACATTAGTAAAGCTATCACTAATAATGGTGGCTAAATCCTAGGGTGGCTCCTCTTCAGATGGCAGACACAGTAGCTCCTCAATAGTAGTATCACCCATCCTCTCAGCTGCTTGCTTCATAACTTCCTCCTTGTTGCCTGCTACTAGATTCTCCATAATCTATTCTTTGAAGTTTTCAAATCTAGGGATGTCCTTTCCAACCACATTGACGGATTCTTTAGTGCCCAGATAGTATTTACCCTCCCTTGGATTGATTAAGTTCTCGCTCAATGGCCCAATTCTTCCCAAGGGTCTTTTTCTTTTTGCCTTCTCCTTCTTTTATGCCCTTCTATTGGTAGGTCCCATCTCAGTACATCTTAATCCTTTTGTGTCATCCTAGGTCTTAAAATTTGGGAGCTTAGGACTTCCTTGCTCATTCTTTCTCATCCCTCATCTAGGTCGATAATTCATGCTCTCCATCATTTTTGCAACTCTAGGATCCATTTCTATCCCATAGAATATTCTAGCAACTTGGAAACCAAGTGGAACACATACTTGCTTTTGCTTTTCTAGTATAGCTACCATAGCTGCGTTGGTTCCAGCTTCTATAGTCATAATATTTCCTTCGTGAGGGAATTTTATCTTTTGGTGCACAATCGAGGGTACTCCTCCCAGAACATGGAACCATGATCTACCCAATAGCAAAGTGTAGGTGATAGGAATGTCTAATATGGTAAACTCCACAGTTGACTCCACAGGTCCTGTTTTAACCAAATCTTGAAATGTTCCCTTTATATTTCTATTACTATCATCATAAGACCTAATTATAAGGTTTGAACCTATCAGGTCATCAGCTTTCAGACCCAAATTAGGTAGAATCTTTAATGAACACACATTGATAGCAGATCATCATTGACCATCACAAAGTTGGTTCTTTTTCCTTTTACTTCGGTTGGGATAAATAGTGCCTTATTATGATTTCTTCCCTCTAAAGGTAGATCGTCATCTGAGAATGTTATTAGCCCATGCTTATTTTCTGTAACCTTTGCTACCATGGCCTTAGGTGTAGCTATTGTCTTAATATTCATATTCGATAGAGCTTTAGCAAATGCTCTTCTGTGGCTACCTAAATGCATTACCAGTTCCTAAATGCTCACATTCGCCAAAGCTTTTTTGAGCTTTTGTAGGATCAATTTTTCTTTTTGCACTTCCTCTACTTTTGCATCTTCTATTTTTTCTCTTTTTGGTTGCTTTGTAATTCTTTCCACTTCTAGTGACATGGTTTACATTGGGGTTATCACTCCACACATCAAAGCTAGTGGAATTCTCCTCATCAAAGTCATACCAAATGTCTATAACTCCAATAATTCGATCCCTTTTCCTGTCTTTCCATACTTCCACTATGCATGTTTCTTTCCCTTTCAACTTCTATAGATTAAGCTTGCCCATGTGTTGGCTTAGTAGTTCTTCAACCTTTTTCTGAGGCTGTTTGGGAGCTAAAGATGCCTTATCATCTTTGAATTCATCACCTTAACCTGTAGGTACAATCTCTTCTAAGGATATATTACTTGAAGCTAGCTTAGAGTATAACACTCTATAGTCGAACTTGCCTAAAGGTTGCCCTAACAAATCTTCAACCTGTTTTGAGGGTGTTCGGGGGTTTCAAATTCTTTTCTTTCTTCCATCAACTCATTATCAAATTCATTACCCCATGCCGAGGGCACTATTAACTCAACAGGGATATCAGCAAAAGGTGACTTGGAGTAGAATACTTTGTAGTCAAACTTGTTAGAGGGATGTCCCAACAAATCTTCAACTCCCCTAGAGGCATCAAGAGATTCTCCATTGGCTATAGGTTTTAGGTTTTCAGAGTTTAGCACTTCTTCTTCGTTAACTCCCAAGTTGACCATCATGGTGGCTGGTGGTGGGACATTTTAGTAGTCTGGGAAAGGGTTATTTCTAGTCTTTGGATTATAGTTGGATTTTTCACGGTCTGTATTTTTTTGGAGTCTAGTAGGTTTTGGATTTTATGTTTGAGGCGGATACAAGTATCTATGGAGTGGCTGGCTACTTAGTGAAACTTGCAATATATGTTAGGATCATAACCTAGGACATTTAGGTTAGGTGGTTTAGAGAAGGTTAAGGGTCGAAGTAGGCCTTTCTAGATTAGTCTTTGTAGGACTTTAGAGAGTGGTTGTTTGAAGTTGGAGAATCTCCTAGGTTGTTAAACTACACGTACTTCCACCGCTCGACTAGTACTTCCTTATTGTGTGCCCTAATTGGGTAGTTTCTAGTTCTGGTGCCTCTAGAACTTCTTTTCTTGTCATTCTCAATCTATTCTGCTTGTAGACCATCATCATACAAGTCTATGAATGTTTTGGGGTTCATCATTTGTAGTCTCTTTACCATATTAGGCCATACATTCTAGACTACCATCCTAACCTAATCCTTCTCAGTTAGCTTATTTTTTATTAACCCTGCTTTGTTTATGAAACAAGTCAAGAAATCAAAAAAAGACTTATTGGATTTCTATTTAGTCAATTCCAAATCCCTGATGGATACTTCTAATCTAGTATTGTACTCATATTATTTTAGAAAAGTAGTACATAACTCCTTCCAATCAGCCCTGATAGATTTCTCTAACTCATGATACCAGTTTATAGCCATTCCCTCTCAAGACAACATAAATAACCTAGTGATCACTGCTAATGTGGCTTTAGTAGTGCTCATTGTTGTAGTGTATTGACTCATATAAATTCTAGGATCTCTAGTTCCATCAAACTTTTATAGCTGAGGCATTTTGAATTTGTTAGGCAGCTTGTCACCCTCCATTTGCAGCATATCATCGAAGTCAAATGAATATCCCATGCCTTGTCCCCTAATTAATTCTTCCATTTTAGACATTTTCTAGGTCAGTGCTTGCATTTGCTTGGACTCAAGGTCTTGTACCAGTTCCAGTGATTCTCTCTTGGCTTTGTCTACCAGGTAATTCTCAATATCTTCCACCTTTATATCAACGACTGGTGGTAATATGAACCCTAAAAGGGATCAAAAGTGCCTAAATATTAAGAATTCAAGCTAATTAGTTTAATTTCCTATTTTCAAATAAATTAGCTTGATATGGATGAATTTTGGAGTTATTCCTATTTTGGAGTCAATAAGGAAGATTCAAGAATATGTGAGAAGATTCAAGAATATTCAAAGTCAAAGTCAAATAGTCAACAAGTCAAAGTCAATGGTCAAGGGTCAACATGTGACATGGCATGCTTCTATTGACTTTGACTTGGAGTCAAACTCATGACAACTAAGAATAGGAGCATGCCATGTCACATGTTGACCATTGACCATTGACTTTGACTTGTTGATTATTTGACTTTGACTTTGACTTGTTGACTTTAACTTGGAATAATCTTGAATCTTCTCACATCTTCTAGAATCTTCTTGAATCTTCCTTATTGACTCCAAAATAGGAATAACTCCAAAATTCATCCATATCAAGCTAATTTATTTCAAAATAGGAAATTAAACTAATTAGCTTGAATTCTTAATATTTAGGCACTTTTGATCCCTTTTAGGGTTCATATTATTCCCTCTCTCTTGAAGATGATTCGCCCTCGAATCATAGCCATCTTTTAAAGTTGATAAATTTACAAATACTCCAGGGTCAAATACAAACACCTTTGTTGAAAGCCTCTCCTTTGAAGTAAGAATCCACAGAAGTAGCTTTAATATAGCTTGAATTTGATCGAATGTAGAACTCTTTTCCATGAACTTGTAAGGATTGTATTTGTGTTGCTTCCTTCTAAACTTGAAACATAAATAACTCAAGTTCTTTTTGGTACAAGTAAAGACTCCATAGATTGTATTGTGGACATAAGGAACTACAATAACATCATCAAATGGATCTTTATATGGCATAAAGCTCTGTAAAACAAATTTCAAGTCACTAGGAAAAGAAACATTAAAATTATTAGTGCAATCATAATGGATAATCAACTCTTGATCTTCCATGATGCTCCCAATCTCTAAGTTCTCCTTTTCACTCATGCCTTGCTCATTTTCTCTCACTAATTGATTAGTGCACACGTCTTTAATAACTATCTTTGGTGATGTAGTTTCAATTTGATGCTCTTCCTCCCTACTCTTCTCCTCAACTTGTTGCTCAACTGACTTTAACACCTTCATGTTCCTTAGAATCACACACTATCATTGTCTCCTCATAAGAACCCACTTGCTTTTCATACTCCAAAGCAAGTTCAATTACAACCTTCAAAGAAATAGAAGATTCTAATTGCACTTCTTTCTTCAATCTCTTACCAATCTCGCACTTTAAGCCACTGATGAATTTTGTAACTTTCTTCCTTTCGAATTCACCTACATCACTTGCAATTACAAACAACTTAAACTTTTTAACATAATCATCAACACATAATTCATCACCTTGTTTAAGCCTTTGTAATTTAAAACGAAATTTATCCCTAACTTCAGAAGGAATAAAATGTCTAGTCATTAATCTCTTCATTATCTCCCAATTTTTAATCTCACTAGGCCCATTCATGCTCCATGATGCCATCAAATCCTTCCACCATATAGCAGCATCACCCAAAAATTTACAAGAAGCAGCTTTACACTTTTGGAAATCACTTAATTCAAGAGAGTCAAATATCTCCTCTATTTGTTGCACCCATTCCAAATAAATATAAGGATCGTCCCCACCAAGAAAATAAGGCATATCCATGCTAAAAAAATAATAGTTTTGAAAAGATATAGAAAAAAAATCCTCACAAAGCACTCCCTTACGTGTTTACACTCAAGGATGTGAATGCTCTCGTGTTTCACTCAAAAAAATTATTTTTATTTTTTTTAATATATGAAGAATTATGAAGAAGAAAAGAATAGATAATACATTAAAAAAATTAAAGGATATGTAACCAAACCTTAAAGTTTGGCTCTGATACCAAACTGATACGAACCCTACCTGTAATAGAGATAGAACGCGCATCCAACTTTGAAATCTTGCCCAAGGATCATCAAGGATAGGTTATGAAGATGGAGCTAAACCCCTTGCTTATTAATTTGAAGCAAGATACTTAACTATTAAAAGATGAACAATCACACAATTCTAAGTCTAACCTAGCAATTGTAATGAAAGGTAGATGTGAAACAATTCAAGTAAACTTGCAAAGTTTCAAAAGAACAAAGTTAAGGAAAAACCTCACTTAATTGATTAAAATTGTCAAAAATACATTCTTCTTAAATTCGTATGTCATAGGGTTAGCCCTTATATAGGCATATAAACAACCTAATCCTTAAAGGAAAAGGTTCTATTCCTTATTCCCAAAGATACCTATATAGGAAAATCCTTAATTAAGGAGATTTCCTTCAAAATAGGACAACTCATGACAACTCATCTTTGAAAAGTCAAAATTGACAACTCATTAAAAGTCATGACAACTAAGCAAAATGACAACTCATGACAACTAAGAATAGAAGCATGCCATGTCACATGTTGACCATTGACCATTGACTTTGACTTGTTGACTATTTAACTTTGACTTTGACTTGTTGACTTTAACTTGGAATATTCTTGAATCTTTTCACATCTTCTAGAATCTTCTTGAATCTTCCTTATTGACTCCAAAATAGGAATAACTCCAAAATTCATCCATATCAAGCTAATTTATTTCAAAATAGGAAATTAAACTAATTAGCTTGAATTCTTAATATTTAGGCACTTTTAATCCCTTTTAGGGTTCATATTAGGTGGATTTTTAGCAACAGGTTGCCCCCAACATTATTAGCAGCAGGTGGAGCATCTGTGGTTAGTGGGATAGCAACAGCAACAGGTGGTTATTCAAGTGTAGGTGGTGGTATAACAATAATGGCGAGTGGCATCAATGTAGCTAGAGCTTATCTCAATTCAACCTGCATCATAGCCCTCATGTCATCCATCAGAGCTCCTTTGATGTCTTCTAAGGTCTAATTCCCTCCTTGTTACTGTTCCACTTCTATGGGCTCAGTTTGGGTTGGTTCAGCTTCCAAATAGAGTGGGTTGATAGGACTTCTCTCTAGTCTATCCAGCCTATGAAGGATTTCTTTTGCTAGGGCTTTAGGACTCTGACTTGCTCTGTTTAATCTACCACCTTTCCATCTTTAAATATGAGAATACCCAGATGAATATATGATGGCTGCAAAACAAGGTGTTAGTATGATGGATGAAGTGCATGTATGCATATGCACATGCTATGCAAAAAGTAGCAAGCAAGCAAATAGCATGTAACAAGTATCAAGAAACAATTAATATGCAACATGCAACCTTATTCCTCCTCCCACACACGTATTCAATGGTGAGTTTCTTTTCCTAGGATTTTTTATCTTAGCCTTAATATCAACAAGGGATATTAAGGACCGACGCGAATGCCAAATCCCTCTTAAAGCAGTAGAGGCATAGAAACAACATTTCTAGGTATAAAGGTCTAGCCCGACCTTTATAACCCTAAGTGGGTTTCTAAAGTATGGGCTTGGGCTTTTACAAATAGAAATACCTTATGGTAATAAGCATAGAAACAATATTTTTAAGCATAAAGATCTAGCCCAATCTTTATTGGCCCAAGTGGGCTTCAAAAGTATCAGTTTGGTCTTTTATAGATAGAAATACCTTATGGTAAAAATCATACAAGCAATTTGGGTAGATCCTAGGGTAGGTAACTAAGCTATTATATGTGGTTAGAGTCCGGTAAAAAGTCAAGGTTCCCTTAGAAAGATGCCCTTCTTTAGGACTTGAGTTATAGGCCAAGGTCAGAGGGGCCCGACATCCTTTACCAACTCGAGAGAAGACTACCCCTTTCAAGACTTGGGTCACATACTTTGGTCAAATGAGCCCGGTAATCTCTCTTGGATTGAGTTAAGGCTAAGAGTGATGGTTAGCCAATCTACAACCCCATTAAGCCAATGGAATCATGGAATCATAAACCAACGCCATTGGGTAATAGGGACATGCAAAATGAATACAAAGAATAAAATAATAATCAATAAAATAATTCTAAAGAACATAAGTAGAATCGGTATCTCTTATCCCCAGTGGAGTCGCCATTATAGATGATAGGGTTTAGCGCACCCAAGATTTTAGCAACCTCGACACTGTTTGGGCTCAGGGCCCTAAGGAACACACTACTACATCATAAAGTCATAGCGTGGAGATAAGGAGTTGCCACCCAAGGTAATAACTAGGACAAATTGCTTTGGTGGTACTTAATTCTCTAAAAGAAAGTTAGCATCACAACAAGGAAATTCTAGAAACAAAATACTAACTTCTCTTAACCTCGCTTTATGAATTATTACTTCATTCTCTAATTACATGCAATTTTATTAAATCCTAATTTGAACATCCATCTAACCCTAAGGCAACTAATCATAAAATCACATATAAAAAAAGCATTCATACAAGGTGTAACGTCCCTAAGTCTAAATTAAGTTAATTTTATTTAAAAGTTAACTAATTCTACATTTTATTTACATGTGAAGTGGGCTAATAAAAGACCTATATTTTTATTAATTTTAGTGAACCTAGGTCTATTTATTTTAACTTATCTAAGGAAATGGGCTTAAGTCTATAAAATTTTAAAGGAAAAGCTGAATTAGTAGGCCTAAGTGTAACTTGATTTTATTTTAAGTGAAATGTGGGCCTAAGTCTATTTATTTTAAAATTAATGAAATTAAATGGATTGAGCTAAATCTAAATAAATTTTAATTAACTAAAAATTGAGCTTAAAGTCTAAATTAATTTTAAAAGAAATAATAATGCTTTATTGGGCTGGACTAAATCTAAATTGATTTGATTAATTAAAATGGGCTTAAATCTAATTAACCTAAAATGGGCCTACATTGGTTTTAATTAATTAATTAACCTAAACCATTTACAAACCTATTTTAAGTGAATTGGACCTAATCGTGGGTTTGGGCCTAAAAGGATCAAATAAACCCAAAAACAAGATCCAAAATAAATAATATATCAAAATAGATCAAATAAAAAATTGTACATGATTTTCTAAAAAACCATAAATTAATTTACATACAACCCTAACTTTAATCTACTGCCATCATTGATTTTAATTGAGTTTTACCAAATTATACCTAAATTACTAATCAATTTTTAGTGCAGAGAATTAGAATTACACTATTTTCCTACTATTAGGGCTATTATAACTTACAGTGTAGAGAATTAAAAGGAAATTAATTAAAACCCAGAAACAATAGCTGAACAAATAACACAGAGAAATAAAAAAATCCTAACTTCTGCAGGGTTTCACAAGTTTTAATCCATGGCATTCCATGGATTCTTCAAGATTACTATTTAAATACTACACTATAACCAATCCTCATTCCCAGAGCACCAAAGAACAGAAGCTAAAAAAAAGACAAAAAAACAAAATTTAATCAGTAATTAACTCAATAATTAAAACAAAGAGATTGAATTAAAAGAAAAAAAGAGGCAAAAAAGTAAAAAGGATGTTGTGCAGACGCAATTAAATGGCCCCTCAGACTATGAATTTCACCGTTTGGAATTGTCTCTGTAATGTCTCTTTCATAATTTCTGGACTAAAAATAGAACGTAGTTTTATTTGGTTTTCTAGGGCTTTAAAAATCAAAAGTGAGCAACTTAGGTTTTTGGCCTCTTGTAAAGAACTAGGATTTACAGGCTCCTAAAAAGAAAGAAAAAAATCTTTGCTACGTTTAATAAAAATCAATCTCAACCCTTTTTTGTAATAATTTTTCTCCTAAAAAAAAGAAAGGCGCCCTCCCTGCAAACTTCTCCCTCGACTTTTAAAGCTAGGGAGCCAACCTCTTTTGTGTGAATGCAAGGTTTGGTTGCACAACACCAAGAAGTTCAGTGTCTGGAATTTTGATTTTTGATTTTTGAAAACATAGATAGAATAGGATTCATTTTGAACAAATTTTGGATGCTTCTAAACACACAGGGTGGGACACGTGTGTTAATTATGTCTAATTAACTAATCAGACACAAGAAAAAAAAGACCGAAATTGTTTAAAAAAGTGAAAAAATCAGTTTAATGCCATCCAATATTTAGCGAAATGCCAATTGGCATCTGTCTAATGTTGATAAGCATTAGGCCAAATGCAGATCGACATTAAGGCATTAGGCCAAATGCCGATAAGCAAATTTCCAAAAAAAATCTCTAAAAACTTGATTTTTTCCAATTTAAACCCTAAAACTTATAATTCTTGCATTTAAACTTTAAAACATTATAATTTAATCCTTTAAATCATGAAACATCAACATTAGAGATTGATTTCTTGATTAATTTCATCATTAGGGCTTTCGTCGCATGCATGCACAATTGCATCCCAGAATTGAGTGCTTATAATGCTGTTCCTATTCTATTAGTGCCTAAAAAGGATGGTTCTTGGCGAATGTGCTTTGATTGTCATGATGTAAACAAAATTACAGTTAAGTATCACCACCCTATTCCTTGTTTAGATGATATATTAGATGAATTGCATGGTTCTTCTATATTCTCTAAAATTGATGTGAAGTTTGGTTATCATCAAATTAGAATGAAAGTAGGGGATTAATGGAAAATTGCCTTTAAAAATAAATATGGTTTATATGAATGGTAGTTATGCCTTTTGGTTGAACTAATAAACCTAGTACTTTTATGCGTTTAATGAACCATGTTTTGCATGATTTTATAGGTAAGTTTATGGTTGTGTATTTTGATGATATGTAACAAGTCATTAGATGAGCATATTACACATGTGCAATTAGTTTTTGATTCTTTGTGCAAAGAACAATTGTATGCTAACCTTTCTAAGTGTAGTTTTTGTACACCTAAAGTTGTGTTTGTAGGTTTTGTTGTTAGTTCTAATGGAATTAAGGTAGATAGTGAGAAGGTTAAGGCTATTGAATTATGGCCTACACCTAAGAATGTTGGGGATGTTAGATCTTTTTATGGCTTAGCTAGTTTTTATAGGAGGTTTGTTAAAGATTTTTCTAGCATAGTCGTACCACTCATAAAAGTAATTAAAAGGAATGTAGGTTTTAAGTGGGTTAGTGATCAAGTAAAGGCATTTAATGTGCTTAAATCTAAGTTAACAAATACACCTTTGCTTGTTTTACCTAACTTTGATAAGACTTTTGAGATTGAATGTGATGCTTCTAGAGTTAGCATTGGAGCTATTTTGATGCAAAAAGGAAGGCCTATCACTTGTTTTAGTGAAAAACTTAATAGAGCATCTCTAAACTACTCAACATATAATCAAGAGATGTATGCATTAGTTAGGGCATTGGAAACGTGACAACACTATCTTTTACCTGAAGAGTTTGTAATTCACAATGATCATGAGAGTTTAAAGCATTTAAAGGGACAAAATAAGCTTAATAAGAGGCATGCTAGATGGATTGAATTCATCGAGTCCTTTCCATATGTCATCAAGTACAAACAAGGAAAATATAACATAGTGGTTGATGCATTATCTCGAAGGTATGCACATCTCTCTACTTTAGATGCTAAATTACTTGGTTTTGAGCATGTTAAAGAATTATATGTTAATGATTAAGATTTTATCAATGTGTTTAATGCATGTGAAAAGGGTACATTTGGTAAATTTTATAGGTACAATGGGTTTATATTTAACGAAAATAAATTATGTGTGCCTTAAAGTTCCATGCACAAATTGCTTTTTAAAGAAGCACATGAAAGGGGTTTAATGGGACACTTCAGAATAGCTAAAACTTTAGATGTTTTGCATGAGCATTTCTTTTACCCTAAAATGAAGCATGATGTTGAAAAATATTATGCCAAGTGTATTACATGTTTGCAAGCTAAATCCCACGCTAAACCTCATGGTTTGTATATGCCTTTGCCTGATCCTACGTCACCTTGGGTTGATATATCTATGGATTTTGTTCTTGGTTTACCTAGGTTTAGGCATGGTCATGATTGTATTTATATTGTTGTTAATATGTTTAGTAAGATGGCACATTTTATTCCATGTCATAAAACTGATAATGCAACACATATTGCTAACATGTTCTTTAAAGAAATAGCACGTTTGCATGGGATACCTGGAACTATTATTAATGATAGGGATCCTAAGTTCTTATCTCACTTTTGGAAGACTTTGTGGGTGAAATTAGGAACTAAGTTATTGTTTTTTACTACTTGTCACCCATAAATTGATGGTCAAACAGAGGTTGTGAATAGAACATTAGGATAGTTGTTGCTTGCTATTATAAAAAAGAATTTAAAGTCAGGGGAAGAATGTTTACCTCATGTAGATTTTGCATATCATCGGAGTGTGCATTCATCTACACATTATTCACCTTTTGAGATTGTTTATAAGTTTAATCCATTGACACCATTAGATTTATCTCCTTTACCTATGCATGAATATTCTAATCTTGATGGTGCAAAGAAGGTAGAATTTGTTAAACAATTTCATAAGAAGGTTTATTAAGAAAAGGAATGCATAAACAACAAATCAACACAACAAAGGGCGAAAATAAGTTGTGTTTGAGCTTGGCAATTGGGTTTGGTTACATATGTGCAAGGAGAGGTTTCCCTCCCACAGGTGTTCAAAGCTTCATTCACGTGGAGATGGACCATTTCAAGTAGTTACACGGATTAGTGACAATGCATATAAGCTTGACCTACCTGGTGAGTATAATGTCAGTGCTATTTTTAATGTTACTGATTTGAGTCCTTTTGATTTTGAAGGTGTTGATTTGAGGATGAATTCACTTAAGGAAAGGGGGAGTGATGACAATCCTAGTGCAACAAGGACTCCTAATCCAATAAAGATTCAAGATTCTTTGACTTATAATGGAGGTCCAATCACAAGGGCATATGCTAAGAAGATGAAGGAAGCATTACATATGCTAATTTAAAGAATTTGGGATCAAAGTACAAATTTGAATCAATCTAATCCATTTGATGCACATGGAATTAATTCTAGTCCAAATCTTATTCATTTAGTGCAAATTGAAGATTTAGGCCCAATAGTATTATTAGGTCCAATTTTGACCTATTAAACTCAAAGGAGTAGTTACACGTATTCCAAGCCCAAGATGAAGTCCAAATATGTGTTATTTAGTTTAATTAGTATTTAAAAATGAATTTTGGATTTTTTACTTATCCAAAACATTGTTAGAGTGTTTATTTTTAGTTAGGAATACTTTTCTTTAGCTTAGTTAACAAGTAAAATAATTCCTTACTTTTAAGGATTTGTTTCTTATCTTTTAAGGATTTATTTTAGATTAGGTTTAGGATTAAGAATTCTTATAAATAGCTTATTTTGTAGCCTATTTTGGCATCTTTTTTATCAATCAAATTAAAGTGACGAATTTTGCTTCAATTTTACTTAGAGTTTTATTCTTTGAACTTTCTAAACAAAATAGGTTGTTTGATAGTTCACTTGTCTTATCAATTAGAACATCCATATCTAATTGTGGAGACTTCTTAATAGCTAGAGTTCTTAATTGTTAGATAATTAAGGATTCTAGTTTCTACCCAACTTGTTTCTTGGACAATCTAAGGTGTGGGTATTAATAGATTGTTGTGGGTTTTGTTTGTTAGATAAACTCCTTTCGCATCAATGTAGATGTAATTTAGGGATATTGCGTTTAGGGATATTGTGCTTTGTGAATGTAGTTTTTATGTGCTTTTTTATGATTAGTTGCCTTAGAGTTAGATGAATGTTAAATTAGGCTTTATATGAAATTGCATTTAATTAGAGAATAATTTAATGATTAATAAACTAATTCTAAATAAATAAGAGACTAAAAAAAGTTGGTATTCTATATCTATAATCTTCTGGTCATGGTGCTAACTTTTTTTTAGAGAATCTAGTTACCACCACTCATCAGTTGTCCTTATTATTACCCTACCCTGGGTGGCAACTCCTTATCTTCACACTATGTCCTTGTGATATAGTAGTGTGTTGTCTAGAGCCTTGAGATCAAATAGTGTTATGGTTGCTAAAATCTTGGATACGCGCTAAACGTCGTCGTCTATAGTGGCAACTCCACTGGGGATAAGAGATACTGATTCTACTTATGTTCTTTAGAATTATTTTATTAATTATTATTTTATTCTTGCATTCATTTTGCATGTCCTTATTAGCTGATATCATTGGTTTATAGTCCCTTGATTCCACTAGCTTCATGGGATTATAAATTGGCTAACCATCATTCTTAGCCTTAACTCGGTTTAAGAGAGATTACTAAGTTTATCTAACTAGAGTCTGTAACCCAAGTCTTAAAGGGGGATAGTTTTCTCTCGAGTTTGAAAAGGATGTTGGGCCCCTTTAAACTTGGCCTGTAACTTAAGTCTTAAAGGAGGGCATCTTGCTAAGGGAACTTTAACTTTTCCACTAGACCAAGCTCATGTATAGGTTTAGCAACTTCCCCTAGGATTACCCTAATTTCTTATATTTGTTACCATGAGGTATTTTATCTATAAAGGCTTGAGCCTATACTTTAAAAGCTCATTTGGGCTAATAGAGATTGGGTTAATTTTTATACCTAGAAATATTGTTTTTATGCTTTTATTGCTTGGAGAGATTTGGCATGCATATAAGTTCTTGATATCCCCTATTAATATTAAGGCCAACATAAAAAATTCTAAGAAAAAAGACTCACCATTGAACTTGTGTGTGGGAGGAATAAGGTTGGAAGGATGTATGTTATTGTTGCATAACAAATGCATCAATTATACATGCATACATGCATTTCATGCATTATACTAACACTTTGTTGTTCAGCTATCATAGATTCATCTAGGTCTTCATGTGTTTGGAAATGGAAGGGTGGCAGATTAGTGTTAAACTGATTAGATAGCTAAAGAGATCCTTAAAAACTTATAGAAGAGTTCTATCAATCCACTTTGTCTAGAAGTTACACCAACTCTAACTAGTCAAATAGAAGAAATGGAACAACAATAGGGGAAATTGGTCCATGAATGACCTGAGGGCCATGATTCAAGATAAATTAAGATAGGCTCTAGCAAGGTTAATGTCACCTTCTACAGCAGAAATAGTGCCTACTACTCCTGCTATTCCACTTGCTATTACTCCACCTACTGTCATTCCTTTTGATAATGGCAATCTTACAACTAGAACTGTCCCCAGTGTGGAGATAAAACCTGATGATATTAAAGATTATATAATGGAGAAAGCTAAAAAGAATTCACTTGAGCTGATTCAAGAGTTAGAATCCAAGTAGATGTAAACACTGACTTATCAAATGTCTAAGTTGGAAAAACTAATGCAAGGACCGAATAAGGGTTCATTTGACTTTGATGACATGCTAGAAAAGTTTAAGATTCTTCAGCTGTAGAAATTTAATGGTACTAGAGACCCAAGAACACCTTTTAACCAGTTATAAATGGCGGGGTTTAGCACACATCTAAGATTTTAGCAATCGCAATACTATTTAGGCTTAGGGCCTTAGGGAACACGCTACTATGTTACAAAGACATAGCATGGAGATGAGGAGTCACCACCTAGGGTAATAGCTGGGACAAATCATTTTGGTGGTACTCAATTCTCTAAAAGAAAGCTAGCACCACAACTAAGAGATTCTGGGAATAGAATACTGACTTCTTTTAGTCTTGCGTTCATTTATAATTACTTTATGAATTACTATCTTATTATCTATTTACACATAATTTTATTAAACCCTATTTAAACATCCATCTATCCCTAAAGTAAACTAGTTATAAAATTGCATATAAAAAATGCACACGAAGCACATTGTCCCTAGGTCTAAACTATGTTAATTTTATTTTAAAGTTAGCTAATTCTACATTTTTATTTACAAGTGAAATGGACTAAAGGTGGACCAACATGTTAATAAATGAGCTTAAGTCTATTCATTTTAATTTAACTAAAGAAATGGGCCTATAATCTACGAATTTTAAAGAAAGAAATTAATTAGTGAGCCTAATTCTAACTTGATTTTAAATAAAAAAATGGACCTAAGTCTATTTTTTTAAAAGAAATGAAATTAATGGGTTGAGCCAAATCTAAGTTAATTTTATTAACTAAAAATGGGCCTAAGTTTAAATTAACCTAAATGGGCCTAAATTGATTTTAAAATTAATTAAACCTAAAAATCCAATTAAAAGCCTATTTATTAAATAGGTTAGAGCCTAACGTGGGCTTAGGCTCAAAACACACAAAAATAAATAAAAAAGTAAAAAAAAAAAGATCAACCATGCAATTAAATTATTTCTTCTAAAAAAACCTAATTTTACTTAACATGCAACCTAAATTAATCTATTGCATCCATTGATTTTAATTAGGGTTTACCAAATTGAACCTAATTTACTAATTAATTTTTTAAGAATAAGAGAACTAAATTTTCATTATTCCCACTGTTTGGGCTATTATAAAATCTACCAAAATAATAAAGAAAATAAAATTAAAATGACAACCCTTAAAAAGTTAAATTAAAAAAATTCAAAACCTAAAAAAACCATAAAATAAAATTAAATTGGGATATTGACTCTTGGCTTTCATTCATGGATTATCGTGAGTTTCTTTGGTTCAATCATATATTCATCATCATAAAAAACATGAAACATAAATAATCAAAAAGAAAATAAGGTTAAAATTAATAAACAAAGAAAAATAAAATAATGAATTAAAACCAAAATCAAATAAAAACACAGAAAATAATAAAGGGAAAATAATGACATAAAAATTAAAAAAGAAAAGAGTAGGAGATGAATAATATTGTGCAGATGATGTTTGAATTCCCCTCAGAATAAGATTTTACTATGTTGAAATACAATATGATTGATTTTTTTTCTCCAACTTGATTGGCTTTTTAAGAACAATAATTTTCATCTAAAAATTTCTCTGTTTTTCAAAACTTTCTTTTTTCTTTTTTTTTATTAATTGAAAAGCTTACTCTCTGATTTTTGTTCACTGTCCTTTTTTTTTTTGGAAAAAAACAGGCGAGGAAGAAGCTTTTTGTGATTTTTCTTCAAAGTCGAACTCCTTAGAATGAAGAAAAAAATCCCCTTTTATAGCTCCAGAAACAAAACCTTAATCCCTCTGTTAACAAATCACGGAAGATAAAAAAAAATTAAAAATTAAACTTCCTGATAATGATAGATTATTAGGAAGATTTTATCCCTTTTTTATTAAAATTTTTTCCTAACCAATCAAAAACAAGAAAAAAAATTCAAAAATAAAAAATTAATTAAAAAATGTAAAAAATATAGATCAGAGTAGTATAATTTCAATCGAAATTGTAGATTTTTGATCGAAAATTTGTAATTCCAAGCAGTTATATATATATGTATATATATATATTTTACAAAAAGACCCCTAAAAGAATTAAAAAAATTTCAATTGGGTCCCTAAAAAAACATTTTAATTAAGTCCTTAAAAAGTTGTAATTATGCCATGAGATTCAAAATCAATATCCACAAAGATAAATTTTCATCATTGAGTCCTTTGTCGCATCCAAACTCATGTCATCTTGAAAATAGGTGCTTACACCAGTATTCAATTATTATGAGTACTATTAAAGCTCCTTTAGTAATGGTCACTAGACTATTTGTGCTATCTTCAGAATGTATAACAGTGAACTAGTATCATAGGCTGGAAAATTATATTCGAGTTGACTGGATATAGTTATCTAACACTTTCTTAAAGCAATATGAGCACAATACCAAGCCAGAGGTGTTTATTAAGGACTTGGAGTTGGCTAAACAAAAGCTAAACAAATCATTTTCATATTTCTTGACAATGTTCATAAATGAAGTAGAACTAATGAAAAATAAGCTACCTAAGGAAGATCAGGTGAGGATGATTGTTAAGGTTGTATTACCAAATCTGGTTGAAAGGTTGCAAAGGATGAATCCTAAAAATTTTTGCAAAGTTATATAATGAATTACAAATTAAAAAAATTAAGGATGAACAAAAGGAAAACATAAGAAGCATAAAAAGGAAGAATTACCAAACCGGGGGGGTTCAATAGGGAGATAATAGTCGAATTGCAGATATCTATGCAGTACAATAAAAAAGGAGATTCTCAAACTTTAACCAACCTTTATCAAAGATCCTGGATCACCTAATGCAAAAGGGGTTACTTTAACCTTTACTAAATTCAAATCCACCAAACCTAAATAGCGCAACTTATAACCCAAACAGCTATTGCAAATTTCAACAAGCCATTGGGCACTCCATAGATGACTGTATCTGCCTTAAACATACAATTTAAAACCTTATAGACTCTAGAAAGATCACAGACCTCAAAAGCCCAAGCACAAAAAATAATCCTTTCCCAAACTATCGAAAGGTACCACCCCTAGCTACTATGATAATCAACTTAGGAGTAAGTGAGGAAAAAATGCTAAGCTCCTTTAAGAATATAAACCTTCAAACTGATGAGAAATTGTTAGATGCCCTCAATGATGTAGAGAAGATTATAGAATCATCAACTCCTAATCAACAGTAAAAAGGAGTTGAAGATTTGTTAGGTCAGCCTTCAAATAAATTCGACTATAAGGTGTTTTATACTAAACCACCTTCTTTGACATACCTATTTAGTCAATTACACCTGGTGGATGGGGTGATGAGTTTGATGATGAGAAGTTACTAGACAAGAAAGAAACATGCATGGTTAAGGCACAAAAAGATGAAGTGATGGAGACAGTTGATGAGAAGATGTAAGAATAGTCACTGTGTTAGCTATTTAAGGGAAAACCACTATGATACTTAGCATCCCTAGTATTTAGAATTCAAAATAATTTTCTTAGTGTTTTCCTTGAATAATATTTTAGCTTCTTTAGAACTTTTGTTTTATTGATCGATGATATGAATTTTGATCTTGCTTGCTTATGTAATGTGCATTCGGATGTATTGTACATTGTGACATTGATCACATCTACATGTTAACATAAATTCAATTCAATTAGATTCATTCAGCATGGACACAAATGCAAATTTAAAGAACATTCCTATATCACATGATATAACTTTTGAAGAGAGAAAATTTTGAGGGCAAAAGAAGAAAAAGAGAAGAAAAAAAAAGGTCCCACTAATTAGAAAACCCATAAAAGGACAGTCAAGTAAAATCAGGGAGATAAAAGTGAGAGAAAATATTCAGTTGAAAATCTAAAAAGGCCTAACTAATAATAGGAGTTATGTCATGTGATATAATGAATGTTCTCATTTTTTCCTAATGAATAGTAAAATTAAATATAAAATTTATTTTCAAATATCACATATTCATCTTTATCATACTGCATAAGTATCTAAATGGAAAGACAATAAATAATTAAAGTAAAATTAGAGCTATAAGATCATTATTTTAGTTATTTTTCTGCTTGTAAGTCTGGTATCCTCTTGTACCTAAGGAATTCATAGTGGCTCAATAACTCGCATTACAGCTGATACCTTGTAACTATCATCAATAATTGCATTAGCATCAAACCTCATATTCTACTTAAGATTTCTTCAAAGGGCAAGTCTAGTTGATTTTAGCTTCAAGAACTCTCTTCAGTTAGTTCACTCAGTCCTATGCATCTTTAATACACGAGACTGTAACTAATAGGGTTAGTAAGTTAAAGGATTAATAAGAAGCAGTGAACAAATCGAGGTTCCTTAGCAACTAAATATCAAAAAAGGAAAGAAAGAAAAAGCCTACTAAGTTAAAAACCCATAAAGGTGGCTTAGGCAAAAGTTAAGGCAAGCCTACTAAGTTGAAAACTCGTAAGGGCAACTTAGGCAAAAGTTAAGGCAAGCTTACTAAGTTGAAAACCCAAAAAGCTAGTTTAGGTAAAAATAAAGGCATGACAAAAAAAGGAATGAGAGGAGAAATTTTTGGTTGCACATCTGAAGAAAATTAATATTGCCAAAAATAAAATTGATGAATCCAATCAGAATGACAGGCATGAGATTGACTATATTCTTTATGATCCTAGTGTCATCATCTCCATGGAGTACAATTATCAAAAACTGTGGGCAAAGCATAATTCTGGGGCAAAATAAAATGCAAAAAGATTAGGGGAAAAATTGTAGAATAATAAATATACATTCAAAGACTAAAGATGAAACATTGGAGTATGAGAGTCAATAAAAGAGTTCTTTGGCAGAAAGAAGTAAATTATAAGAATACAGATGCATTAGTTATCATACAGTAAAAGCAATAATAAAAGGAAAAAGTTCTACAGGGCATTAGTCAATCAAGTAGCACTAGTGTCAAACCATGGACCCTACCTGATAGCCTGGTCATCTGTCTGATGAACTATATAAGAAGTTCTAACATCATAAGTACCAACACTAAAGCATCCAATGTTCTGGTCTGTAAGATGTTGTTGAAGCACCTCCTTATCACATTCTAAGATTGGCAACATAGCTCTATTCCAAATAAAAGACCTATTAAGATCATGCATATTATACATAGCTTGCATACACTTACATATATCTAATATGAAATATTTACTTTACATAATAAAAGTCTTTGAGCCTAAACAAGATTGTACAAAAAACTCTACTACTAACGTTCAAAATTAGTATTGTAAAAGTGTAGGAAAGTAGTAAGTATCTGAAGGAGTGGAAGTAGGAAAAGCGAAGCTATCAATGTGAACCTAATGCTAAATAAGATTCTAGAATGGAGGACCCCAATAATCATGGATCAATCCAATAAAAAGATAACACTGATAGAACTACTTACAGAACCCTCATATTGGCAACCTCAAAAGGTTGGATAGGACACTTAGATTCCTTATGCTCAGCATCTATTCCTATAAGTTCATCCAGAACATCATCTTGAATATCACCAAGAGTCTCAACAAAAGGAAAAACTACTCCCACAAACTATAAAAGCAAAAGATTATTAATAACATGAAAAGTAATAAAAGACAGGTATACCTTAGATGGGTCAATAGGAATCTGCTCCAAGAGATGCTCCCGATTGTACCTTTGATAGTCATAAGAGCAATTAAGCAAAGATGAAGTATTAAGTCCTTAGAGAGCCTTTGTTTACTCCTAACAAGTCAAAGCAGAACATCATAATATTAAGACTAGTATAGGGTGTGGAATATAGTGATAAGAAGGTCTAGTATACCAGCAATACATGCGTCGACCCTAAAAGAGAAGAATGCACTTAAAACTTAAGATAAATGCACTCTGAAATTGCTTTAATCATGAAATTAGACCTCTAATTCCTAAACCTTTTTTTGCAAGGTTCAAGAAGAGAAATAAGGCACTTTATCATAGCATTAATAGAAATAATCAAAAAGACAAATGATCACTATAGATGGAAGCCTGTGGCTTTTTTTATGTTTGTTTATTATTTTAATTTGAATTGAATCTAATTGATGGTTAAGAACTAAAAAGTATGTACAAAATAAAGAATAGTGAGTGTTCTTTGGCTTATAACAAAGAATGAAAGGCAGAAAAAAATAAAAAGCCATGAGCCCCCTTTGTGAAAAGAAAATGACATATTTATAAAATAATACTCTTGCAACCCTAAATTGGATACAGAATAAAATTTTTAAAAAACAAATTATTTTCATTATTTATCAAATAAAACAAACACATTTATAAAATAAAATAAAAATAACAACTAATAAAAATAAAGATAAATAAATAAATAATTATGAACCCATTGAAAATCTCGATTTCTAATTGGAATTATAGATTTTCAATTGAAAATCTATATTTCCAATCGAAAATAGGAGATTCCTGTTGGTAAAACAAGAAAAATGGCCATTAGTGGCCACTTATGTCCAATTTGGCCAATCAAAATTTTTTATGCATGAAGTTGGCCACTTTCACTTTGTAATTCAATTTGGCAAAATCAATTTATTTGGACCAAAATTGGCCCATTCCATTCCATTCTCTTTTTTTTTTTAATTTCTTTTTATTAAATTTTCTTTTAAAAATTTATTTTTTGTATTATTTATTTTTTGAAAAATTATTTAAAAAATAAATGAAATAAATAAAATTTAAATTAAGTCCTAAAAAAGAATTTATAATTTAATTTAAAACCAATAAATTAGATCCAATAAATCTAATTTCATAATTAATTTTCATCATTAAGTCATCTATCATATCCAAACTCAAATCATCAAGAAATTGGGTGCTTACAGTTGTCCACCTTTGACGTTGTCTGCTTGACAAATTACGGTAAAGCTAATAAGCACATAATTTCATATTAAAGTGTAAAGATACTTACCTGTGTGCCGCGAGACTTTTCATCTATGACTGACTACATACTCATGATTAGTGAATTTCATTATATTCCCTATAGGACATTTAATGCAATATGTGTTTTGAATATTATTATTATTATTAGTGAATTTCATTATATTCCCTATAGGACATTTAATGCTGTAATATCCCGTATTTTTTTTAAATATTTTTATACTGCATCGGGATATGCAGTGTTAATAATTTTTATATATATATTATGATATTTTTACGAGTTGATATGTATTTAAAATCTATTTTAATTATTGTGTATTATTTAAAGTACTTTACGTAAAATTTTCCCAGAACTTGCATTTTCGGGGAAATTTTTATGTAAATAATTTACTATTAATTATTTTAAACAGATTTCCGGACTTGCATGAACTCATACATATTTTTAAAATACTAAATAACGTATATTTTTGTAATTATTTATTTAATTAGGGTTTAATTAATTACCCTAATATTTTATTATTAATTTATTAATTTTATTGTTATTTAATTAATTTTATTTATTATTAAATTTTAAAATATTAAATTATAAGTGTGTGGTGTATATTTAATGTGTGTAATTTAATATAATTTTAATATAAAGTATAAAGTATATATATATATACATATATACATTTAATATATTAACAAATTATAAAGTTTAACTTATTTACAAAACTGCCCCTCCCGCTCCTTCTTCATCCCCGACCGTCCCCATCACCGTTCCGCCGCCTGCCGTCCCGATTCCCTACCGTTGGTGTGCCGTCCGGCATGCCACCTCCTTCCTCAGCCTTCCCCGCCACCTGTTCCAGCCGTTTCCAGCGTCTGGAGGTCGATTTTGGCCGGAGAAGCCGAAAGTGGGAGCAACGTCGTTCATGACGCTTCCGGCCACCGTTTTCGACACCGCCAGTCTCTTTCTTCTCCTTGAGCTCCGGTGAGTGTGATTCCAACCTTTGTTTCACTTAAAATGGTCTTGATTTGCTTAGGTTTCGATTTTTCGAATTCGGCCATTTTAGGGCTCTTGATTTTTTTAAACTTCAATTTGATTGATTCATGAAAAATTCCTTCACAAATGTTAATCCTAGTAGCTTAATCTACATGTGTGAATTTTTGTGTAATTTTTGGGAATTATTTTGATTTCTGGGTATTTTTTAATATTTTAATATTATTTTCTAATTTTCATAAATTAATTAATTAAATTATGAAATTGTGTTTTATGATAAATATAGGTGTTGAAATGAATTATAGGAATTTATTTGGAATTTTTATGAATTTCTATGTATTTATTTTGAATTATTTAGGTTTATGTAATTTTGGGAAAATTAGGTTAATTGTGTTTTTAATTGAAATTAATTGGTTAATTGAGTTTAATTGTTGATATTATTGATAAATATTTTGAGAAAATTAATTTTGGATAATTAGACTATTTTTGGTGAATTTTTGAAGTAATTATAGTATATTTATATATATAGGGGTATTTTGGTAATTTTACATGAAATTGGCTAAAAACGTAATTTAATTGGTTTTAATAGTTATTTAAGGTATAAAAATGATTTCTACAAATTATTTAGTATTTTTAATTAATTAAAACTATTTTTCGTGAATTATTTTCAATTATATATATAATATACGATTTTTCTAATAAAATGAGTTTTTATCGATTTTCATTGTGTTTTAAAGGCTAATTACATACTTTCTATTTATTAAATGTATTTCTATGATGTAAGGGTATTTTTGGTATTTTCAGAATTGTTCTGTGATTGTGGACCCCGATCGGTAGATTGTAGTTTGGAGTCCGACCGAGGGATTGTGGATGAGTTATTGTGCCTGTTTTTTGAAGTGTGTTTCTTTGCAGGGTTGGCTCTACTCTTTGAGTAGAGAGATGTCCGTTTTATAGGGGAGATTCTATCAAATTTTTGACAGAATTCTCGTAAAACGTGATGTCCAATCAAACCCTAATTTCAATTCTGTGTTTAATATTCTAGATTGAGTTCTACAATTTTCTGTTAGGGTTATTCTGTTGTCTATTATTTATTGTTTGTCTAGTTGCGCCGAGACCGAGGCCTAATGGACCAGGCCCTTCGGACCCCTCTCGAGGAGCACACTAAGTGTGAGTTACTATATTATATATATATGTTTAGGGTGCATGATTTAGAAAAATATGTTTTATTTTGATTATTTATGCATGAATAATTCAATTATTACCTAATTTTATTTTTAGTTTATTTTGGTTTATTTTCTGTATATTTTGAATTATATGCATGTTTTATTAATAAATTATATTAAAAATGTTTTTAAATATATTTCTAGTTTAATTTGTAATTTGATTGGATTTATTTGGCGTATATATACTCGAAATATACCTGGTTTACTTTTAGTATATTTCCAATATATATATATGGTTTATATTGTTATTTTATTTAAATTCATGCATCATTTATTTGTGAATGTATGCTTTATATTTTAATGAAGGATATCAATAGAACGTGTTACCTAGTGGGCAGCACTGGGACTGAGTACGTACCGATACGCTTATAGCATTTAGGCTATATTACTAACCATTTGTGGATATTGATGGGATATGATTATTTGATGTGTGAGATATGGTTTGGAGGTGTGATTGCTGGAGCTCGGTTGACCAAGTGTCTCCGGGGCCAATCACACTAGCAGTTAGACTGCTGGAGCTCGGTTGACTTAGTGTCTCGGGGCCAGTCTACTGTCCAAATGGAATAAGTGAATATATTTGGAATAAGTGAGCCTGTGTGGCTAGAGTGTTGTCTAACACTGTTTTGAGGTTGCGATATTCTAGGGTTCTATTTGATCCTTCATGAACTATGATTTTCAATAAAATATATATAAATGATTTTTATTGCATCTGTGTGTATTTGCCTGTATATATACATATTATATATATATTGTTGACTGTATGCATTGTCACTTAGTATGCATATATATATATTATAGTAATTCACTCAGTGAGGTCCGACTCCCCTCCGTTGACTAATTTTTCAGGAGAGTCATCATCTTCAGACCTCAGTAGCAGGCCCATACGCCGGATTTCTTCTGCCCGGCTTCTTTATGTAAAATGCTTATCTGAGTCTTGGGTTTTATTTTATCTAGACACTGCAGTAGTCATTAAATATTTAAAGAGATGTTGTATTATATTTGAATTGGATTTGTATTAAAAGAGTTTATATATATGTGAATGATGAGGATTTGATTTAAATGAAGTTGATGGATTATTATTTTTATATTTATGATTTTTATTTTCAATGTATTTAATATTGTTATTATTACTATTGTATGTTTATTTTATTTTTAGGCTTGTTACGGGTTCCGGATTCGAAAGAATTCTCGTTCCCTAGCGCCGGTCATGGCCCCTATTTTGGATCGTGATAAATACAATATGTGTTTTGAATATTATTATTATTATCATCTTTTTCTTCTTCTTTCTTTCCATTTGTTGTTAATAGCTTTATGGTTTGTTTATTCATTATCTATGCTTGTTTGATTCTTTGTCTTATTTGCTTTAGGAATATTTAGGTTTATTTGTTTTGTTCCTTTTGTTTTGTCATTTTTTTATTTATTTCTTCATTTTATTTTTTTTAGTTTTACTTTTTTTTCACCATTTATTTCGCTAAAAATCATATTTGTGGTTTATCATTTTTTATTTTTCTTTTATTTTTTATTCTTTTCTATTTATTTTATTTCATTATTTTTATTTTATTTGATCTTGATTTAATTTAATTTTAGTTTAAATTTTCATTTTGTTTGGTTACTAATCTTTATTTATTTTGTTTTTCTGTGTTTCTTTAGCTATGGTGGGAGTTACACATACTGTGGAGTATTAAACTTGTGAATGGATTAAAAATCCACCCATAAAGATACATAAAATGTCATGGATAAAATCTTTGCTAAATCAGTTCACGTACATTTTTAGGATTATTTATTTATTTTGTTCTCTATGCTTATTTTATTTGGTTTATTGGGTTGTAATTAATTAGTTAATTTAATTTTAGTATGTTTGTTGTAATAACTCTAATAGTGGGAAATAGTGAAACTATTTAATTTTCTGCATCTTAAAATTGATTAGAAAGTTAGATTCAATTTGGTAAAACCCTAATAAAATCAATGATGGCTTTAGATTAATTTAGGTTACATAAAAATTAAGTTAGGGTTAGAAATCACTGAATATATGTTTGTATGGTTATTTGTTTTATTTTATTTAGACTTGTTCTTTATGTTTGTTTATTCATTTTGGACCTCAAGTCCAAGATTAGGTTTAACTCATTAATAATAGGCATTTTTAAGTTGGTTTGTAGGTTAAATTAACTTTAAAATTAATTTAGGCCCATTTAGGTTAATTTAGAATTAGACCCTTTTTAGTTTAATTAAAATTAACTTAGACTTAGTTCAGCCCATTAATTTAGCATTTGTAAAATAAATAGATTTAGTATCACTTCATGAAATTTAAAATTAATTAGATATAGGCCTACTAAATTCATCTAACTAATTTCCATAGAATTAGTAAATTTTGGCCCACTATCTTTAGAATTGAAATCGTAGACTTAGTCTCACTAATTTAATCAAAGTAAAGGCCCACCTTTAGTTTCTATTTCACTTGTAAAATAAAATATGTAGACTTAGCTCACTTAATTAAAATCAATGTAGATTAGACTAATTTAGGGATATTATGCTTTGTGAATGCTATTCTTATATGCTTTTTCCAAACTAGTTGCCTTGACTATTAAATTAGGGTTTATATGAAATTGCATGTAATCAGAGAATAATTTAATGATTAATAAACTAATTCTAGATGATCATGAGACTGAAAGAAGTTGGTATTCCATATCCAGAATCTCTTGGTTGTGGTGCTAACTTTTTTTTAGAGAATTGAGTTACCACCACTCATCAGTTGTCTCAATTATTACCCTAGGTGGCGACTCCTTATCTCCACGTTATGTCTTTGTGATATCATAGTGTTTTCTTTAAAGCCCTGAGCTCAAATAATGTCATAGTTGCTAAAATCTTGGACACACGCTAAACCCCACTGTCTACACCAAGAAACTAAACATTATCATAAGAATTAGCAAGTTTTGAAAGTGCTCTTTCTATCTAGCAAGCTATCGATAAAGTCCATATCTGAATAGCTAACTAAGTCAAAGGTTGAGCTCCTAGGATATGAAAGTCATAAATGCATAGTTCCACTAAGGTATTTAAAAACGTTGTATCTCCTTTTCCTAAAAAAGTATACCATCATTGAATTCATTAATTTTTACAAAAAAAAAAAAAAAAGAGAAAAGTTGTTAATATAAAATAACTTAAAAGTATTACTAAAGCAATGTAATGTTCAATTGTTTATCAAAACCACTTATATGTGTAGAAAGACTGATGCCCTATCCACCTTTCTTAGTGTGACAATTTTTAGTAGTTTGTTCACATTTGTTTATATTCAGGGGTATTCCAATATTGCTGCCAACTCTCCCATATGTCTTATGGTCTATCATTTTCTTTTTTTCCTTCAATTAGGAAGTATAACCTTTTTATTAAGGGCAAAATGGACATTTTCCATTATATTTATTCTAGTAAGCCTTAGAATCTTTTTAAAGTTATGAGTGTTAGCATACAACAACCTGTGTGGAAAAAGAAGAAGAGAGTAGTTGCTCTTATAAAAGAAAAGAGAGGAGAAGAGAGAAATCCTAAATCTTACTTGGTGATGAATTTTCAAGTGGAGTTTGAAAATCTAAAACACTTTTGAGGCTAAAATCTTCATTCCAAAAGCCTTTAGTGATTGATTTGGTAAGTAATTTTAATATTTTGGGGGTTTACAATTGGCTGAGTTCGTGTTTAAATTTCCTGGTCTATTAGTCTTAGTGTTTTTATCATAACTTAAGCTAAAAAACTCCATATTAATATAGATTTGATTCTAACAAAACTTTAAAGAGTATCCTATAATGTTTTAGTTTTGAGTAAGGGCTTATTTGACTTGTACGATGGTGTATCGAAGTAATACTTTGTAATTCTTAAACTATGTGAGTAATTGACCTAATAGTGTTCAGTCATTCATAACTTCTTTTATGATGATCCAAATGAAGTGAAATTTTTATAGCATGTAGTAGACATATAGATCTAACTTTGTTTAAAATTTGAGCTTAAAATTCATTTTCTATAAGTTACCATAATTTTTCAAAAATTTCCCTAAAAATAGTCTTGTTAGGATGAATGAACCTAATTTGTAGAGTTAAGTTGATTTGCATGTTTTGCATATCATTAAGGGGTTTCATGATTAGAATAGCATATAGGATTGTTATATTGATGATTTATAGATACTATTACACGTGGTAGGTGTTGGAAAAAGAAAAGAAGGTGTCGATGCAAACTAGGAAGCTTATTAAGATGGTTGTGTGTGATTATAACTGTTTTGCTGAGTAGATGTTCAAACCTTTTAAATATTTTTATATCAGAAGTATAATGAGCTTTTAAAATGATATTTTGTGAATCTAAATTGATGTATAAGAAATTTTTTTCAATTTAACCTTATTATTATGCTACTACTACTACTACTTGAAATACTTGAATTATACAAGTTTTGAAATAATAAAATGATTTCAAGTTCATGAGCCAAAGGTGTTACTGCATTATGTTTTTATACCATTCGATTAAGATTTACTTTAGTTACTTGATGATTTAAATGATATTATAATAAGCTTGATTTCATTCCTTTGAATTATGATGAGAAGTGGTTTGATTTCAAATACTCTATTAAACTATATATGTGATGGAATTGTTTTGATTAATTATTTAATGAAAATTTTATTTGGTTATGTGTATTACCACCCTATATGAGATGTGTGAATGTGTTGAGGTGATATATGCACATTTGAGATTATGATGATTATTATTGCATAATAAACAATATAGAACTTTATTACAAGACAGTAAAGGGAGATTGGTCGTTCCATGCTAATGCAAATGAAGGGTTAGCCTTCAAGTGCACCTAGAGAGTGAGTTTATAATGGCTTATATGTTATGACCAGGTTGTGATGTTTGTTTTAGTCTTGGTTAATACACCTAAAAATTTGTATTGATGTTTGCAAGAGCATATGTGATTAACTTGGCTAAGTTTGCACAAGTTTAAAAGCCAATATAAATTTAATATTTTAAGTGAATAATATTTTGATTTTAAACACTCTAGTATTTTATTTGAGATGATATTGTAATTTAACTAAAATATTTTATGCTTGTAACTTCTATTCATTGAATATTTCAATACTTATTTTATTTTTATTTTCTAAACCTTTTTAGATATAAGGGCTTATTAGCATATGGTCTATGTTGAGTGAGTGTAGATAGAAGTTGAAAGTAAGGTTGGCCAACATCCTTATTAGAGAACCCTTACACTTTATTTCCTAAACTTGATTATATAAGTATTGTAAAAGAATATACTTTGGAGTTTAATAATGGTGGCTAGACTTTATGTAAAGCAATTATTTGAAAACGTGTTTCATATCATTTAAGTGATGTTTATTACTATAATTTCAGTACAAAAATACTATTATTTATAACTAGAGCTTAAAATGTGGTTCCTAATAACATGAAATTACCTGATATTATAGTTAATTTATATATAAACTTATCATATTATCAAAAACTCATTCAATTGCTAGCAATTTTTTTGGTTGTTTCTATGTCATTGTTGAGTTGTTGTTGCTTTGTTGTCATTGTTGGATTGTTATGGGTTTGGCTGTTGTTGTTGTCTCATTGATGTTGTTGTCTTGTTGTCATTATTGGACAAGTGATGTTGTTTTATTGTTATTGTTGTTGTTGTTGGGTTGTTGTTGCCTTCTTCTTGTTGTTATTGCTCGGTTGTCGTAAGGTTGTTGTTGCTTGATTGATTAACTCATATAATTACTAGCAGTTATTGAGAATTATAATAAATAACAAATATTTTTATTTCTTCATATTTTCTAAATATATTATTTAAATTACGTTAAACTTTTCAAAGATCATGTTTTCTATTTTATTAACAAATGCAATTATAATTGAAATATAATTGGATTTAAATGAGTGGTTTGTTGTATGGTTGGTTTTAATGTCCACCTCAGCCTTTGTGAGATGAGATAGGATACTAATTGTCCACCTCAGACTTTGTGAGACAGGATGTGACAGTTTTGGTATCAGAGCTTTGTTAAATGGTCCTTTAAATAATGCTTTTTGTAGTAGTTTGATGAAATATTAAAAAAAAATTTATTATATTTATAGGATGCCATCAAGAAGGAACCGTGATAGGGCACCTTAACAAAGGAATATTGGACAATAGGGTAATGATCGAGTAGAGTCTAGGGGTAGTACTAATCCAGAGCTAGAGTCTAAGGCTAGGACCTATGTTGTTCAGCAACCTCCATCTCCCCACCCCTATTGTACTTATTTTACAGCTTGACTTGAGAGGGCTTGTAGAGACTATTATTGCTACATTGACAGCTCAAGAACAAAATAGAAGACTTAGTGATATTATTGAGCATGCAAACAAGTGTGGGGCATTTTATTTTCATGGTTCCATTATTTCTAGAGAGGCAAATAAATGACTAAAGGCAATTTAACACACTTAAGCTCACATAAGCACAAAAGGTTAGTAATATGTATGGTCTATTACATGACTCCTCATATGCATGGTTTGCTAGAGTTAAGGTGCTATATAGAGACCAGTTGACATGGGAAGTGTTTAAGATAGAATTTTGTAAAGAGTATTTGACTGATGCATTCAAAGCAGAGAGGCAAAATGAGTTTATTGCTTTAAAACAGGGAGTTATGATTGTGTGGGAATATGTGGATAAATTTGAAAATTTGTACAAATATGGTTATGACATCTTTCCAACAAAAGCTCAAAAGTGTTATAGGTTCAACGAGGGCTTATGGATAGTATTAAAGAATGAGCTATCTCTATATGAGGTTTAGCATATCAGAGGTTGGGTTAAGAAGGCAATAGTGAAAGAGAAGCTAAGAGAGGAAATATAGTAAGAAAGTAAGTCAAAGGCCCCAGTCTGAATAATGAATAAGAAGGAATTCAATAAGGGAGCTAGTACATCTCAACAAAGGCCAAAGATAGAAAAGTCCAAGGATAATAAAGGATCTTAGACTTGGTTAGGGACTTACAGACCATAGTCTTCTCAAGTTAGTTAGAGTTCTGTGAGGCAACTAGTGGCTAGTTACATCTTTTGGTATATCATTTTCCTTTTTTCCTTCAATTCACATCTTATACAACATATCTCTGTATTGTTTTGTTGCCACCTTAGACCAAGCTTTCTTAACTTCTTTGCTTCAACCCATTGAAATACTTTATGCAAAAAAAAAATTGCAATAAATTACTACATATTAAACATAAAAAAATTCCATTAAAATATATTTAGAGTTATAATAATTAAGAATATGATAAAAGCATGTAAAAAAAACTACAAATAGTTATTACTATATACATAAACAATATATGCCTTGAATTCCTCCCAATAGAACTCTTTAGTGCTATTAGGCACTAATTTTTATGTTGCACCCTCCATGTCTAGCCTCTCTTTGAATATCTTAGTAATTTGATTTGAAGTCCTACCACCTGGTAAAAATTTTTTTATAAAATAAATAATAATGCAAATGTTAAATTTTAATTATATACAAAGCATCCAATATAAGTGTCAGAACAAAAAGTTTGACTTCCTACATGTTATCTCTATCAACTAGGTCAATAATCTTGGTAGTACTTCTTTATGTACTATTGCATGTCTGTGATAACACAGCTGGTGCTAATACAATAGAAGACTCTAGTTTAGTTTATGGGACAAATGATGGTGATTCAACATCCATGTTATATGGTGAACCCAGAGCTGGTGGGGCAGTGGATGTAGGAGCAACTGGTGGTAAGGATGGTACATATGCCCTTCGACCTACAAAATGAACTCTTTGATTGCAAAATGGCCACCTCTTATGCCTACAATGACTAGGTTACAAAATAACACATTTATAATGCAAATGTGTAAATCTTAACAACCTTAATAACCTAGATAATAAGGCACTACTACCACCTTCATAAAGCTCCAAAGAGCATAAAGCAACTAAAAAATATATACAATCAAAAATTATATAAGTAATTAAAAAGTAATATAACTATATTCATATTACAAAATTGGCATTCAATTTTCAATCAATAACATTATCATCATAATCACCATCTAATCCTTTATATTCTTCATCTGACTCTACTATATGTTATGCCTCATCATTTTCGTCAAGTTTTACATCATCAGTCTCTATAAAAGAACAACTTTGATCAACTAATGACTAAGGGTCTTCATCTCCATCAACATCAATATGATGGTCTTATATAACATTCTCTTGAAATGCTCTTGTATTAAATAATAAAGTTATAGATGACTCAGTCACTTCTACTACACCCCTAGCTTTTATCTTGTAAACAACCCACCAATTACACATGTTCTTCCTTGTGTTAGGATAAGGTGCATAATACACTTGCATTGCTTGCTTTGTGAGAATAAATGGTTCATATCTATTGAATATTCATGTGTGGTTCACATCAACAAGCTTATAATGGTGGTGAGTTCTTAGACCTAACTGCAGTGTTGGATCAAACCAATGACAATTATATAATACAACTCTCTTGATTGGTGATGCAAGGTATTCCAATTGTAAAACCTCTATTAATTGACCATAAAAGTCCAATTCAGTTGGACTAAATTTTAAACCCTTTATGCACACTCCACTATTCATAGTTGATTTATTCGATCCATGCCCCAAAGTGTGAAACTTGTATCCATTAACATAATACCTAGGAAATGTCCTAACACCTCTTAAAGGTCCTTTATGAATTGGTTGGAGATATTTGTGTTTAGATCATTAGCCTGTAAAATTTATGAAAAAGTTATAAGAATATACTTAGATATATATATATATCTGTGTGTGTGTGTGTGTGTGTGTGTGTGTGTGTGCGTGCGTGCGTATGCACACACATAGAGATATATAAATACATAATAAGTGGAAAGAAAAACTTAAAGACATTCCATTAGACATAATAATGGGATAGGACAATATAGGACACAAAATCCAGCATATAATGCAGGTTTTAAAAGACAAATGTATAGCCATTGCAGTAAAAAAACAACTTAAGACACAAAATTCAGGATATTGTAGAAAAATACATACTCCTCAGGTATATGGCTACAAACGCTCAAAAACTAGAAAACATCATAAACATAAGACTCCCAAAACAACTAAAAAGACTAAGAAAAAATCCTATAAGATTAGGAAGTCAAACAAAGAGAAGCCATATCTCAAAAAAGATAGACATGTTAGAAGATAAAAAACAAATAAGACATACCAAAACAAACTTACATGTTTTGCTTGTAATAAAGAAGGCCATTTTGCTAAAGAATGTCATTATAAACATAATCTCTACATTAGGAGTGCAAAGGTTATAAAACAAACTAACATGAATTTAATTCATGTTGATGAAGACATGTCTGAATCATCTTCTATTTACTTAATAATATCTAAGGAAATATATGAGTAAATAAAAAAATCCCTAAAAACTATTCTTTTATTAATCAATTTATAAAAGATTCAGACAAAATACAAAATTTTGACACTGATACTACTACAAGTGATATAGACACTGAAAATATAAATTATATGTTTTCATATGTTAAAAATATTGACACAAACTGTGTACATAATTGGCATTTTAAAGTAGGATCAGATATAAATCCATGCTTTAAAAGTAAACACTATCCACATATTTCAGTACATGCTAGATGTATAAACTGCATAATAGAAATATGCAAAATATGTCTAAAACAACATTTCCACATTACATTTTCTAAACAAGATAATACTTATACACCTCAATCAGGAATAAGTAACTAGAGACTTACTACTTTAGAAAATAGAGTATCAATTTTAGGATACTCTTATGACTTACTTTCTAAAGAAATTACGAAACTTAAAAAAGTAAACAACATGAAAAACCACCTTGTACAGGAATTAAAATTACTAAACCAAGTGAATCCTCAAACTTACAATTTCACACTTTAATGGCTTTAAAGACTACAAGCCCACAAATAGAAAAAATAGTGTATCATAAGATACCCACAATTTGTAACAAAACACCTATCACTGAACTTAAGGTTTCTATAATTTTAAATGTTAAGGGTAAAGAAATGGTTCTTCTTGCCCTAATAGACACAAGAGCCTTTGAAAATATAGTTAACTTAAAAATAATAGAAATTTTAGATAAAAATTCTATTAAACATCACCCTCAAGGATGAAAAAGCCCACAGTATGATAGAACAACCTTCTGCATACATAAATACATCACAAATGCACACTTAAAAATTGTTGATAACTATAATCAATATGGACAAGCTTGTAAAGTCAGCCATTTTTGGGTAGACACACTTAACCACCAATACATTAAAATGATCATAGGGCTATCATTTTTATTTGGTGATATAGGTGGATTATTTGTTGTTATTGACTATGTTTTCTTTGTTAGAAAACCTATACTTAGCCTTGTAATATCAGAATATGCACTTACGTAGCGTGGTGAAGATTATAGGGTACCCATTCCACTCCCAAAAAACACTTCAAATGACATAGACAATTGTTCCTGTAGTATCAAAGGACAATGTAAAACTGCCAAAACAATTATCATAGGAAATGAATCTGACATAGAAGAAATATTTCCTATTGAAACACTAGACTTAGATTTTATAAACCTGGATATAATAGATTCAACGAATCTTGTAGACTTAACTAAAGCTAAAAGGAATTTAGAACAATATTCTAAACTTGATGATATTATATCAAGATTAGAAAAATTTGGGACAATAAGAGAAAATCCAACAAAATTTTAGGACAAAAACAAAATTACTTGCAAATTAGACATAATTAATCTTGACTTAAAGCAGGAAAAATTAGATTCAATACATAGGAGATTGAAGAATGCAAAATGCATATTAATCAACTTATAGGACTAGACACAATTAGAAAAAGCACCTCTAGACATAGGTCCCTTGCATTTATAGTGCAGAAAGAATCTGAATTAAAAAGACGATAATCTAGAATGATATTTAACTATAAAAGATAAAATGACAATACATATGAAGATGGGTATAAAATACCTGACAAAGACGTACTAATAAACAAAATACATAATGCTAAGATCTTCAGTAAATTTGATTTAAAATTAGGTTTTTGACAGATCAAAATGCATGAAGACAGTATTCCCTAAATAACTTTTAGTTGTTTAAAAGGACATTTTAAATGGTTGGTAATGCCATTTGGACTTAAGAATGCTCCACAAATCTTTCAAAGAAAAATATATAAAGCTTTTAAACAGTGTATTACTTTTACTTGTGTATACATTGATGACATTCTTGTTCTCTCAAAAACAGAAAAAGAACACATTGCACATCTCCACACTGTTTCAACATATTTGAGAATCATAGTATGATTATATCAAAAAAAAATGGTTCTCAATAAAAGGCATATAGAATTTCTCAGTTCTAAAATAGGACAGGGAAAAATTAGACTACAACCTCATATTATTAGGAAAATCTTAGAATTTCTTGATAAAATTAAAGAACTAAAAAGACTATAAGCCTTTTTAGGACTTTTAAATTATGCTAGGCCATTTATTAAAGATTTATCTAAATTAACCAGCCCTTTGTACAATAAGACTTCAATTAAAGGACAAAGACATTTTAATAATGAAGATGTCAAAATTGTACAAAACATTAAAAAAAATAGGTACAAAATCTTCCATTACTAAGACTACCATTAAATACTGACTACATGATAGTTAAAACTGATGGATGTGAATTAGGATGGGGAGTTATCTTATATGCTAAGCCTCATAAATATTCACCAAAAATAAACAAACAAATATGCAGATACTCTTTAGGTACTTATAAAGAAAAAGGACTTACTTCTTTAGATTTTGCAATACTTGTTGTCATAAATGGAATTAAAAAAATTTATTTGTATATTTGTGATAAGCCTTTTACAATTAGAACTGATTGTGAAGCTATTGTAAAGTTTTACAATAAACAGACTGAAAAGAAAATTAATGTCAATAGGTGGTTAAATTTTGTAAATTTAATCACTAATAAAGGCATTAAGCCAATTTTTGAACATATTACTGGCAAGAATAATTCTCTTGCAAACAATTTATCTAGACTAATATTTGTTAATTAATGTGCTAATTACAAGACTTGACATAGGAAGAATTCCTCAGACATTGACATAGACAAGATTTGGTGAATAAGGCCCATATCTAAGACAATAAAACTTCCAAAATTGGATTAGACATGTTCTCGAAAGAAATGGCTTCCAAAAAGCCTGTTTCTTATATCAAGACAAATGCAACTTTAGCTATAATGAAATTTGGACAACAAGAGTTGCCTGTCATCAAAGACTCACATATTTTCAATTTCGTAGGAAGACATGACTTTAGTGGTCCCCAACATGCCTAATAGACAACATATGAAATCTTTCTACATAAGAAAGGGAATCTTCTAAGAAAATTGTAGTAATTAATGCCATAATTAATTACTTCCAGACATCCTAAACACCACTTGGTAAAAAATACTCATGCTATTCTTTATAATGGACCATATGCAAGAATTTATAACAATTGGGCAAAGATCAATGAAAGAATTGAGGTTCATAAGCAAATGGTCAAGTTTGACCCTACATTAAAAACACCTAAATTTAAAGGCTTTTATGATTATAAAGAAGCTTAAAAAGACTTATTAGATTTTCTACCTCCAAACACCAAATACTTCACTTCCCTAGAACTTATTAAAAGGCCATACATCAGAGAGCCAACTTACTAACCAAGATCTTCCTAAATCAAACCAAACATCTCTTACTCTAATACTCTCACAAAAAATACTGTACCAGTAAACACCAACTAAAAATCTACAGTCATAATCAAAGAGAAAATTGTTTCACTCTCATTAACTAGTTGGATTGAGGATTTACTTTCCATATCATGGACTAAATTCTTAATTCTTCAAGAATTTTTCGAATTGTACCATAAGGACCAATTTGAAAATTCTGACGCACTTAAAAAAGGAATCTATCGTTGATGCACTTATTATTGTGATTCAAGGTTCCCTTGCAGAAAACACTTATTATTCTTGTGGAAAAATACTAAATTGCCACTGCCAACTCGTTTATTCTTTCAGAACATGTGGCATTTTATTAGACAATTTTCCCTTTGGATGAAAATTCAAAGAAGTGGACATTGGCCCATTGGCTTTTTATTAACATGGGCTTCTTACTGATCTATGGACTATTGATGCCTCAAATATATCAGACATTCCTGAAATATTAGAAACACCACTTCTTGAAGCAACTAGATTTGGAGCAATACATATAAAAATAACTATTGTTCCCTCTGAAGACATCGATAAAACCATGTTATTTTATGATGTTCATCCATACTCATGGACATCCAAGATATGTTAACATTCCTAAACAACATAATGTTCAGGACTCTTCATGGGTTCTATCCAAAGACACTTGGGGAAAGACACTTACACACTGGAAAGCTCGACTTTGTGCTAATAATTTATTTTTTAATAATGATTTGCCTAACATCAATGAATATGATTTTGACGATGGAAATCATTTTGAAAAAGTCTTTATTACTAAAGGAATACTTAACTCTAGCTTCATCAGCTTCTATGTTAAAGGGACTTATAAATTTATGACACTAGAATCTACAAATCTCTTTTCAAAAGAAAATAGAAGCAAAAAGACAAAACATCAACATCCTCTAAAGAAAAAGATGAAGAAAATAACTCATCAAACAGCAAAAGACACATGGTGGACCCCTCCACTAAAGACATTATGGACAAATCTACATGAAGACATTATCTCTTCATAGACTTTACAGCTATAAATATTTTATTTTCCTTTTATACCCTTCCACTAAAGGGTATATGTTGTAATCTTTTTCTTTTCCTCCATCTATATAAGAAGGGCTTCATTTTAGTTTATATATATAGAAGTCTCTCACAAGCCAAGTTCCTTAAGAATTGAGAGCAATATAAGAGAAAATCATTCCTTACACTATAAGTGATATGGGAAGAAATCACTTCTCTTATATAGTTGGTATAATTATTGTAATGTGTAGCTAAACTTCTCCAAGGTTCGGCCTTAGGAGGAAAAGATAAATAAAAGAAAATTTTCATCATCCTAGGTATTTATAGATTAATTTCTTGATGTATGAATTCTTGTTGATAAGATGAACTATCTGGAAAATTTAAATCAAACATAACTTAGATAATAGTTCTTTGGTTATATCATATAATTCTTTAAGTTCTTTGTAGTAGTCCTGAGTATTATCTCAAGAGGAAAAAAGGTTGTGTGGAAAGAGTTGTAAAAAGTACTCCATGGAAAGGATTATAAAAAGGTAGAAAATTTTTGGAAATTTTCACAATGAAAGAATTTATGATATATTTAGGACTATTATATAATTTTTTTTAATTTAAATTTTCAATTTATTCTAATTATATGTTTATCTATGATTGATGCATCTAGAAATTTTATTATAACTATGTTGGATGATAATTGCTTTCTTGATATTTATCTTAGTACTCTGAGTGGCTAAATCTTAATTCTCTGTAATTTAATCCATACAATAACAGTTTTACATGACAACTATAGAAAAAGTACTTGAAAATTTGTGTTTATTAAATCTTCAAGACATAAATAGCCTGACTAAATTTAGACATCAAACTTTAAATTACATAGAAGTATAAGACAACAATCATATTGAAAATCATGATACAGATTATGACTGTAATGAAGTAACTAAAAGACAGTTCTTATTTCAAGTCTTAGCAGACTCATTAGAGGTATTAATTAGGCATTTTCCTAATATTCCATATTTACAATTTGTTGAACCATCTAGTCCTCCTAAATCTGATTCAGATTCTTTATGAGTATAAGAAAAACTTTGCAAAATATAGACTTTCAAATAAACCAAGAAAATATTAGACTTCATAATTTAGAAGAGCAATACTTAAAACTTATCACTAGACATAATACACTTTATTTTAGTGGTTGTAATACTTCTAGTCTCCAACATCATATCACTATAACTAAGTAGGGCATAGAACGAACTAGACAAAGGATAAAATATTTAAAAGATTATGAAATAATTTGTACACTTTAGACTTTAACTAGACATCTGATCTTACTTTTCTTTAGATATATTTTTGTATACCTTTGACACCAATATACATGACATTACTATTCTTTTCAAAAATAAAATTTTATTAAAGAATTCTTCAACCCCAAGTGGTATCAGAGCCAATGAGTGGACTTATCTATTATTTAATAGAAGGAAAGTGTGTGCGGTTCCTATGTGTGTGTGTGTGTGTGTGTATATAGTGAACTTCATTCAAAGTATGAAAAGAAGTTCTTTCGAGAAGAACTTCTTTCATGGCCTTTTATAATTAAGTTCATTAGAATCTTTTATAAGTTCATGGCCTTTTATAATGAAGTTCATAAGTTCAAAAATAATAGAATCTTTTCATCCCTTCTATTTCATACTACAAATAATATAGGCCTTCTATACCCTTCCACTTAAATCCATGGCACTAAAATGAAGTTCTTTTGATATGTCATTAGAGGTATGAAAAGAAAAAGACTACAACATATACCCCTTAGTGGAAGGGTATAAAAGGAAAATAGAATATTTATAGCTATAAAGTCTATAAAGAGATAATGTCTTCATGTGGACTGGTCCACAATATCTTTAGTGGATGGGTCCACCGTGTGCCTTCCGTTGTTTGATGAACTGTCTTCTTCGTCTTTTTCTCCAAAGGATGTTGATGTTTTGCCTTTTTGCTTCCATTTTCTTTTGAAAAGAGATTCGTAAATTCTGACCAGTGTTATAAATTCATAAGTCCCTTTAATGTAGAAGCTGATGAAGCCAGAGTTAAGTATTCCTTTAGTAATAAAGACTTTTTTAAAATGATTTCCATCACAAAAATCATATTCGTTGATGTCAGGTGAATCGTTATTAAAAAAAATATTAGCACAAACTCGAGCTTTCCAATGTGTAAGTGTCTTTCCCTAAGTGTCTTTGGATAGAACCCATGAAGAGTCCTAAACAGTATATTGTTTGGGAATGTTAACATATCTTGGATATCCAAGAGTATGGATGAACATCATAGAATAACAAGGTTCTATGGTTCCATCGATGTCTTCAGAGGAAACAACAGTTATTTTTGTATGTACTGCTCCAAATTCAGTTACTTCAAGAATTGGTGTTTCTAATATTTCAGGAATGTTTGATATATTTGAGGCATCAATAGTCCATAGATTAATAAGAAGCCTATGTTGATAAAAAGCTAATAGGCCAATGTCCAGTTCTTTGAATTTTTGTCCAAAGGAAAAATTGTCTAATAAAATGCCATATGTTCTGAAAGAATAAATAAGTTGATAGTTGCAATTTAGTATTTTTCCACAAGAATAATGAATGTTTCTGTAATGGAACCTTGAATCGTAATAATAAGTGTATCCATAGTAGATTCCTTCTTTAAATGCATCAGAATTTTCAAATTGATCCTTATGGCACAATTCTAAAAATTCTTAAAGTATTAAGAATTTAGTCCATGATATGGAAAGTAAATCCTCAATCCAACCAGTTAATAAGTATGAAACATTTTTCTTTTTGATTATGACTGTAGGTTTTTGGTTGGTGTTTACTAGTATAGTATTTTTTATGAGAGTATTAGAGTAAGAGATGTCTAGTTTGATTTGGGAAGAGCGTGGTTGGCAAGTTGGGTCTCTGATACAGCCTTTTAAGAAATTCTGGGGAAGTGAAGTATTTGGTGTCTGGAGATAGAAAATCTAATAAGTCTTTTTGGGCTTCTTTATAATCATAAAAGCTTTTAAATTTTGGTGTTTTTAATGTAAGGTCAAACTTGGCCATTTGCTTATTGACCTCAATTCTTTCATTAATCTCTGTCTAATTGTCATATATTCCTGCATATGGTCCATTATAAAGAATATAGCATGAGTATTTTTTACCAAGTAATGTTTGGGATGTTTGGAAGTAATTAATTACTAGCATATTCTTAGAAGATCCCCTTTCTTTTGTAGGGAGATTCCATATGCTATCTATTAGGCATTGTTGGGGACCACTAAGGTCATGTCTTTCTGCAAAATTGAAAATATTTGAGTCTTTGAAGGCAGGCAACTCTTGTTGTCCAAATTTCATTATAGCTAAAGTTGCATTTGTCTTAATATAAGAAACAGGTTTTTTGGAAGTCATTTCTATCAAGAACATGTATGATCCAAGTATGGAAGTTTTATTGTCTTGGATATGGGCCTTATTCACCAAATCCTATCTATGTGAATGTCTGAGGAATTCTTCCTCTGTCAAGTCCTACAATGAGCACATTAATTAACAAATATGAGTATAGATAAATTGTCTGCAAGAGAATTATTTTTGCCAATAATATGCTCAAAAGTTGGCTTAATGCCTTTATTAGTGATTAAATTTACAAAATTTAACCATCTATTGGCATTAATTTTCTTTTCAATCTATTTATTGTAAAACTTGATAATAGCTTCACCATAAGTTCTAATTGTAAAAGACTTGTCACAAATATACAAATAAAAATTTTCAATTCCATTTATGACAACAAGTATTTCAAAATCTAAAGAACTAAGTCCTTTTTCTTTATAAGTATCTAAAAAGTATCTGCATATTTGTTTATCAATTTTTGTAAATATTTATGAGGCTTAGCATATAAGACAACTCCTCATCCTAACTCACTTCCATCAGTTTCAACTATCATGTAGTCAATATTTAATGATAGTCTTAGTAATGTAAGATTTTGTACCTGTTTTTTAATATTTTATACAATTTTGATATCTTCATTATTAAAATGTCTTTGTCCTTTAATTGAAGTATTATTGTACAAAGGGCCAGTTAATTTAGATAAATCTTTAATAAATGGCCTAGTATAATTTAAAAGTCCTAAAAAAGCTTGTAGTCTTTTTAGTTCTTCAATTTTATCAGGAAATTATAAGATTTTCTTCGTAATATGAGGTTGTAGTCTAATTTTTCCCTATCCTATTTCAGAACCAAGAAATTCTATGTCTTTTATTGAGAACCATTTTCTTTTTTGTATATAATCATACAATGATTCTCAAATATGTTGAAAACAATGTGGAGATGTGCAATGTGTTTTTTTTTTCTATTTTTGAGAAAATAAGAATGTCATCAATGTATACACAAGTAAAAGTACTACATTGTCTAAAAGCTTCATCCATTTTTCTTTGAAAGATTTGTGGAGCATTCTTAAGTCCAAACGGCATTACCAACCATTCAAAATGTCTTTCTGGGCAACTAAAAGCTATCCAGGGAATACTATCTTCATGTGTATTGTCATTTAGTCTTTTATAGTTAAATATCATTCTAGATTGTCCTCTTTTTAATTCATATTCTTTATGCACTATAAATGTAGGGGACCTAGGTCTAGAGGTAAAGAAATGGTTCTTCCTGCCATATATTGTTTAATTTCTAATATTAAACCCAAGGACTAAAATAAATATTAAAACATAAGTTATTGGCTCAAACTAAAACTAGGCCTTCCATTAATAAACCTTGGACTTTCCTTCTATACCTATTATTTTAATTATCTATGGCACTAAAATGAATTTCACTCATTGGTTGTGGTATAAAAGAACTTCTATAAATATTTTTTCATACCTTTAATGAAGTTCACTATAAGTTCTTGTTATAAAAGATTATATCCTTACTTGTCTTTATATATATATATATATATATATATATATATATATATATATATTCACTATAAGTTCTTGTTATAAAAGATTATATCCTTACTTTTCTTTATATATATATATATATATATATATATATATATATATCTGTGTGTGTGTGTGTGTACATTTAAAACATATCAATGATATGCGATAATAACACATAGTGATAATATATACCCAATGATAATATGTACATTATCACTGGGTATATACATTATCTACATACAAGAAGCCCACAAATAGACTTGGAAATACTTGTTGTTATAAATGAAATTGAAAATTTCTATTTATATATATGATGAGAATCCTAGTATGATAAGGAATCCAATAAGGATTCAAGATGAAATAAGGAATCTTAATCAAATAAGGATTGAAGATGTGACAAGGAATCCAAATCCAATAAGGATTCAAGGTGTAATGAGGAATCCTAATCTAATAAGGATTGATGACACTTTGACTTATGATGGAAGTCCAATCACATGGGCATGTGTTAAGAATATGAAGGAAGCAATACAGGCTCAAAGTACAAATATGAATCAATTTGATCCATTTGAAGCACATGGAATTAATTCTGGTCCAAAGCATATTCATTTGGTAGGAATTGAAGATTTAGGCCCAAGTAGTGTTATTGGGTCCTAATTAAATGCATTAAGCCAAAGGAGTAATTATTCATATTGCAAAGCCTAAGATGAAGCCCAACTATATATTATTTAGTCCATTTAGTATTAAAAACGAATTTGGTTGTTTTCCTTATCCAAATTGTTTTAGAAGTATTTGTTTTTAGTTAGAATTACTTTTCTTTAGCTTAGTTGGTAAGCAAAATAATTCCTTACCTTTAAGGATTTTTTTTCTTATCATCTAGGGATTTATTATCCTTATCTTTTAATGATTTGTTTTAGTCTAGGTTTAGGATTAATAATTCTTATAATAACTTATATTGTAGCCTATTTTGGCATCTTTTTCATCAATCAAAAAAAAGTGATGAATTTTTGCTTCAAATTACTTGGAGTTTTATTCTTTGAACTTTCTAAACAAAATAGGTTGTTTGATAGTTCACTTGTCTTATCAATTAGAGCATCCATATCTAATTGTGGCGACTTCCTGATAGCTAGAGTTCTTAATTGTTAGATAATTAAGGGTTCTAGTTTCCACCCAACTTGTTTCTTGGACGATCTAAGGTGTGGGTATCAATAGATTGTTGAGGGTTTTTTTTTTAAACCTAGACTAAAACAAATCATTAAAAGATAAGGATAATAAATCCCTAGATGATAAGAAAACAAATCCTTAAAGGTAAGGAATTATTTTGCTTGCCACTAAGCTACAGAAAAGTAATTCTAACTAAAAATAAATACTTCTAAAACAATTTGGATAAGGAACACAACCAAATTGTTTTTAATACTAAATAACATATAGTTTGGCTTCATCTTAGGCCTTGCAACATGAATAATTACTCCTTTGGCTTAATGCATCCAATTAGGACCCAATAACACTACTTGGGCCTAAATCTTCAATTTCTACCAAATTAATATGCTTTGGACCAGAATTAATTCCATGTGCTTCAAATGGATCAGATTGATTCAGATTTGTACTTTGAGCCCGTATTGCTTCCTTCATATTCTTAACACATGCCCATGTGATTGGACTTCCATCATAAGTCAAAGGGTCATCAATCCTTATTAGATTAGGATTCCTCATTACACCTTGAATCCTTATTGGATTTGGATTCCTTGTTACATCTTGAATCCATATTTGATTAGGATTCCTTATTTCATCTTGAATCCTTATTGGATTTGGATTCCTTATCGTACTAGGATTCTCATCAATATATGCGACAAACCTTTTATAATAAGAACTGACTGTGAAGCAATTGTAAAGTTTTACAATAAACAAACTAAAAAGAAGACTAATGCTAATAGATGGTTAAATTTTGAAAATTTAATCACAAAAACACATATACGGTAAGAAAAATACTCTTGCAAACAATTTATCAAGATTAATATTTTAATGTGTCTTATGCAAGAACACACAGAGGTTAAATCCTCAGACACAAATCTCAAACAAGGTTTTGAAGCAAAAGCTTAATCCAAAGACAAAGACTTTAAGACACATCCTTTTGGGTTAGACATGGGATTAAAAAAGCCAACAGTTTACATTAAAACAAATGCAACTCTTGCCACCATGAAATTTGGTCAACAAGAATTGCCCATTTTTAAACACACTCACATTTTCAATTTTGCAGGAAGACGGGACTGTAGTGGTCCCCAACAATGTCTTATAGATAGCATTTGGAATCTCCCTACTGAAGAAAGAGGGATGTCCAAAAAGATAGGAGTAATAAATGCTCTCATAAATTACTTTCAGACATCTTAGACACCTATGGACAAGAAATATTCTTGTTATGTTTTATATAATGGCCCATTTGCAGGACTTTATGACAATTGGGCTAAGATTAATGAAAGAATAGAAGTCCATAAACAAATGGCAAAATTTGACTAGACTTTAAATACACCTAAGTATAAGGGGTTTTATGACTTCGGGGAAGCCCAAAAAGACCTCCAATACTTTCTTCCTCCAATACTTTACCTCTCCCGAACTACTAAAAAAGTCTTACGTTAAAAGCCTGATACAACCAACAAGTACATCAACCATTAAACCTGGAACATCCTATTCCACCACACTCACAAAACACACAATTCCAACAGACAAATCCAATGATGAGAAAGTAATCATTATGGAAAAAAATAATGTTCCATATTCCATGAAAATCTAGATTAAATACATATGAATACTTCATGGACAAAGTTCATTATCCTACAGGAATTTCTAGAACTATGCCACAATGATCAATTCCACAACTGTAATGCTATTAATGATGGTATATTTTGTGGATATATTTATTATTGTGATAATAGATTTCCTTGTAGGAAAGAACACCACTTATGTGGGAAGACAAGTTCATGCCATTGCCAATCAGTACATTCCTTTAGATCTTGCAGGATTTTGATTGATAAATTCCCTTTTGGCAAGAAGTTCAAAAATATTGACATCAGTCTATTATAGTTTTATCAACAAGGGCTCTTAACATACTTATGAGTCCATGATCCATCAAACATCACAGACATTCCAGAAATCTTAGAATTGCCCTTACTAGAAGCTGCTGCCGATAATGCTATTCATATTAAAATAACAGCAGTACCTTCTGAAGACATAATAGGACAGACAGAACCCTATTATTCTATGGCCTTCATCCATACCCTTGGACATCCAAAATATAAAGACACTTCTTCCAAACATCTTCATCCTAAGACTTCATGGACATTGCCCAAAGAATTATGGCCTAAGACATTAACTCATTGGAAAGCCCAAACAGCTACTTATAACTTTTTCTTTAATAATGAAAGCCTTGAAACATATATAGATGACTTGTGTGATGGGACTCATTATGAAAAAGTATATATTACTAAAGGGCTATTAGACTCCAACTCAATTAGCTTTTGCTTAAAAGAATCTAATGAATTTCATATAGTTGTTAAAGTATATGAAACACTGTACAAGAAAGAGCAAAGGTTAAAAGACAATGATTCAAATAGCCACTCGACTACAGAAAGTGAAAGAAAAATGGTGGACCCTTCCATTATTCCTGAAGAATAAGACATCCAAAGCGGAAGACAAACGTGGACCCCTCCAAAACAAAGACTAGAAGATAGAAATGTAGGCCAACCCACGTGAAGACATGACTTGTACTGATGCTTATCCAAAAAGCATCTTACAAACTATTTTTTTACTTTTCTTCTTTTGCACCTCCACTAGAGGCTATCTTCTGTAATTTTCCTTCTCCCCTCCACCTATATAAGGAGGTTTTCATTTCATTTTAGAAGTGAGCCTTTGATAGCCCTCTTCCTACAAGAGTAGAGCAACTAATATGAAAAATCCATCTCCCGCCCTCCTTTGGGATCTTAAGAAAAATCACTTTCCTATGAGTCTGGCTTAAAATATTGTAAATAGCAAGCTACACTACTATGTACTGTTTCTAAGTTTTCTTTGAGGTTTATTCTTTGAGAAAAGATAAATAAAAAAAAGTATTCTTCTATCCAAATATTATGTTCTAATCTTTTATCCGCATGATTTTATTAATGATATGTTGATTTCTATGAAAAGATCTAAATAGTTTATAATCATCAGCATAATTCTTTCAGACTATATGTTTAAGAAAATAAAAACTATTAGTAGTCCCTAGTATTATCCTTAGGAGGGAAGAAAGGTCGTTGAAGGCTGACAAGAAGTACTGCAATGGTAAAGGATTATGAACGGGTAGAGCTTCTAGGAAGTTCACTAGTTTCTTCTTAAAAATATAGGTTAGGTTTTATTATGATGATTTAATTATTTAAATTTTTAATTTGGGAAGCTGCTAGTATATATGATTTAGTCACTCTTTTTGTATCAGCAAATGCATCTGGCAATAGATTTGCAATTGCTTGTAAGTGCACAATCTTTTGCACTTTTAATTCATATTGTTTTGTGTGATGATTCAGATGCAATAATGATGGTTCATTCTATAAAATATCCTTTTTTCATTCTTTCTCCTTTTTTCCTAATGTTAGGAAAACAACCTCATTAAATTGGCAATCAGCAAAACATGTTGTAAAAACATCACCAGTTAAAGGTTCAAGATATCTAATAATTGAGGGTGTTTCAAACCCAACATAAATTTTCAATCTTCATTGAGGGCCCATTTTTGTACGCTGAGGTGATGCAATAGGTACATATATTGCACAACCAAAAATTCTGAGATGGGAAATATTTGGCTCTTGACCAAATGCAAATTGTAGTGGGGAGTATTTATGATATGCACTAGGTTTAATGCAAATTAATGAAGCAACATGTAGGATTATATGACCCTAAACTGAAATGGGAAGCTTTGTTCTCATTATTAATGGTCTAGCAATAAGCTGAAGGCGTTTAATCAATGATTCAGCTAAGCTAAACCATTTTGAGTATGTACATGGGCAACAGGATGCTCAACAATGATCCTAGTAGACATACAATAATTATTGAATGCTTGAGATGTAAATTCACCAGTATTATCAAGTCTTACCCTCTTGATTGTATAATCAAGGAATTGTGCTTGTAATTTAATAATTTTAGCTAGCAACCTGGTAAATGCAACATTACGAGTTGACAATAGATAAACATGTGACCATCTACTAAATACATCAATTAAAACTATAAAATATCTGAATAGTCCTCATGGTGGGTGAATTGACCCACATATATCACCTTGAATTCTTTCAAGAAACATAGGTGATTCATTCTGAATTTTAGATGATGAAGGCCTCAAGATTGATTTTTCGAGAGAACAAGTTGTACATGACATTTCATTTGATTGAGAAATTCTTTACCCCTTCAATGGAAGCTCATGTGAATTCTCAATTATCCTTCGGGTCATTACTAATCTAGGATAACCTAATCTGTCATGCCATAAATTTATTGTTAAAGGATCATAAGATTTTTCTTTTACTGTATATGTGATTCAATTACATGTATATACGTGTAATGCAATCCAGTAGAGAATTTTGATAGTCTTTTCAATACTTGTATTTTTTCTTATTCATAAGAAATTATATTTAAATATTTATTACCATTTATAGTAATGGATTTGATATCACACCCATTTCAATATATGTCATCAAAACTCAATAAATTTCTTGTTGATTTTGGTAAATGATAAATTTTGTTCCATTTGGTAACATAAATTTAGCTTTGTCAATTCCTTCAATCAGATTTATAAGCCCTAATATTGTTTTTATAAATGCCTTTATGGGCTTTATTTCAGAGAAATAATCTCTATTTTTCAAGATAGTATGTGTAATACCACTATTTGGTATTGAGAGATCTCCAATATTGTCTTTATGTTAAGTACAATCCATATTAAACTTCAAAATAGATAAACACATAATTAATCAATTAAGGTAAAAACATAAAATAATTGTAAAATAGAATATTTTATTGATTTGAAAATAACATACATAACAATAACATATTCTTCAGAATTAAAAATAAAATAAGTAATAACAATATACTTAAAATTATAATTGCCTCAATTTCCATTGTCAGTAAAATTATTAGTAAAATTATTAATAAAATCAGAAACATCTAGATGAGTTGTATTATTAACAAGAGGATGATGTTCATTGAAGTTTATTTTTTTTTTCTTTGTCTTTCAATGATGCCTTATAAAGTTGATAAAGATGTGGTGGTGTACGACAAACTTGTGGCCAGTGTTCTTTATTACTACATTTGAAACATACAGTTTTAGACTTATGTTTGGGCTTTTCTTGAACACCACTGATGACTGATTTTAACTTCTTTTGAGGTTGAGTCTGAGTTTGTTGTGGAGTATTATTATATTTATTTTCATGACCATGGCCAAAGAATTAACCTCTTCCACGTCCACAACCTCTACCCCTCTCATGTCTATGGCTATTGTAATTTTTATGTCTGGAATAATTTGTAGCATTTGCTTCTGGAAATGCTACTGAGCCAGTAGGACGAATCTGATGATTTTTCATCAAGAGTTCATTATTTTTCTCAGCTACCAGTAAACATGAAATTAGTTCATAATATTTTTTAAATCTCTGCATCATATATTGTTATTGCAGTGTAACATTTGATGCATGAAATGTGGAGTAAGTTTACTGCAGCATATCCTCGTCTGTGACTGTCTGTCCATAGAATTTTAATTGTGATACTATTCTGAACATTGCAGAATTACAATCACTCACCTTTTTGAAATCTTGAAAGCGTAAAGCTCTTCATTCATCAGTGACTGCTAGTAGTATTATATCTCTTTGATGATCATATCTATCTTTTAGATCCTTCCAAAGAACACTTGGATCTTTGACAGTCAAATATTCATATTTTAATCCTTTATCAAGATGACGACAGAAAAAAAATTATAGATTTAGCCTTATCTTGCAATGAGGTGTTATTTTTTTCTTTTAGGATATCAATTAACCTTATTGATTGAAGATGCATTTTTATATCTAGAATCCAAGACATATAATTTTTTTCCGTAATGTCAAGAGCAACGAACTCAAACTTTGCTAAATTTTTCATTATGATAACTAATAAAAAAAATATAACTCAATTAGAATTCATAAATTTGATGACTATTAAAAAAATCAAACACAATCAGAATTTACTAATTAATTATATCATGAATGAATATTGTAAGAAATAATAGCGGTACAAAAAATGATACAATGATACTAAAATTTATATCAAATAGAAAATCATCTTTTATATGAATTATTCCAAAAACTATTATAATAGTCATAATCAAAACACAAATATAAATATATCAAATCATGTTTACAATTTAGAGTAAAGAGAGAAAGAAAAAATGTATGAATTTATGTGAATAAATAAAATTTATAGCTTGTCCATTTATAATGAAAAATATAATCGTTTGTTACCATTGGCAATAAAAATATAGCCATTAGAAATTTTTTTTAATATAATATATTGAGAAATAAATTATATAAAATAAAATTAATATATAATGTTGATATGATTATTCATAGTAAGTGAGTTAACATAACGATATGTATAAATATGAGACAAAATCGTCCATTAATATAAAATGGGGTATAACCTTCCATTAACATAAATAATAAAAATATATAAATATGTATAAATATAAATTGGTAAGAGGCATAGTTATTCATAAGGTTAGAACCATTTTTAACAATTTTTGCATCAATAGTATAGTTAGTAAAACAAAATAAAAATAACAATTAATATAAAGTTAAATTGAAGAAATAAATATAAATTAGTAGGAGACATAGTCATCCATGATAATATATAATTAAAAAATATATTCATAAATATTAAATATTAAAGAATATGTACCTTACTGTTTTGATCAAGAGTTTTTCGTGCTGATAACGTATTGTATAATTAAGATTGAATTGCTTAGTTTGTTATAGAACTAAACTTGAAATACCAAATTAAAATTTAAATGCTTTTAATTTATTTTAGTAATATTTAATTAGAAGAAAAATATTTTATAATATAATGATTTTGAGAGAATTTAGAGAGAATTTGAAAAAATTATAATATTGAAAGAATTTGGAGAATAATATGTCTTTTTCTCTATCTTATCATTAATTAATTTCAATATCTTTATATAGAGATTTTTTTTTCTACTATTTGAAAACTATTTTTTAATAAGTAATATATTATTCATTCACAAGCAATATACTATTCATTCACATTCATAATTAATTGAATATTATAAGTTAATTTTTAGCTGATGAATTAGTTCAAAAATAATTAAGGATAAACGTCATGCATATATGAATGTGAATAAATAATATATTACTTGTGAATGAACAATATATTACTTATGACAGAATAGTTCTCAAATAATAAAATGAAAATCTCTATATAAAGATATTGAAATTCATTAATGATAAAGATAGAAAAAAAAGATAGATTATTCTCTAAATTCTTTCAATATTATAGTTCTCCAAATTCTTTTCAAACTCTCTCTAAATTCTCTTAAAATCATTCTACTATAAAATATTTTTCTTCTAATTAAATACTACTAAAACACATTGATTCAATCTTAATTCTACGGCACGAAAAGCGTTCAATCAAAATAATAAGATACATATTTTTTAATATTTAATATTTATGAATATATTATTTGATTATATATTATCATAGATGACTATGCCACATACAAATTTATATTTATTAATATTTATATTTATTTTTTCAATCTAATTTTATATTAATTGTTATTTTTATTTTACTAACTACACAATTGATGTAAAAATTGCTAGAAATTATTCTAATATTATGAATGGATATGTCTCCTACCAATTTATGTTTATACATATTTATATTTTTTTATTATTATTTATGTTAATGGAAGGCTATACCTCATTTTATATTAATGGCAGTTTTGTCTCATATTTATACATATCGTTATGCTAACTCACTTACTATGAATAATCATATCAACATTATATATTAATTTTACTTTATATAATTTATTTCTCAATCTATTATATTAAAAAAAATTTCTAATGGCTATATTTTTATTACCAATGGTAACAAACGACTATATTTTTCATTATAAATAGACAAACTATAAATTTTATTTATTCACATAAATTCATACATTTTCTCTCTCTCTTTACTCTAAATTGTAAACATGATTTGGTATATTTATATTTGTGTTTTGATTATGACTATTATAATAGTTTTTGGAATAATTCATATAAAAGATGATTTTCTATTTCATATAAATTTTAATATTATTGCATCATTTTTTGTACCGCTATTATTTCTTGCAATATTCATTCATGATATAATTAATTAGTAAATTCTAATTGTATTTGATTTGTTTAATAGTCATCAAATTTATGAATTCTAATTGAGTTATATTTTTTTTATTAATTATCAAAATGATAAATCTAGCAAAGTTTGAGTTCGTTACTCTTGACATTACGGAAAAAAACTATATGTCTTACATTCTAGATATAAAAATGCATCTTCAATCAATAGGGTTAATTGATACCATAAAAGAAAATAATAACACCTCATTGCAAGATAAGGTCAAATCTATAATTTTTCTCTGTTGTCATCTTGATGAAGGATTAAAATGTAAATATTTAACTATCAAATATCCAAGTGTTCTTTGGAAGGATCTAAAAAATAAATATAATCATCAAAGAGATGTAATACTACTAGCAGTCACTGATGAATAGAGAGTTTTACGCTTTCAAGATTTCAAAAAGGTGAGTGACTATAATTCTGCAATGTTCAGAATAGTATCACAATTAAAATTATGTGGACAGACAATCACAGACGAGGATATGCTACAATAAACTTACTCCACATTTCATGCATCAAATGTTACACTGCAACAACAATATAGGATGCAGAGATTTAAAAAATATTCTGAACTAATTTTATACCTACTGGTAGCTGAGAAAAATAATGAACTCTTGATGAAAAATCATCAGTTCCGTCCTACTGGCTCAGTAGCATTTTCAGAAGCAAATGCTACAAATTATTTCAGACATAAAAATTACAATAATCATAGACGTGGGAGAGATAGAGGTTGTGGACGTGGAAGAGGTCAATTCTTTGGTCATGGTCATGGAAATAAATATAATAATACTCCACAACAAACTCATACTTAACCTCAAAAGAAGTTAAAATCAATCATCAGTGGTGTTCAAAAACGGTCCCAGCATAAGTCTAAAACTGTGTGTTTCAAATATGGTAGTAAAGAACACTGGCCACAAGTTTGTCGTACACCACCACTTCTTTGCCAACTTTATAAGACATCATTGAAAGACAAAGAAAAAAAAATAAACTTCAATGAACATCATACTCCTATTAATAATACAACTCATCTAGATGTTTCTGATTTTACTAATAATTTTACTGACAATGAAAATTGAGGCAACTATAATTTTAAATATATTGTTATTACCTATTTTATTTTCAATTCTGAAGAATATGTTATTGTTATGTATGTTATTTTCAAATTAATAAAATGTTCTACTTTACAATTATTTTATATTTTTACCTTAATTGATTAATTAAATGTTTACTCAACATAAAAACAATATTGGATATCTCTCCATACCATATAGTGGTATTAGATATACTATCTTGAAAAATAGAGATTATTTCTCTGAAATAAAACCCACAAAGGCATTTATAAAAAAAATATCAGGTCATGTAGATCTGATTGAAGGAATTGACAAAAATAAATTTATGTTACCAAATGAAACAAAATTTATAATTGATAAAACTTTATTTTCACCAAAATCAATAAGAAATTTGTTGAGTTTTGATGACATATATCGAAATGGATGTGATATCCAATCCATTACTATAAATGGTAACAAATATTTAAATATAATTTCCTATGAATCAGAAAAAATACAAGTATTGAAAAGACTGTCAAAATTCTCTACTAGATTGCATTACACATATATACATGTAATTGAATCACATATACAGTAAAAGAAAAATCTTATGATCCTTCAACAATAAATTTATGACATGACAGATTAGGTCATCCTAGATCAGTAATGATCCGAAGAATAATTGAGAATTTACATGGACTTGCATTGAAGGGGCAAAAAATTTCTCAATCAAATGAAATGTCATGTACAACTTGTTCTCTCAGAAAATTAATCTTAAGGCCTTCACCATCTAAAATTCAGAATGAATCACTTATGTTTCTTGAAAGAATTCAAGGTGATATATGTGGACCAATTCACCCACCATGTGGACTATTCAGATATTTTATAGTATTAATTGATACATTTAGTAGATGGTCACATGTTTGTCTATTATCAACTCGTAATGTTGCATTTACCAGGTTGCTAGCTAAAATTATTAAATTACAAGCACAATTCCTTGATTATACAATCAAGAGGATAAGACTTGATAATGCTGATAAATTTACATCTCAAGCATTCAATAATTATTGTATGTATACTAGGATCATTGTTGAGTATCTTGTTGCCCATATATATACTCAAAATGGTTTAGCTGAATCATTAATTAAACGTCTTCAGCTTATTGCTAGACCATTAATAATGAGAACAAAACTTCCCATTTCAGTTTTGGGTCATACAATTCTACATGATGCTTCATTAATTCGCATCAAACTTAGTACATATCATAAATACTCTCCACTACAATTGGGATTTGGTCAAGAGCCAAATATTTCCCATCTCAGAATTTTTGACTGTGCAATATATGTGCCTATTGCATCACCTCAATGCACAAAAATGAATCCTCAATGAAGATTGAAATTTTATATCAGGTTTAAAACATCCTCAATTATTAGATATCTTGAACCTTTAACTTGTGATGTTTTTATAGCACGTTTTGCTAATTGCCAATTTAATGAGATTGTTTTCCTAACATTAGGAAAAAAGGAGAAAAAATAGAAAAGGGATATTTCATGGAATGAACCATCATTATTATATCTGGATCCTCATATAAAACAATGTGAATTAAAAGTGCAAAAGATTGTGCACTTACAAGCAATTGCAAATCTATTACCAGATGCATTTACTGATACAAAAAGAGTGACTAAATCATATATACCAGTAGCCAATGCTCATACTTGTATTGAAATTTCAAAAATAAAATCTGAGAGTAAAAACACTCATAAGTTTAAAACACGCTAAAAGCGTGAAAAACCAATTGGTTCTAAGGATAAAAATTCTCAAAAGGGAAAGGAAGTGGATAATCATATTAATAGTGAGGAAAATATCCCTGAAGAAATAGAAAATAAAGAAAATCCCTAAATAGAAGGTACAAATGATATTAATCAAAAAATCTCGATAAATTATACCAATACAAGAAAACTATTGAATAGAAATGAGATGAAAAATATTGATGAAATTTTTTTATATACTGTTGCATGTGAAATCATAAATGACAAAGATAATCCTGAACCAAAATCAATCATGGAATGTTAAAATATGCATGATTTGATAAAATGGAAAGATGTTATGCAGACTAAATTAAACTCACTAAACAAGCGAAATATTTTTAGACCAATTATTCTTATGCCTAAAACTGTGAAACCTATAGGATACAAGTGGGTCTCTGTACGAAAGAGAAATAAAAAAAATAAAATAATAAGGTACAAAGCTACACTTGTAGCTCAAGGTTTTTCACAAAGACCGAAATTGATTATAATGAAACGTATTCTCATGTTATAGATGCAATTACGTTCAGGTATCTGATTAATCTAGTAGTTTCTAAGAAATTACAAATGTGTCTTATAGATGTTGTAACTGTTTATTTGTATGGATCACTTGATAGTGACATTTATATAAAAATTCCTGAAGGATTTAAAATGTTTGAAGCATTAATTACAAAATCCAAAGAAATGTATTCGATCAAACTCCATAGATCTTTATATAGATTAAAACAGTCTGGACACATGTGGTATAATCGTTTAAGCGATTATTTGATTAATAAAGGATATGTGAGTAATATTATCTGTCCATGCATTTTTATTAAGAAAACAATATCCAGATTTGTGATTATAGCTGTATATGTTGATGATTTAAATATCATTGAAACAGAAAATAAAATCGATGAAGCAACAGTAAACTTAAAGGAAGAATTTGAAATGAAATATCTTGGAAAAATCAAGTATTATCTTGATTTACAAATTGAGCAAATACATAATGGAATATTCATGCATCAATCAAATTACACATAAAAGATCTTGAAACGTTTTAATATTGATAAATCAAATCCTTTAAGTACTCTAATGGTCGTTAGATCACTCAATATTAAGACTGATCCATTTCGACCCTTAAAGAAAATAAAGAAATTCTTGATTTTGAATTTTCATATCTTAGTGTCATTAGAGCTCTAATGTATCTTGCTAATTATACTAGACCTAACATTTTTTTTTTGCAATCAATTTATTAGCAATGTTTAGATCAGCTCCAATAAAAAGGCATTGAAAAAGGATCAAACATATACTTCGATACTTTCGAGGAAATGTTGATTTGAATTTATTTTATTCTAACAATTCAAAAAAGAATTGATTGGTTATGTAGATGCAGGACATTTATCTGATCCTCATAAAATGAAATCTCAAACAGATTATGTGTTCACAAATAACAGAACTGCAATTTCTAGACATTCCCATAAATAAACGTTTGACACTAATTCTTTAAATCATTATGAAATTATTGCACTACATGAAGCAAGTAGAGAGTGTGTGTGGATTATATCAATGACACATCATATTAAAAAATCTTGTGATTTTCTAGTCAACAAAAGTCCAACAATTTTGTATAAAGATAATGCAGCATGGATTACACAGTTAAGGGAAAGATATATCAAAAGTGATAGAACCAAACATATATCTCTAAGATTCTTTTCATACATTCACGAGCTAATAAAAGACAATCATATAGATATCAAATATATTTAATCTAACAAGAATTTAGCTGATCTTTTCACAAAGGCGCTTCCAACTACAATCATTAAAAAACACATTCACGATATTAGAATACGACATCTGTATACTATGTGAAGGAAGATTATACATATCAACTTGAGGGGAAAAAAATCATGCACTGTACTCTTTTTTCTTAAACTAAAATTTTTCTCATTGAATTTTATTTAGTAAGATTTTAACTAGTTAGTATCATAAAAGCGTAATAAGAATAATGTGAACTTTTTATTTTGCTAATATTTTTTTACTGGGTTTTTTTTTTAAATTAGCAAAGTTTTAAATGAAACATATTCTTAGTTGCAAAATATTGTTATTCAAGAGAAAATATTATGAATATGAATGAACAATATATTACTTATGAGAGAATAGTTCTCAAATAGTGAAAAGAAAATCTCTATATAAAGATATTGAAATTCATTAATGATAAGATAAAAAAAAAAGATAGATTATTTTTCAAATTCTTTCAATATTATAGTTCTTCAAATTCTCTCCAAACTCTCTCTAAATTCTCTTAAAATCATTCTACTATAAAATATTTTTCTTCTAATTAAATACTATTAAAACAAAGTAAAGACATTTAAATTTTAATTTGGTATTTCAAGTTTAGTTCTATAACAAACTAAACAATTCAATCTTAATTATATAACACAATTATGATTGTTTTATCATTAAACACATTTATTTTAAAAATTATAAAACCTCTAGAATTTATTTTTAAAATAATTTTTTGATCTTATTATTTTATTTTTCAAAAATAAACATTTTAAACTTACGAAATAAATAAAAAAAATAATAGGTCCTTAACTTTTTTTTCAATGAAAATAAAATGAATGAATCATAATTTTTTTTTCCTTTAATTTCTTAAATTTTCTTAGTAACCGAACAAACAAAAAATACACAGCACCCAGAAACGCACACGATCAAATATGCAAAACAGTGACAAAATAACAAAAAATTATAAAAAAAAATAGATAAAACCATAATTCAATGGCTTTAGCATCTAATCATGAAGTGGGGAAAAAAATCAAAATCAAAATCAAGACAAAAAAAAAAAGATTGAAGAACAATACCTAAAATTAAATTATCAGAATTGACATTTGACAAAATGCAGAAATTGAAGGAGCACCTGATGATTTTGTCCGTGTACTTTCTTCTTTATCTGCTAGCACAAGGATCTATACATAGCCAAAAGTTGAAAAACTGTAGAAGATTTTTCGAATTTTTTTGCGTCTTCAGCACTGCTTGATAAGGATATGTCAATATTTTTTCGCATATAAAAAAAAAAAAAACACAGTTATGGTAGACCAACCTTATCAAGGCATGTGAACTCCCTTTCAGTGTAGACTTCGTCTCCAAGAAAGATTTATTGATGCTGGGGAACCTAATAATAGAAACACAAATTTATCAGTAACCTGATACATCCTTATCAAGAAATGTGAAAACGAAATCTAGAAACCAGTGATAAAAACCATTGAATGTTGTAATTTCCCTATGAGAAAACCCTATACCTGAAGGCTGGAGGCGAGACCTATCTTGAAATGGATTTTGCCTTGTAGGAAGAACAGATCTTGGAAGACCACATCCATTGATAGCGCTAGTAGTGAGAAATCAGCTCCTCCCACTTCCTCTCCAGTTGCTCCCTCCAAAATTTGGGTCTGAATTTAGAAAATGAAAAGAGTTTAATGGGTATAAAGAGATGAGAAAAATCGTGGTCCGAACTTAGAAAAGGAAGAAGCAGAGCTGAATGGGCTTAGGGTTTCTTATTTTGTGTAAAAGGGTCATTTAATCGTGGGCCTTTCAAAAGAAAAAGCGAACGGTGATTTAATGAATAAATTTAATGATCTCAAGTGGACCATTCTTTTTTTTTTTTTTTTTTTCAAATTACTGAATTTGATTTTTTTTTTAATTGGTTGTTAATTATTGAAGGTGTTAGTTTTAGATTTTAAATTTAAGTTATGACGGTGATTTAATGAATAAACTTTTTAAATTACTTAAATTGTATATTTAATTTTTAAATATTTTAATAAAAAAATTAATATATTATTAAAGTAAAATTATTTTTAAAAAATATAAATATGGCCTACCAAATGTTTTATAATTATTTATATACCAAATTTTTATATTTTATTATAAATAAAAAGTTATCATATTCTTAAATATTTACAGATTTTATTTTCTTATTATTAATACTTTATATTTATTTAAGATTTTTTATTGTTAATATTTTCACATTTATTATATTATATAATTATTATTTTATAAATAATTTTTTAAATAATATTAACAACTAACGGTTATAACACAAAACAAAAGTTAACATAAATTTTAAATAATAAATTAAATATAATATATTTTTAAATTAAATTTTATAAGTTTCATTGATTGTAATAAAAAGATAATTATAAAAATTTGAGAAAAATAATATTAATATGTAAACTAAAAAATTTTAAAAAATAAAATTAATTAAATAAACAATTTTTCATACTATTATTGAATCAAACCAAAATTTTAAAAATATAAATAATTTAAAATTTAGTAAACAAATTGAATAAATTAGAGACGAAAAATTTTTCCATCGCTGAATCAGTGCGAAATTCAATTTCCATCGCTAAATTAACGATGAAAAATATCATTTTCGTCACTAAAATCAGCGACATATCTGATTTCCGTTGCTATATTTAATATATTAATTTTACAAAAAATGAATTGACTATTGCGATGGAAACTATATTTTATCGCTAAATCAGTGATAGATTCCATATTCTGTAGCTAAATTAGTGATGAAATTTAAATTCCATTATTATATTTAATATATTAATTTTATAAAAAATAAATGAATTGACTGTTGCAACGGAAACTATGTTCCATTGCTAAATCTACGACGGATTCCATTTTTCATTGCTAAATTAGCGATAGAATTTATATTTTTTCATTGTTTTCAATATATTAATTTTAGAAAAAATAAAATGGGTTCACTATTAAACGAACATAGTATTTCATCGCTAATATAGCAACGAAATGAGTATTTTGTCGTTAAATTAGTGACAAAATGTAAATTATATTGCTAATTAATAATTCCTACCAGCTTCCCACCTTAAGTTAGCGGTGAATTTTAGACCATTGCTAATCCATTATTGATTTGTGACGATTACATTTCATTGTTAAAATCCATTGCTAAATCAGCAGTTTTTTATAGTGTTGTTTATGTTGAAATTGTGATTTTAGTGAATATGTATGTGAAGGATTAATTTGGTGTAGTTGTGGAAGTTAGAGGAAATAAGATTAGGATAGTCCCTTCTATAAAAATTGGTACCAAACTATATAAGATTAGGATAGTCCCTCCTAATGTGTTTGGATCCACCACACTCGAAACACCGGATAGTTCCTTTCCTATAGTCTCCTCCATTATGAACATAACCATAAGTAACATAAAAGATAATCTTTATAACTGAACTACTTACACTAGCCACTGGTTATCTCATAGAACTTCAACTAACCTAAGAAGATAGTGGTCTATAAATGCTTAATAATGTACCAAGTCCTTTGTTACCTTTGAACCCTACCATCTCTAGCCTCTATTATAATGTACTTGTACTTTAACTAAATCCATTTTGCTTCCCTATCCAAATTTGAGCTTTTAATTTGCTTTCTTATTCTATTTCCTCTCTTAACTTCTCTTTTCTCTATTGCTTTCTCAACCTAGCCCCTAAAATTCTAGCCTTTATATAATAATAACTCGTCCTTCAATACAATTGGTAAACCCTATTTGAATTTGTAGCACTTTTAAGCCTCTATTGGAAAGATGTAAAAAGCATATTTATAGAAATTCTCAAATATGTCAACAAACTCTCGCACGGTGATAATTCCTTATTTCAAAATAATAAACTCATTTTACCTCTCTACTTTAAATGCATCATCCAAATACTCTTTATAAAATTTTATCTTGAACACTTCCCATGTCAACTGGTTCCCATATAACAACTTGACTCGAGCAAACCATGCATCTGAAGTATCATACAGTAAACCATACATCTGAAGTATCATATAGTAAACTATACACATTACTAACTTTTTATGCTTCTGTGAGTTTAAAGGTGTTAAATGCTTTCTCTATTGCCTTCAACCACTTATTTGCCTCTCTAAAGTCAATAGAAGCATGGAAATCAAATGCACCACACTTCTTTGCATGTTCAATAATTTCCTCAAGTCTTCTCCTTTACTTTTGAGCTATCAAAATAATAATAATAGTCTCTACAAGCACCTATAGATTAAGTTACAAAATAGGCACAACAAGGGGGAAGGGAGGTTAAGGTTATTAAAAAAATAAGGGTCTTAGCCTTAGACTTTAGCTTTGGATTAGCACTACCCTTAGACTCTGCTTGATCATTACCCTGTTAGCCACCTCTCACTCGTTTAAGTGCCTTATAATAGTTCCCTCTCGATGGCATCTTATAAACATAACAAAAATAATACCAACATTTCATGAAACTATAGCAGAAGCATAATTTAAGGACCATTTAACAAAGCACTGATACCAAGAATTGTCACATCTCATCTCAGGTAGCCTGAGATGGACATTTACAACCCACCATTTAGTTTAGAGAAACAATATTATAAATATATTTATGAGAAAAAATAAAATAAATATCTTCGAACATTTTATCTTATTTATGTGATATATGTATAAAATAATAATTTATACTGAGATATATTTAAGATTAATTAATTATGTATAAGACAATTGAATATTATAAAAAATCACATTTTTAAAACTAGATTAACATTTATGCTTGTATACTAGAAACATACAAGTTAGCTACTCTAAAGCATTATAAGCATATTTACAAATAGTTGCTTTATATATAGCCTAGCCATCATTATTTGACTTTAGAATATATTCTTTTACAATACTTATGGAAACAAGGTTAAGAAATAGAAATACAAGGCTTCTCTTACAAGGATGTCAACCAACCATATTTTAAACTTTTATACATACTCACTTAGCTTAGGGCACCCACTATCAAGCCTATTATCTAAAAATGTTTAGAAAACAAAGTAAAATGAGTACAAAAATACTTAATGAATAAATATTACACACAAAAAAAAATTTAGCTTAACCAAACATAATAAACTTCTCAAATCATAATACTAGAGTATTTAAAATCAATTATAATCCACTTGAAACATCAAAGCTAATCATGCTGTTAAGAACCTCCAAGGATTAGAACCACGAACCCTAATGATTATGAACCCGTGAATTATTATCTTGGAAACCCAAAAACAAATTGAGTTTTAAAACCCAAGAATAGCTTAAATCATATTGCAAGGTTTGGTTGATCAAAATCATATCCTAAAGAAAACTAAATTCTTTAAACCCTAACCCTTAACATGCCATAAGGATATATCAATTCCTTAGTAAGTGATTTATGCATTTAATAAGAATCCAAGCAAATATGCAAAAGGACTAATTTTCATTCAATTTCCAATCTATCTAAAGTACACCATAAAAAGGGTTTTTATAGCATCTTTATATAAGAAACCCTAATAAAACTATTAAGCATAATAGTAAATAATATAGTTCTGAACTTAAATAAGAGATTTGAGCCCACATACTAGCCCACATTAGTCTTCATGTATTTGGACTTGTAAAACATTAAACAAAGCCCATTCAATTGTGTCTTCACTTGGGCCAAACCTAGCATGACCAATTAAACTTCCTTAACTAGCCCAATCTTACATATAGCCAATTAAGGCTTTTTGTAGCTTATTGGACCTTGACCTTGTAATTGGGCCTTGTGGCATGCTTAATGGATGTTTAGCTTTATCTTTGGTTTTCTTGTTGTCCTCTCCATTAAGCTTATCCTTAGCTTTATCTCTAGAAATGCCACCACCATCACCATTCTCAAGCTTGGCCATGTATATATCATTCCCTCCTTCTTTAGGATGATTCATCCTCGAATCAAGCTCATTACCTACATCAAAAGGACTAAGATCAACAACATTAAATGTACCACTTACATTATACTCACCTTTCAAATCAATCTTATAGGCATTGTCATTGATCCTCTCAAGGACTTGAAATGGACCATCACCCCTCAGACTTAGCTTAGACTTTCGTTGATTTAGGAACCTTTCCTTTTAAAAATGAACCCAAACCTAATCTTTAGGTTGGAACACCATTGGAATTCGTTCTATATTAACCCTCTCAGCCACTTTTGCATTTTACTTCTCAATTATTTCTTTAACTTGCTCGTGTAGCTTTTTAACTAAATTCGCCTTAGAAGAACCTTCAACACTAACAAGCTTGTTAAGAGGTAAAGGAATTAAATCAATAGGAGTTAAAGGGTTAAAGCCATATATAATTTCAAATGGTGAAGTGTGTGTAGTCTTATGAACAACCCTATTGTATGTAAATTTAATAAATGGCAACAAATCCTCCTAAGATTTTAAATTCCTAAAAATTAAAGCACAAAGAAATTAAACCAAAGTCTTATTCATAACTTTGATTTGTCCATCTGTTTGTGGGTGGCAAGTAGTAAAAAGAGCAATTTAGTGTCTAACTTACCCCATAGCACACACCAAAAGTGACTTAGAAATTTAACATCTCTATCTCTAACAATGGTCCTAGGTACTCCACGCAAATGCACAACTTCCCTAAGAAACAAATAAGCAATATAAATAGCATCATCACTTTTATGGCATGGTATAAAGTGAGCCATTTTACTAAACCTATCCACAAAAACAAAGATACTATCTTTACCTTTCCTAAATCTAGGCAAACTAAGCACAAAGTCCATAGATAAATCTATCCAAGGAACATCAGGAATAGGTAAAGGTGTATATAACCCATGGGGTTGTAATTTGGACTAAGCTTTCAAGCAAACAATGCATTGACCATAAATCCTATTCACATCACGTTTTATGCATGGCCAATAAAAATGCTCAATTAGGGTATCATAAGTCTTTTGCACCCTAAAATGACCTATTAAATCGCCCCTATATAGTTCCCTAATTAGTACAACCCATAAATAACAATTAGGAATATAAAGGCGATTTTTTTAAAAAGAAAACCCTCAAACACATAAAAATCATTAAAAATAGCCCCATTTGCACAAGTTGTAAACACATTACTAAAATCATTATCACTCACATATAACTCTTTTATGAACTCAAAGCCTAACAATTTAGAATCAAGAGTAGTAAGTTAAGCATACCTGCGAGAGAGTGCATCAACAACCACATTTTTGTTACCTTTCTTATACTTGATTATATATGGGAATGTCTTAATGAACTCCATCCACTTGGCATGTCTTCAATTCAGCTTGTCTTGCCCCTTGAGATGCTTCAAACACTCATGATCTGTGTGTATGACAAATTCTTTGGGTCATAAATAGTGTTGTCATGTTTGTAAGGCCTAAACTAAATCATAGAGTTCTTTATCATAGGTTGGGTACTGAAGGGCTGCTCCATTTAGCTTTTCACTAAAATAGCATATAGGTCTCCCCTCTTGCATCAAAATAACCCCAATTCTAAAGCCATAGCATCACACTTAATCTTAAAGGTTTTGTCAAAGTTAGGTAAAACCAACAAAGGAGCATCACATAACTTATCTTTAAGCATATTAAAAGCATGTTATTGTGCATTACCCCAAGTAAACCTAACATTTTTCTTGACAATTTCATTCAAGGGTGCAACTATACTATTAAAGTCTTTAATGAACCTCCTATTAAAACTAGCTAAACCATGAAAGCTCCTAACTTGGCTAATGGTTTTAGGTATTAGCCACTCTTTATTTGCTTCCACATTCTCCACATCAACCTCTAGACCCTTTGAACTAACAACAAAACCAAGGAAATTAACTCTATCTATGCAAAAACTACACTTTTTCAAATTGGCATACAACATTTTTATCCTATAAATTTCTAAAACCCTTCGCATATGCATGATATGATCATCAATGGACTTGGAATAAATTAAGATATCATCAAAATACACAACCATAAATTTACCAAAACACTCATGCAAGACATGGTTCATCAACCTCATAAAAGTACTAAGTGCATTTGTAAGCCCAAACGACATAACTAACCACTCATAAAGACCATACTTAGTCTTAAAAGCCATTTTCCACTCATCCGCAGTTTTCATGCAAATTTGATAATAACCAAAATGCAAATCAATCTTAGTAAACAAACATGCACCATACAACTCATTAAGTATACCATTTAACCTAGGGATAGGATGACGATACGTTACCATAATTTTGTTGATTGCACGGCAATCCACACACATTCTCCATGTGCCATCCTTCTTTATAACAAAAATCACTGGAACTGTATAAGGACTTAAGCTCTCACACACATACTGTAATATCCCAAGTTTTTAAATATTTTTATACCGCATCGGGATATGCAGTGTTAATAATTTTTGTATATATTTATGATATTTTATGAAATTGTTGTTTGTTTAAAACTAATTTTAATTATTTTATATTATTTTAAGTACTTTACGTAAAAAAATTTTCAGGAATTGTATTTTCGGGGAAATTGACACGTAAATAATTTAATATTAATTATTTTGACTAGTTTTACGAATTTGCATGAACTCATACATAATTTTTAAGTGCTAAAATAAAATGTATATATGAGTATTTATTTAAATTAATTAGGATTTAATTAATTACCTTAATTTTTATTATTTAGTTTTAATATTAATTAATTAATTTTAAGTGTAAATTATTAAATATAATAAAATATTTGTGTGGTGAATATCATTTGTGTGTGGGATTATATTATTATAATATATATAAGGTGGATATATATATATATATATATATACACGTTTTTTTTAAACAAAAATCAAAGTTTGACTTATTTATGATTTTGTCCCTCCCTTCATCTTCTTCCTCTCAACATATTTTCTTTCATTTCCAGCTGGTTTTCTTACTGTCACTATGCCCCTCAGCCTTCCTCCTCCACCTGAAGCTCCCTTTTCAGGTGTGTTTTGGCTGGATTTTTCAAGGAGGTCGAAAATTGAAGTCAACTCCGATCAAGCCATTTCTGACCACCAAATTTGACGCCATCAGTCTCTATCTCTTCCTTGAGCTCCGGTGAGTGTGATTCCAAGCTTTGTTTCACTTGATTTGGTCTAGAATTGCTTAGGTTTCAATTTCTTCAATTCAGTCATTTTGGGTTTCAAATTTTTTTTAGCTTCAATTTGGTTGATTCATGAAAACTTCCTTCATAAACTTTGTTCCTGGAAGCTTAATCTACATGTTTTAATTTTTTTTTAGAATTTTTGTAATTTATTTTGATTTTTGTGAATTTTTTATTATTTTATTATTATTTTCTAATTTTCAAAAATTAATTAATTAAATTATGAAATTATATTTTATGGTAATTATAGGTGTTGAAATGAATTATAGAAATTTATTTTTAATTTTTGTGAACTTTTATATATTTATTTAGAATTTATTAAGTTTATGTAATTTTAAAAAATAGGGTTAATTATGTGTTTAATTGAAATAAATTGGTTAATTGAGTATATTTATTGATATTATTGAAATATATGTTGAGAAAATTTATTTTGAGTAATTATATTATTTTTGGTGAATTTTTGGATTTATTTTAGTAAATTTATATATATAGGGGTATTTTGATAATTTTACACTAAATTGGCTAAAATGTAATTAAATTGATTTTAATAGTTATTTAGGGTATACAAATGATTTAGTATTTTTAACTAATTAAAACTATTTTTCATAAATTATTTTCAAATTATATATATAGTATACGATTTTTCTAAACAAATGAGTTTTTATCGGTTTTTAACATGTTTTAGGGTTAATTACATAATTTGGATTTATAAAATGTATTTTTATTATATAAGGGCATTTTCGGTATTTTATAATTATTTTGTGAATTGTGAACCTCGGTCAGTGAATTGTAGTTGGAGTCCAACTGAGGGATTGTGATTGTGAATTATGTGTTTATTCTTGAAGTGTATTTCTTTGCAGGATCGGCTCTACTCTTTGAGTAGAGAGATGTCCGTTTTACAGGGGAGGTTTTGTCGAATTTTTGGTAGAATTATCGTAAAACGTGATGTTTGGTCAAATCCCTATTCTAATTCTATGTCTAAAATTATAGATTGAGTCTTTAGAATTTCTGTTAAATTTATTCTGATTCATGTTGTCATTTGTTTGTCTAGCTGCGCTGAGATCGAGGCCTAACGGATCAGGCCCGCCAAGTTTGTCTTGTGGAGTGCTAACATGTGAGTTATTATACTGTATATATATGCATTGCATATAGGATGCATGACTTAGGATTTTTATTTTCATTATATGTTTAAACAGTAATTTAATTATAATATGATTTGGTATATTTTCGGTTTATTTTTAGTATATCTTAATATATAAATGTTTGTATATTTTCTATATACATTTAATATATCATTGGTATATTTAGAGTTTATTTTTGATATATGTATGTTAGATATTTAGGTTTATGTTTGTTATAATTTAATATTTATACATGATTTAAATGTGCATCGAACCATAATTATTTTATTAAATGATTACTATAATTTAGGTTTATTCTTAAATAATTGCATGCTATATTATAAACCTACACTTAAATTATTTTTAAGTTTATTTTTGGTATATTTTGATTTATTTCCAAATAAATATATGTTTTATTATTAAATTAAACCTAACACATTAGTGGTATATTTAGGGTTTATTTTTGATATATGCATGCTAGATAATTAGGTTTATTTTTAGTATATTTATGAATAATGTTAAACCTAAACACATATTTAAATGAATATTTATATATAAATGTTTTATTAAATGAATTGTGTACTTAGGGCATATCTTTTGTATATTTAGGTATATTTTTTTTAAGAAAATACATGTTATATTATTGTTATACATTTAAATTGTTTTTAACAATATTAATGATTTATCTTTAGTTTATTTAATATTTTATTTGACATATATATATATATATATATATATATATATATATATATATATATATATATATATATACCCAAAATATACTGTGTATATTTTAGATATTTTATTTTTCGAAGGCTTGCTACGGGTTCCGGATTCGAAAGAATTCTCGTTCCCTGGCGCCGGTCATGACTCCTAGTTTGGGTCGTGACATATACCCTTTTGACATCAGTTCTTCAACTTGCCTTTAAAGCTCCTTTGTCTCCTCGGGATTACTTTTATAAGCTGGTCTATTTGGTATGGCAGCTCCAGGTATAAAATCTATTTGATGTTCTATCCCTCTTTGAGGAGGTAATCCACTTGGCATTTCCTCATGAAAGACATCAGTAAACTCCTGCAAAAGATTAGCAAACACACTCGGCAATGAATAATCAAGTTTAGTAGTGTTCAAGTATGCATCTTTATAAGTAACAACAAATAACATTTGACTTGAATGCAATGCATGTCTTACCTTGTACATGGCATCTTGTATGGAAAATGTTGTCTTTTTGCTGCTCCAAGCATCTTCTTCCTTTAATTGAACACTTAGTGTGCGCTTAGCCACTAAAACCTTACCTCCCATAGGACCTTCAATGCAATCATAGCTGCCATCTTCCAATTATGGTATCTCATCATCATTGTCACTCTTCTCACTTGCTATTTCAATCTCCCTATGCTCTCTAGCCACCATTGTCCGCTTATTTGGACATTGTGAAGCAATATGGCCATGCCCCAAGCATTTGAAACACTTAATATATTATTTTCTTTGTTGATTTCAGGTTTAGATGTGCCTTTACTGCCCGAAATGCTTTTCCCTTTATTTTCATTAAAAATAACCTTGTCATCACCTTTCTTGCCTCCATTCCATGAATTAAACCAATGTGGCCTACCACTCAAAGTACCCTTATATTTGAACCTAGTTGCTCCTCTAGGTTTTAGTTGTTTTTCCACCTTAATTGCAAGGTGAACTAACTCCTCAAGCTCCATATAATGTTGCAACTCTACCATATCAGCAATCTCCTTATTAAGCCCACCAATGAATAGTGCCATGGTAGCTTCCCTATCCTCGCCCAAATCAGCCCTAGTCATGAGCATCTCTATCTCCTTATAATATTTTCAACACTCTTTATACCTTACCTCAAAGATTAGAATCTTTGATGTAACTCCCTATGGTTATGTCTAGGTACAAAATACCTCTTCATGGTAGTTTTAAGTGCAATCCAACTATTAATAGGTTCTTCCATGTTCCTCCTTCTACTAACCACTAACTGATCCTACCAAACTATAGCATACTCACTAAATTGGGTAACCACCAATTTCATATTTTTCTCTTCTAAAAAGTTATAACAATAAAAGATAAGGCCAACTTGCTTTTCCTACTCCAAATATGCCTCCGGATTAGTTTTGCCCAAAAAGATAGGAATCCTAAGTTTGATGCTACCCAAGTTCTTATCAATATCATCATAGTTCCCATAGCCACCAAACTTACCATAAAAGTATCCTTTATCTCTACCACAATTTCAGTACCTTCTAGCTCCTCTACCCATGCCTCTACCAACCCCACCATAGGCTACATTATCATACTCCTCAAAGCCCTCACCAAAGTCATCCTTATTCATCCTAATTTGCTACCCATAATTGCCTTACACATTCAACCCTTCATTCAGCCTGTTTCCCATACCTCGGGCAAATGCATTAATTTGGTCTAGAATGGCTTGTTGATTGGCTACCATTTTAAGTTGCAACCTCTCAATTTGTTCATTCATATTCCTTATGCTTCATTGCACCCTCTCATTTTCATGATGTTGAGCAATAAAGAGACAACATTTTCCTCACTAAATGTCATATTCAAAATAAGGTATGTAGTGTGATTATTGATGGAGGGAACTACATAAATGTGGCAAACACTATTATAGTAAAGAAGTTGTTACCAACCATGTCACACCCTAGACCTTACAAAATTCAATGGTTAAATGATTATAGTGAGGTCAGGGTAAATAAGCAAATTATAGTATCATTTTCTTTTAGAAAATGTTTTGATGAAGTTATGTGTGATGTAGTACTTATGCATGTAAGTCATTTGTTACTTAGTAGACCATGGCAATATGGTCGAAGGGTTAACAATGATGGGTGCTTAAATCAATATTCTTTTATAAAAGATTGTAAAAAAGTGACTCTTATACCGATGACTCCAAAACAAGTTTATAAACAGTAATGTAAAATGCAAAATGATCAACTTGTAAAGAGTGAGGTCAAGTGTTCAAAAGAAAAAGAGAGTCAAAATAAAATGAGTGATTTAGAGAGTGGAGTAAGCAAGAGTGAGAGAGAGAATAAGAGTCAAGTTGAGAGTGATAAAAAGAAAGAAGGAAAGAACTAGCTATTCAACCTAGAGAGAAAAGTAAGAGAAATGAGAATTTTTTTGCTAAAGTGAGTGAGGTTAGGCATGCTTTTTATACTAAACAACCTACATTTGTACTTTTATACAAAGGAGCTTATTTTTCTACTAATGACTTTAACCCTTGTTTTTCCTAATGTTGTTGTTTCTCTTTTGCAGGACTACGAATATATTTTTCCTAAGGAGGTCCCAAGTGGTTTACCACCAATTTGAGGAATAAAACATCAAATGGACTTTATACCTAGGGCTACCATTCTAAATAGACCAAACTATTGAAGTAATCTTCAGGAGACAAAAGAGCTTTAAAGGCAAGTAAAGGAATTACTTTCCAAAGGGTATGTTCAAACAAGTCTAAATCTATGTGTTATGCTTGTCATTTTGGTGCCTAAAGAAGGATGGATCATGATGGATGATGTGATTTATTGTGCCATCAACAAAAACACTTGTAAAGTATAGACATCCTATTCCTAAGTTAAATGATATGCTTGATGAATAACATTGTTCTTGTGTGTTTTCTAAGATTGATTTGCGTAGTGGTTACTATCAAATTAGGATAAAGGTAGGTAATGAGTGGAAAATGGCTTTTAAGACCAAGTATAGTTTGTATGAGTGATTGGTTATGCAATTTGGTCTTATTAATGTACCTAATACCTTTATGAGACTCATGAATCATGTGTTGCATGCTTTTATTAGTAAGTTTGTTGTTATGTACTTTGATGACATCCTAGTATATAGCAAAAACATTAATGAGCATATGCATCATTTGCATTGTGTGCTTGAAGTACTTAGGAAAGAGAAATTATATGCTAATCTTAAAAATTGTTCCTTTTGCATGGAAAAAGTTATTTTTTAAGGTATGTTGTGAGTACTAAGGGAATTGAGATTGATGAAGAAAAGGAAAAGGCTATCCAAGAATGGTTGCACTACAATAGAAATGAGAATTTGAGACAAACCTAAAACATCACTAAAAATGCAAAAAATGTCACAAATGAGTATTTAGGATGAAAATAAAATGTCGTGATGTCGTAAATAGTATTGAAAGATGAAATTTGTAAAATGTTACATTTTGAGATGAAAAAAATCATCTTTAAAAGTTCAAGCCAAGCCAAACTAAGTCGAGTTGATCCCCAATAGAGACAAAAAAAAAATCCCTAAATATCTTGTTTTGTGAGATTTTTCTATTTTGTCCCTAATGATCATATTTCAATATTTTTTATTCTATACCAAATTTCTATGCTAAAATAATTTCAAAAAATTAAATATTAAAATTTAATACCAAATTTTATTTTTAATACCAAATTTTTTTTATTATTTTAACATATAACACCAAATTATTTTTTTAATTTTTTAATATTTTTTTATTAATATAAATAATTTTATTATTTATAATTTGGTGTTATGTGCTAAAATAATTTCAAAAAATTAAATATTAAAAATAATAAAATTATTATTTCATTAATAAATAAATTTACATGAGTTTAAGTTCAAAAAATACTACAAAAATAATACAAATTATCCTAAAATGATTTTAAAATAATACAAACATCAATCACATAAGGATGTAGCTCTTCAATTCAATAAGCCTCAACTCTAAGATTGAGCTACTTGAGATTATTAATCAATAAACCTTTACTACTCTAAGATTAATATCTAGACCATACACCTGCAAAATGTTAGTGAGGCATAAGGTGAAGCAACTAAAGAATGTCTAATCAATGATAATATCTTTGAATGCCAAAACATTGTAAGAGGAACTAAAGCAAGGCAACGACAAAAACAAAACCTTTGAAGGCGACCACTTATCAACAATAGTAATGGAAATCCATCCATTTCCACAACCAAGCTTAGCAAAAAGCAAAAAGCTACCCAACAAACCCACAATTTAAAGACAAATAGAGATATAACTAATAATATACAACAGTTCAAAGGCAAAATAAAATAAAATAAAACAAAATTTAAATAATCATCATCCCTATGTCTACATATTGGAATAAGCTTAAGCAAGCTGCCTATTAACAAAATTTTGGGTTAGCTTCTTGGAAATGAAATTAAAAAACACAGCCTTTCTTCCCTAATTAACTTCTCCTGTTATATACAAGTTTATGTTCTACATAATAGCTACCTGACATCCTATTACAACTTCCCAATAAAAAAGTAGTAAGCAATTACATTTAGATTGCAACAAATTTAAATGAAACATAAGAATAATATCACTTAAAAGGTAATAAAGGAATTTCGAAATGAAACATAAGGGTAAACCTATCAACTTTGGTGACCATTAATTTTTGCAAGTATGTTGGATGTGAACCATGGTTGATTGTCAACCAAGATGAATAATGTGTTACTTTCAATGGCCAAGAAAACACTAAAATTTGAAAGATAAGATTGCAAGTCTTTAGAAAAACACACAAGACAAGTATAAAAGTTAGGACACATGCTCAAGACACAAAAACAGCAACCAGTATTATACCATCTAGCAGATCTGTCAATGCTATAAATGATAATGAACCTATATTTGGAAAATTAGTAAGTTTCTCCTAAATTTGGCTAATAAAAAAATAGGCCAAAATAGACATATATTTGTATTAAAAATTTCATAATTGATTAAGTCAAACTCTTGCCCACCAACCAATCCAGCTAAAGCTAGTTGCTCATTCATTTCAACTCGTATCCACATCAGGGTATTAAAAAAATGGCTGATACTATGCGTATCGGCCGTTTTGTACCAAAAACTAGAGGTGGCAATACAAGATTTCACTGAATCAGTTTGGCTAAATTTGGCTTGGTAGATTTTATGGGTGAGCCAAGCGTGACACTCGCTGAATCGGTCGTAACAACCATTATTTGCTAGATCGGTGAAGAAGCACCAGCAACACGGGACCTGCTTATGAAGAAGAAGAAGCTGCTCGTGGAGAAAAAGAAGAATGTTTTTCAAGGGAGTAAAACAAATTTAACTTTGTAGTTATGTGTTAAGGACTATGTTAAATAAATATAATTTGTATTTTTTAGGAATATTTTTAATTGTAGAATATTTTTAATTATAGTTATCAATGTATTTATTAAATTATTTGTAGTTACATTTAATGTAACTTATTTTATTTTTTTTATTTATTTGTGAAAAATTAATGTTATATTATTGAAATTATATATATATAAATAATATATAAAATTAATTAATTAATTTTATATTGTATAAATAATTACAATAGATAAATTATTGGAAAAAGAAATAATTACATAGATTCTTTTATAAAAATAAAAATTTCAAGGAGATAAAATTGTAGATAAATTATTGTTACACTCCAAACTAGATATGAGAGTTTTCAACTGAGTGAATACATTTTTTTTTGAATCATTGCATTTGTGACTAATAGTATACAAAGCATATTGTCACAGACCATACCATTATAGTTAAAAAAGGCACTGACAAAAGTATACAAAGCAGACAATTATTTGCTCCCAATAGTCACCGACTCTACAATAAAAATATAATAGGAAAAAGCAAATAATTGAACAAAGTTATAGAGATAAGAAAAGCAAATAATTGAATAAAGTTGTAGAAATAGGAAAAGAAAATAATTGAACAAAGTTGTAGAGATAGGAAAAAGCAAATAATTGTACTAAGTTACAAAATCTCTGCTCCATGATAATATTTCATTCCAACTTGTAGAGCACTACATAAGCCAAAATAATGAAAAATACATCTATAAATGGTTTGATTCTTTGAGTTTTAAGCCATACTTTTAACAAACAAATTTACATCCAATAGAAGAAAATTTGTATTCTTGATATCATAGAAATGTGATCAAAGGTGTTGTGAGGTATATGTGTGTGTGTGTGTATATATATATATACTCACATACATAGACACAAATTTAATATATTTATACAAATTTAATTATATAACTATACAAACATAATTACAAAACTAAACATGCTATTTACAAATATAAATACACAGTGTGTCTATACACACACACACACAAAATTTAATATATATACACAAATTTAATTATATAAATAAACAAACATAATTATATATTCCTTTTTCAAAGCTACTTTATAGTGATAGATTCCTTTTTCGAAGCTACTTTATTGGAAAAAGAAATAATTACATAGATTCTTTTCTAAAAATACAAATTTCAAAGAGATAAAATTGTAAATAAATTATTGTTACACTCCAAACTAGATGCGAGAGTTTTCAACCAACTGAATGTATATTTTTTTTGAATCATTGCATTTGTGACTAATAGTATACAAAGCAAATTGTCATAGACCATACCATTATAGTTGAAAAGGCATTGACAAAAGTGTACAAAGCAGACAATTATTTGCTCCAATAGTCACCGACTATACAATAAAAATCCAATAGGAAAAAGCAAATAATTGAACAAAGTTGTAGAGATAGGCAAAGAAAATAAATGAACAAAGTTGTAAAGATAGGAAAAAACAAATAATTATACTAAGTTGCAGAGAATCTCTGCTTCATGATAATGTTTCATTCCAACCTGTAGAGCACTGCAGAGGCCAAAATAATGAAAAATACATCTATAAATGGTTTGATTCTTTGAGTTTTAAACCAAACTTTTAACAAATAAATTTACATCCAACAGAAGAAAATTTGTATTTCTGATATCATAGAGATGTGATCAAATGTGCTGTGAGGTATGTATGTGTGTGTGTGTGTCTATATATATATATATAAACTCACACACACAGATGCAAATTTAATATATATACAAAAATTTAATTATATAACTAAACAAACATAATTATATACTACTTTATAGTGATAGATTCATTGAAACATTTTATTTACAACTTTATTTTCATCTGTTTCTCTCTAACTAACTATATATATATGTGCGTGTGTGTGTGTATGGGTGTGTGTGTGTGTTATATAATTATATTTATATAATTTTTAGATTGACTTAACACTAAAACTTTTTTATTTTTTTGTATGTAGATTTATTAATAGGAAAGAAAGGAAAAGATGGCAAGCCCAGTGATGATATTGGATGGAAATTTGCTATGCCTATTAATAATAATAGATCTAAAATAACTTGTAATTTTTGTGAACTTGTGGTTACTGGTAGAATAACAAGATTTAAACAACATTTAACAATAATTAAAGGTGACATTACAACATGTCCAAAAGTGCCATTTGCTGTGAGAGATGATATGAAAAAACTTATTTTAGAATGGCAAACCAAGCAAAAATAAAAAAAATGCTACTAAATAGCAACTTGAGGAAGAAATTGTACAAATGCATGCAAGTGGACAATATAACGATAATGATGATAAAGAGGAGGAAGATGCAATAATGCAATATGCTAGGCAACAAAGCCTTCGAAAAATTGAAATTAATTCATATAAAAGGACTACATGTGTTCACTATGATGCAAGTGGATCCTGGAATAGTCCATAAAGAAAGTGAATGATGGGTCACTCTTTTAGTGTCAGAAACACTCAAGAAACACAAACTCTAAGAGGCAACAATTCATAATGTTATAGATTTACTCCACCCTAGTTATCAACACCAGTTGAAAAATTGCAAGCTGTTAAAGTGGATTTAGAGATCGAAAGGGAAATAAAGAAGCAGACTAAATTAAAATCTCATTGGTTCAAGAAAATTAAAGAAAAGTTTATGAATGCCTTTGGTAGATTTATGGTTCACAATAGACTACCATTTGCAAAAGCTGAATCACCTTGGACAAGACCTTTACTTAGAGTTGCTTTAGAAGTTGGACCAAACATTCCACCTCCAACAACTTATGAGCTTGCAGAGGTATGGTTGCCAAGGGAATATCAATTAAAGAAAGAATATATTGTATCTTTTGTAGGGATTTGGAAGGAAAGAGGTGTGTCTATATTATGTGATGCATGAACAAGCCCAATTAAAATGTCCATTATTAATTTCCTTATTTACTCAAATCGTGGCACAATTTTTCATAAGTCAATGAATGCATTTGATGTTGAGAATAAAGATGAACATTATTACTTTCTGTTAATGTCCAAGGTTGTCGAAGAAGTTGGAGTTGAAAAGGTTGTACAAATTGTTATAAATAATGATGTTGCAATTAAGTCAGTGGAGAAAATGCTCATGAACAAGTATTAGAATTTGTATTGGATAACCTATAATGCTCATTGCATTGATCTCATTTTAGAAGATATTGGAAGAGAAGTCAAGAATGTCACTGTATCGCAAAAAGGAATAAAATCACCCAATTTATTTATAATTATAATTGGGTGACAAATTATAAGAAGAAATTTACAGATGGTAAAGAGCTGCTTCACCCTGGCATTACTAGATTTGCTACTAATTTTATTATGTTTGAGAGTATTATCCGTCAACACAATAATTTAAGGAATATGTTTGACTCACCTACATGGGTGAATTCTAGACAGATCCACTAGCCATTGAAGTTAGGGAAACTATATTAGCAATAATAAGTGAAGGAAGACATTTTTGGCAAAATGTAAATGAATTGCTTAAAGTTCAAGAGTCTCTTCTAAAGACATTAAGGCTAGTTAATGGGGATGATAAACTAATGGTGAGATTTTTGCATGATGCAGTGGATAGATGCAAGATGGCCATTAAAGAAAATTATTGATATCATAAGCATTATTGGTCAATTATTAATAGAAGATGGAATTTCTAATTACATAATGATTTGCATGTTGCAGGCATGTTATTTATAATTATTAATGAATACGTTATTAATATATTTGCAAGGTATTAATATGTAAAATGATGTATACTTGTTATAGGTTATTATTTCAACCCACAATATCAATATAGAGATAAGTATGAAATTCCATCTGATACTGAAGTGATGCGAGGAGTTCGAAATGTTATTAAAAGGACTGAACCAAATGAAGAAGCACAAATTCAAGCCCTTTTACAAGTAACAAATTATTATTGCATTTGAAATAACTTTTTCATTATATATTGATAATTACAGTTATATTATATGTCCATTAGTTTTTTACTGTCATGCAAATGTTTACTTTTCAAGAAAAGGGACAATCTTTTAGACAAACACTTACTCAAAAAGTAATTAAGAATTTACCCCCAAGTATATTTTTATCTTCATATAGAATTTATATCAATTAATTAATAAAAAAGATTTAATTAGTTGAATATTGTTTGATGATGTAGCTGAGTGGTGGATTCATTTTGGAGAGTCAACACTAAAACTTCAAAAAATTGTTATGAAAGTCTTAAGTCAAACAACATCAGAAACAAATTATGAAATGAATTGGAGAACTTTTAGCTTGATTCATACAATGACTATAAATAGATTGAAGTACAAAAAACTACACTATTTAGTTTATGTACACTATAATATCAAGCTGAGATTGTGAAATACAATGTGGAAGTCATAAAAAGAATTAGAGGAAGCTTTTAATTCAATCAACTTGGATTATATTTTTAATGAGCATGACCCTTTAAATCCATGGTTGGAAGAATTAAAAGCTCCTTTACTTAATGGACAAGATCTTAATTGGTTAAATGATGAAGATGGTGAACAAGATCTTACAATTGATTTAACTAAGCAAGAATTATGTGTGACTCCTCCATTCAGATATAGTGTTGATTCTCCTTCAGGCGATGGTGGTGGAAATGATAAAGATGATGATACTGGTGATAGTGGTGGTAGTGGTGGTGTTGGTGTTGGTGATAATGATGATGATGATGATGGCAGCAACAGTGGTTATGGTTGTGGTCGTGATAATGATGGTGGTGGAGGTGGATATAATAGGCCAATTGGAACAAGTCATGGATATTATGAAGATTTTAATTATTCAAATGATATCCCTTCATTTTTTGATCTATCTAGTTCTCTAAATATTCCATCCAATTATACACCACGATAATATGAATTTGGATACGAGATCAGTAGAGGTGAAAGAAGTTCTACTTCGACTACTGTGAATCAAGACTATGGGTTCAGTCATTACATGAATCCATTTGATCCTCTACGATATTATGGAATGCCCTCTGATAATTGGAATCAACAATACCAACACCAAAGTTATCCAAGTAGATTTGAGAATCAAGTGAATACTTCTCAAAATTATCCCAATAATTTGCCTGAATTTCAAAGCCATTATACTACATTCAATGAAGGGAGTTCATTTTTTAACTTATTCTCATCTCAAATGAACAACCAAAATGTTGATAATTATAATGTTGGGCCTAGTAGTCAATAACCTCCATGCCACTCTTTTTTGTGGTGATTTCTATTATTATTGTATTTGTCAAAAAATTGTAATAATATCATATTAATATAATATAATTAAATACATACTAAAACTTTAAAGTACTCTCTTATGTCATTTTTTTATTACAGTAAATAATAATTTTTATATTATATTTCTTTTTTTAAAATGTATTTTTTTAGTACAACTATATATTATGTAAGTAATTCTTAACTTATTATATTAGATGTAAAAGTTTATTTTACGTTTTTTTTTTATTAATATGGTGCATTTTATTGATTATTTTGCATTATTCACGATAGCGCCAGAAGATACAGTCTGAATCGATCCGATTCAGTCCAATACCGTTACATCATTACCGATATCAAAATAGATCATGATACCATTATTTAAATCCATGATCCACATGAAAATCCAAAATGCCTATTATCAAATAGTTTTTCCAAAAAAAAAATGGACCTAGAGAATCAAACAACTACTCATTTAATTTTTCATATACAAGCAACAAACAATTAAACTCATTATTACCATTTCCTTTAAAAAAAAACAAAATTAAAGAAAAAAAAGCTCCTTACTTGCTCAAAGAAGCACGGAAGTAGCATAAAGCAAAAGAATAAAAAGGTGAAGATTTAAAAGAAAAAGATACACACCCAATTTGGAGACTTGTTAAAGGGAAGATAAATTAAAAAAAAAAGAAAAGAGTATGAATTTATATCATGAGCAAGATTAGCTTGTAAATTACGGGAGTGAAATGTCATTGTGGCATCTGGTTACATGTGTCAAGGTGGCATCTAGTTACATGTGATCCAACACTCCTCTTCTCTGCTTTAAATTTTATTTTTTTAAAAGAAATACCTTTTGTCTTTGAAGAACATAAAAGAAACATATTAACCAAAATTAGAGAACTCAATCTATAGAGACAAAGGATTATTTGAAAAATAAAGAATAAAAAAAATAATATAAAAGAAGATGACTCCAAGAAAAAAATAGCCACAAAGCAGATGTTGTTGCTTCTTCTCCTTCGGTCTCTCCCTCTCACTCCCTTAAATAGTGAGAATGATGTAGTATTGATCGGAGATCTTGTGTTGAGCTGGAGTAGAGGATTGATGGCCATAAGAAAGAGGTTGGATTTTGGATTTTGAAGAAGAACTAGAATGAGATAGAAAGAAAGAAAGAAAAAACACAAAGGGACAACAACTTGGGAAGAAGAAGGAAATAAAAGCATGATTTAGGTTAGGTAAGTAATAGAGACATATTTAAATAAAAATGTCTCTAAATAAATAAATAATTAAATTTTTAAGTTTAAAAAATTAAAAATATAAAATTAATGATAAATTTGTTAAGATTATTTTTAAAAATCTTGAAAAATGATATTATTTTTAGTATTTTTAAAATTAAAGAAAAATTAAATTTATTAAAAAATAATTTTATGAAATGTTATAAAAAATTAAATTTTAAATTAAAAATGTTAGAAAAATAATATTAGGATGAATTTTATTTAAGATGAATTTTTTTTTATAAATGGTAAGTAATAATTTTTTTTAGAGTTTTTTAAATTGAAATAAAAAGTTTATTAAAACATTAATTGTTTAAAGACAATTTATAAACGTCACTAAAATTTAATTTTAGAGAAGATTATGTAAAATGTCATAAAAAAACTTCATTTTAAAGACTTTTTTAAAAAATGTCATAAAAAATATCATTAGGCAATGTTTATAAAACATGCGAGCACTTTTAAGGACAATTTTGGTATAGCGGGAATGCATTTGGAGGGAAAGGGAACTTGTGCACCTTTTTTAAGAATATTTTAATAAAACGTCTTAAAATATTATATTTTAAAGATGATTTTTGTTGCGTTGCAAAATAAATCGTCTTTAATTCCACGTTTTGTTATAGTGACTACACCTAAAAGTGTGAGTGAGGTGAGGAGTTTTCATGGATTAGCTAGTTTTTATAGAAGGTTTATTAGAGACTTTAGCACCATTGCTACACCACTCATTGAGATTGTGAAAAAGAGTGTTAGGTTTATGTGGGGAGATGCACAAGAAAATGATTTTAATGCACTTAAAGATATATTGTGTCATGCACCTGTACTTGTTTTGCCTGATTTTGCTAAAACTTTTGAGATTGAATGTGATGTTTCTAGGACTATTATTGAGCTGTTTTAATGCAGGAACAAAGACCACTTTTATTCTTTAGTGAAAAAGCTTAATGAGGCAGCATTAAGGTACCTAGTAAATGACAAAGAATTGTATGCTTTGGTTCAAGCTTTACAAACATGGCAGATCTACTTGTGGCCTAAGGAATTTATAATACACCCTAATTATAAAAGTTTAAAGCATTTGAAAGGCTAGGATAAGCTGAATTGAAGACATTTTAAGTGGATAGAGTTTGTTGAGACATTCCATATGTGATTAAATACAAGCAAGATAAAAAGAATATAGTGGCTGATGCATTGTCCATGAGGTATTATTTGCTTAATACTTTTAATTCTAAGTTGTTAGGTTTTAAATATATTAAAAGTTGTATGAGCATGATGATAATTTTGGACAAGTTTATAATGCATGTAGTAATGGGGTTGCATTTAATGATTTTTATAAGCATGATGGTTATTTGTTTAAGAGGAATCAATTATGTGTGCCTAAATGCTTATTACATGAACTGCTTGTTGGGGAATCACATGGAGGTGGTTTAATGGGACATTTTGGGGTTATAAGACATATGAAATTCTGATTAAACATTTCTTTTGGCCTATTATAAAATGTGATGTTATTCAAATTTGTGATTAATGTATTACTTGTAAAAAGGCTAAGTCTAAGTTGAAACCCTATGAATTATATACACCTTTACCCATGCCTAGTGAACCTTAGACTTATTTGCCTATAGATTTTATATTGGGTTTACCTAGGACAAAAAAAAAAGGGTCAAAATAGCATCTTTGTAATTGTTTATAGGTTTAGTAAAATGGCTTATTTTATTGCTTATCATAAAACTGATGATACTATAAATATTATTGATTTGTTCTTTAAAGATGTTACGTGTTTGCATGGAGTGCTTAAAAGCATTATAAGTGATAGAGATGTTAAGTTTCTTAGTCATTTTTGAGAGTTTTGTGGGCTAAACTTGTGACAAAGTTATTGCTTTCTACTAATTGTCACCTATAAACTGATGGACAAATTGAACTGGTTAATAAAACATTAACTACTATGCTTAGAGCTCTTATTCAAAAGAACATTAAATTTATGGGAGGAGTGTTTACCTTTTTGTGGAGTTTGCTTTTAATAGAACTGCTCATAGTTATATGGGTCAATCTCCATTTGAGAGTTTTTATGGTTTTAATCCACTAACTCCTCTTGATTTGCTTTTTTTTATCTTTTAATAAGCTTGTTAGTTTAGATGGAAATAAAAGGCTGACTTTGTTCAAAGGTTACATAAGCAAGTGAAAGACCGAATTGATAAGCAAAATTCAAAAGTTGCAAATTGAGCTAACATAGGAAGGAAGAAATTAGAGTTCAAACCGGGTGATTGGGATTGGCTACACTTGAGGAAGGAGAGATTTTCGCAATAACAAAAATCTAAGTTAGATCTAAGAGGAGATGGATTGTTTCAAGTTCTTGAGAAGATCAATAATAATACATATCGATTAGATCTTCCTAGTGAGTATAATGTTAGTACTACATTTAATGTTGTTGATATTTCTCCCTTTGACATAGGTGATGAAGATTCAAGGGTGAATCCTTTTGAGGAGAGGGGGAATTATGACTTGATGTGCAAGAAGACTAACATGATGAAGGATTGAAGAATTTAACTAAGGATGCTTTACATTATCCTTAAGGTCCAATCATAATATCAAAAGCTAAGAGATTCAAGGATGCTTTATAAAGCTTTGTGAAGTCTATTTGTCAAGATTCAAGAACTGTTGAAGCCATAAACAAAGAGGAGGTTAAGTTTGTTCATATAATGCAAGTTGAAGAGTTGCGCGCCTCTTAGTAGCATACTTTAGTATTTTTTTCCTATAACTTTTGTTATAAAACTTAGATTGGGGCATTTCAAAATTTTGTTGGAAATCTAAGACAAAGAAGTATAACTTTTATGAAGAGAGCTTAGGTTATTTCGATTAGTTTCATGGGCTAAAGGCTCAAACATTGTTGTGCATGTGTTTAGACAGGACCATGCTTGATTGTTATGTGTTTTATGCTTAGAATTACAAATGATCATGTGTAATTTTGCGCACAACTGTGTATAATAGAACCATCTAAAATTTTAGGGTTTTTTTATGGGTGTTTTTAGCCATCATTGATGTCTATTTTACCCTTTGTTCTAATAACATTATAAATAGTTTGTGTTAGGGTTGTTAAACATAAGTTGGTTCATTTTATATGAATTTAAGAGTTTTTCTCTTAAAGCTTGGCTTTCTTTGTGTTCTTGGATGAATGCAATTCAAACTTATCAAAGGATTGATAAAACCTTGTGTCATCTTTTACGGATTAGGGTTTTAAGGACTTAGTTTCCTTAGGGTTCTAATTCTTATCATTCAATTCATTATCCAACAATCCTTAGGTTGATTCTCAAATTGATTTTGGGGTTCACATGTTCATTACTTATGGGTCCAAATAAACCAAAGGGTTTATAAGTGTGATTCATGTGGGTTCTATCAATGATTCAACATTCACCCATAAAAGTTTATGTGTTAAATTATTAAAAATTTCAATATTTTTCTATAATAGATATAAAAAATCTTATTTTATAATACATATGTTCTATTATATGTTTCCTTTCCTTAAAAAAATTATATCTTTTATTCTAACTAAAACATCATCTTTTTTTTTTCTTTTGTTATATTTATTTGATTATTAATTACTCTCTCTCTCTCTATATATATAAAAGAAAAAATAATAAAATAAAATTACTGCAATAACTTTTAAAGTTTTCATTTTTATATTTGGTTAAATTGTAGTTTTAATTGTCAAAATTATTTCATGAATTATTTTAAAAAATTAATATTATTTACTGTCTGCTCAAAGGGCAAATTATATATATATATATGTTAAATGTTGAACTTTAAAGTCATTAACTCCAAAATTTAACGAGTGTCTATTTTTATAAGTCAGCATTTACCCCTTAAAGAATTATATATTAAGTTATTAAAATTTACAATAACTAGTCATGAATCTGTGCATTGTACAGACTACTTCCTTATTAGCCACATATTTTACATATAATAATTCTAATACTTAGAAGATAATTTTATATAAAAGAAAAATCAGCACAAGTTAATCAAGTACAAGATGATGAATACCTATTTAATTGTACCTTGTTGACATTTCATAAACAAATTAAATAGATGAATAAGGTAAATAGAAATTATCTAATAAGGTAACATAAGAAAATATGAACCAACATATGTTTTGTATACAATTTTCAATTTAGAAAAAATAGAGAAAAAAGTCATTTTTTCTTTTAATAATAGATTTCCTCAAATTACATTATGAGCTAATGCAATATAATTTAATAGAGATATAATTATAAGGATGAGAGGTTCATGATTTAAATATAATTTCATGGAGAAAATGTTGATTTGGATGACATAATCATTTATGATGATATTATTGTTTTCATTATTTTAATCAGACTAATATATAATAGTTTAGATTTAATAGGATTCTACCTCTGGTTTTAAACTTTAAAAGAGTTTATGTTGTAATAGACAATGATTTTTAAATTTTTTTTAAGAAAGAAAAATAGAATTTTTAAAAATATTACACTTAAGGGTTTAAAAGTGAATACTCAAATATGACATAGGACACTTATCAAAATTTGGGTTTAATGATTTTGGAGCTCAACACACACACACATATATATTATATAGATTTTCTATGAAAAATTAAAAAAAAAAAATCATATTTTAAGATGCATATTTTATTAATTCTATTACATCTAAAATCTTCCTTTTCATAAAAAATTATGTCTTTCATTTTAACTAAAACATCTATTTTCAACTATTTTCATTTTTTTTCTTTTATTTAATTATTATTATTATTACTATTACTAATATAAATATTAAAAATATATGTGTACTCGTAATAAAAAATAATAAACTAAAATTGCTTTAACAACTTTAAAATTTTTATATTTAATTAAATTATAATTTTATTTTATTAAAATTATTATATATATATATATATATACACATACACACACACACACATATACATATAGGGATAAGCTAAACCTGATCGCCCCAATTTTTCGACACCGAATCAATTCAATTCTTGTTTTATACATTTGTAAATTTTTGTTTGGAACTGACTCAACAGAAAAATTGAACTTATAGTTATCATACATATATAAATAAAATATTTCAAAAGGTTGATTGTAGCAAAATAACAAGGCTTCGTTTACCTCCTTTTATTGTTTTTTTTTTCAATTGATGAAAAAGCGACGAAAGTGCAACTCAAATTGTCATATGAAAGAAGAAAATAATGTGATAAGACCATTTGGCTTCTAAAAATCTTTTGTTTATTTTATTTTATATATTATTTTGTCGATTATCTAAAATTCGACCAGACATCCACACCAATTTGTTAGCTCAAAAAAATTTTCAAATTTGACTCGTCCCATGCACATTAGATTAACAAAAAAAGGGACTAAAAAGCGTTTTATTTCTCAGTTTCGTATTAAGGCTGGCAATTCTTGTCAACGGGTCATGTCGAGACATGATAAGAACACAAATATAGCTAACCTGAACACAACCTGTTTAACTAATTGTGTCAAACCTATAAACCCAAACACGAATATGTTTAATTAACGGGTTACATGACATGACTCGTTTAACTCGTTTAACATATACAGGTCTAAATATATTAAGACACGTTTAACATAGACATGTTTTGACATGTTTAATATGGACACATTTAACACGGATACGTTTTGACATGTTTAACACTAATACGTTTTGACACGTTTAACTCATTTAATACCAAATTACAAAAAAAAAAATTAATTAAACATACAAATCCTAAATAATAATTTGAGTTTAAACATCGATACAAGTTCTAAATATCATTACAAAAATGTAGTTTTATTACCAACAACTAGTTTAAGCATCCCAATAACACCAAAAATAGTCAATATCTTAGGTGCTTGAAGATTGCATTCTGGTACTTTATTTGTTATTAAATAAACCAATAAAAACATTAAATTAATTGAAACAAGCAATAGTTACTAAATCAAAAAGAATCGAGAAAGAAAAAACACAAACAAAAAAGAGTCAAGGACCCATCAGCCCGACTAATAAATAAAGGAGAAGCAGAAGAAGACCCATCGGTAACTTTAATTAAATACTGATATGGAAATTCCTATAATCTTATTCTTGTATACAACTTCTGTCCTAACTCTGCTCTCTGCATCATATTCTTAACTTGCTAAAAAATTAGTTCTTTTGATCCAATCAGTTCTTCACTATGCATACCAATAAAACAAAATAAATCAAAACGAACCCAAAAATTCAGAAAGCTTGCTCAAGCAGAAGTAGAAGGATCATGTCATAGTTACCTTAAGTGTGTGAGAGCAGTTAAGGGTATTATCCATTGAAATAAACACAAGATTGGAGGTGAGGAAGCCATTTCATTGTCGATCAGAGAGCTCTAAATGAAGCATTTCTTTTGTGATTGTAGAAGGAAGAAAAGATCAGCCTTGTGAACATGCCATAATTTCTACACCAGCTAATTCAATCTCATAACTTATCAAGGAATCCCCCAAGACATCTTTCAAGTAATGAGAAAGAAAAATAATGATGAACAAGTAAGAAGAATTTACCATACTCTGTGATCTGTTGGAGGTGAAGCTGCGATCTGCTAGTGGCGAGATGGAGTGGACTACTACAATCTTTGATGAACTGGTGCGAGATGAGGAGTAAGAAGAAAAAGACACAGTAGATGAGTAGAGGGTGGTTGTGCGAAAATGAAGAACAAGTAGTAGCTAGAATTTTTTTTTAATAATTGATATGAAAACCAATTTTCAGGAGTTCAAAACTACATAGTTTTTTTTATAAAACTATGTAGTTTTGTTTAGGGCATTTTTGATACTAAAGTTATATTATGATATTAAAGTTATATTATGAAAAAAACTTTAGGGCATTTTTTAATATAATATTAAGCTATTTTTTAATATCAAAACTCAAAACTATGTAATTTTGTTTAGACATATATTGGGTTAACATTAAAAATTAAAACTAAATTAGATTAATATTATGTTAAAAAAATTAAGTAAATAACTTATTATCATATTTATATTAGTTTTGATAAAACTATAGTAATATTATATTAGTTGAATATTATATCAAAACTTAAAACTAAATTAGGTTAATATCAAAACTTAAAACTAAAATTTTATTATAACATCAATACTATTTTTATAAAATCTATATAATTTTAATATAAATATGTGATTCTTACTCTATTTTACAATTTAAAATCTAGCTTAATAATAAATTAGTGTTATATGATTAGAATTATCTAGAGTAAGTATTTAATTACTTTAATACTAAGCATTTTAGCTATAACTCATACCCAATAATTATTACTCTAATTTTATAGTTAGTAACTTTTTACTAAAATATATATATATATATATTTGCTTACCATTAAACTAAATATTATATATCAAAATTGTAAGAATATTAAGACTACATTTATATATATGTCAAAACTATATAATTTTATCATGAATATACAATGTAATTTGCAATGCCAGCAATAACATAAACATTTATAAATAATAATAATAATATATCACCAATGTCCAATAGTATAAATATTTATAAATAATAATGATTCACCAAAACTATATACAAATTTATATCAACACAATTACAATACTATCTTATACTAAATATATAAATCTATTATATATAACAATATCAAGATTACATATATGTCAAAACTATATATTATTAATACAATAAATAATACTAGTTAGCACTAAAAAATATATAATTTTATCATAAATACACAAAATTTTATTATATTTAATGAATTTAATATATAAGTTTATACGTGGTTTACATGCTAATCGTGTGACCTGTTTAATAAACGTGTTTAAACGAGCTACAAATTAATCGTGTAATCCGTTTAATAAACATGTTTATACGTGTGTAAATGAGTTAGACATATTCAATCCGTTTAGACCTGATTTTATTTGTGTTTTAAACGGATTGATGTGTTATTTAGACGGATCTATCACAAATTGTCAGCCCAATTCCGTATCAATTTTGAATTGGGGTATGTATTCGGTTCGGTTCGAATGCTGACCCCAAAAACTGGCCAATATTTTCGGGAAGCAATCCTCCAAAAAAGCCATGCCTTTCCAGCCGCTAGACGCTGTGCTGCTCTCCAATAAAATACTACCTGAATAGGACTCCTCCCTCCTTTTAACTCTAGGTTTAGGGTTTATCCCCAAAGTCTCTCTCAATCAAACAACCATGGATCCATCTAAGAAACGTAAACTCGACGAAAACGGCATCATATCAGCCATGGACAGCGACTCCCCAACTAAACTAACCCAAGAAGACGCCCGGAAAATGATCGAAAGATTTACTCATGAACAGCTCCTTGAGATCCTACAGACCGCCATAATCCGCCACCAGGACGTCCTTGAAGCTGCCCGATCCGTCGCAGACTCGGACCCCACGCAGCGTAAGCTCTTCATCCGTGGGCTCGGTTGGGAAACTACCACAGAAAATCTTCGCAACCTCTTCTCCAGCTACGGAGAATTAGAAGAAGCTGTCGTAATTCTTGACAAGAATACGGGTAAATCAAAGGGATACGGTTTTGTTACATATAAGCATGTCGATGGCGCTTTGTTGGCTCTGAAAGAACCTAGCAAGAAAATTGACGGACGTGTGACTGTTACGCAATTAGCTGCGGCTGGGACTTCAGGTGGGAGTAGTAATATCAGTAATGCTGGTGCTGATGTCGCAATGCGGAAAATTTATGTGGCCAATGTGCCATATGAAATGCCGGCGGATAAGCTATTAGCACATTTTGCACAGTATGGTGAAATTGAAGAAGGACCACTAGGGTTCGATAAACAGACTGGGAAATCAAGAGGGTTTGCATTGTTTGTGTATAAGACTGCTGAGGGAGCTCAGTCGGCATTGGTTGAACCAGTGAAGGTAATTGAAGGTAGGCAGTTGAACTGCAAGCTTGCAAATGATGGAAAGAAAGGGAAACCTGGCGGTGGGCCAGTACAGCCAGAAGGGGCACAGGGACAGGTTCAGGGTGGCAATGTGCAGGGAGATGGTATGGGGATGGGGATGGGGATGGGGATGGGAATGGGAATGGGGATGGTTTCTCAAGGTACATATGGTGGTCCGGGTGGTCCTGGGTCATATGGTGGGTATTCAGGTGGGCTTCAGGCTCCACCTCATCATCCAGGTTTGCCTTCTCAGACACCAGTTTCTTTGACTGTTAGTGGTGGGTATGGCGGTGCTGGTGCTGGACTTGGTGGGCCTGGTGGCCCATATGGCGGATATGGTGGAGCAGGGTCTACAGGATATGGTGGTTTGGGTGGTGGAACTGGCGGTGGTGGTGGTGTTTTGGGTGGTGCCAGTGCTGGAATGGCGAGTGGTGGTGGTATTGGTGTTAGTGGTGCCTCCTCTTTGTATAGGTTGCCTCCAAGTTCTGTTGGGATGCCTTCTGGTGGGTATCCTGAAGCTGGGCATTATAGTGCTTCATTTCCAAGTCAGCACCAGGGAACTTCACCAGCACCAAGGGTTCCACCAGGAGGGATGTACCCAAATTTGCCGCCTTACTACTGAGGTAATCTTTCTTCATTGAGCTTTTTAATGGGCACAATTGATATGTTTTTTTTTTTTTTCCTTCTTTTTTTTGGTTCTTCTCTTTGCGATTGTTAGAGAGTTGTGGTTTTGTTATTGTGCTTTTGTTGGGTGTTTCCTTCGCTTACATTTGCGCTTTTTCTTCCTGTGGATGTTTGTTTGCACTATTTTTGTAGTTTGTGGAATTATGACTGCATACCTCATGCGAATCTATGTGATAGTTTGCATGTCACATCATTTTATATAATTTGTGCAATCAGTCCACTAAAATGGGTAAATTTCCTATGTTAAATATATGCTCATTTGACCCAAATCTTGTGGCATATTGTAACTTTTCAGTGCATTCAATTTAATGTCACAGAGAGTTCCAATGGCATTTGTTGCTGTTCTTTTCTGCCATAACTCTTCTTCAGTTTTCCTTGGGTTTCTTTCCCATTGTGCTGTTATTTAATGTGGTTCAAGATGAGCTGAATACTGCCGAAATTACAGTATGAATGAATGAAAGATATTGTTTCTATATGATTCAGATTGGAAGGTAACTGTATGGAGGCATTTTTATGTGCTCATAGCTCTTTGCTCAGATATGTTTTTGGCTTTTCGCTTTTGAATTTGAATGTGGAATTCTGAGTTCAATTTGGTGTTGGTTTTGATGATTCTGATAACATGATGAGAATATGAAATAATGAAAATCGTGGTTATATGATTATACAATAGTAGTTTAGGACCGCTCATGTCTTATTACTGTAGGAGTCTGGTATAGAATTTTGTTTGCTCATTCACTATTGATTTCTTGAAGTCTTTCAGAAGAAGTCATTTTAATGATGTGCGATTTGTTTTCATTAAAATTTTGTATACTACTTTATTTTAAATCATTGTCTTGTGACTGTATTGTTTTACATGTCTGGCACTGTATGAGAAACTGTTGAAACTGGCCATTGATCATTGTGCTGCAAGTATTTTTGCTATTAGTGCTAACGTGGAATGATTCACTTGGTTTGTTTTCTCTCAATCTTGTTGGCTTGCAGTGTCTCTTCTCATAATTTTCTTTTTCTTTTTCTTTATCCTGCCATTTTCTTGCTGTTGTGGAATCTGTTGTAACGATTTCCATGTCATTGGACTCATCAAATTTGGAGGATACATTGTTTGTTTTTTTGTTTGCTTGCTGACTCAACAAAGTTGGGGAATACATTTAGTACAATCCTAAATGTAGTTATTCAGTGGAGATTTTGCATATATATTCAAATATATCTAACAGTATAACTATAGCCATGTGCCATGGTACTAAATGCATGCAGCTTGAATCTTTTGCTATGTTGTGTAAAATTTGCCTCTCTCTTCTCTGTTCACTTTTCAATTTTTACATTTTGGAAAATTTTCTGGTCCCATAACTTTGCATTGCATGTGTGTTTTTCCTTTTATTTTCTTCTGCATTCTGTCTCATGTGTTTGTACAAACTCTTTTCAACATTGTTGTGTGATTGTGTTTCATCATTTGTTTGGTAGTTCTCTGCAGTTGCTTGATATGATCATGTATGTGTGTTTATCAGTTGTATTATGTGATGTGCTTTAAGAACTCTATTGTTATTTTTTGTTTATTTCTTCAATTTATCTTGAAATTTGTTTGCATGATGGACGTAAAATGTTAAATTGAGTTGTGCATGGATGTTTGATTCAGGTATATGACAGCTTGTTGGACGCAGATGCTTGTTGTGGTACTCGTGATTGCAGACTATATGATCTCTGGTTTGATGAATGTATTAGCTGTGCTTTTACAACTACTTTTTACTTTGTCTGCATCAATAGGATGTGGTTCACTTTCTGAGTTCTTGTTAAGATGACTTGAGTTAAGCTAGTCTTTGTACTTCTATGAGGATGTTATCTCCAATTTGAGTATTAATAGTCCTTAAGACATGAGTGTGCATTATTCCCTATCCTTTTGCTTGCAAATGGTTGTGATGCTTACTTTTGCATTGTTTTAGTGACAAGTCTCACTTTATGATGGTTCACATGGGTTTCAATATCTATTATCCTTTTTCTTTCCATATGCCTGAAAGGACTCATATGAAGGTACATGTTATATGTATTTTTTTTATTTATATGATTATGTGTGCTTTCTGTTTAAATGATTTTTATTTTAATTTCTTTTGGTGGAAAAAGAATGTGAGGCATCTATTTGTTCGCTGGCCCACATGGTTCATACAATTTAACCTGTTAGAAGCTTGTGAAAAAAGAATATTGCAAGTTGGTTGTAACTTCTTTCTGGTTTATTATATATTACCATATATATTTTTTAATGTAATGTTGCTTATTCTTCTATGGCTGCATATATAATATAAATAATATTATTTATTAATAATATAATAATTAATTAATATTTAATAATAATATAAAAATGTGCTGGGTTGTAGTAGTACGCATAAAGAAAGTTGAGTTTGCTTTATGGTTGCATCCTAAAACAGTGCTCTGGAGGTTGATGGTATCATGCTTGATAAAATATCTTATATTGATTAGTGTCTGATAGCTTCTCTCTTTCGTTTTCTTCTTCCTCTTCATCTTGTACCAGTTAAATATATAATTCTTTTTTATGATTGAAATGCATAAATTATGTCATTGAGTTTTTCTGATGGAAAATAAGTTTTTACTGGAGAAGCAATCTCATTGACATGAATTCAGGTCATTGTTGAAGTTTGCTAGTTATGGATAAGATTATGAGTAATGATGCTAAGCAATGATTTTTTCTACTTCACTGTGTAAATATGCATCTAGCTATGTGTTGGTTGTGATCCTGTTGAACCTAGGGAATATGTGTTGTTCATGATTTTTCTTGCTAAGCAATTTTTTTTACCAGTTTGTCACTAAATTCAATAGAAGCTAAGGTATTTTGATTTGGTGGTGGACTTCTGTTAATAGAAGCTAAAGTATTTTGGTTGGGTTTGTAATACAGCTGTTTCCATTGACATCCATATATTATAGGATGATACGGCATATGTTATTGCTCTGCATATATACAACTGTGTCCTATGCTGCTGAAGCAATTCACACTCCATCCTATAAAAATTCTGAATGCCTAGGTGGCATGATGTCTCTGCTTATTTTCTGTGCCAAGGAGGCCAACTGATTTATAGTTGCATCTAGTTGTCTTTTTTCAGTGCCCTAAAATGTGATATTTGTCTTTTAAGATCATTTGTGGCTGCAACAATAGTTATTTCTGTTATACTCATGAGTGTTAGTTGTATCTGCCAGCAACACTCTGTTCCTGATAATTTGGTGCAAAAGAATGTTCAGCTGATCTTGAGATTGTTTGGTTTGTCATTGTATTCATGAACATATATTTTTTGCTCGTCAATGTGACATGCCATTTGAAATTAGTTGTATCAATTGGATATTTTCTCTTGTTGTTACTGTATTCAAGAACATAGATTGTTTGGTTCACGAATTATTGGACCATAGCTCCTAGCCAAAAGTTATTTTGGTTTTGGATTCCAAGTAAAGTTCACCATCAGCCAGGAACTTCTGGGATGATTTTGCCACAATTACTGAACTTCAATTTGTTCAAATTCAGTTTCTGAACTTTCATTTTATCGCCGTTATCATGATTGCAATTTCTAAGACTCCAGCAAGAAACCTCACCTGAAACTGATGTGGCAGCATGCTTATTAGGGTCTGGGCATTTAAAGAGGGTGTGCTTGCTGAAATTGGTTTTCAGGTTAGGCTGCTGGAGTCTTTGCAGTATCTGTTATGGTTGGTACATTATGATATCAAAGTTACATGATGAAAATGAAATGAATCAAATAGTAAGAGCAAAATCTTTGACTGAAGATGCAATTAGTTATTATGTTTCCAGTAATGTTATTGTATATGTAGATCAATTTTCCATGTTTAATTGAACTTCTTGTGGTTTCAGACGTTTAGTCTAGACACAACTTTGTTCATGTGGCATGAAAATGGATGTGTTAGGAAGGAATTGTTTTTGTTGACATATGCTTTATTTGGTTGATGGGTTGGTTTTAAAAGCTGTTGCTCTTGTGGTTGTCTGTTGTGTACATCCTCTTCATTTGGAAAGAGGAGATTTGTTATACTGAAGTTTGTAGTCTTCAACGTCTTATGTTAGCTATGTCTGTCCTAAGCTTATCTGAGAACAGAGTTTTCTGTATTTTGGGTCATATGGTAAATTTATGTTGCAAAATAACTTTATATAATGCGAAGTGTCTACATCCTAACAATGTGTCATCCAATCTTCTCTTCTCATTTCTGATGCATTTTCACACGAGGAACATGAGATGACACAGAAAGAGACCATAGGCTGGGCAGGGAATCATAGTGTGTACTTCAAGTTGACCTCCAGATTGGAAACTAGGCTTGGTTGTTTTATCTAGGAGATGAAACGAGGGAGTAAATTGCCAGAAGGGAAGCATGTGGCTTTTCTGAATTTCACTTTGTGGTCCTCCATCTAAGCCAGCAAATAGATTTGTAAGGATATTGCAATTTTGACAAACTTGATTTTTCTGAAGGTTTGTGTTTCATGAATTTATGGATGTCGTCTATGCGGGAGGTTTTTGCCGTTTGCATATGGTTTCTGTACGTGGATTGAGAGGTCAATTAAGTGCACACATTCTACTTTAGAGGAAAGAAATTCAAATGAAACTGAAGTTTAAAGAATGATGACCTTTTTTGAACCATAATTATATTACACAAATCCTACAGGGGTTTTTAAACCGAGGGAACAAATTGCAGCTAAAAAAGGTATTAAATTTTACTAAAATTACTTTTGTTAGTGCTATGCCCGCTCTTGGGGCTAGTAAGATTTAATCTTGGAATTTAATTTTATTCCAGCATCCTAATTTGCTACAATTGTTTGTGGTACGGGAGAATTTAGAGATGTAAAATTTTTAGAATTATACTAAATTTTAAAGATTTTAAAAATAAAATTTTCATTATTAGTATCAAATTTAAAAAATTTAATATCGGTACCATCTCATTTTTTGAGATGATTTGGTACAGTATTTTGATTCTTTCAGAATTGATCGACATGATTCGATTCAAAATGGAGATCAGATGATTTATGTTATATATAAATTTATATTATTAATTGACTTTATATATATTACTAAAATGTATTAATTTTTGTAATTAATATGGTATAAACCATTATTGATATATATATATATTAAAAAAACATTAGAGTTATATGTTTACAGAGTATTATAGTTAAAAACTATTAAAAAAATATAATATAAACCATAAAAATAAAAAATCTCTACAAATCATTATAGTTATATGTTTGTTCAAATGATTTTTATTTTATTTATTTGTAAGGTCACTATTTATTTTAATGAAAGCATTACAATTTCACTGTTTGCTTTAATGAAAACCACACAATTTTGGATAAAATTAAATCATTTTAATTATTTATTATTTAATTCATTAATTTTAAATAATATCAATAAGATTATGTTATTTACTAGAAATAATAATTAATAAATTATGAAATATAACAATAACAATATATTTTAATTAATAAATTATAAAATTTGTAATCATATATTCTTATTTTTATATTTTTAGTTTAAATTGAAATATAATGAGTTTTACACATTTTTACTTTTTTGTTGATAATAATAATAGTTTTCTTATTTTTCATATTTTAAGTTTAGATTGTGTTGTAATGAATATTATACATTCTTATTTGTTAGTTGAAATATTTGAAATATTTGAAATTATATAATTTGAATTTTTTATTTTCATATTTTAAGTTCAACTTGTAGTATGACAGATATTTTATATTTTTATTTATCGATTGAATAGTAGTAGTAGTAACAATAATTAATGATAATGAAATTAATAAAAATACTTTATTAACAATTTATTTGTTATATTTTTAACACAAAACATATTAATTTTTATCTTATATTATTAGACCTATGTTACTAATAATGTATTGCTTGATATTATAATGAAAAGTATATAATTAATTTTATAATTATTTATTAATATTTATACATTATTTATTAAATTAAAAGTCAGTATTATATTCAGTTTTCGATTCGGTATGATTTCAATACGGTTTTTTGTTTTTTTTGTAAATCTCTAGTATCATACTAAATAAGTAATAAAATATGGTTTGAATCAATTCGAGGTTAAAATTATTTGGTTCAATATAATTTTAATATCTTTCAGCTTGGTATTTTATCCGTCCCATGTTTAGCCATAGTTCATAGATCTTACATGACGGACAAAATTGCTCTCCCTAGGATTGATCTATTTACAATTATATATATATATATATATATATATAAGCTACCACATAGCGGCTTTGGCGCATTTTGGTTGGTTGATAAATTAAATTTATCATGATATTTTCAAGAAATAAAAAAAAGGGGTGATATTTTGGAGTTAAATTGTGATATTTTGATGAAATATATTTGTGGTAGCTCAGTTGATCTTGACTTGATTAATTATATAAGATTTTAAAATTTTAAAATATATAATTTTTAAAGTTACAAATTTGGCTCAAGTTTAAATTCTACTTGTTCGATAACATATTTTTATAATAATATAAAAATAAAAGTGTAAAATTATAAATGGGCACAAGTTTAAATAGGTTTGATTAAACTTTTAAGTCTATCAAGTCAAATATTAAAAGGTTCAAGTTCAACTTGATAGTCTACTCAACTAGTTAGAGCTTGAGCTCAACTTGATTATAATAGAGTTCATTTTGAAATTTTTCTAAGTTGATCTCAAGTAGCTTACGAGTTGACATGTTTCGGTTATACATAAAATGATTCATTCTAATATATTTCAAGATATTATATTATTTTATTTTAATATAATATGATAACTTTTATGGTATTATTAGTTGTATATTTATAAATATATTATTATGATATGATGATATTTATATTTTTTTTATAAAGTTTCTTAGAAATGACATCGGATGATGCATTGACATTCCAACTAAGTTGGTACTTTTATAGCACCCACATCACACACCAAAATTAAGAAGTTTATTAATAAGAAAAAAATACTACAAAAGTTTATACAACCACAAGGGCAAAAGGAACAATTTTGTGACACCTACCTACCACAACATAGATAATTAGCGAGAAAAACTAACAACATTAGCAGCCTTATAAAGATCAAAAGGAGTGCTAGAAATTGAGAATCGAACGCCGAGGAGATCTTGTAAGGTTGTACATAAAGCAACAATTTTAATTTTAAAATGATTTTAAGTCTATAAATTAAAATGGACTATTTAGTGGGCTATGTTAAAATTATTTTAATTTAAGATGGGTCTATGTCTAAATTAACTTAAATGGGCCTAAAGTTAATTTAATCTTATTAATTAATCCTAAATTAATTAAATTATTAAGTCAATGAGAATGGGCCTAATAAATAAGCCGTTGGCCTAAAACAAACAAAATAACTTCAATTAAACAAACAAGCCAAAAACAATAAAAAGGAAATCCCAAAAATCAATATTTAAAGGCCTATTTGTAATAAATTATCATCATTGAATTCTTTGTCATATCCACACTCGGCTTATTCCAAAAATGGGTGCTTATAGTTGACTCTATTTATTACTATTTGTTTGATAAATTGTGGCAAAACAAATAAACACATAATTTCAAAGTAAATAGTTAGGATACTTACTTATATTCTTCGAGGCTTTTGATTCATAGTTGATTGTAGACTTGCGATAGGCACTTTAGCTGCCATGCAACATCAAACAAAATGCTATATCTACTATGTAGCATTTAACAAATATTATTATATTTTTTGTGGAACGTCTAGTGAACTATAATTTGAAAATGCGCTATAACTACTGCATAGTGTTTAACTAACTTCACTATATTTCCTATGGAACATTTAGTGACTGAGATTTAAAAATGTGCTATTAATAATAGTAAAATGTAATTATCTTTTTAAAGTTATACAAGATATCCTATAAATAAATTCAAACACAAAAAATAAATAAATTTTAAATTTTTTGATATATAAAAATAATTAAGATCAAACTCTTTAAAATTTTAAATAATTGATAATATCAAAATAATTATATTAAAAAATAATCGATATGGATATATATGTTATTAATATAAAAATTATTAAAAAAATAAAAACAAATTATACAAATAATCATACAATAATAATGTGAAGTATATACAGGTAGCTATTTTTTACAAATATGGTAAATATACAAAAAATAATTAACTATTTATTTTTTTAATAATTCTATTGTAAAATTGAAATAATTCACAGCATCACTGCAATTATCATGCTAGAGTATGATAATGCTTTTTGCCAAATTATGTTTCAGAAAAAAAAACCCATATTATTATTTTGTGGTTATTTTATAAAAAATTTTGATCATATGTGATACCCTATATACATATTCCTATTATATTAATGGTTTTAGTTTTCCCAAACAGGGTTGCTTACAGAGGAAGAAGGTCCAATCCAAATAGAAAGAGGATATCTGATTAAGAAGACTTTCGAATAGAAAGAAACAATCTCCAAATAGACAATTTTTACATCAAAGAGGAATCCTATTCCTCTTAGGTTTGACTATCGCTATCTCTATAAGTAAGTCCCCACATCCTTCATTCTCGATCATCTCATTTCATTCTATTATCTCATACTTATTACTCTTTTTATCTCTTTAAACTTTCTCTCAACATGGGCCCCACCTCTGACCTTACCTTTTGTTTATCCTTTATAGGGCTTAGATCGGAGGTTCCGAAAGCAAGTTATCAAGTGGCGTTGTTAGTGGGAAACCTCTTAAGTTAAAACCATTAAGCATATATCAAATATGACATTAGCATTATGACTTCCAGTCCACCACCAACCTCAACTCCATATACGCAAATTATATAAGCCCTTATTCTTCCAATTAATCTGTCAGCACCCGTTCAACCAATAATTCCGTCAACACCTTTTTAGCATATTAGACCCTCATCACAAGCTCCACTCGGAGCATATACTTTAACTAGTAATACCCAGGGATGGCCAACACCAGGCAATGACTTCCCTTATTATACTCCTCTACAACATAACAATCGATCTATACTGTAGATGGTGGGGTCTAGTGCACGTCCAAGATTTTAACAACTGCGACATTGTTTGGGCTCAGGGCCTTAGAAAACACACTAACCATTGTTACAAAGATATGACGTGGAGATGAGGAGTCGCCACTCAGGGTAATAACTGGGACAAATCGAAAGGTGGTACTCAATTCTCTAAAAGAAAGTTAGCACCACAACCAAGAGATTCTGGGAACGAAATACTAACTTCTTTCGGTTTTATGTTCATTTAGAATTACCTTATGAATTACTGTCTTATTCTCTATTTACACATAATATTATTAAACCCTAATTAAACATCCATCTAACCTAAAAGCAAACTAGTCATAAAATTGCATATAAAAAATGCATATAAAAGGCAGCGTCCCTAATTTTAAGCTAGGTTAATTTTATTAAAGTTAGCTAATTCTACATGTTTTTATTTACAAGTGAATTGGACTAAAGAAAGACCTACATTTTTAATTAATTTTAGTAAATTTAAGTCTATTTATTTTAATTTAACTAAAGAAATGGGCTTATAGTCTACACATTTTAAAGAAAGGAATTAATTAGTGGGTCTAATTCTAATATGATTTTAATTTAAATGAAAAAATGGTCCTAAGTCTATTTGTTTTAAAAGAATGGAATAAATTAGTGGGCTAAAGTCTAAATTAATCTTATTAATTAAAAGTGGGCTTAAATCTAATTTAACTTAAATGAGCATAAATTGATTTTAATTAATTAAAACCTAAAAACCTTTTTTAAGCCTATTTATTAAGTGGTTTTGATCCTAACATGGGCTTGGGGCCCAAAGTACTAAAAGATCCAAAAGCAAAACCCAAACAAAAATCATAATAAAGTCAGATCAAACACAGGATTTATATGGTATTCTAAAAAAACCTAAATCAATTTATATGCAACCCTAAATTAATCTACTGCCATCATTAATTTTAGTTGAATTTTACTTAATGAACCTAAATTACTAATCAATTTTAGTGCAAAAAATATAAAATTCTAATATTTTTCACTATTGAGGCTATTACAAACTACTATGCAGAATTTAAAATTAAATTAATTACAACCCAAAACAAAAGCAAATTAAAAGAATGCATAAATAATAAATTCTAAATCCTATGGGGGGTTTTGCAAATATTAATTCATGACATTCTATGGATTCTTCTAATGGTCACCGTCAAAATCTCATATCTCCAACCTCATCTTCAGAGTACCACAAGACATTAATCAAAACAAAAAAAAAAAACACAAAAAATTTAATTAGTAATGAATCAAATAAAAATAAAACAAAGAGATTAAATAAAAATAGAAAGAGGAAAAAAAGGAGAATAGAAGATGCTGTGCAAATGCTGTTTGAATGCCCCTTAGATTAGGATTGTCATTGTTTTGAGATTGACTCTGTAGTTTGTTTTCTTGATACTCTAGACTTTAAAAGCAAAGAACATATATTTTTTTTCTCTCTTCTTTTTCACAATTTTTCTCCTCTATGGTTTTCTTGCAACTATTTTTTTCACAAACTTTGTCCACCTCTCCCTTTTTTTCTCTCTCCAGCCCCCTTCCAGTTTTTAAAAGACCCAACAACTTCAATTCTTGTGATCACGTAGGGAAGTTGAGTGATAGTTGAGAGCAAGATCAAGAGATTAGTCTGCATTTTATTTTTTTGAATTTTCAAAATCAGGATAATGAGATGATAAGCGATAAGATTTTAAAAAATTAAAAACTCCTAGACTAATGAAAAAAAGAAAAATGACAAAATCAGTGTAAAAAATGGTGTAAAATTCACTTTTTATGTGAAAATCGATATTACGGAATGCCGATTTTAACCCATAATGCTTATTGGCATTATGTAATGCTGGCCAACATTGCATAATGCCGATTGACATTATATAATCTTAATTGGCATTACACAATGCCAGTGTCGACACAATTTTTTTTTAATTAAATTATAAAAAAGGTCCTTAGAAGTTTCTAATTTCTATAATCAAATCCTTAAAAAATCAATTTTGTAATTAAATCCATAAAAAGTTGCAATTTAGTCCTCTAAGTCGATAAATTTGACACCAGAGATCAATTCTTAATTAGACTTTCATCATAAGGGTTTTCATCGAATGCGTGCACAATTGCATCCCGAAATTGGATGCTTACAGTTGCCTCCCTTTGTTACTGTTTGCTTGACAAATTGTGGCAAAGCAATAGTAGCACATAATTTCGAAAGAAAGAATTAGGGTACTTCATTATATCCTAATTGACCTACTGATGCTTAAATTGCTGAGCAATTTTAAGCAAGATGCTATGTTTAATATATTTCACTATATTTCCTATGGAATGTCTAGTGAAACTTATGCATTTCACTATATTCCCTTTGGGACGTCTAGCGACTCATGATTTGAAAATGTGCTATAGTTCCTGTGGAATGTCTAGCAATAATACCATAACTACTGAGTAGTGTCTGGTGGACTGCACTATATTCCCTTTAGGATGTCTAGTGAAAATGGATTTCGTTATATTTCCCGTGGGACGTTTTAACGAAATGAATGCAATGATTCTCGCTATATTCTCTATGAGACGTCCAGCGAGCCTTGATTTGAAAGAAGTGCTATAATTCCCATGGAATGTCTAGCAATTTGGTGATTTAAAATTTTATTATATTCCCTACGAGACGTTTAGAGATTCATGATTTGAAAAATGTGTTGTAGTTCTTGTGGAACATCTACCGATTTAAGATCCACTATAATCCTTGTGGGATGTCCAGCGACATCACTATAACTACCGTGTAGTGTCTGGTGGTAAAAATCTGAAAAAGGTCATGTTATAACCGCTATTAAAGTATATAACATGTGGAATTTAAAATTCATATCATAACTATTGTGCAACATATAACATGATAATTTTGAAAATTTGTGTAACATGAAAAGAATTTTGAAATCTTTTGACTTAAAATGATTCACGAAAAAATGTAAAATTGCATTCTGTAATTATATTCTACATTTTGTACTTAAAAGAAAAAATTTAGAATTTAAATACAAACGCAATTAATAATGATTCATTTATTGATGACTTGATTTGAATGAATTATTTAGGAATTGAATCTCAATTAAATGCAATTATGGATGAAATTGAAAAGAAAAACTTGACTTTAAATGCATGCATAGTTAAAGGACCAAAATGGATATTTTTCATTTATAAGAAGCTTCCCTCTTTATTTTTGACGCTATTGTTTCATTTCCCTCTCCATTTATTTTTTTTCTTTGATTTTCTTCTTTTGATTTTTTGCTCATTCGAAGTCCGATTCACGATTTGTCGGATCCTATGGCTGACCCATAACACATGCTACACAGAGGAGCAGAGATTTTAGCTGATCCGACCATTGTGCCTCTCCATTTTCCTCATAACAACCTTGGACTTCGAGAAGGTTCTACCGTGCTTCCTTTGACTTGCCTTCACCTTCATAGGTGCACAGATGTTGACAATTAGGTAACATTTCCTCACTTCTGTTTATTCCTATAAAAATTTATTCATACAGTTAGTAATCAGAATTAATTTCAGAATGTAAATTAGTGTGTATATTGTTGAAATTGGATTAAAAATCACTCAAAAAATGCATGAGAAATTTAAATTTAACTAGGGAATATAACATTTTAGTTGAATGGCCGATCGAAAGTTTGAAAATCGAAGTCGGAAGTCTAGAAATCAGTTTGCGTTTATGCAATGCCGATTGGCATTGTATAATGCCAATCAACATTACACAATTCCAACTAGCATTATGGAATGTTGATTGGCATTCCATTTTGTTGATGTAAATTTTTTTTATGCTCATTTGTTCTCGAAATACTCCTAGTGGTCGATGAAGTTCATGGGCTATTTTTTCATAGCTTGTAAATTATTCCATGAGCTACCAAGGGATCTTGTACAATTGGTCTGGGCCTCCGATTTCAGATGATTTGTCACTGGGCTTCTAATTACTCGAGGGAGGTCTGATTGCCATTCTTTATTCACACTGATTGAGTGGTGGATGGATACTATCCATACATTCTACACTCGTGTAGGCGAGTTGACTATTTCGCCTATGAGTTTTTCTACGATCACCAGAATCGCCTTCGAAGGGACTCCCATTTCCTTCGACATCAGTTACTGCAGTCTTCCTAAGCATGTGTAGAGTCAGTATTTGCAAAACTTGATTGGATTTGTCTCGACATGGAAGAATCAAAAGAACATTGCTCTTTCATCATTGGTTAAGGGATTTAGACGTCTTCCCCCCACCACACCTCGCCAGATTGCTCATAAGGAGAGGTGCTTCCTCTTGATCTTACTTGGCATGATCCACTTCTACGAGATTGGTCACGAGGTCAACATTGCCCTTCTCAGTCTTTTTTGAGACTTAGACTGAGTTATCACCTTCGATTGGGGATCTGCCGCATTGGCTTATTTGTATTACAAATTGGACACTATCTGTAGAGGCACTGTTACCATGTGCAACTTTTGGTATGTCCTGCATATGAGTCTGTCCCTTTTTCATTTCTCTTCTTCTCTTTTCCTTTTCTTTCTTTTTGTTGACTTATTCCCTCTTTCAGATATGGAGCATAGAGATTGGTATGATTCATGGCTTCAAGGCTATCAGCTCTGACAGGAGTCTCCCCCTGATGCAGAGATGGGGTTCTTCCCATCTAGCAAGTGTCAGGAATACTCTACAAACCTATCGTGATCAGTTGAACACTGTCGAGTGGGACCTGGTAAGAAAATAAAATCATTAGTACTTCATGACTTAATACATGTTAAACTTAATTAATCCTGATTTTACAAATCTATTCTGATTAGCTGGGGGGAGCTGATGATGTCTAGCGATATGATTTCATGGATGCCGCAGTATGACTTGAGGAGATGAGGGTTCTACTCCCTGGCTATGACTGTTGGATATGGTATTTGGGAGAGTGGGTATATCGGTGGCACTCTAGACCTTCCCAATGCCGTATTCCTATTATTATTCCCTGCTCAATGCTTTATAGTTCTCATCTGATGGGTTCAGAGTTGAGAGAGGTGTTACAGGGATATGATGCCACTATTTTTCTTGAGAAATCTTGCCATTATTGATAGTTCATCCGTGAGAACCTCTTGGAGTAGGTTCTTATTAATCAGACTAAGGTAACTTTTAATCATTTCTCTTCTGGAGTTTTTTAAATCACTTATTCTTTGCTCACAGTTTGCTTGTCACAAATTGAGGAGCTTCACTCCCCTATTGATGGAGTGATGGAGGAGGTGATTGGGATTGATTAGGGGTTTGAGACTATGCAAGAGAGTGAGGCTACCCCTGAGACTGAGATTACACCTAAGGTCCCCGGGCCCAATCTTGGCCGTGCTCAGAGGACTTAGCCTGTTGGGACCAGCCATGAGGGAACTTTTATTAGTACTATTTTTGGCGATGTTCTTCTTCTTGACATGTCCATACTTTATTGGGCTCCTACTATTTAGGCTCCGGTTGAGCAATAAATACATTTTAGTGATGTTCAGCTCCCTAGCTTTTCTCTAGCAGATACTTCTGATGTGAGTTTTTCTAACTTATTTCTTGTATTACCTATACACTTAGTATTGATGTTAGTACAACTTTACAAAATAGGTCCCCCAGACATAGGCAAAGTATTTGCATGGACTTGTCTCGGCTCAGAGGTTATTTACCATGTAGGTCACATATAGTTGGTGAGTAAGCATATACATTTATTATGTAAATGTATGCATGGAACATATATGATATGATGTTTCCTTTATTTGTAGAGTTATTCTAGGGATCTAGAGCAGGAGATTGAGATGCTTCGCCGACGGCTTGCTGACTCAGGCCTTGATCCTTATAGTGTTGGTACTTCATCTGCTAGACCTTCAGATACCTATCATCATGATGACCCTAGTAGAGGATGGAGCCCATGGCTTGATTTTGGAGCTTAGGATGACTGATTCCAGGCTATTTTCTGTTTTGTAGTTAGGACAAGCTATCTTTTGTAATGTTTTATTTCAAAATTTCCTTCCCTGAAATTAGACTTGGATGAACAAATGATCCTAAGTGAATTAACTAATTTTTTCTATGCCTTAACTTTTGCTTAAGTCACCCTTTTGGGTTTTCAACTTAGCAAGCATGCCCTAACTTTTGCCTAAGTCACCCTTTCGGGTTTTCAACTTAGTGGGCTTCTTATTTTTACTTTGCAAATCTGGGTCGTGATACAAGCTACAGAGCCACTTGATTTTTCTAGATACAAGAGGATTCAATCTTTACATGATGAATCTCAGAAAAGAAAATGTAGGTGCCACTAGAACAAAATGGTCTCATAGAGCTAGTCTTAATCTTTTATGTTCTGTTTTCCTTTATATTGCTTATGTATTATAAATAAGATAAAACATGCAATTTCATGACAAAATTTCAATTTCAATAAGTTTCATTAATTAGGGCAAAAATGAGTACATTTGCTACATCACATGACATAATTTCTATTATTAGCTAGTCCTTTTGGATTTTCTAACTGAATATTTTTTACTCACATTTTATTTTCTTAATTTTTGTTGACCAGCCCCTTACTGGTTTTCTAATCATCAGACCTCTTTTTATTTTATTTTTTTCCTAATTTTTGCCTGCTAGCCCTTTGCGGGTTTTTTGAACAGTAGGAATGTCCTAATTTTTACTTGACTAGCCTTTTTAGGTTTTCTAGTTAGTAGACTTTTATTTTCTTTATACTACTTTTATTTATTTTTATATATAGTATTTCTTGAAGCAATCGAGGTTAATAGGATCCATGAACTCATTCCCTTTAAGATTAGATATCTTAGTGGCTCCCTTTGGTAGAAACTGATTTGACTAAGTGTGGTCCTTCCTAGTATGGTATGAACTTTCCTCTTGGATCGAACACCACTACTCTGGATTTTTTTAGTACCATATCCCTAGCTTTTATCTTCCTTGGCTTTACCTTCTTGTTAAATGCCATTGTTATCCTCTTTTGGTATATTTGGGTATGAAATAAAGTATTCATCCTCTTCTCGTCCAGAGACACCAAATAATCATATCTTTTTTATGCCCATTCACTCTCAGGCATTTTGGCCTCCATAACTACTTTTAGAGACTTGATCTCAGTTTCTATTGGCAAAACTACTTTACAACCGTACACTAGGGAGAACGGAGTTTGGCCTGTAGCAGTTCTGGTTATAGTTCTATATCTCTATAAGGAAAAAGGAAGAAACTCATACCAATACTTGTAAGTTTTGACCATCTTAGAGAGGAATTTCTTGATATTTTTATTTACTGCTTCCACTGCTCCATTAGCCTAAGGTCGATATGGTGAAGACTTATGATGCTCAATCTTGTACTTATGCAGTAACTCTGTCATTTCTGCTTGAAACTGATTATCTATCACTACTTGATGTGGAACCCCATATTTGTAAATAAGATTCTTCTCAATGAACCGGGCCATCTGCTTTGCCCTTAGAGTATTAAAAGATTCAACCTCTACCTATCTAGAGAAGTAATTAATTGCCACTACTATGTACTTATGCCCATTTGATGCTGTTGGCCTTATTTCTCCCATGATATCAATCCCTTACGTCGCAAAAGGCCAAGGAGATGATAAACTATTTAGCACCATTGGAGGAAGGTGGTTGAGGTTCCTATAGATTTGAAACTGATGGCATTGTCTCATAGTTCTAATACAATCCTTTTCCATATTCATCCAATAGTACCCCTGTCTGATTATCTTCTTTGCTAGGATTATCCCATTTATGTGAGAATTGCAAGCTCCTGTATGAACCTCTTTCATCACCTCTTACGCTTCATCTTTCTTGAGACATCTGAGCTACATTCCATTTGACATTCTCTTATACAAACCCCATCGTGACTTGCAAAATTATGTGCAAGAACACACAGGGCATATCTTTCTTTTGAAGTGGCCTCATTTGGATATTTTGCTTCCTCAATGAACCTTTGAACATCATAAAACCATGGATTTTCTTGAGGCCCTATATAAATTCCCATAATCTGCTCACCCTTATAACACAGAGCCTTTGATTTCATGATCATTAATGGCCTTATAGTCAACCCAGTCACACTATCTCACATTAAAGAGAGTGTTGTCAATGCATCTGCCATTTGATTGCCATCTCTTAATAGATGGATAAAGAGACACTTAGTGAAATTCTTTATTAAAGCTTTCAAATGGAAAACGTAGGGTTTTAGCTTTTCCTCTTTCACTTCCCATTCCTCATTAGCCTGACCGATAACCAACATGGAATCCTTGTATACTAACAACTCCTTTGCTCTAGCTGCCATCGCCGCTTCTACTCCATGAATGCACGCTTCATACTTAGCCATATTATTGGTTACTTTGAAATCTAGCTTCTTGGCCATTGGTATGGTTTCTCCCTCTGGCGTGATGAGGATCACTCCTAACTCGACTCATTTATTGTTTATTGCACTATCAAAATAAAGCTTCCATTTTTTATGCTCTACAACTGCTAGATTCTCATATGGAATTTCTAGGCACTAATGTTTATCGACCTTTACTGCATTTTTGAGCTAGGAATTTAGCTATTGCACTTCCTTTAATAACCTTCATGGTAATGTACTCTATATCAAATTCAGTAAGGAGAACGAGCCATTGAGACATCCTTTCGATCAAAGCAAGTGCCTGCAGTAAGTATCTTAAGGGGTCTATTTTTGAAATGGCCTGAACCCTATAAGACTGAAAGTAATGCCTCAATTTCCTTATTGCCCAGATCATTATCAAACATGTCTTCTCCATCAAATCATACTTTTCTTCATATGGTAGGAATTTCTTGTTTAGGTAATACACTGTATGCTTTATCCCATCTAACCCTTATTGCATTAATATTGCCCCTATTGCCTTTTCTTCTAGAGCCAAATATAGGATTAAGGGTTTATTTAGCTTTGGTGGTTTAAGTATAGGTGGATTAGTGAGATACCCCTTTATTTTATTAAAGGCCATTTGACAGTCATCATTCCACTCTACAGGTTGATCTTTTCTTAGAAGCTTGAAGATTGGGTCACAAATATTAGTAAGCCTTGCAATGAACCTACTAATATACTGTAACATCTTTCTCTATCCTTGGTCAACTTGAATGGCTTTCTCTTTATTTGGATCCACTTCAATTCCTTTGCTACTGACTATATGCCCCAGCAACTTCCCTGAAGTAACTTCAAAAATGCATTTCTTCAGGTTGAGTCTTAAATTATACCTCTCAATGCGTGCTAAGAATTTTTCCAGTATTTCAAAATGCCCCTCTCTTATTTCTGACTTAACCATCATATCGTCTACATATACCTCCACTTCCTTATGCATCATGTCATGGAAAAGAGTGGTGGTTGCCTTTTGATATATTGCACCTACATTCTTCAACCCGAAAGGCATAACCTTATAGCAATATGTTCCCTATTTCATGATGAAAGCTATTTTAATCTTATCCATAACTGCCATCATTATCTAATTATACCTAGAGAAACCATCCATGAAGGAGTACATCACACTTGACGTTGCACTATCCACTATCACATCGATATGAGGTAAATGGAAGTCATCCTTTAGACATGGTTTATTTAAATCCCTGAAAACAACACACATTCACACCTTACCATCTTTCTTGGGTACTGGGATTGTGTTTGCTAGCCATTGGGGATAATATACTACCTTTAAAAAGTTGGCCTGAGTTTGTTTAACAATTTCTTCTCTTATCTTTTTAGTCCATTCTGGTCTCAGCCTGCGCAATTTCTATTTAACTAGTTTTATTTCCAGATGAGTTGGAATGTGATGCTCTGCAATGTCCCTATCTAAACCTGGCATGCCTTCATAGGTCCAAGCAAATATTACCGTTCTTTTTATTAATATTCTCTCAAAATTTTCCTTCTCTTTGGGAGTTACATAATGTGATATAAGAATATTTTTTGAATTATCATTCATGCCCATGTTAAATGAATAAAATTGAATTGAATTAATGTCAAACATGCATGAATAATCAAAATTATAATGCACAGAACTATTAGGATGCACATCACATAAGTAAGCAAAACCAACATTCATATTATTGACCAGATGTTATTACATCAGTTTCTTCATAAAAAAAATTAGTAAAGCTATCATTAAAAAGAGTAGCTAAATCCTAGGGTGGCTAACACAAAAGCTCTTCAACAATAACATCCCCCATTATTCTAGCTACTTGCTTCATCACTTCTTTTTTGTTGCTGTCGACTAATTTTTCTACAATTCGATCCTTGAAAATCTCAAACCTAGGAACATTTTTGCCAGTGACATTAACAGACTCCTCAGTACCCAAATAGTACTTGCCCTCTCCTAGCTTGATGAAATTCTGACTTAACAGCGCAACTCTCCTTAAGGGCTTATTTATCTTGGCCTCCTCCTTCTTTCTTGCCCTTCTTTTGGTAGATCCTGTCTCAGCACACCCTAATCCTTTAGTGTCATTTTGACTCTTAAATTTTGGTAGCTTAGGACTTCCTTGCTCATCCTTGCCTAGCCCCCATCCAGGTTGGTTATTCATGCTCTTCATCATTTTTGCAACCCTTAGGTCCATCTTAGTCCCTTCAAATATCCTAGCAATTTGAAAAATGGGAGGAACACACACTTGTTTCTATTTGTGCAGTATGGCAGCCACAATTGCATTGGTTCCTACTTTGATTATCATTACATCTCCTTTATGAAGGAATTTTATCCTTTAGTGCACAGTTGAGGGTACCCCTCCCAGAGCCTAGAACCATGGCTTGCCCAACAACAAGGTATAAGTAACTAGTTTATCCAACATGGTGAACTCAATGGTTGTGATGGGAATTGTAGGTTTCATCAATTAACTCCCCAATAGCAAGAATACTATGATAAGTTGAATTGAAAGAAAACTAGAAATTACTAATTTAATCCACAAATTCGGATCGTTCAAAGATTGAAGTAAGAAGATAGATGCTACTTAACCCCTTTACCAACAAGGATAAAGATACTAAGATAGACTTTGAATTTCCTCTTATGCCACAAACAAGAAAATTTGATAAATAACAAGAAAACAAAGATTTAGATTTTGACACCACAAGCTAGAATAAAGCTTGATAAGTCACAAAGTTTATGCAAGAAATTAAAGACAAAATTCCTCATAATAAAACTCAAACAAAGTTATAATTCATATATCAAATTCCTTCATGCTACAAAAGAAAGAAAAGGACTTGTTTATACAGAGTACAAGTCCATGCTCACACTACTAAAATAGACTCACACACATAGGATTACTTTTACTCTTAAATGGCCTTAATAACCATTACCCACATTAATAGCCATTACTTGGTATTGATTACCCCATTAACTTTAGTAACCACTACCCATAATAATAGCCATTACTTGGTATTAATTACCCTATTAACTTGTATATGGTGGCTACATGTAACCCTAATTGTTATTAACACAAAAACAAGTTAAATATTATTCCTTGGGCCTCCATGGATGCCTTATTGGGCTGAAATTCTTGGGCTTTCCAAATGTCCTTAATTAAACCCAATATGGCTTCTTGAAGCTTCTTGGATTTGGACCTTGTGATTGGGCCTTCTTGTACTATTAATGGATCTTGGATCTCCTTAGGCTTTGAACTTGGATTCACATCATTCCCCCTTTCTTCAAAAGGATTTGTCCTCAAATCAGCTCCATCATCTTTATCACCTAAATCAAACAAAGACAAGTCACTAACATTAAATGTAGCACTAACATTGCCATACTCACTTGGAAGTTCTAGCTTGTAGGCATTGTTGTTGATGCGTTGAAGCACTTTAAAAGGACCATCTCCTTTTGGCATAAGCTTTGATTTCCTTTGGTTAGGAAATCTTTCCTTCCTCAAGTGCACCCACACCCAATCTCCGGGCTCAAAAATGACTTGCTTCCTCCCCTTCTTGTGTTGCTTTTCATATTGGAGTGTCTTCTTCTCAATGTTTGCACGCACCCTCTCATGCAAAGTCTTGATGAACTCAGCTTTTTGTTTCCCCTCTAGATTAGCTTTGTCCAATGGCAATGGTAGCAAATCTAATGGAGTCATTGGGTTGAATCCATACACAACTTTAAATGGTGAGCAATTTGTTGAACCATGCACACTCCTATTGTAAGCAAATTCCACATGTGGCAAACATTCTTCCCAATTCTTCAGATTTCTTTGGATGACAGCCCTCAAAAGTGTTGAAAGTGTCCTATTGACCACCTCCGTTTGTCCATCCGTTTGTGGATGACAAATTGTAGAATACAAAAGCTTTGTCCCCATCTTTCCCTAAAGAGTCTTCCAAAAGTGACTTAGGAATTTGACATCCCTATCACTCACAATGGTCCTTGGCACTCCATGTAGCCTAACAATCTCCTTGAAGAATAGATTGGCAATATGGGTTGCATCATCCGTCTTGTGACATGGAATGAAATGTGCCATTTTGCTAAACCTGTCCACAACAACAAAAATGGAATCTCTCCCTCCCTTGGACCTAGGTAATCCTAAAACAAAATCCATAGAAATGTCTACCCAAGGTTCATTTGGTATGGTAAGAGGTGTATACAAACCATAAGGCATTACTTTGGATTTGGCTTGTTTGCAAGTAATGCATTTCTCATAAATTCTCTTAACATCCCTTTTCATGTGTGGCCAAAAGAAATGGTCACCCAACACATCCAAAGTTTTCTTAATCCCAAAATGCCCCATTAAACCTCCGCTATGTGCCTCTCTCAGAAGTAACTCTCTTAAAGAACTTTATGGCACACACAATTTGTTTTCTCGAAAAAGAAAACCATCAAACTTATAGAACTTATCGAAACCCCCTTTCTCACATGCCCCATAAACATTAGAAAAATTAGGATCATTAGAATAAAGATCTTTGATGTATTCAAATCCTAATAATTTTGTATCAAGTTTAGAGATCAAGGCATACCTTCTTGACAATGCATCGGCCACCACATTTTCTTTCCCTTGCTTGTACTTAATGATGTACGGAAAGGATTCAATGAATTCCACCCATTTTGCATGTCTCTTGTTAAGCTTTCCTTGTCCTTTGAGATACTTCAAGGACTCATGGTCAGTGTGAATTATGAATTCTTTGTAACCAAGGTAATGCTGCCATGTCCTTAGAACTCTCACCAATGCATAGAACTCCTTGTCATATGTAGGGTAGTTTAGACTTGCTCCACTTAGCTTTTCGCTAAAGAATGCTATGGGCTTGCCTTCTTGCATCAAAACTCCTCCAATACCTATGCCACTTGCATCGCACTCAATCTCAAAAGGTTTAGTAAAATTTGGCAAAGATAACAAGGGTGCAGAACTTAATTTGTCTTTTAGCAAGTTAAAAGCCTCATCTTGTTCAATTCCCCACTTAAAACCAACATTCTTTTTGATGCATTCAGTTAAAGGTGCAGCTATGGTAGAAAATTTTTTAATGAACCTTCTATAAAAGCTAGCTAAACCATGAAAGCTTCTTGCATCACTTACACTTGTGGGTGTTGGCCATTCTCTAATTACTTTTACCTTTTCTTGATCAACATGAATGCCCTTGTCATTGACAATATATCCAAGAAAAGTAATTTCATTAGTGCAAAAACAGCATTTCTTTAGATTAGCATACAACTTCTCTTCTTTAAGCACATCAAAAACACAAGTCAAATGTTGTACATGCTCATCTAAATTTTTGCTATAAACCAAGATATCATCAAAATAGACAACAACAAATTTGCCTATGAATGCTCTTAAAACATGATTCATCAATCTCATGAAAGTGCTTGGTGCATTAGTTAAACCAAAAGGCATTACTAACCACTCATATAAACCATGTTTAGTTTTAAAAGCTATTTTCCATTCATCACCTTCTCTCATTCTAATTTGATGATAACCAGATTTCAAATCAATTTTTGAAAACAAATATGAACCATGCAATTCATCCAACATGTCATCTAGCCTAGGAATGGGATGTCTATACTTCACTGTGATTTTGTTGATGGCACGACAATCAACACACATCCTCCAAGTTCCATCTTTCTTAGGCACTAACAAGACGGGTACAACACATGGACTCATGCTTTCACGAACATAACCCTTCTCCATAAGCTCACTCACTTGCTTTTGGATTTCCTTGGTCTCCTCCAGATTACATCTATATGCTGGTCTATTTGGAATGCTTGCTCCGGGTATGAAATCAATTTGGTGCTCAATGCCTCTTTTAGGTGGCAAACCATTTAGAATTTCTTCTGGAAATAAATCTTCATAAACCTGCAAAAGATCAACAACAACACTAGGCAAACCATTGGTTATTTCATTAGAAATATGCAAAATCTCCTTGTACATAAGTGCAAGCATTTGTTGCCTCAAAAGCATAGCTTTCTTCACATCACTCATTTTTGCATAAACACTCATTTTTCTTTCATTTGAACCTTCCTTGTTTTCTCTCACCATGTGTTTCCCATTTTGGTCAAGAGAATTGGAATTTTTAGGTTCACTTATCTCACCTTTTTCTTTACTCTCAAAGGTTTCCCTTCCCAAAGAATTTCCCAATGAAGAACCCATTTCTTCATATTGTTGCTTGATGCTCATTTGGTCTTCAAAAATCTGTTTTGGGGTTAATGGTCCAAGGTTAAACCTTTTTCCATCCATAGTCAAAGTATACATATTTTTGAATCCATCATGATTAGCCCTTCTATCATATTGCCAAGGTCTCTCCAACAACATATGTCCGGCCAACATTGGTAACACATCACACAACACCTCATCCTTATATCTACCAATTTGAAAAGAAATTAGAACTTGCTTATTTACCTTCACAACTCCACTTTCATTAAGCCATTGCAACTTGTATGGTCTTGGGTGCTTGGTAGTAGGCAACTTCAATTTCTCCACTAGCAAAGTGCTTGCTACATTAGTACAACTTCCACTATCCACAATCATGTTGCACAACTTGTTAGAAATCAAACAATGAGTATGAAACAAATTTTCCCTTTGCTCCCTATGGACATCATGTTTATTTTGCAAACTCAATGTTCTTTGAACAACAAGATTATCTCCCTTAGCACATTCAACATCACTACAATCTTCTAAAGAAGGCATATCATCATCATTATCCCCCTCACTCTTCGATTCAATATCACCATCCCTTAGAATCATAGCTTTCTTATTTGGACATTCCCTAGCAATGTGCCCATGACCCAAACACTTAAAACATTTGATTCCCCTAGTTTGGGCTGGTTGATTCTCACCCTTTCCCTTATTACCCAAGTCAATTTTAGGTTTAGTTTCTTCCACTTTTGACTTATTAAAAGGTTTATCATCCTTTTTCCCCCAAGAAGTTTTCCAAGAAGAAGAAGAACCCACATTTGGTTTAGAATCATACCTCTTTCCTTTCAATTGCCTTTCCACTTTCATGGCCAAATTCACCATATCTTCAATCTCCACATAATGTTGCAAATCAACAACATCAGCAATGTTTTTGTTTAGCCCTCTCAAAAACCTTACCATGGTAGCTTCACGATCTTCTACCACATTTGCTCTAATCATAGCCTTCTCCATTTCTTTGTGATACTCCTCCACACTCATGGATCCTTGAATTAGAGTTTGTAACCTTTGATGAAGCTCTCTATAGTAGTGGCTTGGAACAAACCTCTTTCTCATGATTTGCTTCATTTCCCTCCAAGACTCCACGGGTCTTTCTCCATATCTACGTCTTTCCTTGCAAAATTAATCCCACCAAACAATTGCATAATCACTAAACTCAACAGCGGCAAGTTTTACCTTTTTCTCCTCTGAATAATTGTGACATTCGAAGATGAGTTCCACTTTCCTCTCCCATTCAAGGTACACATCTGGATCATTTCTTCCTTGGAATGAAGGAATCTTCATTTTGATGCTTCCAAGGTTACGATCAACATCATCTTTAGGACGTCCTCTCCTAGCTTGTCTCCTAGGATTGATTTGTTGTCCCACCAAGGTGACTTGATCATCATCCAATTCATCCTCTCCTTCATAGTCCTCTTGGTCAATTGGTGGACTTCTCCTTTCTTTAGGCTCTCCTTGTAATTGGTTAAGGATGCCATCATGCCTCTCCAATTTCTCATTGACTCCCGCCATCATGTTAAACATTCTTTCGAATTGTTGTTGCATAGCTTGAATCACATGATCATTTATAGAAGAAGAACTTGTGTCTTTTGACATGATTGTAAAACCTAAAATTTTAACAAAAGAAAATAGATAAAAAAACAATCTCACAACACTCCCTCACGTGTTTCACTCAAAATTGATGTATACCACTCGTGTTTACACTCAATTTTGGCTTTTTCTCTAATGATCTCACACTCTTGCCTTTTACCTCTCAAATTTGCCTTTTGATTTCTTAGTTGAACTAAGTTTCTCAATCAAACAAAATTCAAGAATGTAGTAATCAATGATAAAAAAAATAAGGTAGGCTAACAAGAAAATAATAAGGTAGGCTTAAAGAAAAGAACAATTTGTAACAAATAGGCTAATAGAATTGAAAAAAAAAAGATAGATTATCAAAGAACACAAAGAGACAGAATTATAAAGATAGATCTCAATGGAATATGAAGAGTCAATTTTTTTTTAATGTAAACTGAGATCTAACATAGGAATATCAAAGATAACATATACTTTTTTTTTTTATGGACGAATTTCTTTTTTTTTTTTGATATATGCACGAATTGAAAGGTATCACAAAAATCTCAAAGATAACAATTTTTTTTTTGATATCTGCAAACAAAATCTTGAGATAAGAAGAATAAAGATAAAAAAAATAACAAGAATAATAGATAGCAAGAAAGGTGCAAAATATAAGATGAACACAATATATTGAGAACTAAAAGATAGTTTTGGATACGCAAACCTCAATCTTGAGCCAATGCTCTGATACCACTTATGATGGGAATTGTAGGTTTCATCAATTAACTCCCCAATAGCAAGAATACTATGATAAGTTGAATTGAAAGAAAACTAGAAATTACCAATTTAATCCACAAATTCGGATCGTTCAAAGATTGAAGTAAGAAGATAGATGCTACTTAACCCCTTTACTAACAAGGATAATGATACTAAGATAGACTTTGAATTTCCTCTTATGCCACAAATAAGAAAATTTGATAAATAACAAGAAAACAAAGATTTAGATTTTGACACCATAAGCTAGAATAAAGCTTGATAAGTCACAAAGTTTATGCAAGAAATTAAAGACAAAATTCCTCACAATAAAACTCAAACAAAGTTATAATTCATATATCAAATTCCTTCATGCTACAAAAGAAAGAAAAGGACTTGTTTATATAGAGTACAAGTCCATGCTCACACTACTAAAATAGACTCACACACATAGGATTACTTTTACTCTTAAATGGCCTTAATAACCATTACCCACATTAATAGCCATTACTTGGTATTGATTACCCCATTAACTTTAGTAACCACTACCCATAATAATAGCCATTACTTGGTATTAATTACCCTATTAACTTGTATATGGTGGCTACATGTAACCCTAATTGTTATTAACACAAAAACAAGTTAAATATTATTCCTTGGGCCTCCATGGATGCCTTATTGGGCTGAAATTCTTGGGCTTTCCAAATGTCCTTAATTAAACCCAATATGGCTTCTTGAAGCTTCTTGGATTTGGACCTTGTGATTGGGCCTTCTTGTACTATTAATGGATCTTGGATCTCTTTAGGCTTTGAACTTGGATTCACATCAGGTTGATTCCACCGGTCCTGTTTTAACCAGAGCTTGGAATGTCACCTCCATATTCATAGTGCTATCATTATAGGCTCTGATTATGAGGTTTGAATCTATAAATTCTTCAACTTTCAAACCTAAGTTAGGCAAGATCTTCAATGGGCATACATTAATAGCAAAACCATTATCAACCTTTGCAAAGTTGGTTTTTTCCCTTTTACTTTAGTTGGGATAAATAGTGCTTTGTTATGATTTCTTCCTTCCAAAGGCAAGTCATCATCTGAGAAGGTTATCAGCTCGTGTTTCTTTTTTATAACCTTTGCTACCATAGCCTCGGGTGTGGCTGTTGTTTCAATGTTCATATTTGATAGAGCTTTCACCATAGCTCTTCTATGGCTACTTGAGTGCATCAGTAGTTCCCAAATATTGACATTTACCTTAGCATTCTTCATTTTTTCCAAAATTAGATCCTCCTTTTCCCATTCTTTTGCATCATCCGTCTCTTCTCTTTCTACAACTCTCTCAATCTTCTTTTCTATTGTCTTATATAATTCCTGTCACTTCTAGTGACATGATTCACTTTGGGGTCATCGCTCCACACATCTAGACCAGCAGGACTCTCTTTATTAGAGTCATACCAAATGTCTACAACTTTAATGATTCTGTCCCTCTTTCCATCCTTCCATACTTCTACTATGCACATTTCCTTTCTCTCCATGCTAAGCATTCCTAGATGTGCTCTCAGTAATTGCTCAATCCCCTGTTCAGGAATAAAAGACTCCTCATACTCTTTTTCCATTGGCCCATCACCAAATTCTTCACTCTTTCTTGAGGGTACAATCCCCTCAAGAGGTATATCATTGGAATCAGGATTTGAATAGAACACCTTATAATCAAATTTGTCTGAGGGCTGCCCTAATAAATCCTTAACTCTTGGCTGTTTTGGGATTTTGGATTCTTTCTCATTATTAAACTCATCACCCTATCCTGAGGGCACAATTGCTTCAAAGGGAATATCAACATATGGTAGCTTTGAATGGAACACCTTATAGTCAAATTTCCTTGACGGCTGCCCTCATAAATCCTCAAATCCTTTAGAGGCATTAAGAGATTCTCCATTAGCTGTAGGGTTTAGGTTTTCAAAGGAGTTCAGTACTTCTTCTTTGCACACTCTTGAGTTAATTATCATGGTGGCCAACAGTAGGACATTTTGATAGTCAGGGAAAGGATTATTTCTAGTGTTTGGGTTAGAGTTAGATTTTTTAGGGTCTGTGATTTTTTTAGAGTCTATTAGGTTTTGGATCTCGTGTTTGAGGCGAATAAATGTGTCTATAGAGTGGCTAGCTACTTGGTGAAACTTACAGTAGCTATTGGGGTTGTAGCCTAGGACATTTGGGTTCGGTGGTTTAGAGAAGGTTAAGGGTCAGAGTGAGCCTCTTTGGATCAATTTTTCTAGGACTTTGGAGAGTGGTTGGTTGAAGTTGGAGAATCTCTAGGGTTGCTGAACTGCACGCACCTCCATAGCTCGGCTAGTACTTCCTTGTTATGTGCCCCTGGTTGGGTAGTTTTGGGTTCTAGTGCCTCTAAAGCTTTTTTTTCTTATCATTCTCAATCTCTTCTGCTTGTAGACCATCATCATACAAGTCTATGAAAGTTTTGGAGTTCATCATCTGCAACCTCTTGACCAAATTAAGTGACACATTTTGAACTATCATCCTAACGTAATCGTTCTCGGCTAGTTTATTCTCCATCAACCTAGCTTTATTCATGAATTTGGTAAGGAAATTAGAGAAAGATTCATTGGGTTTCTGCTTTGTCAATTCTAGATCTTTGATGGACACTTTGAACTGGGTGTTATAATTATATTATCTTAAAAAGGTAGTATACAGTTCTTTCCAGTTAGCCCTAATAGACTTTTCCAACCCATGATACCAGTTTACAACCATTCCCTCTAAAGACAATACAAATAACCTAGTGATCACTTCTAATGGGGCCTTAGTAGTGCTCATAGTTGTTGTGTATTGAATGAGATGAATCCTAGGATCTCCAGTTCCATTAAACTTCTACAGCTCAGGTATTTAAAACTTCTCAAGTAGCTTATTACCCTCCATTAGCAGCATATCATCAAAGTCAAATGAATATCCCATGCCTTTTCCTTTAACCAACTCTTCCGTCTAGGATATTTTCTAGGTCAATGCTTGCATTTGCTTGGACTTATGGTCTTATACCAATTCAAGTGATTCTCTCTTTGCCTTTTCTACTATGTAGTTCTTAACATCCTCCGGCTTCACATTGATAGCAAGTTGGTTTCTAGCAATAGGTTGCCCCCAACATTGTTGGCAGCAGGTGGAGCATCTGCAGCAAGTGGGATAGTTGCAGCAGTAGGTGGCTGATCAATTACAGGTGGTGGTATGATAGCAGTAGCATGTTGCATCAATCCAGATAAAGTCTGTCTTAGTTCATCTTGCATCATAGCCCTCATGTCATCCATCAGAGCTCTCTTGTTGTCTTCTAAGGTCTAGTTCCCTTGCTATTGTTCCATGTGTTCAAATTCAGGTGAAATTGGTTCAACTTCCAAGTAAAGTGGGTTGATAGGGCTTCTTTCCAGTCTATCCAATTTGTTTAGGATTTCCTTTGCTAAGGCTTTAGGACTTTGACTCGTTCTTCTTAGTCTGCCACCTCATCATCCTCAAATATAAAGAGACTCTGATGTGTCTATAATGGCTGCAAAACAAGGTGTTAGTATAATGAATGAGATGCATGTATGCATGTATGCGTAATGCATGTTCTGTGCAACTAGTAGTAAGTAGCAAGTATCAATCAAGTGTATAATATACATCCTTCCAACCTTATTCCTCCCACACATGTGTTTAATATTGAGTCTCTTGTCTTAGGATTTTTTTGTCTTGGTCTTAATATCAATGGGGGATATCAGGGATCAACGTGCATGCCAGATCTCTCTTAAAGTAGTAAAGCCTATAAACAACTTTTATAGTATAAAGGTCTAACCCAATCTTTATTACCCCAAAGGGGCTTTAAAAGTATGGGCCTGGGCTTTTATAGATAGAAATACCTTAGGGTAATAAGCACAGAAACATCATTTCTAAGTATAAAGGTCTAGCTCAATCTTTATTACCCTAAGAGGCTTCAAAAGTATGGGTCTGGGCTTTTATAGATAGAAGTACCTCATGGCAAAAAATCATACAAGCAATTTTTGGTAGATCCTAGGGGAAGTAACTAAGCCATTATATATGGTTAACGTTCGATAAAAAGGTTAAGGTTCCCTTAGCAAGATGCCCTCCTTTAAGACTTAAGTTACAAGCCAAGGTCAGAGGGGCTCGACATCCTTTGCAAACTCGAGAGAAGACTATCCCACTTTAGGAATTGGGTTACAGACTCTGATCAGATGAGCCTAGTAATCTCTCTTGAACCGAGTTAAGGCTAAGAGTGACAATTAGCCAATTTATAACTCCATGAAGCTAGTGGAATCATGGAATCATAAACCAACGCCATCGGTTTAATAGGGACATGCAGAATGAATGCAAAGAATAAAATAATAATCAATAAAATAATCCTAAATAACACAAGTAGAATCAGTATCTCTTATCCCCAATGAAGTCACCATTATAGACGGCGGGATTTAGCGCACATCCAAGATTTTAACAACTGTGACATTGTTTAGGTTTAAGGCCCTAAAGAACACATTAACTATTATCACAAAGACATGGTGTGGAGATGAGGAATTGCCACCTAAGATAATAATTAGGACAAATCAAAAGGTGGTACTCAATTCTTTAAAAGAATGCTAACACTATAACCAGGAGATTTTGGGAACGGAATACTAACTTATTTTAATCTTGTGTTCATTTAAAATTACTTTATTAATTACTATCTTATTCTCTATTTACATACAATGTTATTAAACCCTAATTAAACATCCATCTAACCCAAAAGCAAACTAGTCATAAAATTGCATGTAAAAAATGAATACAAAAGGTAGTGTCCCTAAATTTAAATAAGGTTAATTTTATTAAAGTTAGCTAATTCTACATATTTTTATTTACAAGTGAATTGGACTAAAGAAAGACCTACATTTTTAATTAATTTTAGTAAACTTAAGTCTATTTATTTTAATTTAACTAAAGAAATGGGCTTATAGTCTATAAATTTTAAGAAAAGGAATTAATTAGTGGGACTAATTCTAACCTAATTTTCATTTAAATGAAAAAATGGTCCTAAGTCTATTTGTTTTAAAAGAATGGAATAAATTAGTGGGCTAAAGTCTAAATTAATCTTATATATTAAAAGTGGGCCTAAATATAATTTAACCTAAATGGGCTTAAATTGATTTCAATTAATTAAAATCTAAAAACCTTTTTAAGCCTATTTATTAAGTGGTTTTGATCCTAACATGGGCTTGGGGCCCAAAGCACTAAAAGATCCAAAAGCAAAACCTAAACAAAAATCATAATAAAGTTAGATCAAACACAGGATTTATGTGGTATTCTAAAAAACCCTAAATCAATTTACATGCAACCCTAAATTAATCTACTACCATTATTAATTTTAATTGAATTTTACCTAATTGAACCTAAATTACTAATTAATTTTTATGTAGAAAATATAAAATTCCACTATTTCCCACTATTGGGGCTATTATAAACTACTATGCATAAATTAAAATTAAATTAATTATAAAACAAGCAAATTAAAAGAATGCAAAAATCATAAATCCCAAATCCTACAGGGTTTTACAGATCTTAATCCATGGCATTCCATGGATTCTTCCAATGGTCACTGCCAAAATCTCATATCTCCAACCTCATCTTCAGAGTACCACAGGACATCGATAAAAAAAAAATTTAATTAGCAATGCATCAAATCAAAATACAACAAAAAGATCAAATCAAAATAAAAAGAGGAAAAAAAAAAGAAGAATAGAAGATGTTGTGCAAATGCTACTTGAATGCCCCTCAGATTGGGATTATCATCATTTTGAGATTGACTCCATAGTTTGTTTTCTTGATTCTCTGGACTTTAAAAGCAAAGAACGTATGTATTTTTTCTCTTTTTTTTTGCAGTTTTTCATCTTTAGGGTTTTCTTGCAGCTATTTTTTTCACAGACTCTCTCCACTTCTCCTTTTTTTCTCTCTCTAGCCCCCTTCTGGCTTTTAAAGCCAGACTCAACCACTTCAGTTCCTATGATTACACAGGGAAATTGCGTGATAGTTGGGAGCAAGATCAAGAGACTAGTCTGCATTTTATTTTTTTGAATTTTTAAAATCATGATAATGAGATGATAAGCGATAAGATTTTGAAAAATTAAAAAATCCTGGACCAATAAAAAAAATAAAAATGACAAAATAAACGTAAAAATCTCTTTATATCGAAAATCAGTAATGTCGTCCGATAAAATTTTTTTAATTAAATTACAAAAAGGTCTTTGGAAGTTTCTAATTTATGTAATCAAATCCTTAAAAAAATCAATTTTGTAATTAAATCTACAAAACATTGAAATTTAATCCTTTAAATAGTGAAATTAAACACCAGAGATCAATTATCAATTAGATTTTCATCTTAGGGGCTTTCGTCGCATGCATGCATAATTGCATCCCAAAATTGAGTGCTTACATATACCCTTCGTACCTTTCCCAAGTTTGCTAGAAATCTCTGCTATAAACACACCAAACCTAAATGCAGTAACCCAGACACTCAACCTACCTCCATCAAGTAAAGAAGCAACGATTCAGAACATCCAAACCCATATGCTCTTGATGCAACCACAGTTTAATGCCTTGATTCAAGGTAGTAATCCTAGAATAGCTCATCCAGAGAATAATGTAGCAACACTAGTAGTAGCTCCAAATGTACCTGGTGGAAGTAAATAAGGTCATAAAGCTCTAGAAGGGGAATCTAGCACAACCATCCTGACCCTAGATGATTTAAAGATGGCTCAAAAAGTTGAAGTGGTTATGCAAAAGCTCATACTAGACCAAGGAAGAAAGATGAGTGCGTTCTGGAAGGAAAGACACCATTTATGAGTAGAATAATTAGGACGGAGATCCCAACTAAGTTCAAAATGCCTCAGTTAGACCAATTTGATGGACCGGTGATCCGATCAACTATATATCCTCGTCCAGGACCATGTTACTGCTTTAAAATATAAATGACGAAATCATATGCAGAGTCTTTCCTAGTACACTTACCAAGAATGCTCAAAAGTAGTTCCACCGACTTTCTGAGAATTCTATTTCATCCTTTGAGGAATTAGCTAAGAAATTTTGAACTTGATTTATCACTAATGTTCCTCTTACCAAAAACATTAATGATCATTGAATATGTAGAGAAGAGGCTATAGAGTCATTAAGAAGTTACTTGAATAGATTTAACAAGGTAGCTATGCAAATCGAGAATTTAATTTATGAAGTAGCCATAGAAGCCTTGAAGAATGGGACTCGGCTGGGAAAACTCAAAGATAAGATCATGACCAAAGAACCTATCACCTTTGCCAAGGTAATGACTATGGCAATAAAGATAAAAAAAATGGACGAAGATAGGAGGATGCATTAGGATGATGAGAAAGCACCTACAAAAAAAGATGAAAGGTCAGAACCAATAAGGCCTAGATTTTAGTGAATGACCTTTAAAAACTCAATGGAAGGATTCAAAAGGGAAGCAGAGAGCTACACACAACTAAACACCTCTAGATCCAAAATCCTTATATGGATCAGAGAGAGTGGGTTAGGCATAACACTAACTAGAAGATTAAGTCCAACCAAGAGAGCCATGCAAGATAGGAGGTTCTACTATCAATGCCATCGGGACTATTGACATGAGACTGAGGCATACCGAGAATTGAAGAATGCTATAGAAAAGTTAATACATAATGGGAAACTCGACAACTCCATTGACATAACTAGAAGGAATCGAGAGCCAGATGATCAGGACAAAGATAAGCCAGAGCAAACGAAAGCTTGGAATGAAGTAGCCAGAGTCATTAATATGATTATTAGAGGAGAAGCAACTAAAAAGCTTAAGAGAACTCAGAAGGAAGAATGCCTTACCTCTAAAAAGAAACAGACCATCACATTTGGTTCGGAAGATGGGAAACACATTCAATATCCTCACAATGATGCTTTTTATGGCAAGTGCTTTCATCAATAATTACTTAGTAAAAAGATTGCTAATTGATGATGGACATGCTATCAATGCACTCTATTGGAATGCTTATAAGACAATGGGAGGTTTCGTCATTAATTTGAAAGCTATTCGGAATCCTATTACAAGCTTTTTTGATAGAACCACACAACTAATGGGACTAGTGGAGCTAATATTAGAATTTGGCAACCGAGATATTGGAGATGTGAAAGCTATCAAAGCTCTATTTAATATGGTAAATCTTCCTCTTATATACAATGACATTATAGGCTGGCCAATCCTTTATGAAATTGATGCACCACGAGCATCATGCGTTTGACCATGAAGATTCCTCTGAAAGGCTGGGTCATAATAATTCATGAAGATCAGCATATGGCTAGACAATGCTATCAGCTGGCTGTCAAACCCCAGATGGAAGCATTCCCTTGAGAATCCTTAAAAATTAAGAAATAAGGAGCCAATCCTGAGCCAGTTGATCAAGTTTAGACTTTACAAATTGCTAAGAAAAAGATAAGTCAAAATTGGCAATGAGCTTGATTACGAAGTCAAAAGTGAAATAAGCAAGGTCCTCATCAAACATTCGGGCAGCTTTGCCTCTAAAGCATTTGAGATCATTAGGGTAGCTCCTTAGATTGCCTTGCATAGTCTGAACATAAACCCATAGTTAAACCTATTGTTCACATATAAGAGGTAGAAGGTGATTATTGAGGAAACAAATAAATTGCTAGAAGCCAGATTCATTAAAGAAGTGGCAAACTCAAAATGAGTAGCTAATGTGGTGCTAGTGAAAAAGTCAAATGGAAAGTACATAATGTGTGTGGACTATACTGATCTCAACAAAACATACCCAAAAGACATCTATCTGTTACCAATAATAGATTAGCTAGTAGACTCGACTATTTGTCATAACTTGTATAGCTTTGTGGATGTTGCTCAAGGGTACCATTAGATCTCAATGAAGAAGGAAGATCAGGAGAAAACATCATTTAAAACTCACAAAGGCCTTTATTGCTACAAGGTTATGCCCTTTGGACTAAAGAATGTTGAATCAACATACCAAAGGCTGATGAACCATATGTTCCAAGATCAAATTAGGAAAAATGTAGAAGTATACATAGATGACATCATTGTTAAGAGCCAGCATATAGAGCAGCATTCTGAGGATCTTGATCAAATCCTTTGAATACTGGATCAATACCAAATCAAGCTTCATCTGGAGAAGTGTGTCTTTAGGGTAAAAGTAGGAAAATTATTAGGATTCATAATATCCCATAGAGGGATTGAAGCCAATGTTGAAAAAATGGAGGCCATATTGAAAATGAAAGCTCCAACATCATTAAATGAGCTCTAGAAGTTGAATGGCTGAATAACAGCCTTGGGGTATATCATCTTCTGCTCAGCCAAATGGTGTCTACATTATTCCAAACCCTAAAAAACTCCAAGAAGTTTGTATGGAATGAAGAAAGTTAGGCTACCTTTGAAGACATAAAAAAGTTCCTATCTTCACCACCTTTGGTTAGCAGGCCAATCCTTGGAGAGGTTTTCTACCTGTATCTCTTTGTCGGTCAGGAATCAACTACATTAGTACTGGTTAGAAAAAAAGGAAGCCAGTAGAATCCAGTGTACTATATTAGTAAAATACTTAGAGGTTCAAAAGTCTGGTATCCCAAACTGAATAAGTTAGCTATGATCGTCGTACATACATCTCAGAAGCTCAGACATTATTTTTAGGCTCACTCAATCATTGTAAGATCTAACTTCCCATTAAGGAAAATCTTATAAAGACTAAAAACATCTAGTGGATTGGTCAAATGGTCGGTATTGGTTAGAGAATTTGATGTCAATTATGAACCTCAGTAGCAAATCAAAGCCCAAACCTTAGCAAATTTTGTGCAAGAGATGACAGTGAAAGACTTTGTCCCTTTTGAATTCCTGGAGTGGAAGTTATACATATATGGAGCCTCATCCATCTAAGGATTCGGTACTGGAATAATTTTTAAAGGGCCAAATAAATTCATAATCAGATATGCAATTCAAATAAAATACAAAGCCACTAATAATGCAGCCGAGTATGAAGCACTCATCACAGGACTAAAGTTAGCTATAGAAGTTAGAACTGAGCATCTCAAAATATACTCTAATTCACAACTAGTGGTCAACCAAATCAAAGGAAAATACCAGATCAAGGAGCCAAACATCGTTAAGTACATAGAGAAAGTCAGACAACTCCTAAAGAAGCTTCAGTAGGATCGGGCACAATGGAAAATCATTCAAATTCCTAAAAGTGAAAACTTAAAGGCATACTTACTAGCCAAATCAATAGTAGAAGATAGTCAAACATTCAAAGAGCTTGAGCTAACTGAGGAGTTAATGAAGTCAACCATTGAGGAGGTAGAGATCATGGATTTTTAAGAAGTGGCAAAATGGATGAAGCCAATCAATCAGTATCTTGAACATGGAGTGCTCGCACAAGGTAGGTTGAAGGCTCAAAAATTAAAGATAAAAGTTGCACATTACTTTATTGTCACAACCCAAAACAGGGGCCATGACCGGCGCTAGGGAACAGGAATTCTTTCGAATCCGGAACCCGTAGTAAGCCTTAAAAAAAATATAAAAACATGCAATAATAATAAAATAAATAAATATCTTGCAGTGGAAATTAAATCTCATAAATAAAATAATAATCCAATAACTCTTTAATAACACAAGTCCATCTCATATATATAAAATCTTTTAATACAAATTCTCGGTTCAAACTTTTAAAATTTAAATCTCAAACATATATAATATATACAGCTCATTAAAACAACTACTACAGTGTTTAGAGTACAAAATAAAACTTAAATAAGCAGTTTACACAATAAAGCCGATGCGAAAGAAATCCGACGTAAAGGTCTGCTACTGAGGTCTGAAGACGAAGACTCTCCTGAAAATATCAACAGAGGGGAGTCAGACCTCACTGAGTGAATTGCTATAATATATATACATGCATAACTAAATGACAAATACAAACACTCAATAGTATATATAATAAATATATATACAGGCAAATACACACAGATGCAGCAAAAATCATTTTATATAATACTAAAAATAATAGCCGTTTATGAAGGATCAAATAGAACGCTAAATGATCACAACCTCAAATAGTATTAGACAACACTCTAGCTATATAGGCTCACTTATTCCATTTAGACAGTAGACTGGCCATGAGACACTAAGTCAACCGAGCTCCAACAGTTTAACTGTCAGTGTGATCGGCCTCGATACACTTGGTCAACTGAGCTCCAATAATCACACTCTCAAATCACATCTCACATCATTTCGGTACGTACTCGGTTCTAGTGCTACCCACTAGGTAGTACGTTCTATTGATATCCTTCATTTAAAATAAACCCATACATTTATAAAATAAATGATGCTTGACATTAATTAAAATGAAAATATAAACCATATATATACTAGAAATATACCAAAAATAAACCAAGTATATTTTGAGTATATATATGTTAAACAAATCCAATTCAATTATAAAATAAACCAAAATAAACCATATATATTCTTAAAAACATTTTAGGTATAAATCAAGAATAATACATGCATTTAATTTAAAATATACCAAAAATATACTAAAATATACCTAAAATATACTTAAGTGTTTATTAAATCATTTATGAAAAATTCATAAAATTTAAACATACATTTCTAAAAATATGCATCCTAATACACATATATATAAAATAATAACTCATAGTTGTGCACTCCACGAGACGGGTCTGACGGGCTTGATCTACTAGGCCTCGGTCTTGGCGCAACTAAACAAATAAACGATAGCCCGAAATTAGAATAAATCTAATGAAATTCTAGAGACTCGATCTAAAATACCGGACACAGACTAGGAATAGGGATTTGATCGAATGTCACGTTTTACGATAATTCTATTAAAAATTCGATAGAACTTTCCTTGTAAAATGGACATCTCTTTACTTAGAAAGTAGAGCCGGTCCTGTAAAGAAACACATTTCGAGAATATACAGTCACATAACCCCTCAGTCGGACTCTCAAACTACGATTTTACCGACCGAGGTTCACAATTCACGAGGTATACACAAAATACATTAAAATTCCAAAAATACCCTATATATATCAAAATATAGCAATTTAGGTATTTAAACACTAAAAATAATTATTTTACCGATAATTACATAAAAATCCTAATTTTAATAAAATATTATTAAAAATCAATAATTCTCGATAAATTCACAAATATTAACCAAAATTCATTTTATAAATCCAAATTACATAATTAGCCCAAAAACATATTAAAAATCATTAGAAACTCATTTATTTACAAAAATAGTATATTATACATAATTTGAAAATAATTTTTGAAAAATAGTTTTAATTAGTTAAAAATACTAAATATTTTGTAAAAATAATTTTTTTACCTGAAATAATTATTATAACCAATTAAAGAACCAATTTATTACCAAATTACCAAAATACCACTAATATATATAAATTCACATGATATACAATAATTATTCAAAAATTCACTAAAAATTATACAATTTCTCAAAAATTAATTTCTCAACATATAATTCAATAAAATTAATAATTATACTCAATTAACCAATTAATCTTAACAAAATACTTATTTAACCTAATTTTCTAAAATTCACCTAAACTAAATAAATTCATAATAATTACACAAAAATCAAAAAAATTAAAAATTAAATTCTAAAATTAATTTAAACCTCTATAAACACCATAAATCACAATTTCACAAATTATTTAATTAATTTACGAAAACTAGAAAATATTAATAAAATAATAAAAAATTCACAAAATTCAAAATAAATTCCAAAATTTCTACAAAAATTACAGGATGTATATTGAGCTATTAGGAGAAACTTTTGTAAAGGAATTAAGCTTGAATCATCAAGATTGAAGTTCAAAAAAATAAAGAAACCAAAAATGGCCGAATTGGAAAAATTGCTCACCATCAAAATCTAGACCAAAACAAATGAAACCAAGCTTAGAAATGCACTCATTGGAGTTCAAGGAAGAGAATGAGACCGGCGGTGTCCAATTTGATGACCGAAATCGAGGTGAACGATAGTGAGGTTGAATTTTGATATTTCGGCAAAAATCAAGCCAAACAGCACCGGAGAAGAAGGTGGCAAGCGGTGGAGTAAGCTGGAAATGGTGGTGGCACGTCGGGAAGCACAGTGACTATGAGGGAACGGGATTTGCAGTGGTGAGAGGGGAGAAAGGGACGTTGGGCGTGAGGGTGGGGTGAGTGGCACGTTTTATATATATATGCAAAATATAATCATGCATGGAATCAAACAATTTAATAAAATGGACTAACGTAAATAAATAAATATTTATTTAGGTTTTATTTTTCCAAAAATGTAAATCTCGGGAAAATTTTACGTAGAAAACTTAAAATAATTAAAAATAACTATAATAATTAACAAACTAACTAAATAGTCAAATATATTTATTAAAATTATTAATACTGCATATCTCGATGTAGTTTAAAAATATATAAAATCTCGGGATATTACATCTATACATAATGGGGAGCTCTACAGAAGGTCCCTATCACATCCATGGTCCAAGTGCATATCACCAGAGGACGAAAATTATGTATTTAGAGAAATTCATGAAAGATTTATAGAGCTCATGAGTCTCATCATTCATTGATAAAAAAAGCATTTCTCCAAGGTTAATATTGGCCCACTATGTCTCGAGATGCTCAGAAACTAGTTCAGGAATGCCATATGTGTTAACAGTTTGCTTGCCTCAGCCACAAGCCTTTTAATATTCAACATCCAATTAGGAGTCCTTGGCCTCTTGCAATATGGGGAATGGATATCTTAGGTTGAAGCTATCCCAACCATCAAAGAAGCCCAAATTTAACACTTTTCTAGAAGGAAATTATCTGCAGATTTGGCATACCACACACCTTGATAACAGATAATGGGAAGCAATTTGAAAATGAGAGATTCAGAAGGTTATGTTATGATCTTAATATAAAGCTCCGATTTACTTCAATAGCTCATCCATAAATAAATGGCTAGACAGAGGTCACCAACAGGATCATTATACAAGGTCTAAATAAGAGATTAGATGAAAAGAAGGGAAATTGGGTTAAACAATGTCATTTGGGTGTATAGAACAACACCCAAAACCTCCACAGGAGAAAAAACTTTTAGATTGACTTATAAGATGGATGCTATAATCCTGGAGGAAATTGGGTCAGTGAACTATTGGGTAACTGAAGATCTGGATCAGGAGGTCAACAACATCAATGCTTAATTATGCCTAGATCTACTTGAAGAAAGGAGAAAATAAGCATCCATTGTAGTAGAAGCTCAGAGGTAGAAGATCAAGGAATATCATAATAAACATGTCCGGCCATAGAAATTTCAAGTTGGAGATTAGGTACTCAGAAGGGGCTGACATTGGTAAAGGCAACTCTGGAACAGGCTAGGTCGAACCTAATTGGGAAAGCCCTTACCAAGTCATTGAAAAAATGACTAAAGGGGCATACAAGATCAAAGATAAGTAAGGAAAAGAGCTACCTTAATAATGGAACTCAGACAGTCTCAAAAAATACTATTAATGAATGTATTCAGAGTTTGGCAAGTTATGAGAAATAAAATACTGCCTTTATCATTCAAAATGTTACATTACATCAGAAGGAAAATTTTCACCATGTAGTTTATAAATTAGCCTCAAACCCATGATGCATAATCCCATAATTGGGAGAAAGTTCAGCATCATTCGAAGTATAATATTCGGGTAATGAAGTGGATTTGGCACTAGAAGAAGTAGCTCCACTAATGGATTTATCTTGAATGGCTTGCGGATCCTTTGGAGCAGACTTAGTGGCAGCATCTTCCTCAACAGCTAGCCATGCCAGATCATTTGAAGTTATCTTCTCCAAATCAGAAAAATCCAAATCCAGATGCTGAGTCGACAATACCCTTTGACACTTGAATTTATAGGCCTTAAGAAATCCCTTCACCATCTTCTGGTAAGTCTTCATATTATTTCCTTAGGATTTCCTCTTATTGTCCAATTCTTATTTTAAAGTTTCAAGCTCGGCATCCTGCGTCTCGATCCTTAATGCAAGCTAAGCTTATGAATGCTCAAGCTCTTAGATCTTCTTCAAACTCGCCTCAGTTTCTGACTTGGACTTTGCACATCAGTCTTGGCAAGCTTCGGTACATGCTTTGCAGAATCCAACTTCTTCTCATAGTCAATTACAATGGTACCAACCTCGGCCTTTTTGATGTTATACTCACTATGGAGGATGAAATTATTATCCTTCACTAGTAGCAACCCTTGAACCATCTGACAGACAAGTAGGGAAAGATCGAAAAGAGAAACACCCATGGAAAGTGATTATAGTTGAGATCAGGCAAGTTACCTTTAAAGCATGGGTAATCAAAGAATTGAACAGCTCACTACTTCCCTCTTCTTGCCATCTTTGGATGTCATCCAACAACTACAAAGTCTCAGCGTAGTGATCCCTAACTTAAGGATTAGAGACGCTTAGGGGTTTTATCTTTGATAAAATCCATCTTCTCGGATCTGGGCATCTGAAAAGTTTTGGCCATTTAATGAACACCTCTTCATCAATTTATTCCTCAGCATCTAACTCCTTTCTTTAGGAGCATATTTTGGGAAGTTCATATGTTTCTTTTTAAGTAGCAACAAGCATGATTTTTTCTTTATCACTCAGACATGGATCAAAGCGAGCCTCTAAGACCTCTACTTCTTGGACAAGTTGATCAGTTTGAGGTGCCACTTGCTCTTCTAGTTCTTTATCTGAAAGGATTTTGTTTGTAAAAGCAAAATAGTCAACCATTTACAAATGAAGAAGAAAAAAGTCAGAATATACCTTTAGAATCTTAAAACTTACCACTAACATCTATATCCCTAAGGCAAACTCTCTGAAGGTATCTTTAAGATAGATTCTTAGCAGATATGTCATCGACTATACTCTGAATATGCAGTCTCAGCACCAATTCAATATCTTCTTTGCGTAACCTCGGGGGACGGTTCACCTTCTGGTAATTGTTAGTCCACATCTACTGGATATTGATAAAATTCGATGGATGCTCAACTATGAAAAATCTATGCCTCCATTTCTTATAAAGGTCTAAAAGCTTAATGAAAATGCTATGGTTTAGAACAATTGATAATCAGCTCCCCCTTTTCTTATTCAAACTATACATATACCGGAGAATGTCTAGGTTTAGCTCTCTACCCTCCATATGCATCAACTCTATATACCCAATCAAGATCTAAAGTTGGTCGGGGGCTATGTTGTATCTATTCAAGAAGTTCCTAACAAAAGGATCTAAGGGAAATTTCAACCTCCCTTCTAATTGATCAAATTACATGAATAGTTTCTGCCAATCTAAAAGAGGTGTGTGAGCCTTGAAATTTTTGTCTATAGTGTGCAGTACATAATTATGAGGAATGCTAAAGTGTCTTCTATACCATTTAAGCATATCGTCATCAATCCTAGATGTAAAAAGATTTGAACTAACTTGCTCTCATGGAGCCATAAAAGCTTATGGAGAAGAAATAAAAACAATTAGAGAGAAAAAATCTTCGCCTGGGCAAATTGAGAGTTTTTATGAAGAAGTGTTGAGATTGTAGCAGTAGAAAGGCATTGGCAAGCAGGAGAGTAGACGAAAAATTAGCAAAGATGAAAAACATAAGAAAATCCAAAGTGTGAACTAAGCAGGAAGATACATTATTTAAAAGGGACATGAAGGTTCTGGAATGATGACTAATACCCTCACAGTTATTCACATCCCTCTCATGCAGTATCAAGGGTATTTTTGGGCATAAAAAAGCCCATTAACCTAGCAATTATCATTATAGCAATAAAAACATCTCATCTTTTAACACATGAATAGGCGTGATAGTTATATATTTTAAATTTCAAAGGAATATCAAAAGGTATGATGATTGACAATCTCGCTTATCCTGCTGCTAGTTGTCCTCATCTTCTCATCTATAGTCGGGCCATGCTTTTAATGCACTGAGCATTTAAGTACAGTGACTGAAGCTGGCACCCTTAGGTCGCTTCGATAATACTGAGGTTTAGAAGACTCAAGTTGCTTCTATAGTACTAAGTATCTAAAACTCCAATGATGATTGGTTCCATCAGGACATTTCTATAATATTGATGGATTAATCCCTTGGGATGCTTCATAAACATTAAGCATCTATAAGTCCAAGCTTGCATATTCATGCTTTAATGTTCAGGCATTGTAATCTCAAGACTCGATACTGAGCATCATCCCTTTTCTGTGACTGAGGTTGGCTACCTCACTTCACCCTTCAACATTCGATGCATTCATGCATAGTATCTTTATTTTGAGATACTCGACATCCGTCCCAACAATTCTACTTCGATCTTAACTCATCGAACATAAATATTTGAACATACTTTCGGGGGGGGGGGGGGGAGGGGGACTCTTGATACCCCATATGCATATTCCTATTATATTAAGGGTTTTAGTTTTCCTAAACAAGGTTACTTGCAGAGGAAGAAGGTCCAATCCAAATAGGAAAAGGGTCTCTAGTTAAGAAGACTCTAGGATATGAAGAAAGAATCTCCAAATAGGCACAACTTCTGCATTAAAGAGGAATCCTATTCCTCTCAGGTTTAAGCATCGCTATCCTTATAAATAAGTCTTTGTGTCCCTCATTCTCAATCATCTTATTCTCCTTGCTCTCTTTATCTCTCTAAACTCTCTCTCTATTTTCTAACTTAGGCATCAGAGGGTTTGTGGGAATCCTCCTTACTTCTCATATTGCTCTTTGTTGATCCTTTATAAAGCTTAGACTCAAAGGTTTCAAAAGTAAATTATCAATATGTAGTTAAAAAAAAGATTTGCATCAATTTGAGTGATTAAACAAGTTAGAGAACAAAAGTCCACATCTCATTTTCCAATTCAAAGTAGTGAAATGGGATCTAAAAAACATGTATTCATATTTTTTTTAATTATGTATGATACTAATATAAGTTATAAACTTAAATAAAATTTACTTTTTCATTTTATAAAAAAAATGAAAATAAAGAAATTAACTATGACACATTCACTAAAAAAAATTCTGTAGTAACCTATCACAAAAATTTTATGATGTTATTGAATTTTCTAATTTTTCAAATCACTATTTCTATTTAAAAATAAAAAAATATTTGTGGCAAAATTAACTAATGCTAAGAAAATTAAAGTTTTTCCTAATTAATAATAATAATTATTAAATAAACTTTCATTAACATTCGATAATGTATAATGTTTGAATTTTACAATAAATAAACTAGAAAAAATGAATATATAGTTAACTTTCATGTATTTAAAAAATTTATAGGACATAATTACTTATATATACTTTTCATTTTTTACATTTATTTCTATTATATATTTCAATTTTCATTTAAAAATTATTATATATATCATTCAATGATCATATTAAAATAATAGAACAACTTACTCAACTAAACATTGTATTGCTCGATAAAAATGTTAGAACAACAGACGATAAAAATAATAATAATAACAAAAATTATAAGTTTCCTTCATAAAAATTTCTAATGTACACATAGTTTATTTGTATTTTTCAATGATATTTTCAATTAGAACTTTGACAGAAATACGCAATATATTCATATGACTAATTTAATGAATAAGTTAGCAAATGTAAGGATTATGGATATTGACAACATTAATGTTTATCTAATTCGTATCAACAATCAACTACAAAAAATAAGTGAAAGTATATTAAATGAAAAAGCTATGTGTGTTGTTTTATGAACTTTGTAATCAAATTAGGTGTTTATATTTTATGCAATCTGAATTCATAATCCTTAAGTAAAATAAGGCGAAGTTGTTATTAGTTTTATTCAAAAGTATAAAATGTATCGTATTGTTAAGGAAAATTGAAGACAAAACACTAAAAAGTTTACTTTTTGATAATTAAAAAAATATAAAATTGACATTATTTTAAAAATAATTCAGATAATTTATAACATTATAGTAATTATATTACAAAAAAAGGGATTAATATTCACACTATACTTTTGTTCATAATCTAGTGCATATAATCGACCCCTTCAATATAATTTGCACACATCAAAATGTACAAGAGAGCTAAATGCATTTGCATGATCAAATTATTTTCATTACCTTGCTTTAAAGTTTTTAATTGTGTCAATTTAATCCCTTTTTTGAACTATCTTAATTGTATAACTTTAGTTTTGAAATGACTTAATTGTACAATTTGTTAAAATTTTTTAGGACACAATTATAATCTTTTCAAAAGTTGAGGGACCAAACTGAACTTTTCTCACAACCATTGACATTAAATAGATAGTGCGTGACATGATATGGTCCTAGGTTCCAAAGAGGAAAATTTTAATAGTAGTTCATCCTAATAAGTCATTTTATATTTAAGACAAGATCAATTTGCATAAATTCATAGTTTATGTAACATGCTTTAGTATTTTAGCATAACGCATTCTACAAAACTTAAATTAAGGAAATTAAAAAAGTAGTAGAAAGATAAAATAGAGAGCTACAACTTTGATGAAGAAAGTTAGGGTTAATTGGTCGTCTTCATAGGCTAAAATCATGAAATATTATCATGTCGTGTACAAAACTGGGCACATTGGGTAAACTGATCATACATCAGTAAATGGGTTGTTTCACACTCAATATAGATTCAAATGGAGCGATTAAAGATTTTGCTTAATTTAGGGCTATAACTTTTATGCTTTGGGTTTGAGTCAATTTGGTATTTATTATGGTCAAAAGTGTGTTACAAACTGATGTATATGTAATATGAAATTAATTAGGAGTATATTTCTCATTAAGTTGGGTTATAATTTCTTATTTAAGAAGGATCATGTTTTCTTGTTTAGTTAGGATATTAATTAGGTTTTATTTATGACTCCTTTAATCCTATATAAAAGCCTTATTTTATGCAACTTAAAGGTGTGTGAAACCATGGATAATTAATAAAATTTAGAGAAATTTCTTTTTAGGTACTTGGTTAATCATATGTTCTTATCAACCTTACTGTTTATGGTGAACAACCTTTTGACTTATTAATATATCTTTCAGATAATAAATACTTACTCCCTAAGATGTTTTTCACATTAAACATCCACACTCTTTTTTTTGTTTTGCTATTAAATGCGCAAAACCTTTTTCAACCCTTCTCAACATCTTCTCTCCTTCAAATTCCTTCTCATCTTCCTCAGATTCTATCATCCATGGCATGCAAAAAGGGCTCATCCTCATCCTCCTCCTAATCTTCTTCTAAAGCCACCAAGGAGCTACTCTACTAGACTTTGACTATCCATTACACACCTACCCAAATCAAAGAGCGAAACACTAAATTTAGTGGTAGATAAATCATTCTAACTTTCTATATGGTTAAAAGTAATCTTAATGAGCTTGGAATTCCTGATGAGGTAAAATACCTCTAAGGTAAACTCAAACTCTATAATTTTGCTTTTGAAGCCTATCTTGCATACTCTCCTCTAGTTGTGGAATTCCTTGCTTCCTTCACCCTTCGCTATACCCATATTAATGGTAATAACCCCTTTTATAGCATAAGATTTAGGCTTGGTGGGCAAAATAGGTTCATGATAGTGATGGAGTTTGACACTTTTTTTGGTTTTCCATATGTCCACACCTCCACAACTTGGCCTCCCCATAACTTTTAGGTCTTGCACTATAAACTTAACTCCAGTAATTATGTGACTGGTGTGACTAAAACCCCTACCCTAAATTTTTATGTCACTTGTTGATTCCACCATGAGATATGCACTTATGTATGTATGTTTGCAATGCCAAAAGTTACATTTTATTATTGTTGGGTTTCCATAATTCATAAACACAGTAGAAAATAAAAACTTTAATCATGAAACCCTCATAGGATCCATGTAATTCAAATAAATTAATTAAGAAGGATTTCCAAACATTCACCAAGATGATCTTTTAGCAAGATGGTTGGAAGGAAGAGAGCAAGTTTACTTCGGTGACACCCTACCTCGAGCCTTTTGTATAGGTCTTTTCAGATTAAGATGCCGCCTGATAACTCAAAATTAATATTTCTTACTTGTGGAACCTGTATCGACGAGCAAAATGGGTAAAGGGGCGGGGTTTCCCCTATAAACGCTCTGAAGCTTAAGTCAGTAATGATATGAGGAAAAATTATAATAAAGAAAATAGGCATAATATAATAGAGAATAAAGAATAAAGGAGTAAAGGATGATTGCTTGTGATGATGAGGTGATGGATTGATAGAATGATGTCTTGGTGATGTTGTATGATAAGAATGGGGAGATGTATGAATATGAGGATGAGAATGAGAATGAATGACATGAGATGTCATAAGATGTATTTATAGAAGAAGGTATTACTCAAACCTCATAGGAATATGATTCCTTAGCCTTGTAGGATTGCCTTATTTAGGAGAGAAGGAGACCTCCTTTATAGAATAATCTTGCTAATTGAAATAGACTTCCTTATTAAGCTTTGTTCTTATTCAAGTAATCCTCTTCTTTGGGGGAATATAACCCTTATTATAATAGGATACTAATATGAGATATCAAGAGTCCCCCCTGAAAGTCTGCTCGGATATTTATGTCCAACATATCTAGGTTTGTAAATGATAGAAAATGCCATTGTATATGATATGGAAAGGCAAGCTGAGGTGGCCAGCCTCAGTCATAAGAAAAGATAAAGCTCGGTACCAAGTCTTGAAATCATTATATGAGAATATTGTTTGAAGTGCCAGCTGGACTTGAGTGCACAAAACTTGCAATAAAAATGCTTTGGGGTAAAAGATTAACTCATCAATGTGGAAACAACATGACGGAACCAGTCGTCACTAAGGTTTTGATCCTTGGTGCATTAAAAGGGCGGTCCAAGTGTTGAACCTCAGTACTATAGAAGCAACCTAAGGGTGCCAACTTTAGTCACTGGACTTAAATGCATGAGGCTTAGATGTTCGATGCAAGGATATGAGGCTTACATGCTCGAAACCTTAGTACTATAAAAGTGACTTGAGGGTGCTAGCTTCAGTCACTAGACTTAATCTTGGTGCATTAGAAGCACGGCCTAAGTGCCAAACCTCATTACTATAGAAGCGACCTGAGGGTGTCACCTTCAGTCACTGGACTTAATCTTGGTGCATTAGAAGTGCGGATCAAGTGCCATATAGTCTTAGTACATTAGAAGTGTGGCCCGAGTGTTGTATGATGTTGCTCAGGTTATGAACTTCAATGACTCTATTGCTAGCAGTTGCCTAGTCATAATATTTATTGATGTTGAGTCTGGACATTATTGTTGTAGATATTTGATTTTTCGAGCATTTGTTATTAGTGGTATTTTTTGCAAAAGGAAGGATGTTTGTGATCCTGGTAGTGAGTTTGAGCCCTTTCAATTTGAACTCCATAATATGGGATAGTAATTTAGTGAGGGGTTTAGAAATAATGGAAGGTGGGTTTTAATATGAGCTTCCACAATGAAGGACTAATATTTAGGTTTGCCCGATTCGAATTGTGAGATGAGCATTTGTAAATTAGGTGAAGGGTCAATGTTGCACCACTTCTGAAATAGAGGATAGTGTGTGATGCTGGCTAGGATGTCTTGTAATTGCCCTTTGTTTTATCTGGCTGTGTGGCATATATACTTGACTCTATTCTTGAATTTCCCTTGTTGGATATTCTCTGAAATTTTCATGAACAAGGATCTTCTACAAAGTAGGATTTGCTTGAATGTTATTTGATCTGGCTTTGAATAGGAATCAACATTTGTCATCTGAGCATGAGTGAGTGCTTGTCCATCGTAGTGTTATTTGGCAACGTGTCTAATGTCTTTTGACAATCTCTACATGTTGATGTCGAGTGAGATGATATGAGTGTCCGATTGTTTGGACTGATGGGTGCTTAAAGTAGCGTCTTCAATAAATACATTTTCCTTATCTATAGTGATAGATAAAAGAACAATAGTTTTGGGATTGTATAATCGGTCTCATTTGATGGTCAGTCCTTGTGTAATAAATATATCAAATGTAACTGATGTATATTTTGCATGAATAATAATCATGTGTATATGGACGAGCATCTATGTGTAGATGTGTAAGTGTGCTTATGTGACGAGTTATAAATATTCATATAAGAATAAATAAGATGCGAAAATAAATAAATTAAATAATATCAAGAGAAACTAGAGAAACTTATCTCCTGATGTACTCTTGTCCCTCTTTTTAATTCACGAATATTTATGTTCATTGTTTGCTTCAATTGTTGCTTGAATGACCTTGTCTTTGAAGATGGTGCCTAAGTTTGTGTGTGCCTAATTTATTGGCATTTTATGTATATCCAGCTTCATGAAAATATACCGTCTGAATATACAGCTCTGAGTTTATCAGTTGGATCAAGTTCCTAAAGGCCATGATGATTTTTTTTAATTGATACTCATGAGTATTGACGTTGGGTGCTCATGGTAACATCCACATTTGTGTTGTTTTATTGTAACAATAAATAATAAAAGAATGAGAATTTGGGATCACTTGATCCATCTCAATTAATGATCCATCCATGTGATAATAATTGAAGAAAAATGGATATGAAAATAATTAGGAAACAAACTTATCTTGGTTGTAGTGCTCTTGTTCCGCCTCCTGCAGTAACGAATATTTATGTTCATTGTGGATATGAATAGTTATTTAATTTAAAAAACCCATTAATTCCTCATGGAGCTCATGGTTCATTTATGTTTTTCGCTTTGCTATCTGAGCTCCTGCAAAAGAAATGAACTTATTAATATATACTTGTGAAGTTGCTATCGTGGTTACCTTGGGTATTCCTATAATGCCAGAAATCAGGGGATGCTTGAAGTTTGGGAAATGCTCATGAAGTGAATGTCCGATTCTTCCATACTTGCTCATTTCTCAAAGTCTGAGTGTCTATGAAATTAATGCTTGGTAGTAGATGCTCGAATTTCCAAGGCTTTAGTGGGCGGTACTCGTGTTGTTTGGATGCTCGGAGTTTGAGTGCTTATGAAGGGTGCTTGTTGGATGCCCAATGTCCTAAGCTCGATGCTTGGATATCAAAGACTTTGATGTTCAGCAAAAACTTACTTATGTTCTTTGATGCTCAGACTCAGATTCTTTGATGCTCAGACTCGAGTGCTCGATGGTCTCATGCTTTAAAACTTTGTCACTCAAAGCCTACATTTCTGATTATTCTCTAGCTTGGGTGGTGCTTTGGTGCTCAATTAGCTCAAATATCCGAGTGTTAGTGCTTGGAAGCTCAGTTCATTGAAGCTCTATACTCGATGCTCAGTGCTTGAAATCTCAAGAAGTCAGTGTTCAGTATTTGATGTTTGATGTTTATTTAATATTTGGTTTCAATTTTGAGAACCATTCGTTGAATACTCGCATTCTGATTTGGGTGTCTAACTACTTTTAACCTTCAATGCTCGGAAGGAGACTTCCTTTATAGAATAATCTTTCTAATTGAAATAGACTTCCTTATTAAGCTTTCTTCTTATTCAAGTAATCCTCCTCTTTGGCCAATAAAGCCACGCCCTCTACCGATATCCATATGAACAAGGAATCCAAAATAGTATAGGCGTGCTAGCATTTATTTCTCTTTAAGACTCTTCTTAGTTTTTATCTCTCTATGTGTTTATTTCTTTTCATATAGAAATGGAGGAAGATGGAGGAGAATAATAGCTTAAACTAAACCTTAGAGAATGAGATGTATTTATATACATTCTTCTTAGGGTTTCATAAGCCTCCACTTACCAAAATAGTTTTGGTAAGATTAAACTTCCTCTTTTATTTTTATTCTAATTCTATAATTAGAATTATTTCCTATTTAATTAAGATAAATCTTACCTTAAATAATATATTCATTTATTTATTCTTTTCAAAGAGATTATTATTAGGTTAATTAACCCAATTATGCTTTGGGCTTGTTCTAAGTGTGCAACCCTATAGGTTCACACAACATTGATAGTTGGCCTAAAATTCCCATTTTAGTCTACAAGTCATAATTGGTCTCTAGTAAGACATTATGACTACCTAAGTTGTGTGAAGATCAATAATCTAACATAACCTAATCCACAACATGTATTATAGTCTATTTGTCACGTGATATCTTGGATGAACATAAGGCATGGAATATGTCATATTTTTCACTCATATTATTTCTCAATCCTAAGTAGACTGATATTGATAACTCTTTATTAATACATTTTAGCATGGCTATACATTTCTCTTCAGTCTAACTCATTAAAGGGCCCATAAATATCTTCTTATAATTAATGAGGGAGAAATTCCATCATAATCACTCACATTCCTCATAAAAATCATTCTATATCCAATCATAACTTGTTTTACTATTTAGTTAAAGATGATGTAGGGATGTATCAAAATATGGAACTCATAATGTTGAAAACCATGGTGATTTCAGGTTAGAGGACTCAAATAATACTACTGTGATGAGAGTTACCTATGAGAATTATCCATGTAGTATTCTTATAGTGGGTCGATCCAGTACATCAGTTCACTAAATATGTACCTATGAGTTTCACTTAATATCTTATATACATTATCAGTAAAACACAATCATCAGTCAACCTCATTGTAGTCTTTATTCATTATTATTCCCACAACTATAATCGATTAGGGATATTTATATTAGAATTCAAGTATCACCTAAAAGTTTTAATCTTAAGTCATATATTTAATGACCTTAGGTAAAATTAACTAATCAAGGATAATATGAGAATTCGGCAGCAATAATAAAAATGTCTCTTTATTAATAAAATAGAAATATAACAAAGTGAAAGTATGGCCATTATATAATTGGCCTAGGGCATATCACTAAAAATTATGATGCATCTATGTATGTTAATGCCAATGAGATGTTGGTGATGGAGAGAGGGTAATTATTTTGCCTTTTTTATAGTATGTGTGTGGATGCTTATATGCATATGATATAGATGACTATGCTACATGATAAGACTCAAGTGCAAGTGCATGTATGTAGGAAATGATGACGATCATGCTATTTGATAAGGAAGATTACTTGTCTTTCTAAGGTGTGTATGTATACTTGAATATGACATGCTAAAAGGAAAGGGCTACCCTTTGATGTCATATAAGAGAATGCTTGTATGCAAGTGATTGTATAGTAAGATGAGAAAGAAGACATGCCAGTATAAATGCAAATGTCCATGCATGTATTTGTAAATGCTTCATGTATGCTTAACCAAAATGGTTAAATAATATTAATAGAAGATTTTCCTTGCTCTAAAAGCTCATGCACCAATTTGCACATGTAAGGAATGCTAGTGGTTTTTTAATTTATTGAGGAGGAAGATCATTTTACTTATTATGGTATGACTATATGTGAGGAATGCAAATGATCAGATCTAACGATTAGGGAGAGATGGCATGTATATGTGCTCATGAAATATACTAATTATTTTACCTCAAAATGAGAAAGATCGTGAATGCATATGTGGATGGTGATTGTGCTACATGATAAATGGAATGGTAGTTTATTTCTTTAAGACATGTGTGCAGATGTATAAGGTACAAATGGTAATAACAACTTCAAGGGAGAATTAAGTTGTACATGCATTTATGCATAGAGTGATAATGATTATATGGCAAGGTGAAAAAAAATAAAATAATTGGCCTTTCCAAAGTATAAGAATATAATGCATGATTATATCTTATAGGAATATGATGCATGCTTATTTTCCTAAGCATGTGTAAGGTCTATAAGTGTGTATGATGAGGATGATCATGTTGCAACATAATTGTTAATGATGATTAATTATTTTTTTTTGAAATATCTATGCAAGTGTCTAAGCTCATAGACATTAGTTACTATGCTTGTGAAATGCTGATTATTATGTTTTGTAATGAGGAAGTTTGGTCATGCATGCAAGTGTGTATGTGCACATATTGTTGCTAGAAATGTTGTTTCATGCATTCATGAGACACTAAAGTTGGTGTTACATGTCAAAGAGGAAGATTGCTTATCTTTTCTAATGAATATGTGCATATGCATGTATGCACAAGGTGTCAATGATTATTATGCAATGCTAAAATCATATATTTATAGAAGCATGCATGTATGGGATGCTAGTGATTATGCTATATGGTTGAACATAAGATTGCTTATTATCCTATAACATGTATATAACTAAACAAATGATTATGCTTTATGAAGAAAAGGTAATTGCTTACTTTAATGAGCTTATAAATGGATGCATTCAATGTTCATAATGCATGATGATGATGGGACCTCACTTATTTTATTACTTATTAGAGGCACATGTATAATGCTTGTATGTGGGGAATAATGATAGTATTACTATGTGAACAAAGAGTAGAATTTATTAACTCTCTTGAGATATGGTTCTATATGAGCTACATGTTTAGATACAAATAGGAATATTGTATGATAAAGGCTAGTTCTAGGTCTTAAATGGTCTTTTTACTTTATAGAGACTAAGGTGAGAAGGGTTTATTTCAAAGTGTGGGTCAAGGCTCTTTGCGGAGAGTTAGCTAATTAGTAGTTCTTAGCCAGAGACACTAGGATTAACATTAATAGTAGTAGGACCAACTCATTTAAGGGTGAAACTAAAGATCTTATTAACAATACACTAAACTAATGGCCATTTAGTTTTCAAGTCACAGGCTAGGTTTGTTAACAATTAGATCATAGAAAAGTAAGGGTTTGAGTCTTTTTTTTGGCTATTTTGTTGGAATTTTGTTTTAGCTTTATAACACAATGATCTTTTGTCACTAGAAAGGGTTACATCTCAGAATTAGGTATGGATGTTTATCTAGGAAAGACATATTTTATTGGAAGAAAGTGGATTGGAGTTTATTTAATTTTTATTGAAAAAAGAAACACTTTTATTGAATGTAGGATTTAAGTTTAGGGTGGCTCTAGTAGGCATGTTTCTTAGTGGGAAAATGGTTGTTTTACGATTTTCCTAAATGACCATTAGTAGCAGCTAGGGTAGATCCTTGGTTTGCACTATTGCATGTAAAGTTTAATGTGCCTTGGAGAGCATTGAAATTTCATATGGCTATAGCACACATGGCACATCTAATTACAAAGCATGTTATTATCATGTGCAAGATCTCAAACCTTTGTGGATGAACCGTCATGTGGTTGATGCTCTTGTCATCTTTTTAGTACGATTAACTTATACGAAAAGCATGTTAGGGAGAATGCAAGTTTAGCTACTTATATGTTGGTGCTCCTTGTAATATAATCATGAATCAAAGAATGGATCATTTTAGCTAGGATAACAAGTATTTATTCAACCACATGCCTCATATTATTATTTCTTATCATATTTTCCCTTTTTGCCTAGTCAGTTCCCCATTTAGATATTCATACCCAGTTGGGCTTTTTCTTTTTTCATTTTTTCTTTCTTTTTCTCCTTTTTTTTTTGATTTCTAATGAGGCCATGACAAGAATTGAACACTTGTAGTTTTAATGAAATACCAAAGTGAGCAATGACAATTAATAGATTATAGGATAATGACAAATAAAGGACTTAGCATTCCATTAATACATAATAAACCATATAAGCATTTAGCACTACCCATACTATAAGCAAAATAAGAAAGCAATAATTCATTATTCTAATCTAGCTATTACATTCAAAAGGAGTTTCATTCGTCTTCTTCATTCTAGTTGCTTTAGTCTTACTTATTCATGACATTCATTAAATATAGGAACCTATAGTTCCTTTTCATTTTCCCTCTTATGATGATCATATGTAGGGTTTTAAAAGATATGTGGGGTTTATAAAGTAAGTGCCTTATCACTTCACTGAGATTCAAGTAAGATAAAGGAGATGATATCCATCTTTAAAGGTGGTTGTGGTATGGTTGGGTAGTTGAACGATGGTTTGTTCTTGGTATGGGGTATGTCTTAGTATTTGGGTAAAGGGCTAGTTTTGTTAATTGTACTTTTTGCCAGGTGTTCATGTTTTCCACAATTAATTAAATCTTGGACTATACATTTGATTGTAAAACATTCATCAATGGTATGTCCATGTATTTGGTGATTGTGGCAGTATAGTTTAGAGAGATATGGTAAGAAAGCTCAGAAAGAGTAGAAAGTTCCCATAACCTAGGATGGGTTTACTTTGTAGTAAGCTAAAGTGAGCCTTTTTACAAACTTTAAGAAGTCAAAGAGGAGAGCTCCAGGACAATGTCAAGAGGAATTTTAAGATGCCATAAGTTTGGAGCATGAGCCCTCACACATATGTGCTTCACTCAGCCATATGATGAACATGTTAAGCACTTAAGGTTAGAACCTCCTCTATGTTTTTTTACTTGAACTTACCCTTAGAGCTTCCCAAGCTCTAGGCTCCACAATGTTCACTCTTCCATCTTTAGCCGGTCTATTTTGCACTCCCCTCGTATCATTCATTTGTCTAAACATAAGGACAGTAATGAGAAAAATGCCTCACTCCTTCACATTCATAATATTTATTGGATCTCCTTTGAATTCTTTTCATTTTGTTGATGGCATGGCTTTTTCTCCTTTTTACCCCTTTGTCCAATTCCATAATTATTTATACTCCTATGATACTTCTATTTAAATATGATGGATATTGAAACTAGCAACTTATTGGGGGATTAGGTGGCAATTGTGCACCTTAGTAAGCTTTCAGTCAAGTAAGGAGTCTTTATTGGCACATCGATGAAAAATGAAATATTTTCTAGTAGTACTCTTTATTCCACACTAAAAATCAATGTAATATGAGGTTATGAGGGCTATTCCTCTTAGAGTCTCTTTACACCAGTATATATATACTTGTATATGTTTTTTTATTTCAATTAGAGCTAAGTGCTTCTAGAGGTCTTGGGCTGACTAGCTCAATCGGATAGGATCGTACTTGATGCTTAACTCCCAAAGTCAAGTAGTTCATTATTAAGATTCACTCTAAAGCAATCAAGAAAGAGGGTTGGTTATCAACTTCTTATGGATCAATATCACTACCCTTTGCCATATCATTTGCTAAAACAATAATATCATTATTGCCTATTCTAGCAAAACCATCCATTAGGGCCATCATTAGCCATTTGCCATTAAGGCGTATTTAGAAACTAGTCCTAAACTCTTGTTTTTGGCTACAACTATCGATATGTCTCAATTTGGGGTGGTAATGGATTTTGTAGTTATTTTGGCTTATGGTGTTTTCAAAGGTTTCTTTGTTGAAGAATTTGGAAGATCTCATAGAGAGGATGATTGAACTTTGCATATTTTTGAACAATGGCATTCAATTGTAAGTGATTCTAAGAACTCTGGATGTAATGGATCATAACCCACCATACTCTGGTTACCCATTTTTGAACTTTTAGCTTCATCAAGCTCAAAACAATAGGGCTGTTTAGAGCGATCCTGCAAGAGCTCATTCATGAGCATAGAAAGTTGGTTGAAACCTTTGGTGAGTGTATCAATGTTTCCCTTCACTAGAATCTTAAGCTAAGGGATATTGCACTTCATTTAATCCTTAGACTGATCAATCTTGTGGCTAGCTTTTGGATTTCCATTGCCAATTCAAATTTGTTTACATCTGCTACTTCAAAAGAGGATTGCATAAACCCTTCTTGATAGTCCTCTTTAATATCCTCAAGCATGCTCATGACTTATTTTCCTTTGTTCAACTCAGAAGTAGTAGTGTGAGGTGCCCCTTGGTTATTGGGTAAACCACTTATGAGGATTAATTCATCCTTAGAGTTTAGGGTTTGTTAAGGATGTACTTGATTTTAGTTTGAAGGATGGCCTTAATTTTAGCTCGAAGGATGTCGATTAAGCCACTATCAGCTACAAATTTCTTTATATGCTATTTGAGTTGGTCATTAAGGTTTTGATTCCAAAATTACTCGACCATGTTGAACTTTAACCATGGCTAGCTCTCCGTTTAAGGTTGCTTTAAGGGTTTATGACTGTAGGAATGATAGGGTTAGTGCAATTGTTTTCAAATGTATTTATAAGTGCACTTATTATGAAATGTATGTATAAGTGAAATGTAATAAAATGTATGCACAAATGCAATTTTTATGAGATATATGTATAAATGCAATTGTTATAAAATGTATGCATAAGTGGAATTTTTATAAAATGTATGCATACGTGTAATTGTTGTGAAATATTCATGTGATGTTATGCAAAAAGGTTAGATTAGTATGAATAATAAAGTTATCGTGAATGTATGTTATGTCATGTGCTATAAGTGATTTATCAGTGCATGGAACCTTATTAGAAGTGATTTTTTGTTGCAAAAAACATGAGTAAATGATGCACTTGCTTAATATACATGAAAAGAAAACATAGTAGAAGAGAAAGAATTAGTAGATAAAAATAAGACAATCTAAAAGAAAGGATCATGAATGCCTTATTATGTTATAAGCACTAAAAGAGTTATTATGTGTGCATGACATGTCCATGTAAAAGAACAATGTGAGCATATATGCATAGGATGGTCATGCAATACATTATTGATATGATGCAAAATGGTTACGAAAGAACATGAGTTAGTACATTCCTTCTACATGTATGTTATTATGTATGCATGACTGGAAAAGAATTTAATAAAACTGTTTAGTATTTCCTACGCAAGGAACAAACCAATCATAGGCAAGCTCTTCCTTTTAATATTATTACTCCACACAGTTGTTCAGTCTCTTTCCTAAGTGGGTTTTAACCTATAGTTAGTGGGGGACTATAGTTTTGCTCTCAAACTAGGCTATTTCAATTCATATTTATCAGATTTAAAAGATAAGGTAAGGATCGATACTCAAATGCACTCAAGGTAAACATACAATGTCGGTGTGGAGAGAAATCAATAGGTCACAAATGGTGTATATAGTCCATACATGCCCGTTTGCATAGGGACTGTTGTCCATGACTTTCACCTAGGTTGATTGGTATTTTATCACTATGCTTAAGTCATATGAAACATCTAGTTGAGTGCATAACATGGCATACATGATAGATCCAATAGTAGAGGCATATAAAATTTTAGTCATGCAGTCTCACTCATTATGTTGTCAAACATTAAATTTTGATTGTCTTCGAAATTAGATTAATGATTAAAATAATTTATAAAATTAGTGTGAGCACACGAATCACTGTTGCTTAGAAGCATGAAAACTTGAAACTGAAGAGCTGAAACCACTCGAACCTAAGAACAAAGCCTTAAAAAGACAAGTCTATTATCAACTTAGTTAATCAAAGTCTAAATTTAGTAAACTAAAAACTTAGAATTACAAGTCAAGTGCTTAAAGTGATTGTCACAAAGCATGACTGCTCGAGCACATAACTTGCTATACTAAGATTCATTTTATGAAGACGGATTGGGATTAACTAAAAATTATGATTAATTTATTATAGTGGAAGTTTAAAAACATATTTTTCAAGTTTAGAAGCCCTTAAAGCCTTAAAACTCAACAAGGAGTGCAAACATGCATGAAAAAGCACATGTCTGTGCTCTCTTACACGTGAATACATATAAAAATGTGCAATTCATGCATGAAAAGGCCTAATTTTTGACACGTATGCGCACATGTATATGTTTTGTGTGCTCAAATTTGTGGATGCGTGCTCAAATGAGTAGAAACATGGTCAGATGCATAAAAACTCATTCTCCCTCACCTCTGTGTTTATAAATAACACTCTACACCTCATTTTATGGGGGGACTTTTGATAACAAAGTCATTACTCTACCAGATTGAAGATTTGGAACACCTAAATACACTATCATATAGTCTCTTTCTAGTATTGATTAGTCTCATAATTTCATATCAAACTGAGTCTTAACATTATCAAAGCACACTCCAAAGGTAATAATAACTACATCATATGCAATTTTAACATGAATTTGATGAGGGTAACTTGTAAATATTGAAGCAAGTGCTTCTAACCTTTTAAAAATGAGTTTAGTAAACTCCTTAAGGACAAAAATGATTATTTTAGCATGTTTATTTTCTATAATTTTGCATTTTCTTCTCTTCTTCTCTTCAACTCCAATTCTCTTTTTTCTTTTATGTAGCTAAAGTTATGGAAATTTTGTGTGATGAGATTGGCAATATTGTGTGCTATTTCTTGGCATTTCCTATGATTAATTGCATTTTCACATTTTCTCTATGCTAAAAATATAGATCTACTAAAATAAATTCATTTCAATTCTAAAAATTATATTTTTAGCATTTCATGTGCATTTTTACCATTTTTATTGAATTTAATAAAAAAATTATATTCAACATGATTTCTGCATGATATGAACTTCATTTCTTCACTTTTCTTATATTTTGCATTTCATCACAAGTTGTGTTCATCTTTATTTATACATAAGTTGTGCATAATCTCTTCATTTTTCCTTTAAAAATTACATTTGCTACACATTTTTGTCAAAATAGTATTTTTTTGCATCTTTTTTTTATAAAATGACATACATTGCATAAGTTTGCCAAAAATAGGATCTTATTCATATTCTTTGCAGAATAAAACTAAAATGAAATTTTGATAAAGAATTTGCAATTTTTTTATGTGATTCTCTCATCATCTCTACATTAAAATCAATCTTCTCATCAAAATATGCATTTTCTATATAAAAAATCATCATTTTGACACTAAAATATCATTTTGCACTTATCTTCATCATTTTTAGCATATTTTTATATTAAATTTGCATTTTTCATCAAAATATAAAAATCTCATGGTAAAAATCATCAATTTCAGAATCATCATCCTAAAAATGCTATGTGCATTTTTACACTTTTCCATACTAAAAGTTGCATTCTCACCATCATTAAAACACTAAAAAAATCTTTAAATTCGCATATAGAGCATGCATTTTCATCACACCCAAAAGTACATTTTCATTATTTGTATTCCAAATGCACATTCATCATTAGAATTTAAAATGCATTTTTATCATTTGAATTCAAAAATGTATTTTCTATCAACAGATCTCATTTTTAGCTAAAGCTCTGTCCAATGATGCTTTCATTAAGCATTTTTATTTCAATTATTAGCATTTCTATTTTATATTTTGGGTTGCTAGAAAATATCAACACTTCATAATAAAGTTATCATTTTATATCATTTCTCTATCATATTTGCATCTTTTAATTGCTTTAATGATTTGCTCCTAACTTGCTGCCTGTTAGAGTGAATGGATGAATGCACATATTTGTGCTAATCTTTGTTTTGCAAGTCTATTCTAGATCTAGGACTAGATTTATAATTTATTATATTCTATGTGAATGTGTATATATAAATTGTCATTCTGAAACTAGGGTGTTGTGGTAGCCATGAATTGAGTATTGTATAATGAGAAATAATTAAAAAGTAGATGTGGTCTTTCGAACCTAGAATCTCTGTTGGGGACAATACTTATTGAGTGACTCAATGTTGTCCCTTACATTTTCCCAAGAAATCGAGTGGTGACTCCACAAACACAAAGTTCTCACGTCCTCCCGAGACTAATCATTTTACCCCTATCTCACAAATGAAAGTAACACAATTCCTCGACCACTCATAGTTATGTCAATGGAAATTGAGTCTTTCTAAGACTAATGTCATGGGACATTGGCAATAATTCTCTCTTAAAGTCTTACATATTAAACTTGTTTAGTTCCTTGTCAATGTAAGTGCTTTGACTTAGGCCAATTAGCCTTTTAGATCTATCCTTATACATCTTGATGCTTAAAATATAGGCAGCTTCACCTAAGTCTTTCATTGAGAAATAATTCCCTAACCATAATTTAACATTTTGTAGAGTATGAATATCATTTCCAATGAGTAATATAATGTCAACATATAGCACTAAAAAAATTATTGCATACCCACTAACCTTTTTGTAAATAGAAGGTTCATTTTCAATTTTAATGAATCCAAACTCTTTAACTGCTTCATCAAAATGAAGATTCCAACTCCAAGAAGCTTGCTTCAATCCATAAATGGATCTTTGAAGCTTGTAAACCTTTCCAGAATTCTTAAGATTGACAAAACCCTCTAGTTGTGCCATGTACACATCCTTAATTATGTTTCCATTATGAAATGTTGTTTTGACATCCATTTGCCATATCTTATAATCATAGCATAATAACTAGTGAAAAGGTTTTATCATAGCCGATACCATATGTTTGCTTCAAACCCTTTACAACTAATTTTGCCTTAAAGGTATGCACATTGCCATCTATATCAATTTTCTTTTTGAAAACCCATTTATACCCATAGTTTTTAAACCATTAGGTGGATCAATTAAAGTTCATAATTGATTATCATATATGGATCGCATTTTTTATTTTGTGGCTTCTAACCATTTCTCAAAGTTAGGACTATTCATGGCCTCTTAGTAGGTCGTGGGCTCACTTTAATCCATAATCATCATATCATTATTATCTGTTAAAAGAAATCCATATCTCTTGAGGTTATGATGTGTCTTTCTAAACCTCATAGAGTCTTATGGTACTTGTGTAGGTCCAATAGTTACTTATTGATCCAGTTGAGGTTCTATATGTGGTACAATGTTATTTTATTATTCTTGAATTTCTTTAAGTTATACCTTACTCCCACTAATTTTTTAGAAATGAATTCTCTTTCCAAAAAGACAAATTCTTGAGCAACAAACACTTTATTTTCAAAAGCATTATAAAAGCAGTATCTTTTTATTTCTTTAGGATATCCTATAAAAAGGAATTTATCTGATTTAGGTGCTAATTTATTTGAAATTTGATGCTTCACATAAGCCTCACATCCCTAAATCTTAAGAAAAGATAAATTAGGAGATTTCCCTCTATATCTAATATGGTGTCTTTTCAACTTCCTTTGATAGAACTTTGCTTAGTATGAACGTAGTAGCTTTTATAGCATATCCCCAAAAGGAGATTGGAAGTTCTGATATATTCATCATATATCGAACTATATCCAATAAAGTTTGATTTCTCCATTCAGATAAACCATTCCATTGTGTTGTTCCTGGTAGAGTTAATTATGAAATTATCCCATAATCCTTAAAAGGATTTATAAATTCTTAGCTTAAATACTCACCACCTTAATAAGATCTTAGTGCTTTAATACATCTACCAAGTTAACTTTGTACTTCATTTTTTAAAATTTTGAACTTTTTAAAAGATTCAAATTTATGTTTCATTAGATAGACATAGCCATACCTGATGAAATCATTTATGAAAGTAATAAGGTACTAAAAATCTCCTCTAGTAATGGAACTTAGTGGACCATATACCTCAAAATGTATAAGACCTAATAAGTCATCAACCCTCTCACCATGTCTAATAAAAGATGTCTTAGTCATTTTTCCTAATAAATAAGATTCACATGTTTCAAATGATTCAAAGTCAAATGAATTCAAAAGTCCATGTTGGTTTCTCATTTATATGGCTTAAACAATAATGCCAAAGATAGGTTACGTTTAAATTATTAGAATTAAACTTTTTTGTATCGATGTTATAGATGGACCTTTCATTAGTGTCTTCAATGTTTTAAAATATAAAGACCATTATTTTATGGAACATATCTACAAAAAATGTTATCATGATAAATAAAGCATTTATTATTCCTAATAATAAATGCAAAACCATCATTGTCCAAACAAGAAATATAAATGATATTCCTGATTATAGCAGGTATATAATAAAAAAATTTTAAACTTAAAACAAGTCCACTAGAAAAAGTTAACTCATAAGTTCCTATAGTTAAAGAAGCAACTCTTGCTCCATTTCCAACTCATAGGTCTACTTTACCTCTAGCCAAGATTTTGCTCCCTTTTAGGCCTTGTACATTTGTACAAATTTAAGATCTAGATCTAGTATCTAATACATGAAAATCATGTTTCTCCAAGTTTTAGGTTTTTACATGTGTGTCAAAAGATTATTTATAAGCATGCCAGATGATTAATTCCTTAAATAAAAACTTGACTTCTTTCAGACAATTGTGAATTCCCATACTCCTTTACCATAATTCATTTGGATTTCAAGCAGATGAAATAAAATTTAATGGACAATTGAGCTTCTTGAATAGTCAAATGAAGTTGTATTAATTTAAAATTTAATACAAGCTAAAAATTAATCTTTGCTTTGAAATTAACAAGAAAAGTGTTGTAAATAAGAATTAAAAATTTGCTAAAGATAAAATATGCTAATGATGATTGTTGTATGCATTGTGTTAATGATTGCTATGTGTTCTTGGTTACCTACTCCTCTTTGCTTTTATAGACATTCTTCCTTGAAGGTACCTTTTCCCCAATCTAATTATTTGGCTTGTAGCCTTATAACATTGCTTCCAAAATGTTCTCTCTTAACTCCTTAACTTTAGCTCTTCAAAGTTCCAAAAGCTTCAAATGTCTTCATCCCCAAGTTGCTTCTTCAATTCCAACTCCATAATCTTCTTGCCTTATGGGTTGGGCTTTCAATTATTATTTGGGCTTTTGGGCTGCTAGGCTTTAAACTAAGAAACTTTTATTTTTGGCATAAATAATCAGAAGTAGATAAATTGTCATCTATATCATGAATAACTGAAGGGGCAATCACACAACCCTTATTTTTCTTTAGATCATCCAAATAGAACTTGCAATTTCATTTCTAATGCTCTAGCTCATTATAGAAAAAACATGTTCCCTCCTTAGGTGGCTTTACTTAGGGTATAGGTTTAGGCTTCTAATAGCCTTTAGGAGCCTTAATCTTGCCTTTATCTTTTCCATTCCTTTTCATACCGTTCCCTTTATCGACCATTAGAACATCCTTGATAGTCTTAATGTTCTTTTCAGCAATCTCAAGCATCCTATACAATTCAAAAATACTTTTCTCCTTATTATGCATGTTATAGTTCATAATAACAAACCCATAATAGGTTTCTAGTAAAGATTGGACATCAACTACCAATTCTTGTTTGATCTTATAACTAAGATTTTCCAAATGATCAAGATGACCTTTCATCTTAAGTACATGAGGACTCATTAAGCTACCAATAGTTAACTTGCAAGAGTAATGCCTTTATGGTGGCAAAGCTCTCAATTCTAGCTTTCTTTTAAAATATTTCCTTAAGATGGCTTATCATGGTATAAGCATCCATTTCCATCAATTGCTTTTGTAGCTCTAATTCCATGCTTCTAAGCATAATGCAAGTGACAACAATAGAATCATTAAGATGCTTACTATAAGCATCCTTTTGAGCTCTATGAGCATTGGCAGATGGTCCATTTGGGATAGGTTGATCAAGGATATATTCCTTTCTCTCTTTATTAAGAACAATTCTTACGTTGTTGTACTAGTCAAGGAAATTAGTCCCACAGAGTTTCTCCTTCTCACGAATCAATTGCAGTGACAAAATTAATGTAGTATTTAATTCCATTATCTATAATAAATATATATGAAGTGTACTTAATATTTTATTAAATGAATTTAGTGAAACATAATTACAAATCCCATAAAATTTTAGTCAACTTAATAGCCCTCTAAATTAATTTGAATTTAATATTAATGGGCCAAGATCCATATTTCACCTTACTTTAAGTAAGCTTTGGCTTATCACCTAAAGTACGGCTATTTAGGTAGGTAACTCTTTACCAATTACATCTAATGCATCTCTTACAAAGATATGGGATTTTCCATCAAATGTCATGGCTAAAAATCTTATATTATGCCATAGGTCTCAAACCCTTTTAATGACCTAGTTAAGTTAAACCATTTAAAACATTTGGATGCCACTCTTATCTAACTTATCTTACTCATATGGCTTAATACACCCTACTTTGACAAACCTATATAGAGTAATCCAAGTCTAGACAAGTATTGAATTATTGGAGGCATTTTAATGACTTAATATTAAATGAGGTTTCTATTTAATTTTATCTTATTTGGTTATTATTATGTTGCACATTTACATAGCATCACATGCATATCATCACATTCATAACATAATAAAATAATTGTGACTGGCATGGCCCAAATCTAGATTGATCTTCATAAGCCAATATAAAGATCAAAGGTCAATCCTAGTTAATAAGATATTCTTCATCTTAAGCCTTTCACCTTGGATCTCCATCTTTGGCCTCCATTTTGGATCTTCATGTTGGATCTTTATTTCCATTACAATACATGTTGTCATGTATACTATTCTATCACTACTAATAAAATAAAAAATTATAAAAAATAAAAATGACACACATGCAATATTTAATAAAATTACAACCCATAAAATGAATAATATAAATCCAATCACATTAGTCTAAGGGGTATACCATGCACCACACATTTACACTAAACAAATAAAAGCATAATAATTTAATTTTAATTAAAATTAATTATTATTATTATGACGAGAATGAATTATGTGGCGAATCCATTCAGGGTCAAAGGGCAATGCCCCTTGCAGGGTCCTAGGGACAATGCCCCTAGCAGGCTCCAAAGAGTAGTGCCCCTTGTGGTAGTCCTGCTAAACCTTTAAATAAGTTATTTTCCAAAACCCTGAACTATTATAATCATATCACATTTTGTTAATATGTTCAAAAAATGTTATTTTTGTTTAACATTTGAACAAAAATGCCATTAGCATTAAGAGACACAATTGTGTGCATATGCACTCAGGCAAGGATGTTCTCAAGTAGGTTGTATGCCAGAATGCACATAGTTGTGTCACACACTTATTTGGTAGGCATTGAATTAAGCATAATTGTGTGCTTAGCCACATAGTCATCTATCCCTAATACTCAAATTCTGCCTTTGTAAAAATAATATGGTTTTTCATTTTGTTTAATCATACTAAACAACCATGGACATTAATCATATTAATGTATATAATTATTTTTGATATTTATGAAATCATCACATGAAATCATTCAATTAAAATTCTGAAAACATTTTTCAAAATCAAATATATATATCACATATATCTATTAAATATTAGTATTGATATGCCTTAGCATCATTTCTTGTAATATAAATGACATTGTACTTTTACCCCTATGACAATAAAATATTCATTTAAATAAAGTATTTGTTTATTTGAGTATTTATCCTTTAGCATTATGTTAAAAGAGTTTATTATTAAGAGTTTATAATATGAGTGAAAAATTCTTTTAATACATATGCTATAAAATGTTCATAGTCATACGATTAATAAATAGGTTGTATTAATCCATAAAGTGTCACCTCTATCTATTTTCCTTAATCAGTAAATAATATTGATAGTAGGAGGTAGTGAATCTCATCCTACTTGATATGAGATATCAGAATAGACATGTGGATATTCATGTGATGGGTGGATCGAACTATGACATAAGATAAGTGATTACACGAAAATCCACTTTTATTAACAATCATTATCTTGGATATAATGGTGCATATGGTCCTTTAACCTAAAGTGACACTATCATCCACATATGGTTGGTTAGAGTTTATTATTGTTTATATACCTATGCTAGCCATGTATGGGTATATGGTGTGTGGTGGATCTAGTCGGTTATATATAGGGATGAGTGATTGGCTAAGAAGGAATTCATTACCAATAGTGAACTATGATAAGATCTTAGGCTATTTAAGTTATTCTTGATGAATAAGTACCTGGCCAGGTCAAACTTTACTTAACTAAGAAGAGTTTTAAGTGCTAAAAAGAGTTTTTAGTAGGAGTCATGTTTTGTCGAGAATTGAACTGAAGATGAGGTCATATGATTGAGGCAATTAGAGTTTGATTGACCATGACTCTAGCTAATGTCATATGGTTGGTTAGAGTTTATTACCATTTATATACCTACAGTAGCCATGTATGGGTATATGGTGTGTGGTAGATCTAGTCGGTTATATATAGGGATGAGTGATCGACTAAGAAGGAATTCATTACCAGGAGTAAACTACGATAAGATCCTAGGTTATTTAAGTTATTCTTGATCAATAAGTACTTGGCTAGGTCAAACTTTACATAACTAAAAAGAGTTTTCAGTGCTAGAAAGCATTTTCAGTAGGAGTCATGTTTTGTTGAGAATTGAACTGAAGATGAGGTCATACGATTGAGGCAATTAGAGTTTAACTGATCATGACTCTAGCTGATGTCAGGATCTTAAAATGAAAGGACATTAAGTACACATTAATTTTGTTCTATGGTTCTTATGAATCTATGGATAACATTCATTTCCAATTAGGTAGTTATGACATCGATGTTGGGGGTCACTCATGACTTATGGAAACTAAATATGATTACTTAGGATTTTCACATTTAGCTTAGAAAGAGTTTCCAATAATATTAAGAGCTAATTTTATTTATTTCCATTGCCATTTGGACTTGAACCAAGTAAGTCACACACATAAGAATAACACCAATAATGATAACTAATTGATTTAATTATTAGTTAAAGTGTTTAATTAATTAATTAAATTTGATTTTTGCTTGTTCGGGGATCTAGCATATCCTAAAATCTAATTCAAAGGTTAGGACTAGTAAATATTAATTTGGATTTAATTTAAAATGTGATATTACAGTTATGGACCAAATTGATATTTGCCACCAATACTACTTTGGATATGGGCTGTGAGATAGGCCATGTATATATAGCTTAATGGATAATGCATGGGCTTGGACAATTAGGTGTATTATGGAGATAGGCCTTCTTTAAGTGTTAAATAAAACCCACAACACTAATTAGTGGATATTGTAGAGATAGGCTCATTTAAGAGTTAAATAAGCCTAAAGCCCACTTACTAAAGGAGGTTCCATATAAGCATGACCATGTGATGATCATACTTACATAGTGGCCACCTAAACATGACCTTTCCATGAAATGTGATTGCATGAATGACACCATGGCAAGGTTTCATAAGGATTTACCTCTAGTTAGTGGACAATCTCGACATGCATGAAGTTGCTTATTTTACACTCAAAGTGAAAAAGTAAGCACATGCATCAGATGACTTATCCTACACTCAAGCTTGAGTTAGTGGAGGATCTTTATACATGTAAATTAGTGTCTTACATACATACACCAAGTTAGTGGGTTTTTCTCTCTACACTTAACTTACCACTTACATTAGAGAGACATCTAATTACTAAGATAAAAAAATAAGAGTGAGTTCCCAAGAATTGAGTCTTCTTCTTCATCTTTCTTATAAGTGTTGTGAGTTTATGAATAAGAGATATAAGACTTGTATTTCTTTATAAGTCCATTGTCATCATCATTTGTATAAGAGTTTTGCAAGATAAAACTACATCCATTAAAAGGAGGCAAGAAGTCCTGCATCATCCAAGCAAAGAGAGGAGCTATAGTAAGCTTTCAAGTCACAATAAAGTAGGAGCTTGTGGGTAGAGATTCTTTAAAAGCTTGGAGTTATTCCGGTGATTCTCGTGTGTTTCAAGCTAAAGGCTTCGCACTTAGGAGCTAAAAGTTTATAGATTTGCATTAACAATTTTCTAAAGCCTATCGAGCGTGCTACTGATATTTAGAGTTTGTAAGAGTTACTAAACTCTAGATGTAGGTCTCTTACAATGTTTTGTGTTTTGGTTGTTTTGTGAATCATTGATTTATAATGTCCATTAAGCATGCGAGTAGTTAGTTTTGTAAATTCAATGTGTTGTGATCTTGGTAGTTTTGAAATTCTTACCTTCATGTAAGAATTACACAGTAGGAAATTTTTTATAAATTTATCCTAACTAGTTCCATTCTCACACCACACTTCTGCTCATATTCTAGGGTGTGCAACTAATTCCTTCATAAACAACACATTCTCCATATCTCATGTATATATCGCATATATATAGAATAATAAAATCAATTTAATAGAATACTTAGCTTATTTTGGGCCTTAATCATTTGATTAATTCATTTGCATTAGTATTTATTTTTTTAGAGGTCTTAAATAATTTTTAAGTCGGCCTAAGTAAATTAGGATAAGTTTGTTTTAGTTTTAGTTACTTGTTTCATACTTTAAGAAGGAAACCATAGCTAGTTAGGAATCTTTAGCCTAAGTTACTTTCTTAGCATTATAAAGGGAGTTATATATATATATATATATATATATATATATATATATATATATATTATTTTATAAGTTTTTATAAGTATTATTCATAATATTTTAAGTAAAACTTTGACCTAAAGCATAAATTGCTTATTTTCTTGTGTTTTTGAAAGAATACAAACCCAAACTTGTTAAAGGAGTTGATAAAAAATTTGTGGCATTCAAAATTAGAGTTTAAGTCATCTAAATAGACTAAATTTCAATTATTTTGATCATTTAACTTTTTGTTAGAATCTTAGGTATAGTTATTAAGTTTTAAGTGTATTTCATAAAATCAAATCACAACAACATTCCATGTGTTTGTTGAAGTTCATTCATAATATTTTGGTATCATATTTTTTTCTCTAAGTGTTAGGATTCTATGATGCAAATATGTAACAAAAATTAAAATTTTAATCATGAAATCCATACATGATCCATGTAATTTGGTTGAATCAATTAAGAGAGATTCCAAAAATTCACCTAGATGAAAATAAGGCAAGATGGTTGGAAGGATGAGAGGAGGTTCATACCGGTAACACCCTACCTTAAACTTTTCAGGTCTTCTTTTTAGATTAAGATGGCACTAATACAACAACATCCTATACTGGTATCCACATCAACAGGATGTCCAAAAGCAATGTTGATGTGCTAGTACCTTACAAGTCTTACTTTTATCTCTATATCTTTCTCAATTTTCTTTTCTTAAAAGACTAAGAGGAGGTGGAATGAATACTCTCCTAAAACCCTAGAATATAAGATGTATATATAGACATCTCTTATAGGGTTTCATTTACCAAAATGATTTTAGTATGTTTAACCTTCTATTTCTATTTTGATTCTAAGAACATAATTATTTCCACTTTATTTAAGATAACATTTGCCTTAAATAAATAAAGAAATAAATATTAACTAAAATAGAATTCCTTCCAATTTTATTTAAGATAACACTTATCTTAAATAAATAAGGAATATATATATATATATATATATATATATATATATATATATATGTATCAGAGAGAGAGTTTCATTAGATCAATTAACCCAAGTCTGCTTTGGACCTGCTCTAAGTGTACGACCATATAGGTTCACACAACATTGGTAGTAAATCTCAACTCTATCCTATAAATCATAAGTAGCCTCTAGTAAGACATTATGACTACCCAAGTTGTGTGAAGGTCAGTAATATGACATAACCTAATCCACAACATGTATTATAGCCCTTTTGTCACTCAATATTTTGATTGAATATAAGGCATGGTATATGTAATCGTTATATTATTCAATCACATTATTTCTCGATCCTAAGTAGACTGATATTGATAACTCTTTATCAACTTATTAAAGCATGAACATGCATTTTTCTTTAGTCTAACTCATTGAGGGGCCTATAGATATCTTCTTGTAATAAATGAAGGACCAATTCCATCTCAATTACTCACATAACTCATTGTATATCCAACTATAAATTAGTTTATCATTCGATTAAAGATGATGTTAGAATGTGTTAAAATATAGAACTAGAACTTACTATGTAAGAGACCATGGTAATTTCAGGTCAGAGGATTGAAATAACACTACTATGATGAGAATCACTTATAATAATTATCCATGTAGTATTCTTATTATGGGTTGATCCAGTACATCATTTCTCAAATATGTACCTATGAGTTGACTTAATATCTCACATACATGATCAACAAAACATAATCATCAATCAACTTCGTATTAGTCTTTATTCATTATTGTTCAAATGATAATGACTGATTAAGGATAATTTAGAATATAATTCAAGTTTTGACTAAGAGTTTTACTATCAAGTCGTATACTTAATGACCTTAGTTAGAATTAACTATTTAAAGAACTTATTATAATTAGCTAGTAATAATGAAAATACCTCTTTATTAATAAAATGGAAATATGACAAAGTCAAAGTATGACCATTACACAATTGGCCTAAGGCAAATCACTAACACTAAGAATCAGGTTATATATTCTGTTTTGTTTTCATTCTTGTTTTCATTGTGTGATATCTTCTTCTACTCCTTTTTTATTTATTTGTTTCATCATATTGTTCGTTAAACTTTCAATACACTATTCATTTTGCATCCTTTTCTATCCTCTGAATTTGTTTAGCTTTCTTGAACTATTGCATTAGCATTAATCTATTAAAAAAACAAAAAAGAAAAAGAATGAAGAAGAGAAGAAAAGAACAAAAGAACTAGATTATTGTAAGTTGTTCTTACAATCTTTAAATGCTTCTTGCACTCTTTTATCTTCTTGAAGCATAATCTTGAATTCTTCTTTGAGTTCTTTGATCAAATCTTAATTCAAGATTGTAAATCTTGAGTTTTGAAGTTAGAAAATTCATTTTTCTTGGCTATTTAAGTACAAATTCAGATTTTCCTTATTAGTGGACACTTTTTTATTAAAGCACACCAAATCATTGTCTATACAAATTACTTAAATTTTGATTTTTGAATTTTACAAAGGGAATTAATTCTTTTATGCGTTTGGTTTAATTTGATTAAGAACACTAAGGGAATAAGCTAAAAGGTGTGAGGAAAACCTTGTGTGATCAAATTAAATTGAGTGAAAATATGAGAAACCCCTTTCATATTTGAGAGTGAACACTTAGGGGAGTGTAGTGAGGTCCTTTTATTTTATTTTTCTAACTTTTACTTGCAACTATGTATAATACAAGTGGAGGAGGTGGAATTCCAATTTTGATGGATAATACCCTAGACGCTCTAGAATTTGAATGGTTGAAAATAGCTATTAAGGAAGCTAAAGACCAATTACAAAAACTAAGTGCAAGGATGGATAGACTAGAACATAAAATGCCACCTTTTGAAGGGAAAAATAAACAACTTGGAGAGTGGATGCTTGAAACACAAACTATAATAGAGGATCAAGAGGAAACTAAAAATAGTGGTGATAACATGCCTACATTAGAAGATTGTAGTTATGATAATTTAGAAATGCCATTGAGTGGTAGAATTTTTCAAGCATGTGATAAATTTGATTCGAGGATGAATCCCTCTAAGGAAAAGGGCAATGATATGAATTGTATGAAGTTAATTCAACTAATAACTCAAATGGATTAAAAGGAACATCTTAAAGATAGTGAATCGAATGAAGTTAAGTCAAATTTTTATGGACCTTATTTAAATTATGAAGACAAAGCTTTGAAAAATAATTTGCAGTTATCTTAAGGTTCAATAACTAGATCGCACATCAAGATGTTTAAAGACATTATATAAGATTTTAAGAAGACTATGAGGGTTAATCATGACATTAAGATCCAAAACATTGTAAAGGCTTTTTTGGAAGTCAAATTGAAGCCAAATGTGCTTTATGCAACATATTTGAAGTCTAAGTCCATGATAATGGTCGATAAACTTGTTTAAGGCTTAAATACTTAGCTTATTTTCGACCAAATCATGCTTGGACCTTAATCATTTGATTAGAATTCATTTTAATTAGTATTTATATTTTTTTAGAGGCCTTAAGCCATGTTTAATCAGCCTAAGTCAATTAGTATAAGTTTTCTTTAAATTAGGATAAACTTTTTTTAGTTTTAGTTACTTGTTTCCTACTTTAAGAAGGAAATTTTAGATAGTTAGTAACCTTTAGCCTAATTTACTTCCTTAGCATTATAAAAGGGAGTTTTATGTGCCTTATTTTATAATAAGTATTATATATAATATTTTGAGTCAAATTTGACCTAAAGCATAGATTGTTTGTTTTCTTGTGTTCTTAAAAGAATAAATGCTCGAACTTATCAAAGGAGTTTATCAAACCTTTATGTCATTAAACATTGGAATTTAAGTCATTTAAATAGACTAAATTTCAATTTTTTCAATCATTTAACTTGTTCTTAAAATCTTGGGAAAAGTTATTAATTTTTAAGTGCATTTCATCAAAGCAAATAACAATAATCATTTCATGCATTTGTTGAAGTTCATTCATAATATCATATGTAATAGTTTCTAGGATAGTTTGTATGAGATTGGTTTTAAAGTCTATATAAACATTACCAATGCTTCTTTATAAAAATGTTAAGATTAAGAACCATGGATGTTTAACTCAAAATAATAGTGTTTTTTGTTTGGTTACCAATTAGCAATATATTCATATCAAACCTTTGAGTTTATGGCAAACATCCTTTAATTTATCAGTCTATATTTTAGGCTATAGATTATGGTGTCTTATTCTTAACCATTATTTCTTGTTTGTTATCGATTCAAAAGGTCAAAGCCTTATTTAGCTTTTGTTATTTGAATTAATAATATATGAGGTAAGGGTTATTAATGTCTAAATTTGAATATGATTTAAACTTTCCTTAAGAGCATGGAATGAGGTTCACGTGAATAAGTATTGATATGCATTTCATATGCGTCATAACTTTTTAGCTATTGAGGCCTATGGTTTGCTCACTTCTTCATTTTATATCACCTTGGGCCATCTGATTCTAAAGATGAGGTTTAGGAAAAACAAAGCCCAAGAATTTGGATTTATTAAGGCAATCATTGGTGAAGTACAATTACTTGGTCAAATACTACACACCTCCATTAACTAGAATTCCTTTAGAGTTAATCGCACCTATTGGTTGGAGAGATCGATTGAAAACTAAAAACAATGATGTGGTAATACTAAGCAATGACATCTAGAGAGGGATGTTTATCATGGGGCTTAATGGTCTAAAAACTTCAAACCATTTTGAATTATTGCAATTTTATCCTACTTTTAGAATCTTGACAAAAATGATCCAATTTGGTAAATCTGTAGCAATTATAGCCCAAAATTAATTTTGATTAAAAATAGGCGTAAAGGTATTGACGTGAAATTTTAAGTGGCATTATTAATGTAAGCCCTACTACCACATCAACTTTGTTTTTGTGTAAAGATATCAAATGTTTTCAATTTGTAATTATTTTTCCTAAATTTTTTATTTTAGTAGAAATATTTTAATGTTTTCTAAATATATTTCATTTTGCTATTAAATATGTAAGTACTTAAATGATTTCTATGTAATCCACCGGCATTGACGCTACTTATAGGACCTTTTGAATACCTATCCGAATGGTTCATTGGTCTAAAAAACCAAATATTTTTTAGGGAAAATTATATAAAAATTTTAATTTTTTATACTACTTGCAAATAACATCATAATTTAAATTTACTGTCAATTTTACCCACAACATTTCAAAAGTTTACAAAATTAATCCTCTATTAAAAGTTCTTTAACGAATAACTAAAGTGTCCATTAGTGGGGCTCATTTTCTGCCGCATGGAATCTGCAGGTGCTAATTGGATTTGACTAATTACATATATAACCATAACTTTTATTAAACTTTCAAAATACACCCTAATATAAAATATTTAAATAATTTTAATTAGAAATTTTAAAATTTATTAAAATTATCAAAATAATTTTAATAAAATAAAGGGAAAAGTACAAAAAATATCTTGTGGTTTAAATCGCAATCACTTTTTGACCTGTAGTTTTAACCCTAACAAATTGGTACCCTATGCAACAAATCGTTAGCAAATAGAGGCAAATCATCTAACATCATTAAAAATAATGATGTGGCAAAGGGTATTTTGGTCATATAACTTTGTAGTTTTATATTTTGACTTGTGATTTATCTTTATAACAAATAAGTACCCTATTTTACAACATAAAAAATAAAAAATTTATTTATTTATTTATTTATAATAATAATAATAATATGAAAATTTTTTATGAATAATTTCTTAATGGATGAACCAATTTTTAATTTTTCCATAAATTTTATAAGAATATAATTTTTTATTTTCTATATGTATATATAATAAAAAAACTATATTCTTATAAGAATATAATTTTTTATTTTCTATATGTATATATAATAAAAAAATTATATTCTTATAAGATTATAATTTATTATTTTATACATATTTTAATTTGATCAATTTAAAATTTTATATTATTCATGCAGTATTAATAATTTTATAATAACTAATTTTTAATTTTTTAGAATTTTATATATTTTTAATTTAATTAATTTAAAACTTACAATATTAATCAATTATCAATAATTTACAATAGTTAAAATTTAATTTTGTAAAATTGACAAAATTTAAAAAATTGTAGCATCATAATTATTATACACACACCAAAGTCATGCGTGCAAAGATTTTGTTAAAAACTTATGTTATTAATGCATTATTAATAATTTTATAGTAATTAATATTTAATTTTGTAAAATTAAGATAATTTTAGTGGTAAAATTAGTCATAGTTTTTAACAACATATTGGCACATAACTTTGGTGTGTGTATTACAATTATGAAGCTACAATTTTTTAAAACAATTTTCAAATTTTCAAAATTAAGTTTTTATTATTGTAAAATTATCGATAATTTATTAATAACATAAGTTTTAAATTAATTAGATTAAAAATATATAAAATTATACAAAATTAAAAATTAATTATTAAAAATTATTAATACTGCATTAAATTTTTCCAAATTTCCAAAATTAAATTTTTATTATTGTAAAATTATTGATAATTTATTAATAATATAAGTTTTAAACTATTAGATTAAAAAATTTATAAAATTCAAAAAAAATTAAAAATATATTCTTATAAAATTATAGAAAAATTAATAAAAATGGTACTTCCATTAAGAATTTTTTTTGTAAAAAATTTCATATTATTATTATTATTATAAATAAATAAATTTATTATTTGTAGACAGTGGGGTGTAGCGCGTGTCCAAAATTTTAGCAAATGCGACACTATTTGAACTCAAGCCTCTAGATTACACACTACTATATCACAAAGACATAGCGTGGAGATGAGGAGTTACCACCCAGAGTAATAATTGGGACAATCGAAGGTAATGGTAACTCAATTCTCTAAAGGAAAGTTAGCATCACAACCAGAAGATTCTGGATACAGAATACCAACCTCTTTCAGTCTTGTGTTCATTTAGAATTACCTTATTAATTACTAAATTATTCCCTATTTATATTCAATTTCTTATAAATCCTAATTTAGCATACATGTAACTCCAAAGCAACTAGTCATGAAAAAACACATAAATAATGCATTCATATAGCAAAACATCCCTAAATTAGTCTAAACTATATTAATTTTAATTAGTTTAGCTAAATCTATATTTTATTTATGAGTGAAATGGAACTAAATATGGGCCTACATTTTAATTAAAGTAGTGAACTAATTCTACTTTTTTAATTCTAAAGAAATGGGTTTAAGTCTATTAATTTTTATGGAAATGAATTGAATTGGGTTTGAATTAATGGGCGTAGTTCTTATTAATTTTAATTTAAGTGAAAAATGATCTTAAATATATTTATTTTAAAGGAAAAGGAAAAAAGTATTTTAATGGATTGGGCTATGTTTAAATTAATTTTAATAGCCAAAAGTGGGCCTAAATCTAAATTAACATAATGGGTCTAAATTGATTTTAAATTTAATTAAATCTAAATCTAATTTAAAAAAAAACCTATTAATTAATGAGTTATAACTTAAACGTGAGTTTGGGGCCCAAAACTTACAAAAATAAACAAACAAGCCCAAATAATAAAATAAAGCAAATAATGAATTAAAAACATACATTCAGTAATTTCTAACCCTAATTTTAATTACATGCAACCTAAATTAATATAAATCCAACATTGATTTTATTAGGGTTTTACCAAATTGACCCTAATTTACTAATTAATTATAATATAGAAAAGTAAATATTCATTATTTTCACTATTAGGGCTATTACAATTCATACGTACAAAGAAGTAAAAAAACTAATTAAATACACAGCTTAATAAATCAAATAAATAAAAAAGAACATAAAAAACATAGAATATAAAAAAAAACTAAAATCTAAGTAAAATGGCTACATAATTAAATCTATAGCATCCCATAGATCTTCATGGATCTTCCTTGTGTATTCACCCCATGGTCTTGATTATGCCTATCACAGTCAAAATCACAAAAACAAAATGCAAAATAGAATAAAAGAATTAATAAATGATCAAATAAAAAATGAAATCAAAATAAAATAGAATAAAATAGAAGAAATAGAATGATGTTGTGTAGTTTGATTGCCCTTTAGAATGGGAATCACCATTGAAAATTGACTTTTGGATTGATTTTGGATATCACTGAACGTATTGTGTTTATAAAACTAAAGAACATCTCTTTCTTCTTTTTTTTTCAAAGCCTTTCCTTTTTTTTTTAAAACCCCATCAACTTCTTTTTCTTTTTTCCAAGTAGCGTGCCCTCTTTTTCAATAGGGTTTTTTTTTAGAAAACAGACTAACCTTCCCTTTTAATCGAAATCCCCTTGTCCAGGAGTCTTAACTCCTTATAAAATTATTTATCTTTGATAATAATTTTTTATTTAACTTTTAATTACAAAAACTCCCCTGAAGGAAATTCAATATTAAAATTAAACCCCAAAAAATGTTGCAATTTAGTCCTTAAAATTCATAATTTTTGTCCTAAAAATCCAAAATCAATACCTAGAGATCAATTTCGATCAAATTTTCATCATAGGAGCTCTCATCGCATTTATACATGAATGCATCTTGAAATTGGGTGCTTACATTATTTTTTTATATGGTAAAATAGGGTACTTATTGTTATAAAGATAAACCACAAGTCAAAAATATAAAACCACAAAATGATATGACTAAAATATCCTTTACCATGCCATAATTTTTAATGGTGTTAGACGTTTTACCTCTACTTGCTAATTGTTTGTTGAACATGGTACTAATTTGTTAGGGTTAAAACCAATAGTCAAAAAGTGATTAGGGTTGAAACCATATGGTACTTTTTTGTACTTTTCCCTAAAATAAATAATAGAAATAAGTACAAAATTAAATGCTTTATTATTAATTATTGAAAATGCCCTATAGGGGGTGAATAGGGTTAAAGAAATAAAATAAGGATTAATGGAGTTTCAAGAGAATAAAAAACAAATTAAAGGGAGATTAAGAGATTAACACAAATAATTAAGGAGTTCAGATTATAACCAATCCTACATCTCCACCTAACTTATCCCAAGTTAGGAGATTGAGTTTACAAAAGAGCTTTTCAAGGCTCAATTCAAACCTTTACAACTTAAGTTTTCAGAGCTCACTAAAAACCTTTTCATAAGTGTTTTCAAGACTCACACTTAAACCTTACACAAAGAGTTTTCTTGGCTCACTCTTAAAATGAAAACCTAAGTGTTTTAATGGCTAACAGTTAAACCAATTCCTTCTAAACTTAGTTCCTCACTTCTCTTTTCAACTTAAGAAATAAGAAGAAAAAGAACTTAAGATAGAACACAAAATCCACACTTAATAAATTGAAATGCTAAGAATAAATTGAGTGCTCAATCAAAGTATATAACTCCTAAAATAAAGATTTCCTAGGTGTATTTATAGATGGGACTGGAAATCTAGTTGTTGGAGGCCATTAATTACATCCCCAAGCCCCATTATTCTTCATTTAATGAAAATAGCTTTTTGTAGTTAAAATGTCGCTCACAATAGTGAGCCATGAAAGATATGACCGTTGAAGCTTCAACTAGCCGTTAAAGAGTTTCCAAGATGACTCCTCATGATCGTGACCTACTCCTTATGAGCTACTCATAACCATGAGCAGTGCAGACCCTTGGCTCAATTCTTGCTCTCTTCAGGCTCCTGCTTGTGACCATAGCTCATGGTCATAAGGGCAACTTGTGATGAGCACTTTCGTCTTAGAAAACTTGACTTTTAAGCCCCCAAATGCATCCTTTCGATCCTAACTTATAAACAGAGTTAAAAATAAATGTTAGCAACAAAATTGATTGTTAAAGTCAAAATCAAGGTTGTTTTAAGGTTCATGACCTTGATCATGCAAAGGGTTAACACTTATTTTTGTGACTAATTTCACTTCAATTTGATGAGATAAGGGTCCAATGCTAGGGAGGGTACCAAACTTTAGTTTTGTTTCAATTTGGTTGTCAAATTTTAATTTGTATCTTTTTAGACACCAAACTTCTATTTAGTTTCATTAGCCGTCACTCAAAAAATGTTTAGTACCCGAACAATCAAGAATTACTATTTTAATCCAGAATTAAAGATTTCTTTGCAAATAAGTCCATTTTTTCTATATATTTATAGAAAATAAGGAAAAATTTGAAAATCATTTTGATTCCACCTAATAAAAGGAAACTCATTCTGAGAGATATTAGAGCTTAGAGAAAGCAAAATTTTAAACTTTTTATAAAGTCTGAATTAATTAAAAAGATAAAGAGATTAATTGATTAAAATAGATTTTAAGAGAAATTTAGGGAACTAAAATTTTTTAACAGTACCTTTTTTGAAATAAAATAAAAGTTAGGTAATTAAAAAGAAATAAATTGAAATTTAATACCCAAATTGTAAGAAATGTAAAGTTGGGTGACCTCCATTACATTTAACCTGATAAGATTAAAACTAAAAATAATTTATAAAAAATAATTTTTATTTTTATTTTATGTATTTTATTATAAAAATTTTCTTACTATATTTTTGCATTTTTAATATTTTTCATATTTGTTATTGTAAAAGCATAGACAAGAAATTTTCATAATAAAATACATAAATATAAAGATAAAAATAAGTTTTTGTTTTTATAAAATAATTTTAATTATATCAAATTGGACTATAATTCATCGCAAAAGAATTTCATTAATTAACAATAATAGTTTCTCCTATTTAATGTCTTTCTTGAATTTTTATATTTTTATACATTTTAAATTTTAAATTTTAAAATATATATTAAATTATGTTTTATATTTATTTATGAAATTTTAAATATTTAAAATTATTTTAATAATAATAAAGTATTGAATTACTAGATTAGGGTTTCACTAGAAAAGCGTAGGAAGGCCCACTGAGCAAAGCTCTTTCTTTTTTTATTTTATTAAATTTCCATTTAATAGGAGAGGACTTTCTTTGTCCCCGATTGGTAATATAATTTTTTTTTTAGCGATGTCTGTTGAGGATGCCATCATCCTTTTTTTCTTCATGGATTAATTGCCAAAAGAAGCGACGAGGAAGCAAAGCTGTCTACTTTCATTTTTCTCAACCTATAAAAGGGGGTGTAATAAATAGAGATCTCCCGCCAACAGTCATCTCTTCCTGGAGAGAAACACTGAAATTGTTCCTGTTGGGTTGCCTTTATAATCCTTCAAAGGCACCAGGCTGCCTCCGGAAACAAACGATAGGGATAAAGGGAGCTCATTCCAAAAGCTCCACCACCAGGGCTGCTTTTCTCTCACTTATTTCTATTATCAAATTGGTGTAGATTAATTTCAAAAATAATTCCGTTAGTTATCAATAATAGGCTTTACTTTTTAGTTTTTTTTTTTATTTTTATTTTTCTATTTTCTTAATTTTAAAATATATGTTAAATTATGTATTGAAATTTTTATAACATAGATGTTAGTGTTTTGAATATAAAAATTATTCTATTTAAATATTTATTCTATATATATAATTCTTCTAATAATTTTAATAAATTTTAAATTCTTTAATTGAAATTATTTAAAAATTTATATTAGGGTTTATTTTGCAAGTCTAATAAAGATTAGGGTTTTATACATAATTACTTAAATCTAGTCAACGTCTATAGATTTTACGTGTCAAAAAATGGACTCATTAACTGACATATCAGCTTTCTATTAAAAAAATTTTAATGGAAGTTTAATTTTATAAACTTTTAAAACATTGTGGGTAAAATTAATAGTAAAATTAAATTATGATATTATTTGTAAGTGGTGTAAAAAAAATTAAATTTTTTATGTAATTTTTTTAAAAAGATATTTGAATTTTTTAGACCAATCAACTATTTTAGTGGGTATTCAAAAGATCCTACAGGTAACGTGATGTTGGTGACTTATTTAGAAATCATCCTAGTACTTAGATAAGAGGTTTCATGTTACATATTGGGCAATGTTCTGCCTTCATTATTGAGCCTTGAGCAATTTTTTAAGGGTTAATAATTGCGATGGACTTTAGGATTGGTGATTTATTTGTTGAAGTTGATTGCTACTTGTGATTTCACTATTACATCGAGAGGATAGCTTTTTCCCACATAAAACTCATCCATCAACATGGCAATGTTCATGTATTGCATGTCTACCGAAGGGAAATCAACCGATTGATTGGCTTTTTAATAAAGCTCTTAAAGTGTCGAAGAGTACGCATACTAGAGCAGCCTAATTGTTATATCATGAATCCCTATCCATATTATAATATGGACTAGGGGTTCATCATTTGTGCTATTAAACAAAAGCGAGCTTCAATTTTTTTTTACGATAATTTAACAATAGTTAATACATGACTCTCTGTATCCATAATGCATGCCTTTTGCTTTGTCCATAACCAAACACTTGTTCTCTCTATCTCTCACTCTCTTGACCTCTCAGTCGTGTTTTAAGTGATTCTATCTTTTAAATTTCCTTCTGTAAGAAAATAAAAAAATTATAGAGATTTTCTTTTAATGACGTTTTGATTCATTAAATAAAAACTTTAGCTTCATTAAAATATAATGAAAATCACTATAACATTTTATGTTTCTATGATTATGTGTTGAACATTTTTGTAGTTATTCATCTAAAATTCTATGGTCATTAGGTTTAAATCCATAGATTAAAATACACATGTTCATTATCTTTTGCATAAAGGTTCATTACTCAATTATGTTATTATCCATAAACTAATAAAACATGTAGGTTCATCACTTAAATCATAAAGGTTCATAGACCTTTACTTATATGTTCATTCACATTGACCTTCAAGTTTAATGGCCCTTTAAACCTGAAAGCTTCATTACCTATCACCAAAAGATTCAATAAACTTTACCTACATATTCATTGACATTCACATTTAGATTTAATAATAAAATAAATTTTATTAGTTTATCCTCAAAGATTCATTACTTATCTCTTGTAGGTTCAATTACATTAAGATGAAAGGAACAATGAAACCACGAACCTCTGAGTCTAAAGGAAAGGGATTTGTGGAAGAAGAAACATATTGATTGGAAAAATATTCAATGAGAGACAGTTGCATCCCTATTGACTATGCTAATTGAGGTATGGTCTTTGGCTAGCCCTATAATAGTCAAAGAAACTCCAATAAAAAAAGTATTTGAGATAGAATTTTCTTCACAAGCTGATATGGTTAATACAATAAATAAGGCTCCTTTGGATATCTTTAAATCCTTATTAGTATTATGAAGGTGGGAAGTAGGGAATTCACTTAAGCAACTAGATTTTAAATATGAGAATTTTTCAAGTTATAGGTTTGCCCACTCCTTTAGTCAATAGAGAAAATGTTGTTAATATTGTAAACAATTTTTGTGCATGAATTATTTCAAATGACAATTTTAAATTTAGGGATGAGATAGGAATACCTATTTTTAAATGAAAGTAAGAATTCATTTGTCTAAACCTTTGCCACATGGCTTCATTCTTGAATAAAAGGAGGATTGAGTAGAGAAGGATTGGGTATCTCTTTAGAATGAAAGATTACCTTCCATATGTTGGTTTTTTGGTATGTTTGTTCACAAAACAAGTAATTGCAAATATGTCATTAGAGTAGAAAATAAAAAATTAGAATATGGTCCTTTAATAAAAGCTTTCCTAGCTAAGATAACAAGAATTGAAGGACTAACTACAAAAGATAGCCCAGTCGATTACTTGTTAACTCCAATGATCTAATGGAGATCAAATACTCAAAATTGAAACTGTAAAGACAAAGAAAATTAGATGGAAGAAAAACTAAATGAATTAGAAAGCATAATGCAAGAAATAAAGCAAGCTATTATGAAAAGAAGACAACCAGGATTTGGAAGTAATAGTAACTATGTTTCATCTGATAATGACTAAGACTTTTGTTATCTTTATTATCTTTCATTTGTAATATGTTTAATGAAACTCTATTAGTTTCTCATATATTTTAGTCGAACTTTATGTTTATTAAATTTACACTTTATATAGTTCATTTTTTTTTGTTAATGCAAAGTTCATTCAATTGTTCATTGACCTTCACCTACAGCTTCATTAAACTTCGTCTATAGGTTCAAATACATTTGTTGATTAACCTTTAAACCTAAAATTTAATTGGTTTAATCTTGCAAATTCATTGATTATTATCTATAACTTCATTATCAATAAACAACTGAAAATGAACATGTAAAAGTTCATTAACATCAAATTGGTATTAATGTTTTGGTATAAAAGTTCATTATATAGGTTCTATTTTAACAAAAGTTAATTAGATAAAATAGGTACATTGAGTTCATTACCTTCACTTGCAAGGTCATTAACCTTTGCTTGGAAATTCATTTAACTTTTCTAGAAAGTTAATCCACCACCTTGAGCCTAAAAAGTTCATTGGTTTAAGCATGTAGATTCATTGATCAACACCTACAAGTTCATTCTTAGTAACGAATTAAAAATGAATATTTTATTCTTAGTGGACATGTAATATTTAATGATTAATAATAGTTTATAGTTTTATATAATTAATTCAAAGTGCATTCAATTGTTATTGGTTATGGTATACAAAGTTCATTGTATAGCTTTATTTTTAACACAGGTTAATAAGAGTAAATATATGTATGTTCATTGAACTTCACCTACAGTTTCATTAAGCTTTGATTGTAGATTCATTTACCTTTTGAATAGATTGATTGACCTTTGAACCTAAAAGTTCATTGATTTAAGCCTACAGATTCATTAATCATTACCTGTAACTTCATTCTTAGTGAACTTTTGAAAATGAACGTGTAATATTTCATTAATATCTACATTGTATTTCTACAAAAAAAAATTTAAAAAATTAATTTAAATTGTATATTTACAACTAAAAAAAAAAACCACTTTTATCTTTACATTTTTAACTGAGAAAATTTCATTTTAGCTTGATTGGCCATTGAATCCCTATAAACATTTTCTTTCATTATCAAGATATACGCATAGTATTTTGCCCTTGTAAAGTTTAAGAAATTTTTCGGCAAATAATAAAATTAAAAACCTTAAAAAAACACAAACACATAATAATAATATTTTTACAGATTAACTTAAAAAAATAATAATGACAACTTACATAATCTTTTTTAATACCATTATCCCAATTATCTCCTTCTCCTCTATATATTTCTATATGTCTCATACAGTAAACACAGCACTCCAAATTTGGTTTGCTTGATCTCCACAAAATTTTAAGTAACACTTCATCAAAATTTGACAAACTTTCTCCTTTTTTAATATGATTTTTTTACTAAATGATTCTTGAATGCTTCAGCCTGTACCATAAAACAGATAATGAACTTAAAGCATTAAAAATCATGAGTCTACATGTGATAACTAATGAATCTCCAAGTAAGAAAACTCTTATTTTACTAATGAACCTCAAACAAACATTGAAATAAAATTACTAGGATTTTTTAGCAACCTTGATATTTATTATTCATAGAAACTCCTTTTCTCAAAGGTAAGTTATCAATTATTTCAAATTTCTGGCTCTTGAAATTGATGCAAACAAGAAAGTAATGGTTGTGTCTATGAATAGTAATGAACATATGAAAAATTAAAAGTAAAAAGGTTCATCAATATTGTATAATATATGCCTAAAAAACATGTATTGAGAAGCAATTTTTCATACTTTGTACTTACCAAATCAACATCACTAACATCAAGTTTCAAATAATTCAATTCCTTACCTGTCAGTTTATCAAAATTTTCTTGATGCTATCCTGGTGTTTGATTTTCAATGAAAGCTTTAAATATGTCTAAGAAGTAATGAATCAAATATATATAAATTAATGCAAATTAAACATACATAATTCAAAGATAAAATAAAAAATTACTTACAAATGCATCAATAGAGAAAAATACTTTTTTTGGCTACCTAATTGATCTTTTCAAATCAATAATGTTCAACCTTAAAGCCCAAATGTCCAATATGACATTATCTATTTCTCCTTTAAATAGACTTTGAAGGCTTTCTCCACTCACAAAATAGCTTTCAAATGAAAAAAATAATTCTCTACAAAAACAAAAACAAACATAATTAGTAAAAGTTGAATAGATATATCCAATATTGAACTTATGGTAACAAATGAAAATATAAAGCTTACTTTATTTTCTCTTACTCAGCTTCAACTATAAACACAAAGTCTGAGATAATATTCTCTTTTGTAGATACATTTTTTTTTATTTCTCCATCATTTTTTGTCCAAAAAGGAGATTTTAAAGCTATAGGAAGCTTCATGTATTTCCTTATCATCCTTATTCCCTTTTCCACATCTTTAACCTTTAATTCTGATTCATTAATCAATCTATAAAAAAATGTAAAATATATAAGATTAGATTGTTCTAATAAGAAAATAGCATAAAATAGTACATACTCATAAAAAACTTCTTATAGAATTAAAGGTTCAATTTTAGCTTGAGCTTGAATTTCAGCTTGTTGATTTTTAGCTTCCTCTGCACTAAGTACAACTTCCTCAGCAATTTCCATAATATTTTTCAACCTATCAAAAAGAAGGGCAAAAAGTAATGAATTTATGGTTAAAACAAGAAATAACATTTAAATTTTAAGTAATGAAACTCTGATGTTTAACTAATGAAACTGTTTTATTAATCTGAAGCATTTCAATTGATGAACATATGCTTGATAAGTAAAGAACTTGGTGTTTTTAATTAATGGACCTATAAGTATCAAATAAACAACTTATAAACAACAATTAACCAAATAAATAAAAAAATAATAATGAATATACTCATCAGAAAAATTTTGTGGACTTTGATGTCCACCTTCAACTGGTGTGGGAGTCAATCCCAAAGAGAAGGAAGGAGAAGAATGCTCTGCTGATTTTGCAATAGTCTTTATTTTTGCTTTCTCAAGTTCTACAACTATTGTAAGGAAGGCTTCCGTATTGAAAAATCATCATCATCTTCTTCTTTAACTCTTTCATCTTATATATCTGTCTCTTGTCAATCCCAAAGAGAAGGAAGGAGAAGAATGCTCTGCTGATTTTGCAATAGTCTTTATTTTTTCTTTCTCAAGTTCTACAACTATTGTAAGGAAGGCTTCCGTATTGAAAAATCATCATCATCTTCTTCTTTAACTCTTTCATCTTATATATCTGTCTCTTCTTGTCCTTGGGAGTTTAAAATGTTGTTGAATATTTCACTAATTGATTCAGAAGCCTTCTTCATAAGATGATTTCTTAATTATGACATTTTAAACTCTACCATCACTTCTCCGAACTCTATCATATTAGTAGCCATATTCTTGATGATAGAGGATAATCTTTCCACAAGTTCCTATAATGAACATAATAATGTATATGCTATACATTTCTTAAAACTAAAGTTTATTAACATTAAATATTTTGTATTTACCTTCCTCCCTTCTTTTCTTACAGGTTCTTCATGTGCTTCTTCATGTGATTCTGCATGAGTCTCAATGTCATCCTATGAGTATGTAAGATGATGAATTATAGGATCAAAGACTCCTTCTCCTTATTCTAAGTGATGTTCCTCTAGTGCTTCTTGTTATAAATATTCATAAAATGGAACCACATATAATCTCTCTATAATTTTTCCTTTTCCAAAACCTCCCTTTTTCAATTCTTCTTTCACTTTTTTTAACACTTTTTGCAATCTAGTTAAAGAGGGTTGGAAAATTTCTACTACTCTCTCTTACTTTAAACTCTAGTTTATCCAAGTAAGTTAACTATTCATTTTAAAAAAAAATAAGACAATTAAAACTGATGAAGCTATACTAATGAAACTCAATCATTTATTTTATGAATCTATACTACTACTACTAACATAATGAATAAAGATATTTCAACTGTTGAACATATAGTAGCAAAACAATGAACCTTTATCTTTTATGTAATGAACCTAAATGATTTAACTTCTAAAACTACAGTGAACCTAAATAATTTTAGTAATGAATCTATATCTTTAACCAAATAAATTTAAATATTGAATTTAGAAAAAAATTTAGATTACTCACCATAAGAAAAGTTAAAGGACCAATGAAAAAACCAGTTAGTTTTTCCTTCCATTATTCAATTGGTTATGCAAGACTCTTTAATGTATAGGGACACTAGTTGAGATTCTTTATTTCATTCACATTGATTAGAGAAAATAGTATTTTGTAGTTTAACTTCCTACTCTGATGCTCTTTCAGCATTAAAGAAACTAAAAAAAAACATAAGTTTTCTTTTAAACTCATCTCTATAGTCTCCCTTAGCTATAATTTCTTCTCCCATTTTGTGTGTAATTGGACTTCCAATAGGTATGTTCCACCTCTATCTCCAAGACTTCAGCAATTGAGTATACTCATGTGAGTCATTATCACTTTCCACCTCTACAACAGGCAATTTCCTCATGGAATGTTGTACATAGTGACAACATCGTCTTAATAAGAACAAGCTTCTCATTATCTTATAAGACTATTATAGTCCTACAATAGTCAAAACTCTTGACCAAATACTTACTTAATTGTCTATGACATTTGAATAGTGAGAGATTTAATAGGCTTCCAAATCTGATTTTAGTCACTGTATTTTTTTATTGTTTTGACAATTTAGGTATAATGGAGTACAGTGACTTTGGAGACATCCTTGTCGATAAAGATTTACCGTTCTGTGATGTTGGGGTCTTCACCTTGTTTGCTTTTTTCTCCTTTATCACCTTGTTCCTTTTTCTTGATTTCTCTTTTAAATAGATTACCAATTTTTCAGAGTCCTTCACTTTTCTCTTATAGCTTTTTCTTGTATGCTTCATTATTTTTCTATCTTTATCCATCTCCATCAGAATTTGATAAACCTGAGTAACAAAATGATAATTAATTAATTAATTAATCTATAGTTGAAAATTAATGACCCTATAATACTTGTATAAAACTGATAAATCTCTGTGTTAGTTTAAACTAATGAATATGTCAGTCAAATAATGAAGCTATACTAGTGAAAGATATATTGAACATAAATGAATCTCTGAGTTTCAACTAATGAACCTATAAGATTGAAACAATGAATCTGAATAAAAAAATTAACCCAATTACTTGATATACTAAAAATAACTGAAATATCTATTAAAAATAAACTCAAACAAATAAAAAAGCAGTTTCATTGAACAAGATCTAGATCTTAAGATATAGTGTCACCAAATGCATGTTCATTAAAAGATCATAGACAAAAATGCATGTTAATAAAAAAAATGTTCACTTACTTAGATTCAAAGCTTCAAGCATAAATTTATAGTAACTAACTCACTATCGAGTGCGAAAGAAACTTACGAAGTAAGTTTTTAAATATGAAAATGAAGATGAAGATGAAGAGTTCTTCAAATTTAGGGTTTTGAAAACAGAAATGAAGATTGCATAAAAGAGATATTTTTTAGTTTGTAAGGAACTCTCAAAAAACCGCTGGTCTGTTCCGTTTGTTAAATTAAAAAAAATATATGTGATTTTTATTTGAAACATGTGTTAACTTAGAAAAACTATATATTTATAAGTAGATTCATTCAAAATTATCTGTAGGTTCATTAACAATGACCTATAGATTCATAAGTATTTACCTACAAGTTCATTAATAAGTTTCATTACAACACAGTTTAACATATGTAATTAACAATACTGCCATACATAATAAGTTACTTTGTTAAGTTAACAATATTATTACACATAAGTATCATTGCTTAATTTAATAAATTAAGTATTATTAATTTAAGTTAATAAATAATTATTAGTTTCATTAACATTCGCATGTAGATTCACCAATCATCAGCTACAAGTGCATTTATTTAAGTATGTATATTCATTTATCTCTTTGGTTGACCTTTGAACCTTAAAATTAATTGATTTAAGCCTGTATATTCATTTATCATTAGCTACAAGTTCATTCTTAGTGAACTTAAAGTTCAATAAAAATTTAACTTCAAAGTTCTTTAAATTTTATTATTTATTGAACAAAAATGTAATTAAAAATGCAACAAGACTAAAATTTCAAACAATATACTAAAATTCCAAAAAAAACTACGAACTAATTGAATTTACAATTTCATAATGGTTTGAACTTGAATGTATAGCTACAATTATCAATTCTGAAATGTTAGAGCTTGGATGAGCAAGGTATCTATTAGAAATAACTTGTGAAAGAGTTTCCTGCAAACAAAATGGAGGCTTATTAAACAACACGTACAGTTTGATTTGAAATGAAATACATATTCATTACCTGAATAGAAGCTTGTACAATAATTTTTGTTTGTAATGTAGTCATTTGAGCAATTTTCCTTCGACCTTTAGCTTAATTAAACTTTTTTTCTATTATGCTCTTTATTCTTTGGTTGTGATCACCTTTTGGTCTATTATGAGGTGGATTTTGTATTTTTCTTTAGAACAAGATATTGAATCAATTCCTCATAGTATTTTCGAGTCTTCATATCATCTTTACTAGTTGAAATTAACTTGTGGAAATTTGTAACCATCTATATTCTTCAAAGAGAACTAGCTAAAGCAAATTCATCACATGAAGATACCAATGGAATATCAACATTTTCTCTCTCAATCACTCATTTAGTCCATCTTTTGATAATATATTTCTCTGGAATTTCTTTAACACAATAGATATTCAAAATACGTAAACAGTGATAGCACAGATTCCCTACTTGAAAAAAAATCAATATAATTATTAAATACAACATATAGGTTCATTAGGTTCACTACCATTTACCTAAAGATTCATTCAACACAATATACTGGTTCATTAAGTTTAAAATACATATTCAAGAAAAAAAAAGCACAAAATTTAGAGATTTTCACGTACCTCATAAAACATTTTGCAAGTGCAAGATATGTAAATATCTACAACTTTAAAAACAACTTCATGACATATGATGTCCAAATCTCCCTGCCATACATGACACTTAAGACTACTACCATCATAACCCAAAAGAATTTGATAAAAAGAACAATTCTTCATATACTACTCCTTAAAAAGAAAATATATCTCTAGTGTATATATTTCCTCACACATGAAAAAAGCTTCACATCATTAATAGTCATCACAAGTTCACTTTGCACAAAACGTAGGTCTTCTCCATTTTCTTTACTCCTCCATTTTGCAACCACATCAACAAAAGAGTTATAAAAATCACAAAGTCCAGTAGTCTTAAAAAGCCTCCTAGACACAAAAGAATTGATAGTCTCACTCATTTATGATGATAAATGTCCACCATAAAAAATCTATATTAAATACAGGACACCATTTCTCTTTAATATCAAAAAGATTTTGCATCCAAGAATTAGTATGACATTGATATTCTCTTTCCAACCTGAGAAAAAAATAAATACAAAATTCATAAAACAGAACACAGAAGTTCACAGTATAAAATAACCAAATTCATTAAACATTACATAAAGGTTCATTTTGAAATCCTTGCTCCAATAAAATTGAAACTTGGCTTCTGTATCACTGTATTTAAGCACATAGTAGAATAAATCAATAAATCCTTTTTGACTTCTTAAAGACTTGATATTTTTCTTTGAATTCTCCATTAAATGTCATATACAAAGCCTATGTTGTGAATTAGGAAAGACTTGAGCAAAAGTAGCAGCCATAGTAGTAAATTGATATGTTAATGTAGCCTATAGATATCTACCTTCCATAGATCTTTAAAATATAGTAAACAGCCAAACAAAAGACTCTATTATCTCATTCAATAAAAAGCCACATCCAAACATTATATTCATACAATAATGATTCATACCTACAAAATAAATATAATATACATTATATTAAATTTATAATAATAATAATACACAAGTTTGCACAATAAATGAACATCTACTTTGTTGATAATGAACCTATAGTTTATAACAAATGTACTTATTGCACAGTTTATAGCAAATGAAACCATGTTTTAAACTAATGACCCTTTACCTTGTAAGTAATAAAACTACACCCTTTATCAAATGAACCAAAAAATCAATAATTATAATAAAAACATAATAATTATAAACAAGCTATAGGTTCATTTTAACATACATACAAATGGATCGCAAATCATATCATATTTATCAGTGCGATATGTTGTATCATGCACTAATAGATTTCTAAAAAGCTCATAATATCATTTTATATATAAGTGACTCTAAAACAAGCTACACAATCTAGCATCACTATCAACCTCAAAATCAAAAAAGAAATCTTTTTCATTTGATTGTCTTCGTCTAAAAATTTCAATTAATGAATTTGAATCACTGTCATCCAATTTCTTCAAATTTTCTAAAGATAAATGATTATTAGCATCCCTAGCAATAAAACCAATAAATGGAGAACCACCTTATTACTTTTTCAGCAATCTAAATGCCATCAAACAAAAGAATTCCACTTTCCTTTAAATGATCAAAATAAATCAGCTGATTTTTTGTCACTCTTCTATACGAATGAAGAAGATGATTTTTAATAGAACCACATAACTCATGATTATGCTCCTTTTCATGTCTTGTCACAATCCAAACTCCATTTTCATCAACATAAAACTATATAAAAGCCTTACAACCATATCAAACATCAATCTTCGAATAATACTTATTTTCTTTTAAAACCTTTTCTTTTTATCCAACCTTTGAGTAACAAAATCTTTTCATTAATAGTGTTTTGCTCCCCACTCTATATCTTTGCTTACTCTTTCTAATGCTAAAACCTATTCTAAAAGCATATTCATTATATAAAACATAAGCCTCTTTAAAAGAATTCACAAACAGTCCCAATAAATCATCAGCATAAGCATTACCCATAAAAAATCATAATAAAAAAATAATTAAAACATTATACACAAAAGCAAGTTCATTATTAATTATGGACATATTCATTAATAGTGAACTATATATTCATTACAAAATGTAAATGAAAATTACTTTATTGAAAATTATATAAACATGCAATGTATAACAATTAGATCTCTATATTACAATTAATAAAGCTACATACATAAATTAATGAAACTCTACTTCTAACTAAGAAAAATAAACACGCATACACAAAAACTAAAATTCAATCAATAAAATAATAAAAATAACAGATTCCATAACAATTTTAAGTAAAAGGTTCATTATTATTATTCCACAAGTGCTAAAAGTGGGGTGAACTGGCTTTTTGAGTTAGGTAGGGAATTTTGAATATTTAATAAAAAAGCAAGCTAAAAATAGAGTTAGAGCATAAAAGAATGAAGAAGAAGAAGAGTAAGAAAAATACAAGGAATTTATAGAGGTTTGGCCCTCCAAGCCTATGTCCTCTCCTCAACCACAAGTTGAGAGTTTCAATCCACTATCAATCTACTTCAAGGTGTAGATTAAATCTTTACAAGCTTAAACTTAAGCTACCCAAGTGTTTTTCCAAGGCTCACACTCAAACCCAAGTGTTTTTCACAAGACTCACACTCAAACCTAAGTATTTTTCATAAGGCTAACACACAAGCCCAAATGCTAAGAACAATTCTTTTAGCTTACAAGTGTTTAAATCCTAATCTCAGTTCATTCAATCTCACTATTAAGCTATTGAATGATGGTATTAAACACTCACCAACCCACACTCAATAACATTCTTGAGATATAAAAGATTTCAAGAAATAAAGATGAAAAGCTTGGGTGGTTGGAGATTAAATTCAAGAGTTAATGCTCAAAGTTTTCTCTAAATGTGTTTGCTCAACTTTTTTAACTTGTTCTAGCTCTATTCTAAGTAGCATTTAAACTCTCATTAAGAAAAAAAGTTGTTGGATGTGCATTTAATGCAAATAGAATCATTCAACCATAAAAGAAAAAGGAACTCTACACATTCATCATGATCATGACAAAACCATCATGGTCATAATAGTCGGAGGCACTAAAAAGAAATTTGAATTATCGCGCTTTCATGATCATAACACAAGTGGTGACACTAATCATAAAACTCTCAGTAACTTTTGGAATTGGTTGTCATGATCATGACACTGTTGATGATAGATTGTCATGATCATGACATTGGTGGTGATAAGTTTCAAGAATTCTCAAAATTTTGCAAATTGGATCTTTGTAATTTTGCTTAAGAAATTTTTCTAATAATTGGAATTTGCTTATGACCACTCATAATGAAGATTCTCATCATATTTGATCAAATTTCACTCTAGATCTCAATAAAAAAAAAAAATCAATCTTCCATTTTCCCAATTTGTTACAATCATGGTAAGTCTATCACCACTCATGACAAAGTTGCAGACTTAGCAAAGCTAAAAGGTTGACTTTTCATTACTTGACTTGTGCAGATATGATCATGATGCATTTGTCATTGCTTATGCCACAATTGAAAATTGCAAAATTAATTGACCTAAATATGAACATTCAAATGCACTGATTAAATATAATTGTACTTAATTACTTGTGACCATCAAAAATAACTATTTTAACCCTCAAGGTTCAACAATTATTTTATTTAAAATCATTATAAGCAATAAAAAAAAAAGTAGAACTCACCTAAATTCTCATAAATCACATTCTCACAAATAGCATTAACATCTAACATTTGATCATCATTTGAAAACAACAAAAAACAAGAATAAACTTGAATAAAACGAACAATACTGAACCAGAAAGAACAAGAGCAGAAGAAACAAAGACACATAGACATAGTTAATAGTAAAAGAACACAAATATGGAAAATACATGCATTTAGAAGAAGAGCACAAAAAAAAAAAAAAGAAAGGCACGAGAAAATATATGCGCAAATTCATAAGAAGTTGAAGAGAAAATCTCTCGAAATATCCAAAAAAAAGGAGAGTTTAAAAAAAAAAAAAGAAAAACTCTACAAGAAGAAGAAACAGAGACAGTTAACAGCTGTTAATAAAAAAGTCAAAATTAAATAAATAAATGCGGGCTTTTTCATTTCATATTTATGATAGATCCCTGATCTATATTGCAACATTGACAAGGATCCATGATATAATTTGAGAGAGCAGCCCTTATGGGTTTGTTATAACTCCTCTAGGCTAATAGAGTTGGCGTTTCTTAATCCAAGTTGGCCTTTACTTAAATTTTATTTTTAGCGTAAATTACGATCACCATGAAATTTGGCTAACCCCATTAATCTATTTTTATATTTTCAAAAGTCCACTAATAACCTTCTCGTAATTTATTTTATTAATCCCTTCCGCTAACTAAATATCTCCTCAGATTTGATAATTTTATTGTAAATTTGAGGGGTATTAAATTAATGACATGAAGAAATAGTTAATCAAATCAAATTTAATGAAATATTTAGTTAACTTTTGAAAATGTAATGATGAACTAATGAATTAAACAAAATTCAAAAGTTGTTAGTAAATTACCTTATTTTTATATTCCTTTTAGGCTTAGCCTCATCTTATGCACCAACAAAAAGGAAGGTTAGTTCCCATTTCTTAAAAAAAAAAAAAAATCAATTAATTTATATTTTAATTTTATTAAAACTATTTAAATTAATTCATAATTTTCATTGCAAATTAATTAATATATTTACATTATTTTATTTTTATTCTTATTTTAAAATAATTAAATAAAATTTTCATGAATTTATAAAAATTAATTTCTTATTAAAAACTATTTAACTAATGTATAATTTTGATTTTATTAAAACTATTTGATTAAGGGATTAATGTATAATGGTGTCAGAAATTTTTATTTTGGTATTCAAATAATTTTTTTACAATTAGGTAATTGAACTAGAAAAAAAAATTTAAATTGTGTCTCTAACAGGTTTTATAAGTTAAGGTTATTAGTATTAATAATAAAAATAATAATTTTTTTGTTGTCTTTTAATTGTTATATTTTAATTAATTAACTAATATATAATTATTTCCTAATTTAATTAATATATAATTAATATATAAAAAATTTTGTTGTTTTCATTTGTTGATTTTTATTGATTTTTGCTGATTTTAATTGTTTTGTTGTTTTAGTTGTTTTTTTGTTGTTTCTAATTGTTGATTTTTAACAACAAAAAAATTATGAAATATATCAAAAAATTATTATTTTTATTATTAATACTAATAAAAGAAAAAATTTTATTCCTAATAATGAAAAACAACTAAAAAATAATAAATAGCAATAAAAATCAACAACTACAAATTTTTTTATTTTTGTTGATCGTTGTTAAAAACAAAAATAACAATAACAAAAATAAACAAAAATAAAAAAAGAAATATATTAAAATTATTATTTTTATTATTAATACTAATAAAGTAAAAATTTTATTTATGGCTTTAATTTTATTATTAATGATTAAAAAAACTGAAAAAGTAATAAAAATCAAGAACTACAAAATTTTATTGATTTTTGTTGTTTTAATTTTTTTTTTAATTTTTAAATTTATAAAATTTTCAATGAAATTTTTTGCTTTTATTAGTATTAATAATAAAAATAAGAAACCTTTTTTTGATATATTACTTTTTTTTTTTTATTGTTGTTTTTGGTTGTAGAGCTCCTATGAAAGTGGACAAAGAGCTCTATAAATTTCAAGAACTCCCTCTATTGTCAAGCAACTGGCTTCCAAGATTTTGGCTTTGCTAAACATGTCATTAACAGAGATTATCAAAAGATTCCATTTTTTGCAAAAGCATTTCCGGTCAAAATTAGTTGATATTTGATAAATTGATTGTGGTTTAGGTGCCTAAAGATGACTTGAGTTACTCATAGAAGTAAGATTGTTGTTTCAAAAGCTTTTTATGCTGTTAAAAAGAAATCAGCCAAAGAGAACCTCATCTTATTGAACATGAAAATCAAAGATCCTTGATTTTTCCCAGCAACCAATGATGTTGAGCAACTGATGCAGAGCATTAAAAAATGTTTAAAGAAGACGTTGAAAAAAAAGCAGTCCATATTTGGGAAAAAAAAAAATTTAAAAATAAATATTAAACCGGTCAACACCATTTTTTATAAAATTTTCACGTTTTGGTTTATATATGAAAAGATCCCTAATATATAAGAATCATTTTGTTTTAGTTATATTTTGAAATAATCAAATCAAACATATATCAATCTGCACTTCACACCTTATACAGATTCATGGACTAGTTTATATGATCTCAGAATGAGATTTTTTGAATTTAGACATTTGTTTTCATAGACATGCTAAACATGAACAATTTTCTAAATCTAAATATTTGAAATTTTGATTTAAAATGAAGGCCGTTCTTTTTTAATTTCCATCATTGCCACATGATTGAACTGAGAACTCTTTAGAGCAATGCAGCAATGCAAGAACGAGCACATTGAACTGAGAACAGCACAAATCAAGGCGGTGAGAATAAATCACAATCATCACCCAAGATTTGGAACAATATCAGGGCCGTAAGAATAAATCTACGAGGCAAAACATAAGAATCCAAAGATGGAGCAGACTTGAGAACAGCAAACGACAAATCACATGGCCAATCTGATCGCATAAACGCTATTGAGCCCTATTCTTAAAATTGTGAGCACAATCAACCAAATCTCCGAGCAGCACCGCAAGTAAACATCATCAGAAAAATAAACATCAAGAACATCAGCCTTCAAATATAACTAAAAATATCCTCCTTGCATATCTACAGTACATGTCCAGCTATTTCTGAAATTATGCTGTTGGATAGGAGTCTCCACCAGGCATGTTCCCATCCCTGTCTGAACTGTAGTTCTGATAGTTTGATGGAGCACCTTCGTGAGGCATGGCCCTATTATTAGGACCATTCTGATAGTTCTGCTGCATGTTTCCAGGCATGTTATTGGACCATCCTGCACTTGGGGGCACTCCTCCCATGTTGTTCTGTGGCATACCACCCATATTGTTGGGAGGTGTGCCTTCAATGTTTTGAGGCATTCCTCCTATATTCTGTGGACGACCCACATAGTTGCTTGGTGATGAGGGTGGAGGTCCACCCACATAGTTGCTTGGTGATGAGGGTGGAGGTCCTCCCACAAAGTTGCTTGGTGATGAGGGTGGAGGTCCGCCCACAAAGTTGCTTGGTGATGAGGGTGGAGGTCCTCCCACAAAGTTGCTTGGTGATGAGGGTGGAGGTCCTCCCACAAAGTTGCTTGGTGATGAGGGCGGTTGTCCCCCCATGTAGTTGTTTGAATGTTGGGGTGGTCTGCCCACAAAGTTGTTTGGTTGTGGGCTTGGAGGTCCACCCATGTAGTTGTTTGGCTGTGGAGTTGGAGGTCCGCCCATGAAGTTGTTTGGCTGTGGAGTCGGAGGTCCGCCCACGTAGTTGCTTGCTCCGGCTGGTCCAGTCCTGTTATTCTGGAAATCCCGGTTCTGCATGTTTTCCCGTCTTCTTTCATAATTTCTTGACCTATCGTTGTTACGAGGCCTATCATTGCGCCTATTTCTCTCATTTGCCCTGGCATTGTTCCTTATCCATTCCTCATGATACTTGGGATCATATGGAACAGCTTTCCCATCAATGAATGGTTCCCCTGCAAAAGATACAGCAGAAAGCTCATATAGGTACAACATTGTGCTCATAGATAATACTGGACCAAAAATGTAAACAACTGCATAAACATTTAGCCCCCATAAAAAAAAAAAAAAAAGAAACGGTTCAACCAACTAGGAAGAGAAGGACCACTAGAATAATCTACAGGATCAAAATGAAAATAGCATAATTCAAAATTTATAACTTTCCATCAGTTACTAGTGAAATAATCAATAAGAAAATTAAACTTAGTTACTATGTATCAAATTCAATAAAACTATTCAGGAGATACCATGTAATACACTCCCATAAATATAAAATTTAACTAACACAATAGCCTACAATCCAAATAAATTCAATTTGCGTATCGCATACCATGTTATCGTACATATTAAGCCTATTCCCCACAGACCCTATGTTTTAGCTAAGCAACATACCACATTCCCATACCATACCTCCATCCAAGATGAACCACATTCCTGGTAACTATGAAACAAACGATACAGCTGACTCCCAACACTCAAAGCATTGCCAAGGCGACCCACAAAGCTTCCCCTATCAATTATTACACTTTCTTTGCTTTTCTAGGACTTTGCTAATGTCTTGACAGATTCACACTTGACCAATGCCGTTACAAGACTAACTTTTATGTAATTCAGTAAAATCAAATGAGTAACAAAATATTCCCAGTGAAATTATGGAATAATGTTGTGCCAGGTAGGCTTGAAAATATGAAGGCAGGGATCGTTATCACATACAGCAATATGAATGGGCTAATGCAAGCAAATAAAGAGAAAAGCTTACCTCCATAATCTTTGTTCTTAACATCCAAGTATGAATCAGGAAGGACCCAACGAACCCTAGGCAATTCTAAAGGAAACCAACACAAGAAATCCATCAAATGTCAAAATGAAATTCCAAACCATGATCGCAAAAAATTAAGGCACTTGAAGCTAGTTGTACCTTTAATCTTGTAAGAGAGCTCTTCAGACACAAGAGCTCCAAATGCATAGTAGCATCTAGTTGAAACTGAGTAGATTTTCATCCTTGCTTCCTCCTCACTGTCATCGAAATACACAATTAAATATGAAGAAAACAAATATTTCAATATTTATAGCCTGACTAATCAGCTTATGAAAAACAAAAATTGATTTCATGCGAACCTATGGGAAGGTATCAGAAGCTAAAACTAGATGCACTAAACTAAATGCCAATAAAATAATACAACTATCGATATCAACGAAAACATGCCCAATATTCTCTGCTAATATGGTGAAATCAACTATCAAAAAGAAATATTTTTTTATTCGAAAAAAGACTAAATATGATTCCAAAATATCTTATTAAGTCTGATCTCTGTAAATAAAAGGACAGACTACTTTTAGAGACAATAAGCAGTACTTGGATCATCCACCAGAACTGTAGGCAAGAACAAGTAAACGAACCAGTTCAGCAAGCAAACTGAGATAGCTTGATTAATCAAATAATTATTAAACAATAAATAGTTCCTGCGCGCCTACTGCAGCAAACTCTAAATAGAACCCATGAATCATTAATTTATATAGGCAAACACAGTATCATGAAGGGGGAAAAACATAAAAAGAGAAAACAGCAACAAATTGGGAAAAAATTGTAAATAAATAAAGATCATGCCTGCCGACAACCATGGCTAGGGTTTTTATGTAGCTATCAATAATCTCGTCCCTAGTAGGATCACCCTGAGGTGGCTCCATAACAACAAGCCAGTGATTAAAATCACAGCCATCAAGCAAAATTGTTTCTTTGGGAGGCCTGTTGGACCAGTTAGGAGAGTTGTCGTTAAGCGAGGAAGTGGTGTGACGGCTGGAGAAGGAGCGAACGGGGATGGAGAAAGAGGAAAGAGCGAAGCTAGAGGCGGCAGATAGAGGGCGAAGAGAACGGAGGAGAGAAAAAGATCTAGAAATAACAAGAGGAGAGGGTGTAGTAGAAGGGAGAGATGAGAAGGATCGAGAGACAAGTGAAAAGATTGCTGTCGGCTTGAGGAGAGAGCGAGAGAAGGTGTGTGTAGCCATTTCCGCTGCTCTGCTACTGTTGTTCCTGAGATAAAACCCTACTTGAGTGTAGAGATTGGTTTTTTAGGGTTTTATTGACCTGAGGTAGGGATTGGTTTCTTTTAAAGGTTTTTACACAAAATACCCTAAATTTTCTTTTTTTTTTTTTACTTATTTTTACCCTTTTTATTTACATTAATATATATTTTATTTATAAATATATATCATTTTTTTTCTTTTATTTTGTTTTTTATTTTTAATCTCTTTTTTTTTTCTTCTTTATTCATTCTTCTCTTTTAAAAAAAAAAAAATTTCTTTTTTCCTTATTTTTTCTTTTTTCATATTTATTTTTTGCAACCTTCCTTTCTTTATTTTCTCTTTATTATTTTTATATCTCTTTTTTCCTTATTATTTTTTTATTTTTATTCTTTCCTCCTTTCTTTCTTTTTAATTTTTAATTTATCTTTTTTTTGTTTTCATCTTATTTCAAAATTTTTATTTTCTCATTTTTTCCTTATTTTTTTCATCTTTTTATATTAGTGGAGCATTAGCCAATATATATTTTTTGAAATTTTATTTTATAAATTTTTAGACATTTTATACTGATATAGAATTTTTTTTTATTTTTATATTTATCCCTTTTTCCATTTTATCTTTCTTTTTTAAAAATTACCATTATTTTCTAAATTTTAATGTTTTTCAATTTCAATAAACCATAATAAATACAAAATTATATAATCATATAAATAAAATAGTTAAAAAATATAGTAATCCCATTAAATTATTTTTTATTGGGTTTTATTAAAAGAGGCTAGTATGCATTGCTCTATTAATTTTTTTTGTTATATATATATATTTTTTCTTTTATTGGATAGGGTGTAATCATTTTAGTGGTTGTGGTGGACAAAATGTGAAGGGCGTTGATACAATATGTACTGTTATTAGTTTTTTGTAATTTATTTTTTGTTATTTTTTGATTTCTAATTTAATTTTGTATTCGCATGATACTAAAAAGGATTTTGTTAGTCTTCCTCACAGAAAATGAAGCATAAACATGCCTATATCTTAAAGTTTCCTTTTATTATTCTATAAAAAACTGAAAATAAATGAATAAAATACAAAAAAAAATCATAACTTAAAGTTAAATATTTTCTTTGGAGTTAAGTTAGTTGAAATTATTGTAATATAAAAATTTTAAAGAAATGAATATATTTTTTAAGTCTTTGGTGTTGTTGAGTTGTAAAATGATGTTGTGTTTATAATTTGGTATCATTTTTTTTTTGTTTATGATATTTTTTTATTTTTATTAATGGCAATGTAGTTATATCACAAACTTTTTTTTTTGTATATTTATTGTATTTATGCAGTTTTTATTTTATGTCCAAATATTTCATAGTTGAAGGAGAATTTTTTTTTTTTTAAGGAAGTTATTTTTTTTTTATTTTGTTTGAATCTTTTTTTGGTTTCCGATTCATTTTTTGTATCCTTTTGGTTTATTTTTGGTTTCTGATTCTTTTATTTTGTATACTTTTGGTTTCCGATTCATATTAAAATTAATTCATTAATTAAAATAATATGACTGATATTTTCATTCGTGAAAGTTGTATGAATTCATCTGTATTTTAGAATACTTTCCATTTATTTTATGTTTCTAATACAATAATTTAGAATATTTTCTGTTTATTTTATGTTTATGATACAATAATTTCATACGTGTTTTTGTCAATTTATAATAATAATAATCATCAGCATCAGCATCATGATAAAAAAAAATAAAAATATATTTTAAATTAACATATATTAAATATTATTTTGCTTGTTTATAATTAAATAATGTTAATAAAGTCAATTAATCTATGATTTGCAGCTTTGGTGTCTAATTATTATAATTCAAGAATTGGCAATGGGCAAATAGATCTAAAATTATGAAAAAATAAAAAAAAAAACTAAGAAATGCCAAATCAACAATGATGGACAACCAAGTAACTATATTGTCTCAAAGGCACCTTCATTGGTAGTACTATAACTACATGTTAGCATAATTGTAGCAAATTAAAACCTAAAATCTACACAATCACTAACTCTAATTCTATAAATATGTTATTTAGTGCTACTCGATTTTTGGTCCTTAAGCAATTTAATTACACTTCTCATTGAGGGCGTCATATTGGGAGATGTTGAAGTGCCCTTAGAGCCACATTCAAAACCTTCCCAATTTCTTCATAATCAAATATGAAAGACTCCGTGTGGCCATGTATGTTCTTTTTGTACTACTTTTTGCTTCTCCATCTCTAGTCTAAATCACTTTTTTTTAATCTTTGCTATTTTTTTTGTAACCAAATATTGCCTTAGTTTCTCAAGGAGAAATTATTAGATGGATCAGACAATTTATCCTCAAGAACTAATGGAGAAGAAGCCCCTTTAAAAATAAGGAAATTGAGGTTCTCTAATGTGAAGTATATGAAAGACCTTTTAGAGTGAGTGAAGAAACACCCAAAATTGGAACCCACCACACGTTGCCATCCATCACCATATTTCATATCAAACTCCTACCAACAGCACAAAAATCAATTAAAACAAATTAATTAAAGCCATATCTCATATGTTTTAAAGCCAACTAATCCATTTTAAGATTAATCATATGCAAATCACCAAGTTAAAATTTATGGGTACATTTTGTTTTTAATTAATTAGCATTAGAAAGCACAAAATCTTACAATCAAGTGATATTTCATAGTACCTTCCTTTCATAATGAAAAATATCCTTATTGGCCATCCAAGATAATCATAAGTCAAAAGCTCTTTATATACATCATCATCGTATATTTACATTTTCATATAAAAATGATTAGGATTATAAACTAAATCAAAATATAGCAATTCATGAAAGTCATGAAATTCCCAAAAAAGCTATTAGAGTAACAGTTCATCAACTTGCAAAAGTAAAGTCATGATTTATAATAAAATATTATTTGAGTTAGCTAGCAAAATAAGACTTACCAAAATCAAGGCCTTCAAATGGTCCATTTCTTTCTGCATTTTCATCCTCTATAAGATCAAAAATTACATTCAAAAAATCCATAGCCTTATGCTCCACTCCTCTACTTCTTTTCTTTTGTCTTTTTTGTTCTTAAGTAGTGATAATATTTTCTATAAGTTCATTATACTTCATCTTTTTCGTCTCGTACCTCTTTCAAAAACCTTGCAAATCTAAGTTCCTACAGAACTAAAAGAAATAAAACACATTAAACTATCCAAAAATTTAACTCACTTCTAGTTCAACTTTCCTTAAAACTACTGATTGATTAGTATCTGATGGTCTAATACTCCATATTATTTGACAGATTATATTATTCGATAATTTCACTAACTCTTCAGACACATTCACACTCTCACCATTTTTAGATTTGTAATAAAAAATTTCAAGAAAAATTCCTAATTTGATATATAAAATTCCTAATTTATTAAACCCTAGTTCTATTACAAATTCTCAATGGCTTAAAAATGTCTCTTGCTTCTTTTTAATTTCCTATCATTCTTATAAATCATCTGCAAGCACTCAATTTCATTATGCAATTGTGCATGTGTGAGACAAAAGCCCTTATGATGAAAATTAATCAAGAATTGATCTTTAGTGTCGAGTTTCACAATTTAAAAGACTAAATTGCAGCCTTTTCAGGATTTAATTGCAAAAGTTAAAATGTTTTAAGGTTTAAATTATAGAAAAGTGAATTTTGACAAATACAGGCATAATGTCGATCATTGCACAATGCCGATTGCCATTATGCAATGCTAATCGGCATTATGCAATGCTGACCCATATTTTCCTTTGTTATTTCAACATTTTTTTCATAAAAAATCTAATTTTGGGCTTGTTGTCAAATTTCTATTAGTTCTACACAGACACGTGCATGAATCTCTAATTTTGTTTTAACCCTTATCACTTTCTTTATCTCGAGGTTTTGATTTTTAAAAATGGAGAGCAGTTGTTCTCTAGCTCCTAAGATTGCACAACCTCTCTGCGCGATCATAGGGGAAGTTATTTTTTGCTTTAAAAAGCTGAGAGAAGAAAAATTTTAGAGAGGCTTGATTGCATAAAAAAAATCAAAGACTCTACAAAAAAAAAAACACATAACACAAAACCTAGTTTTTCTTCCTTACATTTTCAAAAAGAACAAAGAGTCTATATTACGTTTTTACATGATTCAGTTCCAAGATCCAAAACACACACTGAGTCAATTCCATATACAGTGAAAATCCATTCTAAAAGGCCATCTAATATCATCTACACAACATTCCTTTTTTATTTTTCTCTTTATTTTGTGATTTTTTTATTATTATTTTGGCTATTTAATTTCACTAATATAATTTGTTTATTTTTATGTTTTCTTTCTGAGATCTGATGGGGGTTAAGGAGGATACTGCCTAATATCAAAAATTGAACGAAAAATCCATGGAATGCCATGGGTTTTAAACTGTGATTAAATCTAGGTTTTACCTTTTTTGTGATCATTATTTTATGTGTTTTGCTATGTTAATTCATTTGAGTTTGTACTTTATTTTAATTTTCAATACGTAGAACATTGTAATAACCCCAAAATAGGAATAGTAAAAGTTTACTTTTATGCATTTAAAATCGATTAGTAATCAAGATCACTGGGTAAAACTTTAAAATTAATGATGGCAATAGCATGGAATTGAATTAAGGTTTTAGGAAATCATGTGTGGATGTATGTTTGATCTGCTTTGGCATGTTATTATTTGATTAGCTGCATTTTTGGGTTTTTATCCTTTTGGGCTTGGACGTTAGGTCTAACCCACTTAATTAATAACCTTAAAATTGGTCTAAAGTTTCACTTAACTAAAAATCAATTTAGGCCCATTTTAGGTTAAATAGACTTAGGACCACCTTTTTAATTAATAAAATCAACCTAGACTTAGCTCAACCCATTTAATTTCATTTCCTTTTAAAATAAATAGACTTAGGCCTACTTCCCAAAATAAATAGACTTAAGTCCACTTATAAAATCCAATTTCTTTAAAAACTAGTAGATTTAGACCCATTTGTAGATAATTGAAATAAGTAGACTTAAGCTCACTAATTAAAATGTAAGTCTACCTTTAGTCCATTTGTAAATAAAAGCATAAATCTAGCTAACTTTCATTAAAATTAACCTAGTTTAAACTTAAGGACGATGCACTTAAATTCATTGTTTATGTGTGATTTTATTGACTAGATGTCTTAGGGTTAGATGGATGTTCAAATAGGGTTTAATAAAATTGCATGTAATTAGAGAATGAAGTAATGATTTATAAAGTAATTCTAAATAAACATGAGACTAAAAGAAGTTAGTATTCCATTCCCATAATCTCTTGGTTATGGTGATAACTTTCTTTTAGAGAATCAAGTACCACTAATCGAATTATCCCAGTTATTACCCTGGGTGGTAACTCCTCATCTCCATGCTATGACTTTGTGGCATAGTAGTGTGTTCTCTAAGGCCCTGAGTCTAAACTGTGTCACAGTTGCTAATATCTTGAATGCACACTAAACCTCACCATCTATAGTGGCGAATCCACTAGGGATAAGAGATACTAATTCTACTTGTGTTCTTTATAGTTGTTTCATTAATTGTTATTTTATTCTTACATTCATTTTGCATGTCCCTATTAAACCGATGGCATTGGTTTATGATTCCATGATTCCACTAGCTCCATAGAGTTGTAAATTGGCTAACCATCACTCTTAGCCTTAAACTTGGTTCAAGAGAGATTACTGGGCTCATTTGACCAAAGTTTGTATCCTAAGTCCTAAAGGGGGGTAATCTTCTCTCGAGTTGGTAAAGGATGTCGGGCCCCTCTGAGCTTGGCCTGTAACTCAAGTCTTAAAGGAGGGCATCTTGCTAAGGGAATCTTGACTTTTTACCAGACTCTAACCATATATAATGGCTTAGTTACCTCCCTTAGGATCTACCTAAATTGCTTGTATAATTTTTTGCCTTGAGGTATTTCTATCTATAAAAGCCCAGATCCATACTTTTGAAATCCTTTGGGGTAATAAAGATTAGGCTAAGACCTTTATGCCTAGAAATGTTGTTTCTATGCTTTACTATTTTAAAGAGAGATCTGGCATGCGCGTTGGTCCTTGATATCCCCTGTTGATATTAAGACCAAGACAAAAAAATCCTAGGAAAAGAGACTTACTATTGAACACGTGTGCTGGAGGAATAAGGTTGGAAGGATGTATGTTGTACACTTAATTAATATTTACTACTTGTTGCTTATTGTATAGCATGTGCATCATGCATACATGCATATATTCACTTCATCCATCATACTAACACCTTGTTTTGGAACCATCATAGATTCATCGGGGTCTTCTCATATTTAGGGACAGAAAGGTGGCAGACTAAGAAGAATAAGTCAAAGTTCTAAAACCTTAGCAAAAGAAATCTTGAACAGACTGGATAGACTAAAAAGAAGCCCTATTAACCCACTTTACTTGGAAGTCGAACCAACTTCACCTGAACTTGAACAAATGGAACAATAGCAAGGGAACTGGACCTTAGAAGACATTAAGGGAGCTTTAATGGATGACATGAGGGCCATGATGCAGGATAAGCCAAGACAAGCACTATCTGGATTGATGCAACCTATTACTGTCATACTACCACCTGCAATTGAACAACCACCTACTGCTGCTGGTGTCCCACCTCCTGTGGATGCGCCACCTACTGCCAACAATGTTGGGGGGCAACCTGCTACTAGAAACCCACCTGCTATCAATGTAAAGCTGGAGGATGTCGAGAATTACATGTAAAGAAGGCAAAGAAAGAATCACTTTAACTGGTACAAGACAATGAGTCCAAGCAGATGAAAGCACTGACCCAGAAGATGTCTAAGGTGGAAGAGTTAATCAGGGGACAAAGCATAGGGTATTCATTTGACTTCAATGACATACTGCATATGGGAGATGATAGGTTGCCTATCAAGTTCACATAACTATAAAAATTTAATGAGAGAGGAGATCCGAGAATTCATCTTAGCCAATACACAATAACTATGAGTACTACTAAAGCCCCATTAGTAGTGATCACTAGGTTGTTTGTGTTGTCTTTAGAGGGAATGGCTGAAAACTGGTATACGAGTTAAAGAAATCTATCAAGGTTGATTAGAAGGAGTTATGTACAGCTTTTTAAAAATAATATGAGTACAATACTAGATTGGAAGTATCTATCAAGGATTTGGAATTGACTAAACAGAAATCCAATGAGTCTTTTTCTGATTTTTTAACTCGTTTCATGAATAAAGTAAGATTATTGAAAAATAAACTGGTTGAGAAGGATTAGGTTAGGATGATAGTTCAAAATATGTCACCCAATGTAGTTGAAAGACTACAAATAGTGAATCTTAAAACATTTGTAGATCTTTGTAATGATGGTTTGCAAGCTGAGGAAATCGAGAAGAGCTCTAGAGCCACTTGAGTAAGAAACTACCCAAGTGGGGGTACACAACAAAAAAGCACTAGCTAGGCTGTTAAAATACATACTGTACAAACACCAAGGAGATTCTCCAATTTAAACCAACCCGTGTCCAAAGTCCTAGACCGCCTGATATAAAAGGGATTGCTCATACCCCTCACCTTTTCCAAACTGCCAAATCCAAATGTCCCTAGCTATAACCCAAATAGTTATTACAAATTCCACCAAGTTACTAGCCATTCCACAGACACATGTACCCACCTTAAACACGAAATTCAAAGCCTTATAGACTCTAGAAAAATCATAGACCCTGAAAGCCCAAGCACCATAAATAATCCTTTCTTAAACTATCAAAATGTTCCACCATCAGCCACCATAATGATCAACTCAAGAGTTAGTAAAGAAGAAGTGATAAACTCCTTTGAGGACCTAAACCTTAAAACCAATGAGAAATCTCCTAATGCCCCTAAACATGTGGAAAGAGTTAAGGAGCCACCATGATGATCAACTCAAGAGTTAGCGAAGAAGAAGTGATAAACTCCTTTGAGGACCTAGACCTTAAAACCAATGAGAAATCTCCTAATGCCCTTAAAAATGTGAAAAGAGTTAATGATTTGTTAGGAAAACCCTCAAGCAAGTTTGACTACAAGGTGTTTTATACTAAACCACCTTCTATTAACATACCCTTCGAGTCGATTATGCCTACAGGATGGAGTGATGAGTTTGATGATGAGAAGCTACTAGACAAGAAAGAAAAATGCACATTTAAGGTACAAGAAGATGAAGTCATGGAGACAATTGGCAAAAAGATGCAAGAATTGCAAGAATAGTTGTTATGTCAGCTGCCTCAAGGACAACTACTATGAAACTTAGCATCCTTAACATCTAAAATAGGAAATAAAATTTCTCATTGTCTTCTTTGAATAAAATGTTAGTTTCTATTTTTTTTATGATTAATGATATAAATTCTGATAATGCTTACTTATGCAATGTACATCCTAATGGTACTGTGCATTATGATATTGATTGCATCTGCATGTTTGACATAAATTCAATTCAATTAGATTCATTCAGCATAGGCACAAATGCAAATTCAAAGAACATACATATATCACATGATGTAAGTTCTGAAGATAGGAAATTTGAGGAAAAAATAAAAAAATAAAAGAATGAAAAAAAGAGAGAAAAAAAGAACAGTAACGTAAAAATTAGAGAGAAAAAATTCCTAACTATCTAATAATAGGAGTTGTATTATGTGATGTAATGAATGTTCTCATTTCCCTAATTAATGATTAAAATTGAATTTAAAATTTTTGTTCAAATATCGCATATTCGTCTTTATCATACTGCATAAGCATCTGAATGGAAAGACAATACATAATGAAAGCTAAAATTAGGGTTATGAGATCACTATTTTAGTTATATTTTCTTTTTTGCCACCCCTTTTGTAATTTTCCTTGTAAGCCTAATGTCCCCTTATACCTTGAGAATTTAGGTGGCTCAGTAACTTATGTTACAACCTATAACTTATAACTATCATAAATTATTGCATTAGCATCAAGCCTTATATTCTGCTCAAAAATTCTTTGAAGTGCAAGTTTAGTTGATTTCATCATCAAGAACTCACTTAAATTAGTTTGCCCACTCCTCTTCATCTTCAATACATGAGATTGCAACTAATAGAGTTAGTAAGACAAAGGGTCAATAACAATAGTGACCAAACTAAGTCTCTTGCACACATGAAGAAAAAGACTGCTAGGATGAATTCAAAAAGAAGCTGGGAGCAAAATGCAACTTTGGGGTAGCTTGGGGGTAAAATAGTAAATACAACACTAGAGCTTCAAAGTTAGTGAACAAGATCTTAAGGCAGAAAGGATTGAACCACAAGCATACAAATACATCAGTTATCATACAACAAAAGCAGTAACAAAAAGAAAAGTTCAATAGTGCATCGATCAATCACAAGCTTCAGTGTAAAGCCGTAGACCCCACTCGCTTGCCTGGTCATCAGTCCAAAGCATCCAATGCTTAAACCTACAAGCTATTGATGAGGCACCTCATTCTCACACTTCAAGCTGTGAATATAGCTTTGTTCCAAATAGAAGATCTATTAGGATCATGCATGTCATACGTAACATGCATACACTTGCATACATTTATTGTGAAATACTTATTTTGCATAATAAAGTCTTTGAGCTTAGGCAAGATTGTGCAAAAACTTTGCTACTAACATTTAAGATTAGTGTTATAAAAGCGCAAAAAAGTAGTCAGAATGTTCACATGTAAAGATCTAAAGGAAAAAGGGTGACATTATTCAAGTGAACATAATACTCAATGGGGCTCTAGATTGCAAGAGCCCAATTAATTATGGGCTCATCTAGTAAGGGAATATCATCAACAGTGATATTTGTGAAAGTGTCATCCTGGTGACCTCAAAAGGCTGGATAGGGTGTTCAGGCTCCTCAAACTCAGTATCCATCTCTATAGTCTCATTGGGAGTATCATCTGGAATATCTCTCTATAATAGTTAGTCTAGTGTAGGGTATGGAATATGGTGATGAGAAGGACCAACATGTCAGTAATACATTTGTTGGCCCTATAAAAAGGAAGGATGCACTCAAAACTTAAAATGAATGCACTTTGAAAAATTATTCGATCATGAAATAAGATCTCTAAGTCCTAAACCTTTTTTGCAAGAGATGTCAAAAAGCAGAATGAAGCCCTTTACCATAGTATTAATGGAATGGTAAAAAGGGAAATTCAACCTTAGGCTATGACTTCAATGATAGAGTATCATAACCTTATGATCAGAGACATCATCATCATAATCAAAAGTGAAAAAACAAAAGAATGAAGAAGGGGAAAGGAATTGATACATCAATAAGAATGGGCAAGATAGCAAATACTAAACCCTCACTAAGATAATAAAGGGAAGTAACAGAACTCTATTCTATAATAAAGTACCATCTCGATCATAAAATTCATAAACTAACAGCAAATTTATCCATTCACGAGATTGTGTGTGAAAATCCTATCTCATGACCTTTGATTATAATGACTCTTTTTTATTAGCCTCATAAAATTCAAATGATTAGTTAACAGCTTTGTGTTGAGAGCTTATAAACTGTAATCAATCTAATGCTCGCTTTGCACCCAAACGAGGGGAAGAATACATAAAGAAAAAATCTATAGAATTTCAATATAAATTGTTTGAATTTCAAAGTATCATTTTAGTCTTCTGAATAATAAATGTGCATATAATCTACTCCAATGCTCATAAATGAGTATAAGTACAAATCCCTCAATGGTATCCACGCTGAGTAATATGAGAAAGGCGGGGGAACACTAAGAGGATAATCAAAATAAGAGCAAGCATAATTTACTCCAATGCTAATAAATGAGCAAGAGTATCAACGTGAATCTCTGGTGATATCCATGCTGAGTAATACGAGAAATGCAGGGGAATACTAAAAGAGGACCATGTCAAAAACCACTCTATTTACTTTAATGCTCTGTAAGAGTATGAGTATTAAAAGGCCCTTTCCAACAATATCCACGCTGAGTAATATGAGAAAGGTAGGGGAATACTCAGATAAGGAATAAAAGCATAAAAATAATTTAAAGACTATTTTGATACTCATAATTCAATCTTTTTATACTTAATTTCCATAAGTTTTTTTTAGCAAATTCTCATTAAAATTAAGTGTGGAAGTAAGTTCTTCACTTGGTAAAAGATATGCTCTTAGCATAAGATGGTTAATGATGCCTTTAACCTTTGCAAATGGTGAATAAATGATAGTAAAAAAAATAAAAAAAATAGTGAGATTTGTTAAGTGCACACTATCTCATGATAAAGTGATGAATTTTCTCATAAATTTTAAACATTATAATGTACTTTTATACATTCATCATGATTGAAACTAACTTCAATAAGTTTGCAGGTTTTGTAAATCTAGAAGGAAGTGCATCCAACTTATGGAGTTGGTTAACACGACTGAATTGAAATTATTCAATAGAGAAATTCTAATAAGTCAACACAACAAAATTCAAAATTAGTCAACAAAAATGCTAATTAGTCAACATAAAGAATTCAAAGCATTCGACTCAAACAACCAAAGATAAAAATCACAAGTAGTTATGGACTGTATTATTAAAGGCGAGCGATGAAAAGATTACAGTCAATTTGCAGGCAATTATAGGTTGTAGCATCATCAACAAGCAGTTATGGACTGCAGCATTATCAAAGGCGAGCAAAGAAAGGATTGCAGTCAATTTGCAAGCAATTATAAGTTGTAGCATCATTAGTGAGCAATGAAAGGGTTACAACTAATCGCAAGCAATTATGGATTACAACATCATTAGTGAGCAACAAAAGGGTTGCAGCTAATTATGAGCAATTATGGACTGCAACATCATAAGTGAGAAATGAAAGGGTTGTAGCTAATTGCGAGCAATTATGGATTATAGCATCATCAGTGAGCAACAAAAGGGTTGCAGCTAATCACAAACAATTATGGATTGCAGCATAATCATATAAAAGAAATCAACACTACATGATCGAGTGTAGTGTATTTCAATTTAGACTATACGACCGGGTATAGTCGACATTGTGCGATCGAGTACAATGTACTTCTTTTATTAAAATCATTATAACATGAATTTTGAAATCTTTTAGTCCACTAGACACTATATAGTAGTTATGGTATCATTGCTAGACATTCCATGGGAACGATAACACATTTTTCAAATCACGAATCGCTAAACATTCCATAGGGAATATAGCAAGAGTCATTTCATTCATTTCGTTAGACATCCCACAGGGAATATAATGAAACTCATTCTCATTAGACGTCCCATAGGGAATATAGTGTGCATCGTTAGACATCCCACAGGAATTATAATGAAACTCATTCTCACTAGACATCCTATAGGGAATATAGTGAGCATCGTTAGACATCCCACAAGGAATATAATGAAATTTATTATTGCTAGACGTCCCATAGGGAATATAGTGTGTATCGCTAGACATTCCACAAGAACTATAGTAGATTTTCAATTTATCATCGCTAAACATTTCGCAGGAAATATAGCAAAAGTCATTTGCATAAAGTTCATTAGATGTTCTATAGGAAATATAATGAGACTTGTCAAACATTACATCCTACTTAAAATTGCACAGTAATTTAAGCATCGATCTGTCAATTAGGATATAATTAAGTGTCCTAATTCTTTTTATCGAATTTGTGTGCTACTGTTGCTTTACTGCAATTTGTCAAGCAAACATCGACAAAGAGGGGTAATTGTAAGCAGTCAATTTTGGAATGCAATTGTGCATGTGTGAGACGAAAGCCCTTATGATGGAAAATTAATCAAGAATTGATATTTAGTGTCAATTTTCACAATTTAAAGGACTAAATTGCAGGCTTTTTAGGATTTAATTGCAAGAGTTAAAATGTTTTAAGGTTTTAATTGTAGAAAAGTGAATTTTTAGGGGTTTTAATAAAATTTTGACAAATACAGGCATAATGCCAATGGACATTATGCAATGCCAATTGGCATTACATAATGCTAATCGGCATTATGTAATGCCAATTGGCATTACACAATGCTAACCCATATTCTCCTTCACTATTTCAATATCTTTTCCATAAAAAATCTAATTTTAGGTGTGTTGTCAAATTTCTATTGGTTTTGCACAGACACATGCATGAATCTCATATTTTGTTTTAACCCTTATTACTTTCTTTATCTCGGGGTTTTGATTTTTGAAAATGGAGAGCAGTTGTTCTCTAGCTCCCAGGATCGCACAACCTCTTTGCGCGATCATAGGGGAAGTTATTTTTGGCTTTAAAAAGCTGAGAAAAGAAAAATTTTGGAGAGGCCTGACTACACACAAAAAAAACCCTAGAAAAATTAAAGACTGAAAAAAAACCACAAAACACAAAACTTGGTTTCTCTTCCTTACATTTTCAAAAAGAACGAAGAGTCTGTATTACGTTTTTACGTGATTCAGTTCCAAGATCCAAAATGCACACTGAGTCAATTCCATACATGGTGAAAATCCATTATGAAGGGCCATTTAATATCATCGCACAACATTCCTTTTTTATTATTCTCTTTCTTTTCTGATTTTTTTATTATTGTTTTGGCTATTTAATTTCACTAATATAATTTGTTTTTTTTTTGTGTTTTCTTTCAAAGATCCAATAAGGGTTGAGGAGGATATTACTTAATATCCAAAATTTGAATGGAAGATCCATGGAATGCCATGGGTTTTAAACTGTGATTAGATCTAGGTTTTACATTTTCTGTGACCATTATTTTATGTGTTTTGCTGTGTTAATCCATTTGGGTTTGTATATAATTTTAATTTCTAGTACATAGAACATTGTAATAACCTCAGTAGTGGGAATGGTAAAATTTTACTTTTATGCATTTAAAGTCGATTAGTAATTATGATCACTAGGTAAAACATTAAAACCAATTATGGTAGTAGTAAATTAGGGTTTGCATGGAATTGAATTAGGGTTTTAGGAAATCACGTGTGGATGTATGTTTCATATGCTTTGGCATGTTATTATTTGATTAGTTGCATGTTTGGGTTTTTGTCCTTTTAGGCCCTAAGCTCACGTTAGGTCTAACCCACTCAATTAATAACCTTAAAATTGGTCTAAAGTTTAATTTAACTAAAAATCAATTTAGGCTCATTTTAGGTTAAATAAACTTAGGACCACCTTTGTAATTAATATAATCAACCTAGACTTAGGTCAACCTATTTAATTTCATTTCCTTTTAAAATAAATAGACTTAGGCCCACTTCCCAAAATAAATAAAGGTCCACTTATAAAATCCAATTTCTTTAAAAACTAATAGATTTAGGCTAATTTGTAGATAATTGAAATAAGTAGACTTAAGCTCACTAATTAAAATGTAAGCTCACCTTTAGTCCATTTCATTTGTAAATAAAAGCGTAAATATTGCTAACTTTCATTAAAATTAACCTAGTTTAGACTTAGGAATGATGTGCTTAAATGCATTTTTTATGTGTGATTTTATTGACTAGATGACTTATGGTTAGATGGATGTTCAAATAGGGTTTACTAAAATTGCATGTAATTAGAGAATGAAGTAATGATTTATGAAGTAATGATCTCCTGGTTGTGGTGCTAACTTTCTTTTAGAGAATCGAGTATCACCAATCAAATTGTCCCAGTTATTACCCTAGGTGGCGACTCCTCATCTCCATATTATGACTTTGCGGCATAGTAGTGTGTTCTCTAAGGTCTTGAGCCTAAACAGTGTCACAATTGCTAAAATCTTGGAAACCCCGCCGTCTATATTGTCCAATCAGCTTTGTTGGTTCAAGGGAGCAAATTTTGAATATAAAGGTGCTAATAAGAGGTGTGAGTGTCGTCCTAAAAGTTTAAAGGCTTTAATGCATATTTCTTGGACTAAAAGTAATCCTGGAAGAAGGTTTTTCAACTATTCTAAGGTAAGATGTTAGTTTACGTTCATGATTGTTGTTAAGTATATAAATTTTTATTATTAATTAAATTGGGAAAATTGGAAACTGCATGATGAATGTCAATTTTTTAAGTAAAAGATAAGAAATTTACAAGTTGGTATGTTGATGTAATTAATGGACCAAGGGTAGACTTGATGAGACTAGAAAATGAGGTTCTAGATTATAAAGCATATAGATATAAATGATGCAAAGGGAAAATCAATTTCCTTGAAAATGAGATAGAGAAGCTGCAAAAGATGATATATAAAGCAACTAGTTAAGCATAGAATAATAAGAGGAAAATTAAAATTCTATGTATTGTACTAGGAGTAGCTTTAATTTTCATTAGCTTTGCAATTGGTTGCTTAGCTTGATTTGCATTAGAATTCTGGGACTTAGTTAGCTAGTTAGGAGTAGCTTTGAGTTTCTTAAATTTTGGGTGGTTGATGGCTTATTAATAGCATTTAAATGGCATTTTAGTTTATAAATATGTGACAACCATGAACTATAGTCATTAGCAGTTGTCCATATTTTGTAGGTTTATTGTATTGAAGAAGTAATGAAATATATAATGTTCTTCATTATATGATGTTTTATTTTCCCTTGTTCTTGACAATAAAGATTAAATAATAGTAAAATAATTAGCTAAAGTAAATAACAATGAAATTATATTAAGCTTAACATTCAAAGTTTTCATTAACCTTTCAAATAAAGCTATAGAGTTATAACACATGATGGTAGACATGTCTCTTAAGCTCCAACTGTCTTCTAGTTACTATAGATATCCCACACCATCGAAGGTCAGGTGCCTAAAATCTTTTATAATTTGGATTCCCTTATGAAGTATGAATTTGACTTATTGCGTTATGATTCATTGGTTTTCAGTTACGATAGGACTCCCAAAATGTACTACTCTCTTTGACATCAAACTACATTGCAAACAGATGTGAACACATTAAGTTCATCACATACAAAGTACATGAAATTAATGATGCATAAAACCAATCTACCTTTTAAGTCACTAAATATAACAAAAAAATTCTAAAATTAATAATAACACAAAACATAAATGCATCATAATACCAAAAAAATTCTAAACACCAAATATGAAATTGAATCCATAAAAAAACTCATAATCAATAGACTTACATTCATTATAGTTCTATTGATCATATCATCAATGAGTATACCATGATGAACATGATGTTTAGTCTGCCTCTTAGTTTTTAGCTTTCAAAGGCTATAGGATGGTTGTCCTACATTAACACTCCACTAAAAGCATAATTAAAAGCATCAGTTTGCACTTCGAAGGACTTCAGCATGTCCGACATAGCCAATACCAGTTTTTTAAGAAGTAACTTATTCACTTCATCAAATGCTTCTTAATAGCTGCTAGTCCATTTCCAGCTAGTAGTCATCTTTAGCAATTCTGTTAATGGAAGTACTTTCTCTGAATATCCTTTTATGAACTGCCTATAGTAGTTAGCAAGTCCTAAGAAGGAATGGAGTTCTGTAAGACTAGTAGGTGGTTTCCATTCTTGGATTGCTTTAACTTTCCTTGGGTCCATACGAATGCAGCCTTATTCCATTATGTGCCCCAAGAATTTTATGGTAGTTTGCCTAAAAGCGCATTTCTCTTGCTTTACATATAGGTGGTTCTACCTTAATTTCTTAAAGACTAGGCGAATATGCTCTTCATATTCTATTAAAGTGGTACTATAAACCATAATGTCATCTAGATACACCACCACAAATTTATCCAAGTAATCATGAAACACCTGGTTTATAAGAGTATAAAAAGTAGCAGGAGCATTGGTTAGTCCGAAAGGCATTATAAGAAATTCAAATGCACCATACCGAGTCACACATGCAATTTTTGGTTTATCTCCTTCTATAATGCGGACTTGGTGATAACTTGATCTCAGATCCAACTTATTAAAGTACTTAGCCTATCCCAATTGATCAAAGAGGTCAGCTACTAGAGAGATAGGATATTTATTCCTCATAGTTACTTTATTCAAAGCTCAATAATCAAAACACAATCATAAACTCCCATCTTGTTTCTTTTGGAAAAGCACTAAAGTACCAAAGGGGGCCTTGGAAGGGTGGATAAATCCCACTGCAACTAATTCATCCAACTATTTTCTTAGTTTGGATAGTTCAGGAGGAGCCATTCTATAAGGAGCTCTTACTGGAGGCTTTTTACTTAGAAGCAATTCTATCTTATGATCAATTCCCCTTCTCAGAGGTAAAGTTTGTGGTAGCTTCTTGGGCATCACATAAGCATAATCAATTAATACTGCCTCCAATTGTTCAAGGATCCCCTTATCTAGTTGGTTCTCGGCCCTAAGTGGAATTATTACATACGTTTTGTCACGCTTCTTTATCCCTTTTTTAAATTGCATGGCCAACAATATCTTCTTTTCACAAATTAGGCTCATCGTAACTGGGATTATACATGGGCTCTCTCCTAACATCAGTAAGCAATTGGTTGTAGCAACGGGGATGGTTCTAGTTTATGCTAAGAAATCCAACCCTATAACATCAAAGTTATCCAATGGAGCTATCGTGAACAACACATTTCTGCTATATACTCCCAATTTACATGGCACCTCTAGAGCTATGCCAGCTATTTCTCTAGCTTGAGAGTTAACGATTTTCATTGTTCCTTTATCTTGTTCTACCTTAAGCCCTAACTGAGTTGCCACTGTATCTGTTATAAAATTGTCTATAGCTCTCGTATCTACGAGAGTCTGAAAAAGTTTATCTTGCACAATAAAGTCCATATACATTAGTCCCCTAGGTCTTTTTGCCTTTGGTAGGTCTATCTTTCCAAGGCATTCAAGCGCCTAAGGGCTCCCATCATAACTGGTTCATCCTCCCCAACTTAAGGGCTTTCTTTTATTTTATCATGTTATGTAGTCCTGATGGCATTCAAAGCTCCTTGATAAAGGCATTCTGCCACCTGATAAGGTCCACTGCATAAAAAGCACTTAATGTTTAGGGTGCTTCTCCCTGTGGATTTCTCAAGCCTTGGAGGCTTTGTTGAGGTTTATCCAAAATTCCTGTCATAGAATTTAGAGTAATTTCTTTCTCCCCTCCCATATTTCTGAATCTCCTTTCCATCCCCCCTAAAATTCTAATTTCTATGCTCTAAATTCCCAGTTTGTGGTGTTAGTTGATTAACATTTCCTTGAGAATTTCTCACCCATTTAGTAGTAAGGCCATCTCCCTTCATAAAGGGATTGAATTTTCTTTTGTTGCCACTCTCTGTGTAATCATCTAAACTCTCAACTGCTGAGATAACTAATATGACATCTTTTACCCTACGTCTTTGAAGCTCTTTTTTGGTCTACGATTTCAACCTATCCATGAAACGATGCACTCGATCAGTTTCAGCCATGTCCGGCACATTAAGAATTAATGCTGAGAATTACCAGACATAATCTCGAATAGAACCTATATGTTTTAATTCATCTAATTGGGCACATGTGTTAAACCCCACATTTTTAGTATAGAATTGGGCTCTTAATTCTTGCTTGAAATCCTCCCAGCCAGTTAAAAAGAACTTGCTAGCTTTTATACCTTCTGCTTTAGTCGGCCACCAAAATTTTGCATCATCCATAAGGTACATGGGTGCAATCCTCAATCGTTGTTCATCTGAATCAATCTTTATTGCCTCAAAATAGAGTTCCATGTCAAATAAGAAGTTATCAATGAAGCAGGAGTCTCTGGCACTTTTAAAAGGATTGGGCTCTAGGATTTTGGTTCTCCCCATAGGCATAACTCCAAAGCCACCCATTTTGGCACTTTCATCCACTTTCTCTCTAATTGTTTGTACATCTTAATGCAAGGATTGAATAACTTCCTTTACATCATCAGTCAAAGCATCAAGAGCTTCACCTATGTTCTTATGGCTCTCTAAGATCTCATCAGGTAATTTCTTAAAAGACTTCATGCAAGACACTAGGCTCTCTAGCCGATCTTTCAACACATCCTCATACCACTCCCCGAAGGGTCTACACGAGGGGGAGCCTCAAGCTCTATTGGTCACCCCTCGAGAGGAATTAATCTAGCCGACATTGGCTTAAGATAATCAACTCTCTTTATAATGTTCTTAATAACATCTGCTTTAGCTATCACAACATTAAACAACTCAATTATATTCAAGACATTCTCTAGTGGGCTCACTTTGGCTACTGCAACCTCAAGTGTCTCCACCCTTTTCTCTAGTGCCTCAATGTGCGCATGTTTAGAATTATTTGTTTTAGGCACACCTGCCATAATTGAAGAGCAAAGAATGCTCTGATACCAAATGTCATGGGCCTGTAAAAGCTTCATAAAAATGGACCATACGGCGCTTGTCTATAACACCTTTTAACAAGCCAGCCTTAGGAACAGACTAGTAAATCTATAAAGGCAAAAGGAATATTTGGTTAGTATTAGAGTTAAGATCATAAAGCCAATATAGTAGCTTAATGGGCAAGAGCAAGCCACACGCATGATTCTAAGCACAAGCACAAGCACAATCGAAAAGGCATAGTGAATGAATGTAATAGGGCTACTTTTGGTATTCATTAAATATATTAGTACATTGATTCAGACACTGTGCTCCCCAAGGTGTAGGTAGGAGGGAACCTACCTAATAGGAGTGCACACACCCAGCATCCATAGTGACTAGATTGCTGGCCCTAGGCCCTTGATGACTAGTAACTCCCCCCTAAAGAGCATAAGGAGCACAATGAAGGGTGGTAGGAGGAGACATCAATATGTTCTACCCATCACTCTTTTGAAATTACATAAAATAAAATAATTATGAAATGTCTAAAATGCCTTTATGATTACAAAATGCTACCCCTTGACACTAGGGTAGCAGATGGTGGGGCAATAATATGGAGAAGGTAGTCTAACATGCTGCTGGTGGCATGGTGGCGCACTGTGGTGACTGAAAAAAATTGAGAGGAGGAAGAAGAAAACAAGAAAGGAAGGGAAAAAGAAAAGAAAAGAAAGGAAAGAAAAAGGAGGGAAGGGAAAGAAAAATGGCGGAAAATAATAAAATAAAAATAAATTTTATTTATTTTATTTATTAATATTTTAATAACTATAACTTAAATTTACTCATTAAAACCCACAATTTCATTTAGAAAATAATAATAATAATAATAATAATAATAATAATAATAATAATAATAATAATAATAATAATAATAATAATAATAATGTCATATTTAATGAAATAAATAATAACACTAAAAATTTATTTAATTTTCATAAAAAAATAAAATATCATAATTTAAAAAAAATATAAAATAAAAATAATTATTAACACTACAAATCTTATAATTTAATTTATAAAAATTTGGATTATTACAGTTTTCCCCCCTAAAAAGAAATTTATCCTCGAATTTTTTATAAATAAAAGATGCACAATTTTTAATGAAAAAGATAGGGATAGGCCACCTGTATCGCTGCCTCTGTCTCCCATGTACAGTTCTTTGTTGTGCGGTTTCTTTATAGCAACTTCATCGGGATCTCCTTAGTGCGAAGTTGACAAACTTGGCAATCCACAATCGTCACATGATATTCCTTATATGACAAATCTTCGCTAAGCTCCATAGTCTGAGGCTGAAGAACATGAGACGGATTAGGAACATACTTCCTCAGTATAGATACATGGAACACTGGGTGAATTCAAGATAATTTAAGTAGCAACACTAATCTATAAGCCACTTCTTTATATCTTGAACGTATCTTCAAAGGTCCAATGTATCTCAGGGCTAATTTACCCTTCTTACCAAACCTTATAACCCCTTTCATTGGAGACACTTTCAGAAACACAATGTCTCCAATGGAAAAGGACACATCCTTCCTCTTAGGATATGCATAACTCTTCTGTTTACTGAAAGTTGTCCTCAACTGCTGCTAAATAATGGGAACCTTCACAGAAGTAATTTACACCAATTCTAGACCTATCGCTTATCTTTCTCTAACTTTCCAACACAATGGTGATCTACACTTTTTACCATATGATGTTTTATATGGAGCCATCTCAATACTTACATGATAACTATTGTTATATACAAATTCAATTAATGCAAAATGTATGTCCCATTAACCACTAAAGTCCATCACACACATCCTCAACATATCCTTCAGGGTCTGAATGGTCCTTTCTGACTGTTCATTTGTCTAAGGATGAAATGTTGTGCTAAAATCAAGTCTTGTACCCAATGCCTTATGTAATTCTTACTAGAAGACTAAAGTAAAAGTAGCTCCTCTGTCAGTCACAATACTCACTGGTATCCCGTGGAAGTAAACAATTCGGTTGACATACAACCTTGCTAATCTATCAGTAGAGTATGTTTTCTTAATTAGAAAGTGTGCTTACTTAGTTAGCCTATCAACTATCACCTAAATAGCATTATAACCACTAGTAATATGAGGCAATCTAGTCATAAAATCCATATCAATCATATCCCACGTTCACTTTGGGATAGGCAATGGTTGTAATAATCCTGTGAGCCTCTAGTGCTCTAGCTTCACCTGCTAACAAGTGAGACACTTGGATACAAATTTTGCAATATCCTTTTTCATTCCATTCCACTAATATGTATCTTTCAAGTCATGATACATCTTGGTAGAACCTAGATGAATATTATAAGAAAAAAATGTGCCTCTTCTATGATTTGTTTTCTCAACTCATCCACATTTAGCATACACAACCGAGTACCCAAACGTAGCACACACCTTCATTATCAATCATAAATCCAATGGACCTACCTTGTTGTACTTCAAACATGATCTTCTACAACCGTGGGTCCCTTTTCTAAGCTGCTTTAACTCGATCCAAGTATACTGGTAGTACTCTAATATGAGCAAATATGCATTTCTTAGCCACCTTCAATTGCAACCCTTGGTCGATCAACTCATGCATTTCCTTAATAATTGGCCTCCTCTCTATACTAATGTGTGTAAGGCTGCCTACGAACTTTCTACTCAATACATCTGCAACTACATATCTCTCTTTGCTTGGATGGTACAAAATAGAACAATCATAGTCCTGTAGAAGAACCATCCATCTTCTCTACCTTAGATTCATATCTCTTTGCTGGAATATGTACTTCAAGCTCTTGTGGTTGGTGTATATTTCATAAGTCACATTGTACAAGTAATGCCTCTAAATCTTTAGTGCAAATACCACTGCTACCATTTCTAATTCATAAGTAGGATAATTTTACTCATGCTTCTTTAACTTCCTTAAAGCATAAGCAATCATTCTTTCATTATACATTAACATATAGCCCAATCTTGCTCGAGAATCATCACAATACACTGTATACCCTTCATTTCCAAAAGGCAAAGTCAACATTGGAGTCAAAGTCAACAAGTCCTTAAGCAATTAAAAATGCTCCTCACATCTGTCTGTCCACATAAACTTAGCATTCTTCTAGGTCAATCTTGTCAAAGGTGCAACAATCTTAGAGAAATCCTTAACAAATATCCTATAATAACTAGCTAAACCCAAACAACTCTTTACTTCCATGATTGATATGGGTCTTGGCCACTCTGTAATAGCTTCTATTTTCTTGGGATCCACTTATATGCCATCTTTGGATACCACATGGCTTAAGAATGCCACTTGGTTTAACTAGAATTCACACATGGAAATATGACACAGTTATAGCTTTTCTTTTATGTCTCTTTATGATACCAAGGACTCATAAAATCTTCAACACATTGCTCACTATTGTAAATGGCACATATGCCATGAGGATAGGAATACCACTAAGATCCCAAGCTCTGCAAGTGCATAAATGCTTGATGAGATCCACAGTATATCTATCTTTGCCTTCCACAATTTCATGCCCATGTTACCCATTGAACACTAAATGACACTTAAAAATGTGATCCATGTTTTTCTCCAACTTCTTAATAACATTTGGACTGATATTGCTCATCCATTTATCATCTTCTTTCCTTCTCTTAACAAGCCCCTTCATCATCCTTACTCTTATTGTATCCAACATTCGCTGAATATGCATGGTCCTTTCCTTGCTTTTAAAATAGAACCATTAAAAGCTTTACACATGTTATTGTCAATATAATCTACTTTGTAATTAGTCTTCTGATATGCTCTACACCATGCAATTGGAGGCCACTTTAATATATCATTAGTAGCTCATGTCCCTATTTCATTTAATTACTCCAATTGGTTAAAAAAGTATTGCTCGTAAGAGCTTCTAGTACGTCTTCAAAATTGATTTTGAAATTCCAGTCCTCTTTACCTTTTATGCTATATGGAACATATGTGCATCACATACCAGCTATGTTCAAACATGGGCAACTCTTGTTTAATGCCTTCAATCAGTCCATATGACAAGGGAAAAAATATAACTTAAATTAAATGAGTTGAAATTGGATATAAATATAACTAAAAAACATAGAAATGACAAGGTAACCTTTTGCATGTTGCTTATAAGAGTCAGGCCATCACCATTTGAAATCCTAAGATCTTGCTTTAATAATTATAAAAACCAACTCTAATTAACTTTGTTTTCTACATTAACAACTGCCCAGGCAATTGGGAATATTTGATTATTCCCTTCTCTGCCTATGGCTGTTAATAGCTCACCTCTATAATATATTTTGAGAAAACATCCATCAACTCCGATAATTGGCCTACATCCCCAACCCTTTTTCAAATCATCAAAGCATATATAAAGCTTCCAAAATTTATTACTGTTTGGCTCTATACACATAATTGCAATGGTTCCAGGATTTGTTTCCTTCAATGCTTCTACATATCTCCAAAGGCTACTATACTCTTCCACATAGTTCCAAGTAACTCAGACATCACATCTTTCTTTTCCCTTTTATACATTATGAAACAAATATTGCATTTCAATTCCTCACTAATAAGCTTTTTGAAATCAGCTATTTTAATCCTAGGTTATTAACAAATTTTATCTTTATAATATGTAGCCAATAATTTGGTAGTTACTTTTTTATTCTTACTTTACGACATTTGTGTTAAGGATTATAAATTTTAATTCTAAAATCCCTCATCTTATTCTCAATACTAGAAAATATATGCCATGGGCAACCCTTTTTTGTACAAATAGCCTTGATCCTATATTCTCATTTTTTATGAAATCCACCTCACAACCCTTGATAACTAAATACTTTGCTATGGCATCTCTGAATTGTTGGATGATTCAAAAACCATCTGAAAAGAGTCCTGAAGGGGGGGGTGAATAGGACTATCAATTAAAAATGAGAAATTAAAATAATTCTTTGCAAGAATTAAATAGAAGTTGAGAAGGAAGAATGAAGAACACAAAGATTTAAGGAGTTCGGATTCAATAACAATCCTACGTCTCCACCTAACTTATCCCCAAGTTAGGATTTTCAATCACCCATAATCTTATTCATAGGATTAAGATTACAAAAGAGTTTTATGGCTCACTCTTATAACCTTACAACATGAGTTTTCAAGGCTCACTCAAAGAACTAAAACCCAAGTGTTTTAATGGACAACACTTAAACCAATTCCTTTAGAAATAAATCTCACTTCCCTTCTAATCTAACCCAAGATTTAAGATGAAGAGAAATTCTATTTCTAACACACACCAACTCTCACAAGAGTTTAACAAACAAAGAATTATTTAAGAGAATTTGAGAGCTCAATGAAAGCTTAAGAGATAATAAAAATGATAAAACAAGTTACTTTACTTCCATTCAGCTCTAGAGGTATTTATACTAAAAAATATAGTTGTTGGAGGTGCAAATGATGTGTCCAACATGTATATTTTGAATTATTGAGACTGATGCTATCAGATAACTATTCATGGATTGAAACCATAATTGGCTTCTCAGGACGTTTGAATTTGCCCACACTTTCTTCATAAAAGCTGTAGATATTTGAATTATCTTTCCATATCAACTTGAATAACCTAAATTGAACTTCTTTATCTTAAGATATGTCAAAAATACTAAGGATTGTGCAATCTGTAATGCAGACTACGGTCAGACAGCTATACCCAAATTGATGCCATGATTTGCTCATGAATAAATTTTAATTTGCTCATAATTTCTTCATAAAAGCTGTAGATATTTGAATTTTCTTTCCATATCAACTTGAATCACCTAAATTGGACTTCTTTAGCTTAATATATGTCTAAAATACTGAGGATTGTGCAATTTGAAATGCAGAATACTGTCAGACAGCTAGCTATACACAAGTTGAAGCCGTGATATGCTCCTGAAGAAATTAGAATTTGCTTATATTTTCTATATAAAATTTGTATATATTTCACTTATATTTTCATAGCATTTTGAATCACCTTAATTGGACTTCTGTAACTCAAGATATGTCTAAAATACTAAGAGATGTGCAATCTGAGATGACAGACGTACACGTGAATTTCAACTCAAAATTTGCATAACCAAATGAACTTGGATTTTCACAAAAAATCCCGATTCAGAAAGCTCAAGATGTCTACTTCAAATGTTAAGAAGCTCATTTTCTCATTTAAGAGCTCTAAGTATGTCAAAAGCCTTCTTCAATCTCAGAGGTTCAATAAGCCCGAAAAGTCACTATACATCCAAAAGTGTATATGCTTGGTATATGTTTGGCATATAATTCCCTACACACTTAATTGAAATTATTAGTATAAATTTTTTTTGTCAAAGTCCAAAATTAGGAGTTTGATCATGCAAATGGTCAACACCATCCCTACAACGAAAGCTAGCATTTTTACTGTAGAATCATAAATGATCCTATCAGGTTTCTTTCTTCTCATTACCTGCCTAATTTCATCTTAAGAATCAATTTCTAGGCTATAGTTGTCATTATAGTCATAATATTCAGTATCTGTATGTAATTCCTCATGTTTAGCACTACTTTCACCCTCAAGTTATGTACCAATTTCACTAAAAGTTATAGTACCCCTTTCAGCACTAGGTTGATAACCATTTAGTCCAACATTGTCACTTCGAACCTCTTTTGCCTCTTTTGCCTCTTCCATTTAATATTTTTTTCCCACAGTAGCTCTTCATCTTGAGGCAAAACAGGTTTATTGGTGTTGTAAAACTTCTTTAGTTTCTCCCTAGCTCGATGCAGCTCCTTATCACACCTCCATCTGACATCACTTCATTTTTGTCTTTAAAATTTTGTCCATCTCCATCTCCCATCACGTCATTTTCTTCTTCCAAATTTTGTCCACCCCATCTCTTATCACTTTATTTTCTTCTTCTAAATCTTGTCCACCCCTATCTCCAATCACTTCTTTTTCTGTTTCCAAAATCTATCCACCTCCATCAGGTACCATCACTTCATTTTCTTCTTCCAAATGTTGTCCACCTCCATCTAAACTCACTTCATATGGTTCAAGTTCTATTACATTAGCGTGAACATCATCATTCATCTACCCAATATTCACACCTCCACATGCCTTTATCTCATTCTTGAAGAAATCATCAACATCCACATTACTGTCCTTTAAAAATTTAAGTTTTTCAAGCTCATTAACTCCATGTTTTAAGTAAAAGTCAATTGAATCAAGATGTTCACAATATCTAAATATTTCAAATATCATCCTATCATCAATCAATAAGAACATTCCATTTTTTAATTTATATGAAGGTTTTAGCCAATATATATGAGGTATGTGACTATAACCTAAAGACTTAACATACCTCTCAATCTTTATATAATGGAGATTATCTTGATTAGAAAGCCACAACTTAACTACCTCTTCATTTTTGTCTCTCAGCTAAGGGTCTATCTCAAACACTCCTGTGTGATGAAACTTTAAATTTATAGAGCTATCACTATCTCCCATTTATACATAAAAATAAACAACATGCTAACTAACATCATACCAAAACAAACACCTATCTATTTTACTTGAAGCATGTCATTAATACAAGAAAATCACAAAAAAAAATAGCTCAACCTTTGTCAAATACAACACCCAACAAGTCTTGGAGACCCAACATGTCAATTTTCACTATCTCATTTTATTTTACTATACACAAATTATGTATTGTATATAAATTTTTCACTGTCAACAGAGAACATTGATAAAGAATAAATTTTTCATAAACTCAAAAGTAATAGATGATTAGTTCAGATATTTTTTTTTGTAATTTTTGTCCCTAACTTGCTCTACTTATATTGGGTAGATTGTGCACCTTCTTTGCTTCAAATTTTCACTCTCTTGAACTTCTTCATTCTCTCGTTATTTAGGAATAACATCGTGATTTTATACTAGCAAAGACTTCTTTCAATTTCTATACACTGCCAACCCCTCCAAAGTATTAACATAATGCATGATAAACATATGTCCTCTTTTCCCCGCCCACAACTAATTAGTTACTCAATTTTAATTAAGTTGGTGATTAATTTTTTATTTTAATTAATCTGTTAATTCAATTTAATTATCAATTCACGCACCTTTAATGACCATCTATGTTTCATGCTCCAAATCCTATTAGAGAAAGGGTTTAAATGAGACATTAATTGTAAGTTTTAGGCCGAAATGGCGAAAAACGTCATTTTGGGCCAAATTGAACCTTATCCTAATAAATAAATAAACAAATATATATATATATATATATATATATATATATATATAGGTGTAGGTGTAGTTTATGATTACTTTATTTTTTACAAAGTAAACCTTACTTTATTGATAACCACTATTGGATGGTTCAATACACTCTCATCTAATGGTGATAAGCACAAAGTGAAAACAAAGTAAATAAAAACCAAAGACACCTTAGAATTTCCCTATATAATATTTAATGTTTAATTTATTATTTATATATTAAAAATTTAATATTCAAAAATTAATTTATGGTAGAAATATAGTTTTTTCCCAAACAAAAATGTTCTCAATTAAAAAAAAATTCATCAATTCCTTAAGTTTATATCCTCATACATGTAATTAAATAAATGTACATTCATAATCTTTTGTTTTAGCTCTTCATCCCTACTTAATTAAATAAAGTTAGACACAATTTTTTTTTTTGAACAACTAGGAGGTCAAGGAGGAGTGAGGGATCAAACCCATGACCTCACCTTACAATGTCCATTATCTGAGTCACTAACCTACAAAGGGAGGATGTTGGACACAGATTTGATTGTTTATCAACTTCCACAATCATTATTACGATTGTGTCATTCACCCTCCCCTTTAGGAAAACCACATTTTATAATATGTGGCTATTATGCATTCGATTAATAATAATTGGCTTCTATTTCTGATATTTTTTAAGAAAAAACACTATTTTTTAAATGTCAAAAAAATCTTTACACTTACTTGCAAAATGACACGTCTCTAAAATATATAGGCCCTTTTTGTAAATTTATTTTATTCTGCAATCCTAACTCCCTTCCTTCCTATCCTATCCCCTTTTAGTGTACTGATACAACCCTTACCCTCTCTTCTCTTATTTACCTCTTGAGTTTCATCTTTTTGTTCTACCTTCTTCTAATTATTTATTTCGATTACAAAACTATATTGCTTTGTTTAGAAATGATGATTTTTATGTTCTCATTTAATTGCTTTATGATGTTATTTATTCTTTTACTCTTCGTTTTGCTTTACTCTCTGAAAAAAATGAATTTCTTTTATTCTATCCAAACATTTTTGCATCTTTGCATGAGGAGAGCTTATATGCTCTTTATTTTAAACCAATTTTTTTCCTTTTTTGAGCAGAGAAATATGAAAATAAAATAAATTATGATTAATTTTTAATCTTTTATTTTTTTTCATGTGTTTTTTAGATTTTTGTTAGCGTGGTTTTTCTCCTCTCTTTCTTACTTTGATTTTTAAAATTCATTTGTGAGCATATTTCACTTCATGGTATATTAGGTGGTCTTTTTCCTTTGCATGTACCTGTGTTATTTTTTAAATGGTAGGAAAAAAGGGAGATGATATGAAAAAGGAGGAATAAAGTGGATTCAAATCCATCATTTTCATTTGTTATTTTGTGCCCTTTATTATGTTATGCTTTTGCCTTTTTCCTCCATGCATTAATTTTCATTTGTTGTTTTCTTTTTTTTTTTTTAAGAAAAAGCGATTTTCTAATGACTTTTTGTAGACGACAAGGTTTGGCGCGTACCCAAGTTTACTACAATCGTGACACTGTTTAAGCTCAAAGATCTAGAGAACACACCACTATATCATAAAGATATAGTGTAAAGATGTGGAGTCACTACCCAGGGTAATAACTGGGACAACTGATGAGTGGTGGTGACTCGATTCTTTAAAAGAAAGTTAACACCATAACCAGAAGATTCTAAATATAGAATACTAACTTCTCTTAGTCTTGTGTTCATTTGGAACTACCATAGTAATTACTAAAGTATTCCCTATTTACATATAATTTCATTTAAACCTTAATGTAGTATACACATAACTCCAAGACAACTAGTCATGAAAGAGCACAGAAACAATTAGATCGTAACATCCCTAAATTAGTCTAATATATTTAGTTTTTAATTTAAAAGTTACCTAAGTCTACATATTTTATTTACAAGTGAAATGAAAAACTAAAGGTGGGCCTACATTTTAATTAGATTAATGAGGCTAGGTCTATTTGTTTTAATTCTAAAAAAAAAGTGGGTCTAAATCTATTAGGATTGGATTGGATGAATTAATAGGCCTAGTTCTAATTAAATTTTAATTTGAATGAAGTGATCCTAATCTATTTATTTTAAAAGAAATACTTTAATGGGTTGAGCTAAGTCTAATCAATTTTAATTAAATTAAAAATGTGCCTAAGTCTAAATTAAGCTAAATGGGCCCAAATTTATTTTAAGTTAATTAAAACCTAAATCAATTTTTAAATACCTATTTTATATGGATTTAACCTAAACATGGGCTTGGAGCCTAAAACAAATAAAAACATAAAAAAAGCCCAAATAACAAATTAAAGTAAATAAGGAATCAAAAGCATACATTCAGCGATATCTAACCCTAACTCAATTTACATGCAATGTAAAAATTGCAATTGCCTCCATTGATTTTATTAAGATTTGATTCAATTAAACCTAATTTAATAATCAATTTTAAAGGCAATAAAGCAAAATTTTTCACTATATTCCTACTACTGAGACTATTACAATTCCTACATAAAGCAATTAAAACTATAATTACATGTCCAAATAAACCAAATAAATAAATAAAACACACATAATAGAAAAATTAAATAAAAAAATAAATAAAATAAAAAAACTAAATCTACCTAAAATTGTTATAGGGTTATAATCCATGGCATTCCATGGATCTTCATGGGTTTTTATCAGTTCAATCTCTCCATCATTCCATTTGATTGTTCCCATCAATGTTAAAAGAACAAATAAAACATAAAAAAAATTATTCAAAAGTAATATAAAATAAAAATGAAAATAAAATCAAAAAAATATAAAATATAATAATAAAAGAACAAGAGAAGAAGAAAAGCATGAAGTGTGATGTTGTATTGATTTGCTCCTCAGAGATTGTTTTATTCATCATTTATTGTTGGAATAGAATCTATAGGATTGATTTTCTTTCTCTGGCTTTATTGCGTTTTTTAGGACTTATGAATGTACAAATCTCAAAAGATGAAAAGAAATTTTTTTCTTTCAAAGCTCTCTCAGCCAAAGTTTTTTTTTTCCAAAAGGAAAAAAACCTCCATTACGTTAAAATTGTATTGTCTTTTATAAACTAGGAGACTAACCTCCTATGATTATCAAATCATAGGAGATAAAGATTTTATTTTTAAAATTTATTTATAAAAAAACCTGATAAATCAAGATTAATTAAGAAAAGATTATTTTTTTTCAAATTATTTATTTTTATCCAATTAAAATTAAGATAAATATTTTTGACAAAATAAAAACAAACAACCGAAGTTGTGCAATTCCAACTGGAATTGTGCATTTTTCTATTGAAAATGTATAACTCCAATCAGAATTATGCATTTTTTTATTGAAAATGTGCAATTCTAGTCAGAATTACATATTTTCAATTAGCAATAATCATTTTTTTAACTTTTAATTAACAAATGACCTTTGAAAGAATTCAAAATTTTCAATTAGGTCCCTAAAGAAAATATTACAATTAAATCCTTAAAAAATGCAATTAAGCCTTGAGATTGATAAATCAATAACCAAATACCTATTTATAAAAAATTTTCATCAATTGAGTCCTTTATCACATCCACACTTAATAATCTCGAAATTGGGTGCTTACACTTTTTTTTGTTATTTTTATGTGGAAAATGTGGTTTGTTGGTTGTTGTTGGTTTTTTTCTTGCATTGGCTTCATAGCTAATGAGCTTTAGCTATCTATATGATGTTTTTCCTATTTCTCTAGTGCATAAATTTCTATTTATTTGCTTTTTGTGTTGTGTTAGTTTTAATATAGTTTTTTTTCCTTCATTTTTATTTGTTTTTGTTTGCATGTCGATCAAAAGCAATGAGTTCTATGTAAGTGGACAATTATAGTTTATTGGCCATATAACAAATTTTGGATAAATGGTAAATTAAATTAAATGGTGCTTTATTATAATGGAACTAATTGACTTAAAAGGTGATTTTAATAAATAATACTTGCTTTACATAATTGTTTGATTGTTGTTTAGTTTAATTATTCTTTTTAAATTTTTCTATTTAGTGTTTCTATTTTTTAAATTTATGGACAATTTAATAATGCAAACACCAGTTAGGTGTGCTTTAGTCATTTCTTCATTACTATCGTGAAATGCAATGTGATTATCTAAATGTAGCTAATTGGATCATTTCACACATTGTATTTTTTTTAATAAAAAAACATTGCTACACAAAAGTTAAATAAGTGATGCTAAATTTGGTTTAAATATAGTGGTTGTTGCTGGCGCTATACATAAGTTAGATAGGTATTGTTGATTAAGGGTAAGCAAAATTTGCCCCGAAAATCCGACTGTATGTACCCAATTTTGAGATACTAGATATGGGGATGTAATGGAGGATTCAATGATGAAATTCACTGAAAAATTAGGTTAATTGGATCTGATTTAAAATTTTTGGACTAAATTGCAAAGTTTGTTTAAAGATTAAATAAAAATTTAGGAATTGGAATTTGACAAAGTCCGATTAGAATTTGAAATTCCAGTTGAAATTACATAAATTCTTATGAGAATTTGAACTTCCAATTGAAATTACATAAATTTCAATCGAAAATTTAGAAGGTTTTGCAATTTTTTTTATTTTTGTTTAATTTTTAATTTTTTAGGATTTATTGGTTAATTATTTTGATAGATCTGTTAGATTGTGTTTATCATACAATTTTATTATATAATAAATAAATTGTATTAGTTGTTTATCTTATAATCAACATAGGGTTACAAAACTTTCTCTTATAAATATTGATTTTTCTCTGTTTCTTAAGATATTTTTAAGGAGAGAACTTAGAGAGTTAAGGTTTTTTGTTTTATGTTGTTTTCACAAAGCATGAGGGTTATATCCAAAAAAGAAACTAAAACATAGATTTAAAATAGATGATGATCATCTTCTAAAAGAAATTAATATTGCATCTTCATCATTTCTCTTTTTTCTTTTGATTTTATTTATTTATTTTCTTTTAATTGATTATTGATTGTTTATTGTTTTGATCATTTATTAATTTCTTTGTTTATTATTGTTTAGTTGATGATGGAGAGAGTTATAAGAACATATTAATGGAAAAATAGTCATAAAGAGAATCTATAACCAAAGTTGTGAAACCAAATCCTAATTATTGGTTTGTAATTTATGTACATTTCCTTTGTATTTATTTTATTTTATTTGTTTGTTTTAGTTTTTAAAGGTTTTGCATTTATATTTTGTATTTTGTTTATTTTAGATCATTGTAATAGCCCAGTAGAGGGACATAGTAAAATCTTTACCTTACTACTTTTATTGTGTTTATTTGATTAATTGGCTAGTAAATAGGTTCACTTGGTAATTGAATTAAAATCAATGCAATATACTTTAAATTAGGCTCTTTAATTATTAAAAATGGACCAGATTTAGGTTTTTAATTAATTCATTAAATATAATTAGGCCTATAATTTTCTAGTTGTTTTTATGGTTGTTGTTGGTTTTTTTTCTTTTCTCTATTTATTTTCAATTTTTTAAACCTATTTTTGTTATGGTTTTTGTGATTTTTTGGTTATTTTTTTATTTTTGATTTTTTTCTTAATTCATTTTTAGTTTTGACATAAATCAGAAAACAACTGAAAAATTAGAAAAACAAGTACAAAAATAAACAAAAAAATCTGGAACCAAAAACAACCAAGAAAAAACGACCACCAAAACAATGGTTTTTTTTTGTTATTTTTTATTTTTTTGATTTTTTCTTAGTTCATTTTCAACTTTTTGAGCTTATTTTGTGGTAATTTTTTGGTTGTTTTGAAAAAAAATATATAAAAAAACCCTTGAAAACAACCACAGCAAGACAACCTTACAAAATATAAAGCTAAATCAACAAAAACAACCACCAAAATAAAAAAATAATGTACAAATAAAAAAAATCATAAATAACTAGAAAAACAACATAAAAAAGCATAACAACTATAAAAAAAATAAATAAAAATAAAAAATAAAGGAATGAATAACATTGTCAAAATAAAATAGTTATGGAATAATAATAGTAATAATAATAAGAACAAAAAAGAAAAATAAATAAAAAGTAAAAAAATAGAAAATAAAAAAGAAAGAGGAAATAAGTTAAGGAAAAAAATAAGGGAAAAGAAGAAAAGAAACGAAGAATCACATAAAACTTTAAAAGAAAAAGAAAAAAAGGCATGCTTGAAAAAAAAATCATCGTAAACATGAAAAAGTTTTGCCCAACCTTAGTTATACTTGTAATTATTCCTATTTAATTTAATTAGAATCAAGGCTTGTAAATGATAATTCCTACTCTAGTAATTGGAGAAATTAATAGAGACTTGTAATTGCCCTAAAGAGGGGGGGGGGGGGGGAGGTGGGTGAATAGGCTTTTATGAATTTTAAAGAAAATTAAGAAGAATTAAGGAAGGATTAAGAATTGAGAAGATATAACACAACCAATTAAGGAGTTCAGTTTATTAACAAACCTACGTCTCCACCTAACTCTCCCAAGTTAGGATTTTTGAATCACCACATTCTATTCACTAAATTGATTTTTACAAGATTGAGTTTTAGGCTAAAATATAACCTTACAATCAAGAGTTTAAAGAGCACTCTTCAACCCTATACTCAAGTGTTTTCAATAAGTAAACATTTTAATCTTTCACACAAGAATAAGACTTACTTCCCTTTTCTAAAACCCTAAAAAATAAAAGAAGAAGAGTCTCTATTCTAACACATAACCAACTCTCAAAAGAGTTAAGATAATACAAAGAAACTAAATGAGAATTTTAATGCTTAATGAATGCTAAGGAGAAGAATTTTTACAACCAAAGTGTGTAACTTGTAAATGAGCCTCCAGAGCTTGTTTTTATAACTGAGCATAAAAAATATGGTTGTTGGAATCATTAATTTCATTCCTAAGCTCTTCTCTTCAACATTTAATGTTCTTCAACATTTTATAGAAGAACTACCAATCACGACCATGGGTGGCAGACTTCAGGTCGTGAGCATTAAATAATTTAACCATTGAAGACTAAAATAGTTATTAAGGCTTGATAGAGTCTTCTCATGAGTGCCTTACAATCATGAGCGGCGTAGAATCGAAGTGCTTGTGGAAGATGGTTGTCTCTTCTTCAAGGGCTTGCTTGTGAGCCTACTCATGATCTGGAGGGTAGCTCATAAGCAGTGACCCATAGCTTGGAATTTTAATGATTTTTTTTTACTCTATTTGCATCTAATTGATTTGGGACTTTACATAGGCGTGTATTCTTCATAAAAAACACATATGAATGCTATTTAAAGATAACTTTACACATCTTTATTGTTGAACAAATAATTTGATCTTAAAATGTGAAGACTTAGACACTTAAGCAAAGTCATTAGAGTTTTAAATTGCTTGTCAAAGTCAAAACTAAAGGGTTGATCATGCAAATGGTCAATAATCTAACCCTTTTTTTTTTCTTTGACTATCAATTTTTTTAAATGATAAACAAAGTGTGTGTGTGCGCTATAGTGAAAACTCCCCCTTACAACTTGAATTGTTGCAATATGTGATATATTACCTCTCCCTTTAATATATATATATATATATATATATATATATATATATATATATATATATATATAACTTCAAAAGATAATTTCTATAACAAAGAATATAAATTGCATATGTGTTGCATTGTAAGAAAATACTTATAATGTAAATAAGCATAAACATACAAATTTAAAAGAGAAAGTTCATATAATACTAAAAAGAAGAAAATTACAATAAATATTTAAGAAACATGACACAAAATACTTATAACAATGACACAAATGCTACAACCTTCTCCCTTTTTGTCAAAGAGTAAAAAGAGGGAAGATATTGAGACAAAGACAATAAGGATGTAGTCCAAATAAAAGATAAACACAAACCTGAACAAAGACAAAGAAAACTTAAATAAGTTAAAAATACTAAAGATAAACAAAAATTAAATAAGGAATTAGGCATCATTGCCATTATGAGGATCTAGAGAGGAAGAAGGTGGTGGAGGACGAGGCCATAAACATTGAATGTTATGATATGTATAGAGTTGATGGATGTCATATTCCATATGATCCATTCGATGCTCAAATTAATAAAGTCTTGTTTCCACTTGATCAAATCTATTGTTAAAGTTGGATTTAATAATAAATAAGCAATCAAAGAAGCCTCCAACCTAAATGGGTTCATTATCAACATTTTAAGAAGAAGAGGGTCCCCTTGCCCTTTTTATTTGAGGTGGAGCTTGTACTTGAGGAGGAACTTGTTCTTGAGTAGTTTCTTCTCTAAGGCTAACCCCTTCAAGGCCTAAATTACCAATTTGCTCAATATCCTCTATATCTTGAGCAAGGTCTTCGTCAACTTCTTCTCCATCTTCATCCTTCTAAAGCCACACTTCCCTAACCTTATTAAATTGTCTTGAATTCTTCAAAAGATTTTCAACAAGCAAAGAAAGGATGGATGGTAGTAAGGTTGTTGGAAATTATCCTAAAATAAAAGGCAATTTTGGTGATAATGCCACCAATATAAAGGCTCCCATTCCCACTATCACTAGCTAACCATAATTGCCATTAAAGTCATCTTCCTAATTCCACATCCACATTCTTAAGAAAGCAATGAATAAAAAATAAATCATTAAAGGATATTGCCTCATTGCTAAGCCCTTTAGCATGAAAGGAATATATAATGAACCTATGAATATATCATAAGGCTTTTGAGGGCTTTTGAGGAAAAGGATGAGGACTCAGTATACCCTATAACAAAGGCACTAGCATTGGGTTTAGCATGGCAAGTTTAAAAATTATGAGGGGACCAAATAGTGTTTGGTGAAGCAAGACCCCCTTATTTGAAACCAAAGATGGAATTAAATTATTGAGAGGTTAAAAGTTGATCTCTACCCTATAACCTAAATCTCTTGCTATTCAAAGGGTTATGATCTATTAGTATAGACGTGCACTAGTACCAATTCTTATAATATAAATGACATTGTCCTTTTATCCTTATGGCAATAAAATATTCATTTAAATAAAGTGTTTGGTTATTTGAGTATTTACCCTTTAGCACTGTGTTAAATGAGTTTATTATTAAAAGTTGATAATACAAGTGATAAATTATTTTAATACATATGCTATAAAATGTTTATAGTTGTAGGATTAATAAATTGGTAGAATTAATCCATAGAATATCACCTCTGTCTATTTTTCTTAATTGGTATATAATATCGATAGTGGGAGGTAGTGAGCCTCATGTTACTTGATATGAGATATTAGAATAGACATGTGGATACTCATGTGATGAGTGGATCGAATAATGACATAAGATAAGTGATTGTGTGGAAATTCACTTTTGTCAACAATCACTTTCTTGAACATAATGGTGTATATGGTCTTTTAACCTGAGGTGACATAGTTGTCCACATATGGGTGGTTAGAGTTTATTATCGCTTACATACTTATGCTAGCCATGTATGGGTATATGGTATGTGATGGCTCTAGTCAATTATATATAGGGATAAGTGATCGGCCAAGATGGAATTCATTTCCTGGAGTGAACCGGGATAAGATCCTATGCTATCTAAGTTGTTCTCAATGAATAAGTATCTGGTCAGGTCAAACTTGACTTAACCAAAAAGAGTTTTCAGTGCTAGAAAGAATTTATAGTAGAAGTCATGTTTTATCAAGAATTGAACCCAAAATGAGGTCATATGATTAAGGCAATTAGAGTTTAACTAACCATAACTCAAGTCGATGTTAGGATCTTCAAATGAAGGGACATTAAGTGCACAGTAATTATGTTTTATGGTTCATGTGAATCTACATATAGCTTTAATTGCCAATTAGGTAGTCATGACATCTATACTAGGGGTCACTCACGACTTATGGAAACTAAATGTGATCAATTAGGATTTTCACATTTAGCTAGGAAAGAGTTTCCAATAATGTTAAAGTTTAAAATTATTTATTTCCATTGCCATTTGGACTTGAACCTAGTAAGTCACACACATAAGAGTAGCACCGACAATGATAATAATTAATTTAATTATTAATTAAAGTATTTAATTAATTAATTAAATTAATTGAATTGGATTTTTGCTTGTGTGGGGATTTGGCATATCCCAAAATCTAATTCAAAGGTTAGGACTATTAAATATTAATTTGGACCTAATTTAATATGTGATATTAATTTTAAGGACCAAATTGATATTTGCCAAAAATACTACTTTGGATATGGACCATGAGATGGGCTATATACATGTAGCTTAATGGATGATGGATGGGCTTAAATAATTAAGTGTATTAGTGAGAAGGGCCTTATTTAAGTGTTAAATAAAGTCCATAAGTCTAATTAGTGAATGTTGTAACGATAGGACAATTTAAGAGTTAAATGAGTGCAATTAACTAAAGCTTACTTATTAAAGAAGGTGCCACATAAGCATAAGCATATGATGCTCATGATTGCATGGTGACCACCTAAGCATGTGCTTTCCATGCAATGTGATTGCATGAATGACACCATGGCAATGTGTCATAAGCCTTAACCTTTAGTTAGTGGAGAATCTCTAAATGCATGAGATTACTTATTTAATGCAAAAGTCAAAAGTAAGTGGACAATCTTTACATTCATGAGATGGCTTATTCAATACTCAAGCTTAAGTTTTTGGATGATCTCTACACATGAAAAATTAGTCTCTTATATACATACTAAGTTAGTGGATATTCTCTACCCACTTGACTTACCACTTCCATTATAGACATTCAAACACAAAGAGAAAAAATAATAATGAGCACTCAAGAGTTAAGTCTTCTTCTTCATCTTTTTTCTAAGTATTGTGAGTATGTGATTGAGACATACAAGAGTTGTATTTATTCATAAGTGCACTGTCATCATCCTTGTACAAGAGTTATACAAGATCAAGCTACATCCATCCAAAGGAGGCAAGAAGTCCTACATCATCCAAGCAAGGAGAGGAGCTTTAGCAAGCTTTCGGGTCACCATAAAGAAGGAGCTTATGGGGAGAGAATTTTCAAAAGCTTGGAGTATGGTGCCACTTGTGTGTTTTAAGCTAAAGGCTTCACACTTAGGGAGCTAGGAGCTTGTAGATTTGCATCAACCATTTCCTAAAGCTTGTCAAACGTACTACAAACATTTAGAGTTTGTAAGAGTTACTAAACTCTTAGATATAGGTCTCTTCTCTTGACATGCTATGTGTTTTTGGTTGTTTATGAATTTTTATTTTATGTTATCTATTAAGCATTTAAGCATTTAGTTGTGTAAATTACATGTGATATGATTTTTGGGCTATTTAGAATTCTTACTTTTTATGCAAAGGTTGCATGTTAGAGAACATTTTTGAAATTGACTCTAACCAGATTTGTGTTCACACAATGCTTCCTCTCATAATCTTGTGCATGTAATAGATTCCTTTAACTGTTATTAAAGCCTAAATTAGATAATTTACATGCTAAATGTTATAATAATTGTAAGAGTTATGATTATGCTTGTTGTGAGTTACAAGAGTTGTGACTAAAGATGCTTCCAATGGTTATACTGTTCACAATACTATAGCAATTTTGTAGCAAATTTTGTGTAGACAACCTTTTTTATTATTATTATTTTTCTTGTTTATTTGACTTTGTAAATATATGATAATATACAAGATTTGTATTTTATTAAATATTTGCTTGTCAAACATGAAAGGAATGATCATGGACTTACTTTACATCCTTTGGTTTGTAATAGAAATTAATTTTATTATGCAATTAAGTGTTAATTACATAGATTTAGGATGTAAATTTTTACCTTGGTATGCCAAGGACTGAATGTAAATTACAAGAGTTATAATTTGGACTTTAAGTGTTTAAGATGGCAGCCCATTTAAACTTTGGTGGCATGGATCAAGGCCCTTGGAGATGGTGACAAAGGAGTTCATGACTTAAAGGCTTTTCTTAGGCTAGGCCCATTTGTAATATATTCTAAGAGTTAGAATAGGCTTAATAAAGGCCTATGATCACTCCTTATTTGTGTGTCCATTTTGCATGTTCAATGTATATATGTGATATATATGTTGTAACACGCTATGTGCGTATGTTATATATATATAACATGCCATGTATGTATGAGATATATACAATTAAAATTGGCTAATGTGCAAAGTGAGACCTTAATAATTAAAGACCTAAAAATCTTCCAAATTATATTTAGGTCTAGGCTCTCCATTGAAGCAATAACATACATGGTTTTGGGCTTGTGTATATTGGCTATGGACATATAGGGGTGTACATTGGGTCCAAGAGATTTATGCAGTGTTATTGTTAAACATGAGATGTTATGGGTGTATGGATATACTATAGGCCAATAATGGCAAGTAGGAGTACCTAAGGTTTGTAGTGTTCAAATCCATACATTTCATTGATCCAATGGTGTGGACCTAAATAATGCTAAAGGTTAAGAATGGCAATGTGTAAATGAGGCCCATAACATTAGGAGTTGGATTGATGGAGCCTCACATGAGATGTGATGAACAAGAGTTGTCCATTTAATAAGAACTATTATTCCAAGAATGGCAATATGTACCTGAGGAATATTAATGGCCTATTAAGAATTCCATCACTCACTAGAAATCCATCCAACAAGGGATTTTTGTTTCCTACTTTGGAAGTGTAGGATTCACTAAGTTAGTGGGAGGCCATTGTGATTAAAGACCAAATCAAATTTTAAGATAATAATGTCATACAACTAATTAATCTTATTACCTTTCGTAAAAACTTAATAATATAAGATCATTAAACCTACTCACAATTATACTCGGCAACATAGGTTGGGCCCTAATTTCATAGATTGGCTAAAGAATCTAAAAGTTGTTTTAACTTCCAAAAAAAAAATACTTTATGTGTTGGAACAAAGCCCACCTGGACCACTTCTTGAAAATGCTTCCCAAAAGGAGCAAATCACTCTTGATAAATGGAAGAATGATGATATGCAAGCACATTGCATCATGTGGGCTTCCATGAGCACCGAAATCCATTGACAACATGAGAAGTAAACTAGTGCAAAGGAAATCTTACGACACCTACAAGAGTTATTTAGTGAGCAAAGTAGGATCGCCATATATGAGATACCTAAATGACTTTTCTGTGCTAGGATAAGGGAGGGAAAATAAGTGGGAGCCCATATGAACTCCATGATTAGATCAATGGAGGAGCTAAAAAGTCTAAACTTCATAATGGACTTCCACGTTCAAGTGAACTTGATCCTTCAATCCCTTCCCAAATCTTTTAGGCAAACCATTACTAACTTACATATGAATAAGATAGAGTGCACTTTTACAAAGCTTTCGAATATGCTCGTGATGGCCTAAAAGGTTTTCCAAGGGAGCAAAGGGAAAGAGGTTGCACTTATTGCCACTTTTAGTGGGACTAAAAAGAAAGACAATATGAAGAAGAAAGGCAAGACAAATGTTGTCAAGCCCATAGGTGGCATAGCCAAGAATAATGGTAAGGCCATTATGAGGGAAAAGCAAGGCAAGGGAAAGTGTTCCATTGCCAAGGTGAAGGACATTAGAAGAGGAATTATCGTAAGTTCCTTAAGTCTCTCAAGATAAAAGGAAAGGGCAACTAAGGAGAAGGTGAGACTTTCTCTAACTTATTTGCTTTTAAATGTTCTAATAACTCATCTAATGCATAGGTATTAGATACTAGTACAAGTTCTCACATTTGTTTATCATTGCAAGATCTAGCAAGTGAGAGGAGGTTGAGGCCCAATGAAGTGACCTTAAGACTTAGGAATTGAGCAAGTGTTGCAACTAAGGCTATAGGATCCACTTCAATTGATTTATATAATCATGTTTTATTATTGGATGATGTATTGTATGTATCTAATGCTTATAAAAACATTGTCTCTATTTCTAGTTTAACTAGAAAAGGTTATGAATTCCTTTTTAATAGAGATGTATATAAGATTCATTTTGGAAATGAATTGGTTGGCATGAGTTATTTAATACATGGTTTATATTATGTTGATAATATGTCCAATAATAATGAGCCTTAAATTAATATGAGGGATGTAAATGTGATGCTAATTGAAAATGCCTCTAACTCTAAACATCTATGGCACTTGAGATTATGTCATATTGCATAGGATAGGATCATAAAGTTATAAAAGATGGGAATCTTGAGCAATCTTCAATGCACATCCTATCCGACTTGTGATGCTTGTCTTCAAGGCAAGATGACTATATCATAATTTATTGGACAAATGGCAAAAGCCAATGATGTATTGGAGATCATACATAGTAAAGTATGTGGACCATTTAGCAAAATGGCTAGAGGTGGTTTCTATTACTTTATAACCTTTATAGATGATTTATCAAGGTATGGGCATTTGTTTCTTATGAAGAACAAAAGTGAATCCTTTGAAAAGTTCAAGGAGTTCAAGGCCTAAGTAGAAAACCAAACCTAGAAAAGTATTAAGACTCTAAGATCAGATTGAGGAGGTGAATACTTAAGTATCGATTTTATTGAGTTCTTTAAGGAACATGCCATTGAATCATAACTCAGACCACCTGGAGCACCTCGATTAAATGGTGTGTCCGAGAGATGAAATTGTACTTTACTGGATATGATACATTCCATGATGAGCTACATCGATCCTCTCATATCACTTTGGGGTTTGCACTCTAAATAGCTTCCTACATCCTTAATTGAGTTCCATCCAAGTCCATTTGTATCACACTATATAAGAAATAGAATGGTAGGGCACTAAGTCTTAAGCATGTTAAGATTTTAGGGTGCCCAACTTTTATTAAAAAGCTAAAATCGGACAATTTAGATGCGAAATCGATTAAAGGAAAGTTTGTTGGATATCCTAAATATAGTTTACAGTATTACTTTTATCTTCCTAATAAACAAGTTATTATTGTTAATTAAATGGACATTAATCAACCCGAAGTGCCTATTCCAATTGAGAATGTCATCACGCCGACTCCTAAAAGGTCTAGTAGGGTATCTCATCCTTCAAAGAGATATAGTTTTCTTCATGATGTGCAAGAGTTTTATGTTCATGAAAAGAGCATTCATAATAATGATCCTACTACATATGAAGAAGCTTTATGTGATAAAGATTATTTAAGATGGCTTGAGGCAATGAGAACCGAAATGGATTCCATATATGAAAACCAAGTCTGGACACTTCTTTATCCTCCTAAGGGTCTTGTACATATTAAGAGTAAATGAATCTTTAAGAGAAAGATTGGTGTAGACGGGAAGGTAGAGACCTATAAAGATAGGCTTATAGCGAAAGGGTTTCGCCAAAGGCAAGGGGTTGACTATAAGGAGACCTTCTTACCAGTAGCCATGCTTAAATCCATTTGGATTCTTCTTATTATAGCTGCACACTATGATTATGAGTTTTGGCAAATGGATATCAAGACTACCTTCCTTAATGGCCATGTTGAGGAAGACATTTTCATAAAGTAACCTAAGGGTTTTGAATCTAAGGAAAAATCAAAAGTGTGTAAGCTTAAAAGATCAATATATGGTTTAAAAAAAGCTTCAAGGAGTTGGAATCATAATTTTGATGAGGCTATCCATTCTTATGGTTTCATTAAAAATAAGGATGAGCCATGTGTTACAAGAAGGTTAGCGGGAGCCAACTCACTTTCCTAGTCTTGTATGTCGATGATATTCTTCTAATTGGTAATGATGTCATTATGATGACCTTTATGAAAGTATGGTTGTCTAAAACCTTCTCGATGAAAAACTTAAGGGAGGCTACCTATATTCTCAGGATTTAAGTCTATAGAGATAGATAAAAGAGAATGATGGGTTTATCCCAAAGTCTTTACTTGGAAAAAGTATTGAAGATGTTCAACATGCTTAATTCTAAAAGGGAATTGTTACCTTTTAGTCATGGTATGCATTATCCAAGGAGATGTCACCCAAAACACCTGAGGACATAGCGAAAATGGCCAAGGTTCCTTATACTTTAGCTATAGGAAGCCTAATGTGTACTATATAGTGTACTAGGCTAGACATTGCCTTTGTTGTTAGTATGACTAGCAGGTTTCAATCTAACCTAGGCTTGGAGCATTGGGTGGTAGTTAAGTCTATCCTTAAGTATTTGAGAAGGACTAAGGATTTAGTCTTAACTTATGGAGGAGATGACTTACAACTTACAGGTTTCACAGACTCTAATTTTCAATCATATGTCGATGATAAAAAGTCTATCTCCAGGTTTATCTTCACTTTTAATGAAGGTGCAGTGAGCTGGAAGAGTTCTAAGTAAAGTATCACTACTGATGGCATATTACATAACTACTAAGGAAGCTATTTGAATTTAGAAGTTTGTCACCAAACTAGGAGTTATTCCTTCCATTGAGTCGACAGTTCCTTTCTTTTGTGACAACAATGGAGCCATTGCTTTGGCAAAGGAACCAAGGTCTCACTAAAAATCCAAACACATAGAGCTATTATATTATCAGAAAACTTATTGGAAAGGATGATGTGCTTGTGCAAAAGGTAGTTTCAGTTGATAATATGGCTGATCCACTGACTAAGGTGCTCACCTAGCTGCAGTTAGACCATTATCTTGAGAAGATAGGTCCTAGATATTACAGTGAATGGCATTAGTACAAGTGGGAGATTGTTAGTATAGATGTGCCTTAGTGTTAGTTCTTGTAATATAAATGACATTATTCTTTTATCCCATAGCAATGAAATATTCATTTAAATAAAGTGCTTATTTATTTGAGTATATACACTTTAGTACTATGTTAAAAGAATTTATTATCAAGAGTTGATAATATGAGTGACAAATTCTTTTAATACATATGTTATAAATGTTCATAGTTGTAAGATTAATAAATGGGTAGTATTAATCCATAGACTATAAACTCTGTCTATTTCATTAATCGATATATGATATCAATAATGGGAGGTAGTGAGTCCCATGCTACTTGATATGAGATATTAGAACAGACATGTGGATACTCATGTGACAGGTGGACCGAACAATGACGTAAGATAAGTGATTATGTTGAAATTCATTTTTGTCAACAATCACTTTCTTGGACATATGGTGTATATGGTCCTTTGAATTAAAGTGACATGGTCATCCATATATGGGTGGTTTGAGTTTGTTATTTCTTACATACTTATGCTAACTATGTATGGGTATATGGCGTGTAATGGCTTTAGTCAGTTATATGTAGGGATGAGTGATCGACCAATATAGAATTCATTACCTGGAGTGAACTGGGATAAGAACCTATGCTATCTAAGTTGTTCTTGATGAATAAGTACCTAGCCAGATCAAACTTGACTTAACCGAAAAGAGTTTTTAATGCTAGAAGGAATTTATAGTAAAAGTCATGTCTTATCAAGAATTAAACTCAAGATGAGGTTATATGATTGAGGCAATTAGAGTTTGACTAACAGTGGCTCTAGTCGATGTCAAGATCTTTAAATAAAGGGACATTGAGTGCATAGTAATTATGTTCTATAGTTCTTGTAAATCTACAAATAACATTTATTTCCAATTGGGTAGTTATGACATCTATGTTAAGGGTCATTCACGACTTATGGAAACTAAATGTGATCAATTAGGATTTTCACATTTAGCTATAAAAGAGTTTTTAATATTAAGAGTTAATATTATTTATTTCCACTACCATTTAGACTTGAACCTAGTAAGTCACACACATAAGAGTACCATTGACAACGATAATAATTAATTTTATTATTAATTAAAGTGTTTAATTAATTAATTAAATTGGATTTTCACTTGTGCAGGGATCTAGCATATCCTAAAATCTAATTCAAAGTTAATGACTATTAAATATTAATTTGGACCCAATTTAATATATGATAGTAAGTTTAAGGACCAAATTGATATTTGCCAAAAATACTATTTTGGATATGGACCATGAGATGGGCTATAAACATATAGCTTAATGGATGATGGATGGGCTTAAATAATTAAATGTATTAGTGAGAAGTCCCTTATTTAAGTGTTAAATAAATCCCACAAGTCTAATTAGTACATGTTATAGAGATGGGCCAATTTAAGAGTTAAATGAGCCCAATTAACTAAAGCCTACTTATTAAAGGAGGTGTCACATAAGCATAAGCATGTGATGCTCATGCTTACATTGTGGCCACCTAAGCATATGCTTTCCATGCAATATGATTGCATGAGCGACACCATGGCAAGGTGTCATAGGCATGCACCTTTAGTTAGTGGAGAATCTCTACATGCATGAGATTACTTATTTAATGCAAAAGTCAAAAGTAAGTGGGCAATCTTTACATGCATGAGATGGCTTATTCAATACTTAAGATTGAGTTAGTGGAGGATCTCTACACATGAAAAATTGGTCTCTCACATATACACTAAGTTAGTGGATATTCTCTACATACTTGACTTACCACTTCCATTAGAGACATTCAAACACAAAGAGAAAAAATAAGAGTGAGCACTCAAGAGTTGAGTCTTCTTCTTCATATTTCTTCTAAGTATTGTGAGTGTTCGAGTGAGACATACAAAAGTTGTATTTCTTCATAAGTGCATTGTCATCATCCTTGTACAAGAGTTGTGCAAGATCAAGCTACATCCATCCAAAGGAAGTAAGAAGTCCTACATCATCCAAGTAAGGAGAGGAGCTCTAACAAGCTTTTGGGACACTATAAAGAAGGATCTTGTAGGTAGAGTTCTTAAAAAGCTTAGAGTCATTTTAGTGCCACTTGTGTGTTTCAAGTTAAAGGCTTCACACTTAGGGAGCTAGGAGCTTATAGATTTTCATCAACCATTTCATAAAGTTTGTTAAGTGTAGTACCAACATTTGGAGTTTATAAGAGTTACTAAACTCTTAGATGTAGGTCTCTTCTCTTGATATGCTATATGTTTTTGGTTGTTTATGAATTTTTATTTTATATTGTCTATTAAGCATGCAAGCATTTAGTTGTGTAAATTAGATGTCATATGATTTTTGGGCTATTTGGAAATCTTACTTTTTATATAAGGGTTGCATTGGAGAGAAAAATTTTAAAATTGACTCTAACTGGATTTGTGTTCATACCACGCTTTCCCTTATAATCCAGTGCATACAATCGATTCCTTCATGATCATTAATGAATTGAACTCTAAGGAAAAAGTGGAAAGAAATTCAATCACAAGAGAGGGATATGTAGGAAGTGGTTCAAAGGTAAAGTTGTACATGCCAACCTTTTGAAGAAAATTTTTCACTTCATTAAATCAACCAATTTTCTTTAGTATGGCTTAACACATATATCTTAAGGGAATTATGGTTCTCTTGCTAAATTTAGCCATCCTTTGCTTAACTTGGGTGAAGTAGTAGGAGATATGAGGGGTTTTCTTAAGTTTATATTTGGCTGCCCTTCTTAATGAAGAAGAGGGCACATCTTAATGTGTGGTCTTCTTTGGGGCCATGGTTGAGTGCAAGAAGATGAAGAGTAAAGGAAAGAAATATCCAAAAGAAAATTAATGAAGGAGAAGTAATGAAGGAGAGAAAAAAGCCAAAAGAAAAAAAGGTGTGAATGAGATTTTGATGTGATTTGGAAGAGGGGATGTATGGAAAATATAAATAGAAAAAAAAGGAGTAAAAGCACTTAGATTAGAGTCAAAAATCAAAAAGAATCTACAGATGACCATTTTGAATTGAAGAGAGTAATTGTAAGTTACAATTTCAATGAAATTACAACTTCGCAATTGACTGGTTGCTCCTTATGAGCAGTTCACGATTGTAGGCATCGCTTATGAGGGGTGCTAACCTTTGAAATGACACAACATCACGAGTTATTACAGCCTTTGCAATGGCTAGTGATGAAAGATCCCCCAAACCCCTATACTTTTGATATTTTTGCAATTTAGTCCAAAAAGATGTTCAATTTAGTCCTTATGGACTTAATTAATACCAAATTGAAACCAATAAAAAACATATCAAACTCAAATGAAATTAAAACTATAAGTTAACATAATTGAGCATAAAAATGGGAAACTTTATTAATATAATAAATTTGCTAATTTTAAATAATTAATTAATTGAATTAATTTTAATAATTAATTGTTAAGTGGCAAATAACCAAAAAAAATTTGAATAGAACTAATTTAAGGAAAATTTCTCATATGGAAATATAATTTAAAGAATATTTCACATAAGCAACCTAAAAAAACTTTATCATGAGTCACAATCATAGTAAGATTCAAAAGAAACATTTTTAAAAGCAATCAATATAAATTCAAATATTCAAATATGAAACAAAAATAACAAGAATAGCTAAATGAACATATTTGCTCATATGATAGCAAGTTTAAGAAGGCTCATCCACTATCTCAAGCATTTTAACACATAAAATAAGAAAATAAATTATATCAAAATAGTACCATCTAACATAGCAAGCTCATGTTTAATAAAATTCATTTTATCCTCATTAAGTGGGTTAGTAAAAATATCCGCTAGTTGGTGATTTGTATCAACAAATGCAAGATGAATATCACCAGTTTGCACATGATCATGCAAGAAATGATTTCTAATGTCTATATACTTAGTTTTTGAATGTTGAATGGGGTTTCTACTAAGGTTTATAACACTTCTATTGTCACATTTGATTGGAATATGATCAATATCAATGTTATAGTCCATTAGTTGTTTTTTTGCCACAAGACTTATGAGCAACAATAACTTGTCACCATATATTAGACTTTAGTAATGGACAAGGTAAATGAGACTTGCTTTTTACTAAACCAAGAGGCTAATCAATTTCCTAAAAATTAGTAAGTTCCGGAAGTGCTCTTCTTATCTAGTAAGCTACCAACAAAATCAGCATTTGAATAACTAACTATTCAAAGGTTGAACTCCTAAGATACCAAAGTCTTAAATGCATAGTTCCACTAAAATATTTGAAAATTCTTTTAATGGCATTTAAATGAGACTCTAGGACATGATTAAAACCTATTATATAAGCATGTATTAAACATTATATCTGGTTTACTTGTGGTTAAATAAAGAAGATTATACTTTTATATTACTTTTCATCAATCGGTTTGCCATTCTCATCCTTAGTATTAGTGCTCATAGAAATTTTAATTGTTTTAGCTCCATCCATCCCAAACTTCTTGAGAATGTCTCTTGTGTACTTGGTTTGGTTAATGAAAATCCTATCCTTGCATTGCTTGATTTAAAGTCCAATGAAGAACTTAAGTTCACCCATCATGCTCATCTCAAATTTCCCCTGCATTAACTTAAAAAATTCCTCACACAAGCAATAATTAGTAATACAAAAAATGATGTCATCAATATATATTTGAACAATAAGTAAATTATGCTTGGATTTCTTTGTGAATAGAGTTGTGTCAACTTTTCCCTTAAAGAAACCTTTTTCTAACAAAAATTCACTTAACCTTTCATACCAAGCTCTAGGGGGTTGCTTTAATCCATATAAAGCTTTTGAGAGCTTAAATACATTATTAGGAAAGTCAAAACTTTTAAAACTCGAAGGTTGTTCAACATAAACCTCCTCTTCAATGAAACCATTTAAAAATGCACTTTTTACATTCATTTGAAAATTTTTAAATCCATATAAGATGAAAATATAGATAGCATTCTAATAGCTTCTAACCTTGCAACAAGGGCAAAGGTTTCATTATAATCAATGATTTCCTCTTGATTTTAACCTTTAGCTAATAATCTAGCCTTGTTCCTAGTTATGACACCTCGTTCATTCATTTTATTTCTAAATACCCATTTAGTGCCTATAATAGGATGGTGCTTACATCTAGGAACTAAAATTCAAACCTTGTTTCTCTCAAATTGATTTAATTCTTCTTATATAGTAAGGACCCACAATTCATCACTCAAAGCATCATTAACATTTTTAGGTTCAATTTGAGAGATGAAGGCTAACTTAATAATAGATTTAAAGTGAGATCTAGTAGTTACCCCATTTATAGTGTCACTAATGATGAGGTCTTAAGGATGAGCTTTCTTGAATTTCCATTCCTCATTCCCTTAGGATTTCATCCTTCAAGGTGGGTTGAGGTGTGTCCTCACTATCTTCCTTTTTAGGACCTTCAAGCTCTAAAGGTTTGTTAGAATTTTCTTCTTGAATGTTCATATCCATAAACTCATCTACAACATCATTAACACTACCAAAATCCTTTCTAGGATTAAGTGGGTTAGATTCATCAAATACAACATGCATTGACTTTTCAACTACTAGAGTTCTTTTATTAAAGACTCTATATTCTTTGTTAGTGATGGCATAGCCAAAGAAAATTCCCTTATTAGCTTTAGATTTTAATTTCCTATGGTTGTCATTGGTGTTTAATATAAAGCACTTGCATCCAAATACTCTAAGATATAAGATTTTGGTTTTCTGTTATTTTAAAGCTTATAAGAAGTTTTGTTTAAAATGGGTCTTTTAAAGACTCTATTTGTTATATAGTAAGAAGTGTTAATGGCTTCTACCCAAAAGTATAAAGGTAAATTATTCTCATAAAGAATGGTCTTAGCCAATTCTACTATAGTCCTATTTTTCCTTTTCAATAACCTCATTTTGTTGAGGTGTTCTAGAAGAAAAAGTTTGTGAAATACCATTTTCATTGTAAAAAGTTTTGAAATTTTCATTTTTAAATTCATTTCCATTATTACTTCTAATTGTTGAAATATAAAAATCTTTTTCTTTTTGAACTTTTTTTTTTGAAAACTTTCAAAAGCTTTAAAAGCATCATTCTTATGAGCAAGAAAACACTCTCAAATGTATCTAGAGTAATCATTAATCAAGACATATTCCACCTAAACTAACCACTCTAGTAGGTCCAAATAAATCAATATAAATAATTTCAAGTGGTCTAAAGGTGGACATTAAATTTTTTAGCTTAAAGGAAGATTTGGATTGTTTTCCTTTTTGATAAGCATCACAAGCCTTGTCTATAGTGAACTTGAGTTTAGGTAATCCAACCATAAGTTCATGGTTACCAAGATCATCCAAAAGCTTAAAATTTGCATTTCCTAACATGATTGAAAGTGACTTTATTTCCCATATCACACAATTGACTAATGTTAAGTAAATTATGCTTAAGACCATCAACAAGTAATATATGATGCATTGATAAGGATTGAGGGTTACCAATTTCTCCAATGCCTACTATCTTTCCTTTGGCATTATCTCCAAAAGTGACATAACCTCTATTCTTTGCATCAAGCTTGTTGAATTGCTCCTTGTCTGCTATCATGTATCTTGAACATCCATTATTAAGGTACCACTTGCTTACAGCTTTTATGGACTTTAAGCACACCTGCACAACATAATTCAAACATTCTTTTGAACCTAAGCCTTTATTGGTCTAGGTTAGTCAGTCTCAAAGTAGTCCAAAGGAAGCAATTGCAAGTGTAATCTTATATAGAAGCACACATTGCTAGTGTGACCTTTGATCATGCAATAGAAGCATTCAACATTGGTAAATCTATTTCTTGTAAAAGTGTGTGATTGCCTAGTATATAAGACATGCATTTTGTGTTATGGTTATGTGGGCTTTTTAGAGGTCTTTTGAGCCATAGGGAGAGAATAAGATACATTAATAGTGGCATTATTTATTATGAGGTGATTGTGTAGCATGCTTAGGAGTATTGTATCTAGTGTACATGTAAGCATGTCTAAGTTGGGGCCTTTTTGTTTGTGCCTTAGCCCTTTATGCCAAGGAAGGTTGGGTCATGTAAGACTTCCTTTTATCATTTGACATATAAGGCCTTTTAGCTTTGAAAGCTTGAGTCTCAAGAGATTTAGAAGTAGAGGGAGTAGAATCACATGAAGCTTTAACAAATTTAATATGAGATGATGATGAGGAAGGCATTCCATTTGTATATCCAATTCCATGACTATTCCTATGAAGTTTTTAAGAATCAAGTAGAGTATTTAAAGTCTCTTTTCCCTTTTTGAATTTAGAAATGGAATTCTTTAACTCTGACACCTCTCTAAAAAGCTTAAGATTTTTATTATTAGCTTTTATGAGTGACCATGTGTTTTCTTTTCTGCCCTCACTTTGAGATGAGTGAAACAAAGAATTTAGGATTTTGTATTTTTGAAGGACATGGCAACTTTACCAAATAAGGACAAATGATTGGTCTCAAGAGGAATGAGAAGCTTTTTTTTGTTTTGTGGGCTCGCCACCCAATTTTTATAAAATTAGGAAAATAGAGGGGCAACATTGGGTCACTCAATAAGTATTGCCCCCAGTAGAGATTTCTAAGTTCGGTGGATCACATCTACTTTTTTATTATTTCTCATTATACGATATTTATTATATAGCTACTACAACACCCTAGTTTTAGTAATAACAGTTTATATAGCATTCACACATTTCAACAGATAACAAATCATAAAGTATCATTATTACATTACTTTCCTAATAAAACACATATAAAGGAAAAAAGAAAAGATTGTGGAAAAGTAAATCTAGTTTAGATATAATAAACCTACAAGATTAACATAACTATGCACATAGCTTGCTCAATCACATGAATAATAGGATAAGCAACAGACACTCAATCATTTGAAGGAGTAAGAAAAATGTACATAATCATGCATGTTTACAGTGATTGTTATGTTGTGATAATATATAATGATGATATAAGGGATGCATAATGGCATCATTGGACCGAGAACATGATGACTCTAGTCCAAAATATGAACTTTTCACATTATTGATATGCACAGTGTGATTTTATGTTTTGAAACTAGACAATGCATAATAATGATCTGAGATGAGCAACATAAAGCATAAATTATTCATATAGCATGCAAATTTTCAGTCTTATCATATAAGCATAATAAATTTCACAAATGTTAGAGATAATAAATTAAAATGCAATGTGATAAAATAAATGTGCTAAATTGATTATGTGGTCCTCAGATTCAACTGAGATTATGTGAGCTTTGAAGCTTTAGCTTTAAGGGATTATTAAGCTTTCCTTGTCGAGAGGTTCAAAATGACTTATAGTATGATGCTAGTTTATATATCTTTGAAGCATGCTTTGATAAAGATGAAGCTAGGTTTGGTGGAAAGGAGATCTTATCCTAAGAAAAATGCAGTGGGAGAGCTAAAATTTTAGTGTCTTTAAATAGATAAAGTTTTAAGTGTGTATGTGTTTTTTTTTTTGCTTCCCCCCCTCCCCCCCCCCCCCCCACTAAAATGAGGTGTGGAGAATACTATTTATAGTTCAAAATTTAAGAAAGAGAGGGTGTGTGTGTGGTCACACACATGTCCCTTAGATGGAGCACGTGGCCACGAATGACTGCGTTCTTGCAAGTGGTCACACATGCTTGTGCATGGTCACATGCACTTTCACATTGCACACAAGCAATTTAAGGCTCTTTCAAGCTATTCTGAGGTTGGTTTATAGGGTTTTTAGGCCTTCAGGATGCATTTCCAAAGTTCATTTTGTCAATTTAGCCTCAATTTTAGTGCATGATACCTAAGGGTATTCATGGCTACATGCGCACTTCTAAGTAACAAGCGTTATTCCTTGGGTTATTTTGGACTATTCCATGAACACTTTTAGAGGTTTTAAAGCCTTCCAAACATGTTTTTGAAGTTCATTTTGTCAAAATCAATTTCCATTTTTTCATGAAGTTAGGTCCCAGCCTAGTAAAATGAATACCAACTCAATAAACTGCGTGTTTTTAGAGGATATTACTCAAAATAAGACTTTTATTATTTCAATAATTTTTATTTCCTCAGGGCAAAGCATAACTTAATGACTTGGTGATTGATTTTGCACACCGGTGGAATCAGTTAAGGTTTTCGAGGTTACACACTTTAGAGGTGTTAAAAACCAGCAAACTCTAATCATTTTGAAGATTCATTTCATCATTGGACCTTTTTGGGGATAATCAAATTTAAAGTATGACAGTTACCCTTTGCTTCATATATGTTGCATAGCCACCTAGCCCTAGTGTCAATACACGTGAAGCAAATGCAAGGATGCAAAAATCATTTAGTACAGAGAGAGGTACTTACATGTGGCTCATCTTTTGACATTTTGTCAAAATTTGACTACTGTTGTTGTGTTGTGATCAAACTTTTTATTGTTTATTCGCCATGCAAGATGTACTTATATGCAAGGATATGATTTCAAAATCCATACGAGGTGCATTGGGATTCATGCAGAGATGTGATTTCCATACAAATGGTGTGTGTATAATGAGTATGCGATTATGACCTTCTTAAGTGTCACACAAATGAAGATGCAACTATAACCTTATTAGGTGTCATGCAAATGAGGATACAACTATTACCTTCTTAGGTGTCACACAAATGAAGATGTTGCTAAGTGAAAAGAGATATGATTATAGCCTTCTTATATGTCATGCAAATGAATATGCGACTATATCTTAGGTGTCACATAAATGAAGATGTGACTATAACTTTCTTAGGTGTCACGCAAATGAAGATGTGACTATAACCTTCTTAGGTGTCACGTAAATGAAGATGCGACTATAACCTTCTTAGGTGTCACATAAATAAAGATGCGACTATAACCTTCTTAAGGTGTTAAGCAAATGAAGACGCTACTAAGTGAAAAGAGATGCAATTATAACCTTCTTAGGTGTCACACAAATGAAGATGTGACTATAACCTTCTTAGGTGTCATATAAATGAAGATGCGACTATAACCTTCTCAGGTGTCACGCAAATGAAGATGCAACTATAACCTTCCTAGGTGTCACATGAATGAAAATACTTCTAAACGAAAAAATATGTGACTATAACCTTTTTAGATGTCACGCAAATGAAGATGTGACTATAACCTTTTTAGGTGTCACATAAATAAAGTTGTAAAATGCAACTATGAAGATGCTACAAAGCAATGTGAATGCTCCTAAGTAATGCTAATGAGGTGGTAATGATAAAGTGATTATGTCATCACTTGTCATATTATAGATGTTATTTTGATAATTTTGAGCAGGATATCCTTACAGTGATTCTTCCTTATTTTCTTCTTTCGAGAGGCGTTGAGGTCTTGAAAAATGGTGAGGCCACACACAATGTCTTTAGACAGGTGGAGCACACATTAGTGTGCTTTTGTGCAAGTTTGGTGCATGTTTTATGCTCAAATAAAGAATTAGGACTAGTGGAATGAGTGTGCAAAGTCTCAAAGTGTGCGTGTAACAGCATAGGAGCGCGTGAAGGGGGAAAGTGCATGTGGAGTGTGTGATTACACATTGAGCATATGATCACATGCCTAGCATATGGTCACACATCTTCCCTCTCTTGGTCTATATAGACGTGTGTTTTTGAGGCTTAGGGAGGCTTCTTTCAGTCTTCTCTAAGTGTTTTTCGCCTTTTTTAACCTTTTTGAGTTTTGGGTGTTTTTGGCTCCATTTTTGCTTCCAAATTTTTCTTTTCTTTGTATAAGATGGAGTTCCACAACAATCCTAAGGGTTTGGAGGATATCCTTATTAATTTTGATGTCGAGGGTGGCTTCACGGAGGCTAATGAAGTAAGGACTTCCACTACGAGGGACTAGTACTTATGGTCCGTTTAGTACTCAAGGTCCTTAACCATATAGGCTTTTTTTAGGAGATCCAATCCCTGTAGTTCATAGTCTGGAGACTCACACTTGGGTTCATCATTATCGCCAGGTAGGTTCTCCTTTGTCCTCTATTTTTTTGAAGTTATTTAACTATCTATGCTGCTTTATTACTTATCAGCTTACTATACTTATTATGTTTTTCAATTAAGGTTATTGTGGCTTTTGTTCACAACTTTATAGTGCTTATTGTAATTGTTTGTTTGCGCTTGCCGTAATATTATTTTTAGCTTTTTTATTATTATTTTTTGATCCTATTAACTGATAAAGATAAAAATGTGTTAATATTTAGTAACTATGCAAATACTTGATAGTGTACTTGTTATTTGTAGCCTTACAGGTCTGTCACTATATTGCTTGTAGTTTGAATAAGGTCAGCACATACTATCAAGGTCTCTTACTGTGTGCAAAGCAAATGGTTGCTATAAAGGGCTTCAATGGGATTATTACTGCATTATCTTATGACTCGTATATGTCAAGTTAAATTGCTATGTATGCATTAATTAAGCAGTGGATGGCTACGATGCATACTTTTCACTTGCCTATTAAAGAGATGACCATCACCCCTCTAAAATTTACTGTTATCATGAGCTTGAGATTTTTTAGAGAGCCTATTCCCTTTAGTGAGGAGGACTGTTCTTTTGCAATGGTGAGGAGGCAACTTACTACAGAGTTGCTTGGGGTGGTTGCCCCTATGAAGTATGGTTGTCTATACCTCACTCATTACACTGAGTTTATCTCTATTGTGCAGATTATTTATGACACTGGTCTTATTTCATTAGAGCAGTTGGCTCATTGCCTCTTCTTCAACTTGTTGATTGTTGTCATTTTCTTGAATCCTTCAAGTACAAGTAGTCTACGATTACTGCCTCTTTTGACGGACTTGGACAACTTATTGAGATACAACTGGTGTATTGCCACTTTTGCCCATATGTACTCGAGTTAGACGTAGCATGCAAAGGTGGCTCAAGGATTTATAAAAGCTTATTTGTGCTGGATGCAAGTAAGAGTTCTTATTTATGTCCTTTTATTTTTTGACTTTTGCTTGTTTTTCTAACTCTCTGGGTTCTTATTCTGATAGATTTGGGCTTATGAGTTTGGGGTTCTTTGTTGTCCGACTACCGATCATCTTTAGGAGGATGGTTTTTCGCGTTATTCTTGCTGGATTAAGAAGACCACTAACTTAATTGAGTATTGTGTAAAGGCTTAAACCTATATGGGTAAGTTGTCCCCTAAACAGTTATGTTTGATTCCTACTGTGTTAACCATCCCATTTCATGGAGATTCTTTTATTCATTTTTGCTTTTTAAGCAAATTCTTCTTTATTGGTAGCCAACAGGATCACATTGGTCAATAGATATGGTGACAGCATGGTAGCTGATAAACAGGTGACTACTGCTACTTGGTCTTACTAGCAAGGTATGGTATTTAGGTGAGTGAGCCCATCATTAGTAGGATGGTCCATTCATAAGGAGAGTCCCTATTCCTCCTCCTAGTGACATGTTCTGGAGTCATGAGCTTGCTACTGCCATGATAGGATATTTTTCTGAGAGTCTCCTAGAGGGTGTAGGCTCCCTTTATGCTAATGTGTTGATTCCATAGTTGATTGATGTTGTGACTAGTGGCTTTGTTCCTCCACCTCCACCTCCTTAGGTAAATAAGGCTTGTCCCTCAAATTTGAGGATTGGGGCATCATGCGAATCGTCGAGGGTTACATCTTCTGATTCAGTAGGCTTTTATTCCTATTTTTTACAAGTGTGTAATAAACTTTATTAGTAGTGAACTATAATTGATATGGTTATGGGGACTTATCTATAGCGATGGGGATCTCTCTGAAAGAGATCAGGATCCCGCTTTGAGGAAGATGAGGGCACATTCCGTACTTAAGTGACTGCTCATGCTAGTGGTATGGCTTCCAACAATACCATTCTTAGAGATTTGGTAGCCAAACCATCCTTGATTTTATCTAGGATGAATATCTTTAGTGGGAGAGTGTATTTTGATTTGCCTCATTCTGACTATCGTCAGTCAGATGTTATCCCTCTTGATACTTCCCATGTTTGTGCTTTATTTCAATTATTTTTCCTTTGTTTTGTTTATCTGGTGACTGATGCTTGACTTATTTGCTTGTTCTTTATAGATCCTTGTCTCTTCTGGTCAGTATTGGTATGCTATTGCAGGGAGTTCACTAAAGTACTTTTTGGAGTTTATAAGTAAATCAAAGGGTATGCCTTCTTTATTGCACCTATTTATTTATGCACATGTTTTATGTATGTGTGTATGATATGCAATTTTCATGTAATACGGGTTGAACATCTCCATGCTAATCATAAGTGGGAGTAGAAGCGCCTAGCTTATCATGATCGTATTAGTGAGTTAGAGTCATGACTAGCATCCTTAGCAATGAATGACGAGGAGCCTGAATCTAATGTTGGGGATGCTTAAGCAAGATTGATGCTTATTTCTGATGGTAGCCCATGTAGGGTTTTCAACCTAGTAGGAAATCCCTAACTTTTGCCTAAGCTACCATTTTTAGGTTTTCAACGCAATAGGTTTTTTTTACTCTAGACATAGTTGTAAGCACCCAATTTCAAGATTATTGAGTATGGGTGCGATAGAGGACTCTAATGATGAAAATATTATAAATAGATCTTTAACACTTGAAGTTTAAAACCTCGAAAGTCTAAATGCGTTTCCAAAAGAGTTTAATTAGTTTTTTAAAGGACTTAATTGTGACGTTTTCTTTAAGGACCTAATTGAAAAATGTAAATTCTTTCAAGGGTCTTTTTGTAATTAAAAGTTAAAAAAAGAGATCGGAATTTTATAATTTCAATTTCTGTAATCCATATCGGAACTATATAATTCCAGTCGAAATTAAACATTTTTCATCTTTTTTTAATTTTTACAGTAAATAAAAATTGTGTTTTTTGAATTTTGATTGATAAAATAATTTGATAAATCCTTTTTTTTTAGATTTATTTGAATTTTTAGAAAATCAAAAGTCCTTTTAAAATAAAAAATCTATCACTGTTAAGAGAGGAAGTCACAATATAATGCATATTTTAGATAGGATTTTTCTATAAAAACCCAGCTTAAAAACTCTTAGGGGATCTCTCTAAACCTCTCTCTTTTTGGCTGGACCTTTTTTGGAGGCTTTCACTTTTCTTACGCAATATTCAAAAAATGTTTTCTTGTTAAGTATTTATTATTTAAGCAAGATACAAGAGGCTTTTGAAAAAAAAAACAACAAATATTGAATATTTGTCTAAAAAGCAACAGTGATCTATACTAGTCTGAGGGGCAAATCAATACTGCGCCCATACCATCTCCTCTCACTTTCTTCTATTTTTTATTTTATTATTTTGTTTCTATTAAATTTTAAATTTATTTAATTTTTATTGTTATTCACTAATCGTTGTTTATTTTTGTTTGTGTTGGTGATTATGGAGAGGGTTACATTATGAGTTCACTTAGAGAACAAGATCCATGAAGATCCATGGAATGCCATGGATTGAATTTTATAGCCGAATATAGTTTACAGGGTCTTTTTATTTATTTATTATTGTTTTATTGTTTTATTTTGCATTTAGTTTTTCTAGGATTGTATTAATTTTATTTTCTTATTATTTTCAGTAGATCATTGTAATAACCCCAATAATGAAAATAATGAAATCTTATGTGTGTGGTTGTATGTTTATTTTAATTAATTGGGTAGTGAAATTTGGGTTTTAATTGGGTGATTAACTAAAATTAATGGCTATAAAGATAATTAGAGTTCTTAATTAAAATTGAATTAGATTTAAGTGGATAGAATTAGGGTTGTTTGATAATTATTTTATAATTTGTTGTTTAATATCACTTTAACTAAATTAGGTTTTTTAAAAGAAATAAATTTAATTGGTTGTTTTGATATTTTTTTTATTTTTTTTGGGTTTGTTTTATTATCCTTTTATGTGTTTTGGGCCCTAAACCATGTTAGACTCTAACCCATTTAAATAATTTTAGGTTTTTTTTAGGTTTAATAATTAGATTCACCTTCCTTTTAATAGATTTACTAATTTAATTAGGTTTATGTTTAATTAATTAAAATTGATTTTAGGCCCATAATTAATTAGAAATTAGGTTAGAAATAATTTAGGCTCATTTAGTTAATTTAGACATAGGCCCAGCTAGGATAATTAAAATTAATTAGACATAGCCCATTAACTTAAAGCCTTTCCCATAACTTGTAGATTTAAGATTACCTTAGAATTAAAACATGTAGAATTAGGCCGACTAATTTAAATACTTCATAATTTGTAGATTTAAGCCCATTTTTAAAATTAAAATAAATAGACTTAGGTTCACTTAATTAAAATTGAATATGAATTAGGCCCATTAGTTTATAAGGTCACTTGTAAATTAAAACATGTAGATTTAGACCACTTCATTAAAATTAATGTAGATTATACTAACTTAGGGATTATAAACTTAAATGAATGCATTGTTTACATATTTTTTCATGACTAGTTTGCCTGAAGTTAATTGTTTAAATAAGGGTTTATGTGAAATTGCAAGTACTAGAGGGTAAGATAGTAATTCATAAAGTAATTCTAAATGAACATGAGACTGAAAGAAGTTAGTATTATGTATCCAAAATCTCTTAGTTATAGTGCTGGCTTTCTTTTAGAGAATCAAGTACCACCATTTTTTATTTTTCCCAATTATTACATTGGGTGGCAACTCCTCATCTCCACGCCATGTCTTTGTGACAGTGTTTAGTGTGTTCTCTAGAGCCCTAAGCTCAAATAATGTTGTGATTGCTAAAATCTTAAGCGCACAATAAAACCATCGTCTTGGTTGTAGTGCTGGCTTTCTTTTAGAGAATCAAGTACCATCATTTTTTATTTTTCCCAATTATTTCACTGGGTGGCAACTCCTCATCTCCACGCCATGTCTTTGTGACAGTGTTTAGTGTGTTCTCCAGAGCCCTAAGCTCAAACAATGTTGTGATTGCTAAAATCTTAAGTGCACAATAAAACCACCATCTACAGTAATACTTCTTCAGACAATCTGTATTAAAAGATTTAAAGAATTCATTGCCTTCAAAATCCATCAGCTTGACTGCTCCTTTTAATAAGACATGTTTGACCAACTATGGGCCTTCCCAATTTGGTATGAATTTCCTTTTAGGGTCTGGAATGTTTTATCTTATTTGCATTAACACCCAGTCTCCTGGTTTTACACTCTTGTGTTTTACCTTTCTATTGAAGGTTTTAGCTAGTTGGGCCTGATACATCTATGTGTGGTACATAGCCTTAAGCATTTGACTATCTAAGAGAGTAAGATTATTGTGCCTATGTTAAGCCCATTCTACTTTTGACAATTCAGATTTGATTGCTACCCAAAGAGACTTGATTTCTATTTCAATTAGGAGTACTGCTTTTGACCCATATACTAGTGAGAAAATGGTTGCTCTAGTTGAGGATTTTATTATCGTTTGGTACCCCCCCATAAATCATATGGTAATCTATCTACTCATTCTTGATGAGTTTAAGTCATTTTTGACAAAATCATCTTAATGTTCTTATTTATGGTTTCAATGGCCCCATTCGCTTATTGTCAATAAGCAGAAGATTTGTGATGTTCCACCTTATAACTCCTTAGTAGTTCTTTGACTTACCCTTGGAATTGAACACCATTGTCAAAGATAATGTGATGGGGGATCCCATATCAACATAATAGATTTCTTTTGATAAACTTAGCCACTTGCTTGGCTCCTATCCTTATGAATGATTTTACTTTAACCCAATTTGTGAAGTAATCCAATGCCACTAAGATGAACCTTTGTCCATTCAATGCTACCGAGTGAATTTCCCTAATTATGTCTAGTCCCTATGCTGAGAAGGGCCATAAAGAGGAGATGTAGTGTAATTTTATTGGAGGGAGGTGACTGACATCCTTGTGAATTTGACATTTGTGATATTCCTTTACAACTTTGATACAGTCTTCCATTATCGTCATCCAAAAGAACCCCTATCTTATTAGCTTCTTAGCTAAGGTTGCTCAATTCATGTGTGGGCCATAAATACCTTTGTGTACCTCTTCCATTGCTTTTGTAGCCTCTATTTTATTTAGGCATCAGATTTGCAACCCATCTAAAGTTCTTTTGTATAACACACCCTGGTGCAATGTAAATTTCAATGCTAATCATTATTACTACCTTATCTATTTCACTTACCTAATCGAGATAGGTTTATTTTCTCAGACATCTCTGCATGTCGTAGAACTAAGGTTTTTCAGTTGTTTCTATCTTTGTTATTCTGTAATTCTTATGATAAGGTTATCCTAACCTGAGTAGGATTAAAGGCTTTATGGGCATTTTGGATGGTCCTCTCCACATCGATGCTAAGGAAGCAAGTGCATCTGCCATCTGATTATAGTTCCTAGGTAAATGAATGAATCTACATTTTTGGAAGGACCTAGCAAGCAACCTCAAGTGATCCAGGTAAGGTTTTACATGTTATTCCTTTAATTCCCACTCTTCTACGGCATGATTGATTACTAACATAGAATCTCTGAAGATTTTAACTTCTGTAACATCAAGGACTAGTAGTGCTTCTACCTTGAGTGCACATGCCTTATATTCTGCTTCATTATTTATGACTTTGAACTCAAGCTTTTTGGTAATCGTTACTACTTTGCCTTATGAAGATTATAATATGATCCTGACTCTTGTGCCGAACTGATTAATTGCTCCATCAAAATACATCCGCCATCCTTGAATCTCGATGGCTAAATTGAGGTCATCCAAGAATTCTAGTTGGATTTCTTCTATGTCTAAAATGAGGCTGAGAGCTAGAAATTCAACCACTGCTCTTCCCTTTACTTCTTTCTTAGTTAGATATTGCACATTGAATTATGTCAATAACATAAGCCACTTGGCAAGTTTTGCCACCAAAGAGGGGGTTTCATAGAGGTATTTCATTGGATCCATTTTAGACACAGCCTAAATGTTGTAGGACTGAAAGTAATGTCTGAGTTTCTTCATTGCCCATACCATTACCAGGCATATCTGCTCGACCTGGCTTTACTTTTCCTCATACAATAACATCTACTTACTTAAGTAGTTGATTGCATGTTCCACTTTCATTTCTCCTTCTTGAGCTAATATTGCACCAATTGCATTTCCTTCAATGGCTAGATACAAGGTTAAAGGTATCCCTAGTTTAGGCAATTTCATAACCTGTGGGTTAGCTAAGTAGCTTCTGATCTTGTTGAATGTCTGACATTGTTTGTTCCACTCAGTTGGCTAATCTTTTCTAAGTAGCTTGAAGATCGGTTCACACACTACTGTCAACTTGGCAATGAATCTGCTGATGAATTGTAGTTGCCTTAGAAATCCTCTGATCTCTTTTTCTATTTTTGGCATTAGCATCTCTCTGACTGCTTTTGCTTTGTCTAAATCCATCCCATTCTGACTGACAACATACCTCACCATCTTTCCTGAAGTGACCCCAAACATGCATTTCTTCATATTAAGCTTGAGACTGTACTTTTTAACTCTTTTGGGGAATTTTTCAAGATCAAATGGGTGTTCTTCTTTAGTTTTTTACTTAACCATCATGTCATCAATGTACACTTCCACTTCTTTGTGTATCATGTCAAGGAACATTATAGTTGTCATTTTCTGGTAAGTTGCTCCAGTATTTTTTAAACCGAAGGGCATTACTCTGTAGCAATAAGTGCCTTATTTTATGATGAAAGGTATATTTACGTTATTGATAATGGCCATTAAGATATGATTGTACCCGGAGAATCCATCCACGACGGAGTACATTGCACATATGGCGGCACTGTCAACTAGTACATCTATTTAAGGTAGTGGGAAATCATCTTTTGGGCAAGCCTTGTTCAAATCTATATAGTTGACGCAGATTCTAACCCTTCTGTCTTTCTTTGGTATGAGCACCATATTTGCTAACCATTCTAAATAGTCTACTACCTCCAAGAATTTTACTTTGATCTATTTCTCGATGTCTTCTTTTACTAGTTGGGCCCATTATGGTCTGAGTCTTCTTAGTTTCTGCTTTACTGGTTTGTACCCATCTTTGGCAGGAATAAAGTGTTGAGCAATGTCTCTTTCAATACTAGGCATATTTTCATACATCCAAGCAAATACTTTTGAATATTTTATTAATATTTTTTCAATTTCTCTCCTCTCTTTAAGGGTAAAATCTTTAGAAATATGCAGAGTGAGTGGTTTAGATTTTATGCTAATGTTAAATGATTTAGTGCATATGGAATGAATGTCAAATATACTAATGTTTTTATCAATGCAATGCATACTAACATAAGGAAAGACATCAAACAAGTAAGCAAAATCTAATTTCATTGCATTAACTTTAGATTTCATTACATCATTAGTTTTAAATAGAGAAAAAGTACAGAGATCATCATCAGTAATGTCTTTAAATAGGATGTCATCGATGCTTGATTTGAGGATAGCAGTAGCTTGGGCATAATTGAGGGTATTATTCTCATATTCTAGCTCTAAATTTTTCATCAGCTCGTTGATTTTAGTTTCAATGACCATATCTAGTAAGTGCTTTCCTTTAAGGCTGTCATTGAAGATCTTGAATCCTAGTTTCTCGATTTTGTTGCTTACCCACTTCTTAGCTTATCCTTGTAGACTCAAGTTGAGTTTTCAGCTATAAAAGAGATCGACTTCTTAGTCCTAGTGTCTTTTTTAGGATCATACCCTAGACCGCGTCTTTTGGTATATACCTTTCTCCTAATCCCATTCTAGGTAGGTATTGCATCTTCTTCATTATGGCAACAATTTTAGGATCAATATGACTATCATTTATTATATAAACTTGAAATCTAGGTGGGACCACATTCAAGCAAGCAATAATATTATTTGTTTTAGCAGGGATGGTAAGGACTTTTCCATTCAATGAGAACTTGATCTTTTAATGCACAATGGAGGGTATGCCCCCTAGTGGGTGGAAACAAGGTATTCCTAGCAGTAGTGCAAAAGTTAAAGGAATGTCCAAGATGGTAAATTATGTTACTGATTCGATATCACCCACCATAACTGCTGCTTTGAAAGTCCCAATGACTAGATTTTTTAAACCATCACAGGCTCATATGACCATATTGAATTCTTTCAGGTTTTCAACATTCATCTTAAATTTATATAGCAGCCTCAAGTGGCAAACATTAATAGCAGATCTATCATCCACCATAACACATGGAGTTTTCTTATATCAGATAATTGTTTATATAAAGAGAGGGCAATTGTGCACCCTTCCTTCGAGGGGCAAATCTTTATCTAAAAAGGTGATTGCATTGGAGGGCACTTTCATTAAAGAGGCTATCATCTTATAAGGTAAGGCATCAGTGGTAATCTTTGCTTCATCTAGTGCTCTAACTAGGGCATCCTTGTGCTTTTTATAGGCCATGAGTAGGACCCAGATACTGGCTTATGCCTAAGTCTTCTTAAGTTGTTTGAGGACAGTGTCTTCCTCTTTGACTAAAGCTTCACCATTTGTCACTTCTTTTCCTTTAAGGGGATCTTTCTCCTTCTTATAAGGTTGATATACCCACACACTACAAGTTACATAATTGACTGCTAATAAGGGCTTCTTAACTGCTTGCTTAGTTGCATTTGTACTACTACTCTGGTCCTAGATAATGATTTAAGGATCATCAAAGTCATACCATATATCGATCCCCATGACCTGTAGATTTTGAAGTTCAATCATATTGACTACCCCATCTTTATTGTCAAACTCTTTTTCCCATTCTGAGGGTACTATGCCTTATAAGTGAATATGAGTAATAGGGGGTGTTGTGTACTTGACTTTGTAGTCAAACTTTCTAGATGGTTGGCCTAGTCAATCCCATACTTTATGGTCACTATTGAGATTTTTTTCCTATATTTGCTTCTTATGAGTAAGGACAATCAATCACTTCTCCACTCATAGGGAGAGTTGTATCCTTAGCTCTTTCTTGCATTATTAAGTGAGGAAGGAATTTTTAGGGCATCAAATATATTCAAAGGTAGAAGGACATTGTTCATCTTTACTTGAGTCATGAGCTTCAAGAATAAGGCTTGAAAATTTGCCTCCTAAGATCATTAAAAGCTCTCTCTCTTTTTTCATGGAACTTATCTTAAGTTTCTTGGATGGTTTGGATTTATTGTTCAACAAAAGCTTCTAGTAGGTTAGAGGAGATCATGCTAATGGTCAGAGGAGGAATGTTTTGATAATTTAGGAGAGGATCAGTCTTGATGCTAGGTCATTTTTCTGGGTTGTCAATTTTTCTAGAGTCAATAAGGTCCTAGATTTCATTCTTAAGGGTTTTAACACAACAGTGGTGTGACCGGGCATCTGGTGAAAGTGGCAGAATAAGTTTTAGTCAATTTGATGAGGTAATGGGTTTGGAAGGGGCTTACGCTCTTGAGGTTGTAAGAGATTCTTTTGTTGAAGTCTCTAGAATACTTTAGATAATGGGAGGTTGAAGCTTGAGAACTTTCTTGGTGGTTTGATGACATGAATAGATGGTGGGTTGTGAGTGTTGGGTTGGATTAGGTTTATTTCTATGGCTCGGGTGAAGGTCTTTTAAATGTTTGATTAAGTATTACAACGAAAAGGGTTTTTAGCTTACTGAGGTTCCTCATCTTTAATTATGATCCTGGCCTGATGGAGAGCTTTAAAGTCAAGATAATGAGCAAAGACCATATGCTTTCTGAAGTGTGGTAATGCTCCTTTGATTATCAGTTCTATTTTTTTATCTTAAGGAAGACAGTTCCTCATTTTGATGTTTGTAATCAGAGAGAGCTTCACCAGGTTTCTGTCTCGTGATCTCAAGATCTCCACAAGTGATGTCTAATTGCATGTTGTATTCATACTTCTTAATGAACTTTTATGTTAGTAATAGCCAATCATTTTTAATTTCATCTTCAAGGAATCAATTACACGTACTAAAATATGAGCGGAAGCGTGGTGTGAGCACAAAACCGGTTAGGATAAATTTTAAAATTTTTCCTAGTGTGTAATCCTTGCATGAAGGCAAGTATTCTAAAAACCACCAAGATCACAACACATTCAATTTACACAACTAATTACTTGTATGCTTAATAGACAATAAAAATAAAACATTCATAAAACAACCAAAATACAAAGCATGGAAAAAGACCTAAATCTAAAGTTTAGTAACACCTACAAACTCCAAATGTCGATAGGATGTTCGATAGGCTTTAGGAAATGGTTAATGCAAATCTAGAAGCTCCTAGCTCCCCAAGTGTGAAGCCTCTTGCTTGAAACACACAAGTGGCATCAGAATGATTTCAAGCTTTTGAAGAATCTCTACTAGCAGACTCTCCTCTGGTGGTAACCCGAAAGCTTGCTAAAGCTCCTCTCCTTACTTAGATGATGTAGGATTTCTTACCTCCTTTAGATGTAGCCTTCACTTGCACAAATCTTGTAGAAAGGATGATGACAATGGACTTATAAAGAAACATAACTCTTGTATTTCTCACTTATACACTCACAACACTTATAAGAAAAATGAAGAACAAGACTCAACTCCTATTTTTTCTCTTAGTGTTTTTTTCTCTAATGTAAGTGGTAAGTCAAGTGTTAAGTGTAAAGAATATCCACTAACTTGGTGTTTGTATGTAAGAGACTAATTTGCATGTGTAGAGATTCTCCACTAACTCAAGCTTGAGTGTAGGATAAGCAATCTTATACATGCACCTACTTTTTCACTTTGAGTGTAAAATAAGCTAACTCGTGCATGTAGCGATTAACCACTAACTTAAGGTACATGCTTGTGACATATTTCCATGTTTTCAATTGTGCAATCGCATTGCATGGAAAGTTATACTTAAGTGGCCACCATGCAAGCATGATCATCATATGGTCATGCTTATATGGCACCTCCTTTAGTAAGTGGGCTTTATGCTTGTTTAACTCTTAAATGAGCCCATCTCTATAACATCCACTAATTAGTGTTTTGGGCTTTATTTAACACTTAAAGAAGGCCCATATTAATAATACACCTAATTGTCTAAGCCCATGCATCATCCATTAAACTACATATACATGGCCCATCTCATGATCCATATTTAAACTAATATTGGTGGCAAATATCAATTTAGTCCTTAAACTTAATATCACATATTAAATTATGTCCAAATTAATATTCAATAGTCTTAACCTTTGAATTAGATTTCAAGATATGTTAAATCCCCACACAAGCAAAAATCTAATTCTATAAATTTAATTAATTAATTAAACACTTTAATTAATAATCAAATTAATGATTATCATTATCAATGCTATGCTTATGTATGTGACTTACTAGGTTCAATTCTAAATGGAAATGGAAATAAATAATATTAACTTTTAATATTATTTGAAACTCTTTCAAAGCTAAATGTGAAAATCCTAATTAATCCCAGTTCACTCTAGGTAATGAATTCCATCTTGGTCAATCACTCATCCTTATATAAAACTGACTAGAGCCACCATATGCCATATACCTATACATGGCTAGCATAATTATGTAAGCAGTAACAAACTCTAACCACCCATATATGGACAACCGTGTCACATCAGGTTAAAGGACCATATGCACCATCATGTCCAAGAAAGTGATTATTGACAAAAGTGAATTTCCACACAATCACTTGTCTTATGTCATTGTTCGATCCACCCATTGTATGAGTATCCATATGTCTATTCTGATAACTCATATCAAGTAGCATGAGACTTACTACCTCCCACTATTAATGTCATATACCGATGAAGGAAAATAGATAAAGGTGATAGTCTATGGATTAATACTACCAATTTATTGATCCTATGACTATGAACATTTTATAGCATATATACTAAAAGAATCTATCACTCATATTATCAACTCTTGATAATAAACTCTTTTAACATATTGCTAAAGGGTAAATACCTAAATAAACAAACACTTTATTTAAATGAATATTTTATTGCCATAGGGATAAAAGTATAATGACATTTATATTACAAGAAACGGCATTAAGGCACATATAGACGAATAAAAGAACCATACTTTTGGCCCTTCCTCTAGTAATGTGAGGTAGAATTGAATAACTTATGCTTTTATAAGCTTCATAGCAACCATGAAGGTTCCAAGAGGATATTGCTCAAAATAAGCCTCTTATTATTTTGATAGTTCATATTTCATCAGGTCATAGCACAACTTAATAGCTCGATGATTGATTTTTCACACTAATGAAATTTGTTAGGTTTTCAAAGTTTCACACTTTATAAGTGTTATAAATGAGCAGACTCTAGTCATTTCGAAGATTCATTTCATCATTGACCCTTTTTAGGATAGTAAAATTTAAGGTATGACAACTTTCTTGAGTTGCTCCTTTAAGGAATTAAAAGATTTCAAATCATTTGCAAGTTTTTCATTTGATTAAACAAGTTTAGAAAAATCATTTTGCAAGTTTACAAATTCCTTGGATAAGTTTGATAGCTCATGCTTGTAAAGCTTCTTTTTAAAGAGCAAGCTTTTGCACTTAAGCATGAGTTTGCTCACAATAGAGCTCTCATCATCATCATCATCATCACCACAATCATTATAAGAAGAATGAGAAGTAGATGGTACCTTATTTTTATCTTCAAGAGCCATAAAATAAAGGTTGGCCACTTCTTGTTGCTCCTCTTCCCTTTTCGATTTGAGGAGTCATCCCATGAAGCTTTAAATGCCTTCTTTTTCTCCTTTGCTTCCTTGTTCTTAAACTTGAGCTTAGGGCACTCACTTCTTATGTGTCCTAATTTTTTGCATTCATAGCAAGTAACCTCTTTGTTCTTCTTGCCATCATACTTCCAATTATCCATTTATCCTGAGAAGCTTTTTCTATTTAAGAACATCTTAAATCCTTTAGTGATTATGGCTATCTTATCATTATCTTCATTAGAATCAACTAAGCTTTCATATTCACTTGCCTCTTGAATGGCCTTCAATGCAATCCTTTTTTTTGTCTTCTTTCTTATCTATCCCATCTTCTCTTTACTTTATAGTAAGCTAATATGTAAGGAGCTTTCCAATGAAAATATTTGCTGAGAGAGTTTAGAGGTCATGTACTTCTTTAATTGAAGTGACTCTAGATTTCCAATCCTTTTTAGGTTGGATTCTTAGAATCTTATTGCTCACTTCTTCCTTGGAAAAGGGTTTTCCAAGTTTCTTAAGAGTGGTTAGAAAAACATTAAGGCAATTTGTCATCTTGGTTATAGATTCTTGTGGCTTTATCTTGAAAAGTTCATATTCATGGATGTGAAATTGAACTTTCTTACTTCTTATATGTACATTTCCTTTATAATGATTTTCAAGAGTTTTCCATGTTTCTTTTATGGATTGGCAATGTTGAGCTTTACCTCCTTCTCTAGACACATAGGCCAGCAAGAATGTCATGGCCTTCTTGCTCTTATAGTTTTATTTTTTTTATCATTTGACCATTGACTTCTTATAAGGATTCTCTCTACACTATCAATAGTGATTTTTGGTGGTTCCCAACCCTTTAGAACAATATCCCAAAGTCTAATGGGATCACTATCTAAATTCAACTCTATCTTAAACTTCTAATGTGGGTAGTCACTACCATCAAAGAAGGGTCTTAAAAATGAAAAGTTTAAATGATCTTTACTTCTTGCAATTAAGTATCGAGAAGTCAAGCTCTAATACCAATTATAATTCCCCTAGAGGGGGGGTGAATAAGGCTTTTTTGAATTTAAAAGAAAATTAAAAGAATTAAGAAAGGATTGAGAATTGAGAAGATAAAACATAACCAATTAAGGAGTTTACTTTATCAACAAACCTACGTCTCCACCTAACTCTCCCAAGTTAGGATTTTGAATCATCATATTCTATTCACTATATTGATTTTTACAAGATTGAGTTTGAGGCTCAACTCTAACCATACAATCAAGAGTTTAAGGAGCACTCTTTAACCCTATACCCAAGTGTTTTCAATAAGCAAACACTTCAACCTTTCACATAAGAATATGACCTCACTTCCATTTTCTAAAACCCTAGAAAATAAGAACAAGAGTCTCTATTCTAACACACAACCAACTCTTAAAAAAGTTAAGACAATATAAAGAAATTATATGAGAGTTTTAATGCTCAATGAATACTAAGGAGAATAATTTCAATAGCCAAAGTGTTTAACTTGTAAATGAGTCTTTAGAGCTTGTTTTTATGGCTGAGCATTAAAAATATGGTTGTTGGAGCCATTAATTGCTTCCCCAAGCTATTCTGTTCCACATTTAATGTTCTTTAGCTTTTTGTAGATGAATTGCTGCTCATAGTCATGAGGGCAGACTTCAGGTCATGAGTATCAAATAATTTAATCATTGAAAACTGACTGAAATAATCATTGAGGCTTAATAGAGTCTCCTCATGAGCGCCTTACGATAGTGAGCGTTGCTCATGAGCATCACAAAATTTGAGTGCCTGAGGAAGATTGTTGGCTCTTCTTCAAGGGTTGTTCATAAGCCTTCTTATGATTTGGAGGGTGGCTTGTGAGCGATGACCTGTAGCTTGAAATTTTAATGATTTTTTACTCTATTTGTATCCAATTGATTTGGGACTTTGCATAGGCTTTTATTCTTTATAAAAACACATAAATGTTCTTTAAAGATAACTTTACACATCTTTGTACTTGAATAAATAATTTGATCTTGGAATGTGAAAACCTACACACTTAAGCAAAGTCATTAGAGTTTCAAATTGCTTGTTACAAGTAAAATTTTGAAGGATTGATTATAAAATTGGTCAATAAGACCTACTTAGAGAAGTGGGTATGGAAGAAGATAAGGATGCAATTTTTTATTTTGGCAAATTGAAATCGTTGGGGTCAAATGGTTTTCCTAGAGTGTTCTACTAGAGTCATTTGCAAGTAATCAAAGAGGAGGTGCTCTAAGTAGTAAAATGTTTTTTCTTAACAGGTATCCTCAAAGATTCAAATAATGGTTAAGGTCATAATCGCAGTTGCGTGTAACAATAATAGACCTATCGTGGTGATAAGTAACTATAATGGCTTGCCGAGCTGAAATTTTTTTTGAAAAATTGTAAAATGTTTAGATTCAATATATTTTGAAGATGTTCCTGAAAAAATAAGCATATAATAGTTTAATAAGTAAAACTACAATACAACAAAATTAGTTATATTATCTCATATGATAGTTATACATATACTACTATAAATTTATTAACTAATACATTGTTTCACATCATAATTATACACACAATACCATAACGTCCATAAAATGTATAAAACAAAAAGCATATTGAAAAGATAACATATATAAAATAACATCAATGCCAAAAGGAGTCCCTATGAGGTGTAAAAGAATATGCACTTTCAACTTCATGAGCAGGGCACATATAAGCTACATGAGGTGCAAACAAACTATCCATAAAATTAGAATAGTTAGCATCATCTTCACGAGCATTTAGAGGTTGAGGTTGAGGCTAAGCAAATGGTTGACTTGAACTTAATGGATAATGGTTTGTACCCATAGATTAATATGGATTATAATACCTTGATTCAAAATTACCAACCATGGTTTCAAATAACAGTCATTACGTTATGAATTTGTGGTTTTATGGTTGTGTGAAGAACTAGTGTGACAATATTGAACTGATGAAATTGAGATCAAGGAGTGTTTGATTTACTTGTTTAATTTGACATGTAAAAATCTTACATTTTTACGTGTTATATGGCATCATTTTCATCATCACCATCATAAAGTATGGATTTTTCTTCATATTCTTCATTTTTATTTATTTATTTTCTTAAATTTTTTTATTATTAAAAATCCTATTTTTCTTATGGTTTTAATGTAAAAATGTTATTTTTATTTATTTTTGTAAATATAGGATTTTTATTCTATTAAGTAATATTTTGCTTGGTTATTCACTATATATGAATTAATTCTCCATTTTTATATAAAAATAGTGTCTTTTTTTCACTTTCATAGTTAAAGTTCATATTTTTGTTCCAAATATCACTATTCTAAATTTAAATATTGCATTTTTTATATTTTTATTACTTTATAATGAAATTCTTACAAAGAGTGGGATTTCAATATAAAAATATAGTTTTATTAAGTGAAATGTGGTAAAAATATGATATTTATCGTAAAGATGATGTTTATACCATAAATCTTTTAACTTGAAGTATTTTGTATTAAAATAAAATATTTTGTTGTCCTAGTTTTATTTTTTATTTTTATTTTTATTTTCATTTTACTTTTTTTTTGTCATTTTATCTTACTTTACTTCATTTTATCTTGGGTAATCATTCATTTGCATGTCATTTTAAAGAACACCAATGACCTTGTAATCAAATCCCTCATTTAGGGAATTCCTTCATACTTATTTGAGGTATTCTTCCATATTCATCACATCATCCATGCATTTGCATTGTAACTTACTACTTGCTTTGATGCTTGTATTGTTATTTGATTAATTTCTTTCTTTCTTCATTAGATACTAATGTGATCTTAAGCTCAAAACTAAGGTCTAGTGATCCATAAGCAAGCCAAAATCCATTACACGTCCAACAAGATCCAATGACAAGGTCAAAAATTAAGAAATTACAAGAAGCCTTATTAATCTTCATTTAAGGTAATTGGAAAGCTCAAGAACCAAGTACAATCAAAGTTAATAACGGATCAAAGGAGGCTCAAATATTCCTATTCACCACATCAAAACAAGTAATTTTGGAGGGCCATTTATATAACTAAAATTTAGTGGATTTAAAGTGTGTTAGTGGGAATTTATGTAATTAAAAGTTAGTGAGATTTAAAGTGTGTTAGTAGGAATTTACATAATTAAAAATTAGTGGGATTTAATTGTGTCAGCGGGAATTTAGGTAATTAATAGTGAGTAGGGTCTAAAATGTGTTAGTGGGAATTTACATAATTAAAAGTTAGTGGAATTTAAAGTGTATTAGTGGGAATTTATAAAATTAATGACTATAATTGCAAGTTAGTGGGGTGAGATTATCTTATGTTTTCATATTTAGAGAAGTAGTATGAGATTGGTCTTGTATATATATAAACAAGACCTCATTTCATTATAAGACATATTGAATTTGAGTTATAAAATATAGAGTTTCTTTTGGTCAGAAAATTTCTATGAAGTTCTTACATGAATTTTATGACTTATCAAGCCTCGTGAGATTTGTGGCATCAAAATCCAAAATCTTTGTCTTTTTCTTCATCTTTCAAATTTATTTTTGTTTTTTTATATTGAAGACTGTAAAGTTTATTGAATTTTTATTAATTGTCTAAGGGTGTTAATTATTTCCATTGCAATTTTAGCATAACTCTTTAGCTAATAGGGAGCTTGGATGAAGGGTTAATGATCTTATTCTAACTTGGTAAGATCTAAAATAGTTTTTCTTATCTCATTCTCGAACGATCCTATAACATAATTGTGGAAGGTGATAAATTATAATCATTAAGTTTATTATAGTATTGAAACTATTAGGGAGCTTAGGTTATGAATATATTGATTTCCATCATTTTTTTTGTATCAAAAATTTAGCTCAAGACTATGGTTTGCTTATCCCTTTTATTTGTTATTTAATTATTGTTATCTTATTTCTTTTTAAATTTTTATCTACTATTGTTCTTATGATCTATCTTCTTGTGTTCTTGTTCAAGTGTTCTTTCTTCATCTTATTTTTTATTTAAGTTGATTATTATTAAAAAAAAAAAGGTCTAATTGTTGTTTGTCCTCGTTTGTTTCTTTAGCCTACCTTTTTTATTTCTCATGGCCTACCCAAACTTTCCACTTTATTAATTGCTACATTCTTGACTTTGCTTGATTTAAGAATCTTAGTTCATTTAAGAACCCACAATGCAAATTAAAAGTGGTAAAAGGCAAGAGTGTATGAGATTATTAGAGTGGATAAAAGCCAAAATTTGAGTGTAAATAAGAGAGTAAGTGTACAAAATTTTAATTGAAACACATGAAGGAGTGTTGTGAGGTTTTATTTCTATTATCGATCTTAATATTTTTTTAATCATGTCTAAGGATATAAGCACATCATCATCAAATGACCAAATGTTGCAAGTCATGCAACAACAATTTGAAAGGATGTTTAGGATGATAGAAGGAGTCAATGAAAGGCTACAAAGGCATGATGGCATTCTAAACTAATTACAAGTAGTGCTTAGATGATGGAGAAAACCACTAATTGGGTAAGATGAGTATGATGGTGGAAATGACTTAGAGGATGACCAAATCACTTTGGTTGGACATATTAGGAGGTAAGCTAGGAGCAGTCATATGGAAGATGTATATCACAACCTTAGAAGCATAAAAATGAAAATTCCTTCATTCCATGGAAAAAATGATCTGGATGTCTACCTTGAATGGGAGAGGAAAGTTGACCTCATTTTTTAATGTCACAAATATTCAAAGGAAAAAAAAAGTAAAACTTACAACTATTGAATTTTGTGACTATACTATTATTTGGTGGGATCAATTTTGCAAGGAAAGAAGAAGATCTAGAGAGAGACCTATAAAGTCTTAAAGGGAGATAAAGAAAATTATGAGGAGGAGATTCATTCCTAGCCTCTACTATAGGGAGCTTCATCAAAAGGCTTTAAACATTAACTCAAGGAAGCATGAATGTGGAGGAGTACCACAAAGAGATGGAGATGCTCATGATCAAAGCTAATGTGGAGAAAAATCAAGAAGTCGCCATGGCAAGGTTCTTGAATGGCCTAAATAAAAATATAGCATGTTGATTTGCATCATTATGTGGAGATAGAAGACTTGGTGAACTTAGCCATGAAGGTAGAAAAATAGCTCAAAGGAAAAAGGTCGGATTCCAAACCAACTTTGGGTTCCACTTCTTTTTCTTGAGAGTCTTCTTCAGGTAAAAAGGATGAGAAAAATATTACTAAGTCAAAAGGGGATGAAAATAAAAAATAAAAGCGACTTAGGTAATAAGGTAAAGAGTGATGCAAAACCAACCCAAACTAGGGAGATTCAATGTTTTGAATGTTTAGGGCATGGGCATGGGCATGTTACTAGGGAATGTCCAAATAGAAAAACTATGATTTTAAAGGATGGTAATTTTGAATCTCAATGTTAGAGGGAGAATGATGATACCACCTTTAAAAGATTATAATGTTGTTGAGTATGCCAAGGGTGATAATCTAGTTGTACAAAGAACATTAAGTTTGCAAAACAAAATATAAGACCATGGGGAACAAAGGGAAAATTTATTTCATACTCATTATTTGGTTCTAACAAATTATGCAATATGATTATTGATAGAAGGAGTTGTACTAATGTTGCAAGCACCTTACTAGTGGAGAAATTAAAATTACCTCTTATCAAGCATCCATAACTATACAAATTGTAATGGTTTGATGATAGTGGTTTGGTAAAGGTAAGCAAATAAGTTTTAATTTCTTTTTCAATTGGTAATCTAAGGATGAGGTGTTGTGTGATGTTGTACCAATGTATACAACCCACATATTATTGGGAAGACCTTATCTATATGATAGAAAAGCAAATTAGTATGGTTTTAAAAATAGATATTCCTTAACTATGGATGGAAAAAAATATAATCTTGGACCATTGACACCAAAGGAGATTTTTGAAGACCAACAACACATAAAGCAACAATATGAAGAACTTTTTTTTTAGGGAGGGAAACCCTTGAGAGAAAAGAAAAAGGTGAGGTGAGTGAGCCTAAATAACAACCTTTTGAACTTAACCAAAATGGAAAATCTAAGGGGAGAGAAAATAAGGAAGGTTTTAAAGAAAAGAAAATGAGTGCTTTTGCTACCATGAGAGATATGAGGGAAGTTAAATCGTTAAGCCACACTTTACTTATACTCATGTGCAAGGATGTTTTTATCATTTTTAACAAAATAACCAATGGTTTGCCTAGTATTATTATTGATTTATTATAAGTTTTTAAAGATTTATTTTTGAATGAAATTCCAAATGGTTTGTCATCCAAAAAAGGCATTAAACACTAAATAGAGTTCATACCCAGAGCTAGCATTCCAAATAGACCAACCTATAGAACCAACCCAGAGGAAACCAAAGAAATCCAAAAGCAAGTGAGTGAGCTTATGGAGAAGGGTTATGTTCATGAAAGCATAAGTCCATGTGCAGTGCCCATCTTACTTGTGCCTAAGAAAGATAGAACTTGGAGGATATATGTTGATTGTCGAGCCATCAATAAAATCACAGTGAAGTATAGACATCCCATTCCTAGGCTAAATGACATGTTAGATGAACTACATGGTTTATGTTTGTTTTTAAAAATTGATTTGAAATCCGGTTATCATTAAATAAGAATGAAAGAAGGAGATAAATGAATAATAACTTTTATAACTAAACATGGCATGTGTGAGTGGTTAGTAATGCCTTTTGGTTTAACTAATACACCAAGAACTTTTATGAGGCTAATGCATCAAATTTTAAGACCATTCATTAGAAAATTTATTGTTGTGTATTTTTATGGTATCTTGGTTTATAGCAAAACTTTATATAAGCATCTTCAACATTTGAAGTATGTTTTTTATGTTTTGAGAAAAGAGAAGTTGTATGAAAATTTAAAGAAATGCATCTTTTGCATTAATGAAATTACATTTCTTAGGTATATTGTCAATGATAAAGGAATTCATATGCACTAAGAAAAGGTAAGAGTAATTAAAGAATGGCCAACACACTCTAGCGTGCATGATACTAGGAGTTTCCATGGTTTAGCTAGTTATAGGATATTCATTAAGAATTTTTCTACAATAACTTCACTATTAACTGAATGCATAAAGAAAAATGTTGGTTTTAAGTGGGGAAAAGAGCAAAATGAGGCTTTTAACTTATTGAAAGATAAACTTTGTAGTGATCCTTAATTATCTTTACCCAATTTTACTAAACCTTTTAAAATTAAGTGTGATGCAAGTGGCATAGGTATTGGTGGAGTCTTTATGCAAGAAGGTAAGCCTATTGCTTATTTTAGTAAGAAGCTAAGTGGAGCTAGTATAAACTACCCAACCTATGACAAGGAATTTTATGCATTGGTGAGAGTCCTTAAAACATAGCAACATTACCTTAGCTATAAGGAGTTCATTATCCACCCCAACCATGAGTCCTTGAAACCTTAAAGGACAAGGCAAGTTTAGCAAAAGACATGCTAAGTGGATAGAATTCATTAAATCCTTTCCATACGTCATCAAATACAAATAAGTTCAAGAGAATGTTATAGTCGATGCTTTGTCAATAAGGTATGCCTTAATCTCTAAACTTAATGCAAAATTATTAGGATTTAAGTATATAAAAGATCTTTATCTTAATTACCATAATTTTACTAATGTTTATAAGGCATATGAGAAAGGGGGTTTTGATAAGTTCTATAAACATAAGGGCTTTTTTCTAAAGAAAATAAGTTATGTGTGCAACAAAGTTCTTTGAGAGAGTTACTTATAAGAGAGGCATGTAGTGGAGGTCTAATAGGGCATTTTGGAATTAAAAAGACCTTAGATGTGTTAAGTGACCATTTCTTTTGGCCATACATGAAAAAGGATGTTGAAATAGTTTATGAAAAATGCATCACTTGCAAATAAGCTAAATCCAAAGTAATGCCTCATGATTTGTATACACCCCTACCTATACCAAATGGACCTTGGGTAGACATTTCTATGGACTTTATTTTAGGATTACCTAGGTCTAAGGGGGGAGAGACTTTATTTTTGTTATTATGGATAGGTTTAGCAAGATGGCACACTTTATTCCATGTTACAAAATAGATCATGCAACACATATTGCAAATCTATTCTTCAAAAAAGTGGTGAGACTACATGGAGTGCCAAGAACCATAGTGAGTGATCATAATGTCAAGTTTTTAAGCCATTTTTGGAAGATATTGTTGGGTTTCGTGATACAAATGCAGCGAAAAAATTAAAATTTTATCACGTTCCCAAGCCTGGATCCATGTAATTCAACTACTTGATTAAATCTAGGGTTTCAAGAATCTTACCAAAACGCAGAAGAGGCAAGATTTTTTGGAAGAATGAGAGGAGGCTCACACCGATGACACCTTACCTCGAGCTTTTTGGCTTGGTTGTTCGGATCAAGACATCTCCAAAAGGATGTGTCCTCTATAGGTATCCACACGAACAACCCTTCATAAAACGAATTGAAGTGTGTGTGCTAGCAACCTCCTTGATTGTCTCACAAATCAAGAACAAAAGAAAAACACTGTCTTTGTTTTCTAATAAGAAAGAAAATGAATTTGGAGGCAGGAAAAAAAGTATGTGAAACCCTAGAGAATATAACATATTTATAGACTCCAAATTAGGGTTTCACCCACCAATGACCTTTTGGTAATTTTCCATTTATTATATTCTGATTTTGTTTAAAAACAAATCAAAAATAATATCTTATTTATTTATTTAAAATAACATTTATCTTAAATAAATAAACAAATAAATAAAACACTTTAATTATTTATTTCCACAGAGTTTATCTTATTAAACCCATATTCATTTTGGGCTTGTTCTAAGTGTTTGACCCTATAGGTTCACATAACATTGGTAGTGGGCCTAAATCTCTATTTAGGCCTACAAGTCATAAGCGGCCTCTAGCAAGACATTATGACTACCTAAGTTATGTGAAGTTAATAATCCGACATAACCTAATTATAATGAATTTTATCATCCCTTTATCACATGATATCTTAATTGAACATAAGGCATAGAATGTCATCCTTATATAGTTCAATATTATGACTTGATTCCAAGTAGACTAAAATGATAACTCTTTATCAATTCATTTCAGTATGGCCATGCAATTTTCCTCAGTCTATCTCATCAAGGGGCCCATAGATATTTTTCTCATATTAATGAGGGATAAATTCCTTCTGAATCACTCACATTCCTCGCATAACTAATTTTATATCCAACAACATTCCAATTTAATCATCCGATTAAAGACAATGTTAAAATGTGTCAAAACATAAAATAGCTATGTAGAAATCCATGATGATTTCAAGGTCAAAGGATCGAAATAAAATTATTGTAATGAGAAATACTTATGACAATAATCTATGTAGTATTCTCATAGTGGGTCAATCCAGTACATGATCTCTCATCATGTACCTATGAGTTGACTTAATATCTCATATTCATGATTAGTAAAACATAACCATCAGTCAACATCATACTAGCCTTAATACTTTAATATTTATATAATGAATAAATGGTTAGGGATAATTAGAATAGAACTCTTATTTTAATCTAATGGTTTTACTATCAAGTCACATACTTGATGGCCTTACTAAGAATTAACCATTCATATAATTATCATAAAATCAAATGATAATGAAATACCTCTTTATTAATAAAATAAGAAAGTCAATGCATAATTAAATGATTGACCTAGTGCATATCACTAACAAATATTATGGGGGGAAATGGGCACAAAGCTTCTCTATTTAACAACTTGTCACCCACAAATAAATAGGCAAATAAAGGTGTTGAATAAAACACTTTTAATACTTTTTAAGAGCTCTAATCCAAAGGATTTAAAGAATTAGAGGAATGCCTACTATATATGCAGTTTGCCTATAATAAGAGTGTGTATAGAGTAACCAACTATTCATCATTTGAAGTAGTTTATGTCTTCAATTCATTAACATTAATGGACTTGGTTCCATTACCTATGGAGAAAGCAAATTTGGAAGGCAAATAAAGGGTTGAATTTGTGAAAAACCTACATGAGAAAGTTAAGGCCCAAATTGAGAGGAAGACACTATAATATAAGAAGTAACACAACAAAGGAAGAAAGCAAGTGATATTTAAGCCCAACAATTGAGTGCGGGTGCACTTAAGAAAAGAAAGGGATCCTAACCAAAGGAAGCCCCAACTAATTCAAGGGGAGATTGACCTTTCAAAATGCTTCAACACATTAACAATAATGCCTATAAGCTAAAGCTTCCTAAAGCTTCCAAATGAGTATGGTAATGTAAGTGCAGCTTTTAATGTTAGTGATTTACCTTTATTTAATGTAGGTGATGAGGATGGAGTTGATTTGAGGATGAATCCTCTTGAGGAAAGGGGGAATGATCTTATCTTAAGCTTAAAACCAAGGTCCAATGATCCATAAGCAAGCCAAGATCCATTACAAATCCAACAAGGCCTAATGACAAGGTCAAAAACTAAGAAATTACAAGAAGGCTTGTTAATCTTCATTTAGGGTGTTTGGAAAGCTTAAGAACTTCCAAGAATAATCAAAATCAATAAGGGATCAAAGGTGGCCCAAATATTCTTATTTACCATATGAAAAAGTAATTTTGGAGGGCCATTTATAATAATTAAAAGTTAGTGGGATTTAAAGCGTGTTAGTGGGAATTTACATAATTAAAAGTTAGTAGGATTTAAAGTGTGTTAGTAGGAGTTTATATAATTAAAAGTTAGTGGGATTGAAAGTGTTGTTAGCGGGAATTTACATAGTTAAAAATTAGTGGGAATTTATATAATTAATAGTGAGAGGGTCTAAAGTGTGTTAATAGGATTTAAAGTGTATTAGTGGGAATTTATATAATTAATGGCTATAATTGCAAGTTAGTAGTGTGAGATTATCTTATGTTTTCATATTTAGAGCAGTAGTATGAGCTTGGTTTGTATCTATATAAACAATACCTCATTTCATTGTAAGACATGTTGATTTAAGTTATAAAATATTGAGTTTCCTTTGGTGAGAAATTTTCCTTAAAGTTCTTACCTAAACTTTATGACTTATCAAGCCTAGTGAGGTTTGTGGTGTCAAAATCCAAAATCTTTGTCTTCTTCTTCATCTTTTAAACTATTTTTTATTTGTTTATATTGAAGACCTTAAATTCTATTAAAGTTTCTATTAATTGTCTAAGGTTGCTGAGCTCTTTAGCTATTGGGGAGCTTAAATGAAGGGTTAATGATCTTATTCTAACTTGATAAGATCTAAAATAGTTTTTCTTATATCATTCTTGAACGATTGTATAACATAATTATGGAATGTGATAAATTATAATCATCAAGTTTATAATAGTATTAAAGCTATCGGGGAGTTTAGGTTATGAATATATTGATTTCCATCAGATACCATATGTGTGGATGAAATATATTTAATTATTATTAAAATGATGTGTGTTTTCATGTATTTGCATACTAACCTTTGTTTTACAAGAACTATTAAAATATTTTTTTCTATTTTAATGTATTTATTAGAATAGGTCATTGTCAAAGTGATGTAATCCTTAATTCTAATTTTTCATTATTGTGTTTTTTAAAGAAAAATAATTTTATTGATTCAAACTAGCAATAATAGAAACACATATACAAATTCGCTAAAAACCATAGAAGATGAACACTTAGGTTAATAACATAATAAAATGACTTAAAGCCTACAAATTTGATAATATTATAGTGACTTAAAGCCTACAAATTTGATAATATTATAGTGACTAAACCATAATCTGATTTGATGTCTCTGTCTAATTGAATATGGTTTGCCCGTCTGAATCACTAATACGTAAATAAAAAGCCGCAATAAGATGAAAAAAACAAAAAATCATAACAAGATAATGAAAACCAAACACCACAACAAGATGATGAAATCACAAAAAATAAAATAAAACCCATATCTATGTGAACTAACTACTTATTTAAGAAATAAATCAACAAAAGAGGTGATATGGATGATTTTAGGCTAATAATGGCAAAAAATACACCTCATTGCTTAAGGAAGGTGAGTGATTAAAAAAAAAGTTACAAGAAAAGTAGGCTAGGATTTTTTTTAAATCAACAATGAATTTTCATTATTTATTTTATATTTTGATGTATTTATTAGGTTATGTTATTTTAAGGGTTGTAATCCTTAATCTCTTGCCCCATTTTATTTTATTTTTTTTATTTATTTTGATTAATTATCTTTTGGATATGCTACTTACTTATTTATTTTGTCTTAAATATATGTTACTTGCTTAACTTGTCACGTTCGCCATATTTGTTTGTTTATTTCCTTTTATTAATATGTTCGCAATGTAGGCACCAATCTAATTATCCCTCGTATTGACTATTAATCTAATGCCATTTTAAATTAATTAATGTTCAAGTATGATAAATGCATCATTAAAACTGAAATTAAGGTAATGCGATAAGTAATTATGCATATCAATAAATAGTCAAGTAGATGCTACTCCCTAAAGCCAAAATCTCTAGTAAAGGAAATGGGTTTCCGTTGACTGGTTTTCTATTTCTTATTTATAATCAAGTGGCAACTTTAAAACTCATAAAGTTGCCTCCATAAGGATATCCCTACCATATTAATACCATTTAAAAAATAAAAAAAATTCATTTTGCTTGTCTCTTGTGAGCTGTGATTGCCACTCGCATACTACAGATTAGCAACTACATTGGGAAGAATCTCTAGTTTGTGAAAAGTCAAATTCAAAAATAATTATTTCTCATTATACATACTTATTGTTGACTATTTGCATGATCAAACTCCTAATTTTTAACTTTGACAAACAATTTTTGTACTAATAATTTCAATTAAGTGTGTAGGAAATTATATACCAAGCATATACACTTTTGGATGTATAGTGACTTTTCGGGCTGATTAAACCTCTGACATTGAAGAAGGCTTTTGACATATTTAGAGCCCTAAATGAGAAAATGAGCTTCTTAACATTTGAAGTAGACATCTTGAGCTTTCTGAATTGGGTTTTTTTGTGAAAATCCAAGTTCATTTGGTTATGCAAATTTTGAGTTGAAATTCACGTATACGTTTGTCATCTCAGACTGCACATCTCTTAGTATTTTGGACATATCTTGAGTTACAGAAGTCCAATTAAGGTGATTCAAAATGATATGAAAATATAAGTCAAATATATAAAACTTTTATGAAGAAAATATGGACAAATTAGAATTTCTTCAGGAGAAGATCACGGCTTCAACTTGTGTATAGCTGTCTAACAGTATTTCGCATTTCAGATTGCACAATCCTCAGTAATTTAGACATATCCCGAGCTACAAAAGTCAAATTTAAGTGATTAAAAATTTTGTGGAAAGATAATTCAAATATCTACAGCTTTCATAAAGAAATTATGAGTGAATTCAAATTTCTTCATGAGCAAATCATGGCTTCAATTTGGGTATAGCTGTCTGACCGTAGTCTGCATTACAGATTGCACAACACTTAGTATTTTGGACATATCTTAAGCTAAAGAAGTCCAATTTAGGTGATTCAAGTTGATATAGAAATATAATTCAAATATCTACAACTTTTATGAAAAAAGTGTGGACAAATTCAAACGTCCTGAGGAGCCAATTACGGTTTCAATCCATGAATAGCTGTCTGACAGCATCAGTCTCAATAATTCAAAATATACACGTTGGACACATCATTTGCACCTCCAAAAGCTATATTTTTTAGTATAAATACCTCTAGAGCTTAATGGAAGTAAAGTAACTTATTTTATCATTTTTATTATCTCTTAAGATTTCATTGAGCTCTCAAATTCTCTTAAATAATTCTTTGTTTGTTTAACTCTTGTGAGAGTTGGGTGTGTGTTAGAAATAGAATTTCTCTTCATCTTAAATCTTGGGTTAGATTAGAAGGGAGGTGAGATTTATTTCTAAAGGAATTGGTTTAAGTGTTATCCATTAAAACACTTGGGTTTTGGTTCTTTGAGTGAGCCTTGAAAACTCATGTTGTAAGGTTATAAGAGTGAACCATAAAACTCTTGTATAATCTTAATCCTATGAATAAGATTGTGGGTGATTGAAAATCCTAACTTGGGGATAAGTTAGATGGAGACGTAGGATTGTTATTGAATCCGAACTCCTTAAATCTTTGTGTTCTTCATTCTTCCTTCTCAACTTCTATTTAATTCTTGCAAAGAATTCTTTTAATTTCTCATTTTTATTTGATAGTCCTATTCACCCCCCCCCCCTCTAGGACTTTTTTCACTTATTTTTCTTTCCATTACAACAACATACCAATTGCATTTTCATAACACTCATCACACTTGCACAACTAGTCTTTATTAGCCAATGATGCCGAAGCAACTGGCACCATTATTTGATTAGAGTCATAGGGTGGTTAATTTGATATCATTACCTTTAGCCTTTACTCGATGATTTACCAGACTAAATTAGCCAAAATCTGTAACCCAAGTTCTTAAGGGGGAAGCCCAAGTTATTAAAAGATACTAGCTCATTGACTTGGGTCTATTAACCTTAAGTCATATAGGGCATCTCACTAAAGGAATCTAACCTTCATACCTTTAACTCAACCTATATAGATAAACTCGTAAATACTTTTGTTAGGATTTCATGATTTAAACACACAACAGCAATTAAAATTTTTTAATCACAAACCCCTCACAGGATTCATGTAATTTGATTAAATGATTTATTTAGGGTTTCTAAAACCTGATCATAAATGAAAAAGGGCAAGATTGTTGGAAGGATGAGAGGGGATTCACGCTAGTGACATCCTACCTCGAGCTTTTGATAATCTTTGTCAGATTAAGATGTCTTTAATATGGCTATGTCCTATACTAGTTACTATACGAACAAGATGGCTAAAATGAATTAATGTGTTAGCACCCTTTCTGAAAGTCTTACTTTTTAATCTCTATGAATTTTTCTTTTCTTAAAAAGGTAAAAACAAATTCTCAAGAGGCAAAAAACAAAGTGTGTGTGAAACCCTAGAGGAAAGAATATATATATGCTTTGGAATGTGAATTAAAATATAAATAAAAGGTGAAATATATTATTTTGGTAAGTGAAACCCTAATGTAAAAAATGTGTATGTGTGTGTGTGTGTACGCATGTGTATATGTGTGTGTATAAAAATTTATTTATTTATTTATTTATTTACCATAGAGTGTTTACTGGGCTTATAAACCCAAGCTTGTTTTGGGCATGTCCTAAGTGTGCGACCCTATAGGTTCACATAACGTTGGCAGTAGGCTTAAAATCCTAATTCAGGCCTACTAATCATAATTTAGGCCTAAAATCCTAATTCAGGCCTCTAGCAAGACATTATGACTACCCAAGTTATGTGAAGCCTAATAATCCGATATAACCTAATTCACAGTAAATATTAGAGTCCTTTTGTCACACGATATCTTAATTAAACATAAGACATAGTTTATGTCATCTTTATACAATTCAATTATATTATTTCTCATTCCTAAGTAAATTAATATTGATAACTCTTTATCAACTTATCCTACCATGGCCATGCATGATTACCCAGTTTATCTTATCAAAGGGGCCATAAATATCTTAGTCAGATCAAATGAGGGACAAATTGCTTTTCAATCACTCACATTCCTTAAATAACTCATTCTATATCCAACAACAATCTATTTCATTATCCTTTTAAAGACAATGTTAGAATTTGTCAAAATACAAAAATAATTATGTAGAAAACTATGGTGATTTTAAGGGCAGAGGACTAAAATAATATTACTGTGATGAGAATTACTTATGATAATTATCTATGTAGTATTCTTATAGTAGGTCAGTCCAGCACCTCATTTCTCAAATAAGTACTTTTAAGTTGACTTAATATCTTATATGCATGATTAGTAAAATACAATCTTTAGTCAACTTCATGCTAGACTTAATTCATTATTATTTTAATAATAATGACTAACAATGGATAATTCATGGTAGAACTCATCTTTCATCTAAGGGTTTTACTATCAAGTCACATACTTGATGACCTTAGGAAGAATTAACTACTTATGGAATTCATTATAACATAAAATAATAATAAAAATGCATCTTTATTAATAAAATCAACATATGACAAAGTCAAAATATGGTTGTACATTATTAACCTAGTGCATATCACTAATAACTTTACTTAAGGTCCCACTTAGCTTTGCATGCAAACCTTATTCAGATGGTGCTAACTTAACTCGAATTAAATAAATGAAAATAACACCCTTAATTCCTTTTATTAAGTGATCACATCCTATTGGTTGCTATAGAATGTCTTTATTAAGGGCATTATGACTCTAGTTGACCTTGTATGAGTTTAGAGTATGAGAAACAATAAAAGCCATACCCTAATTTGTACAACCCTAAACAATCCTTAGTTATAATATTATTCAGTAGTAGAAATTATAAGATATTGCATATTTATTCTTTTTAGGTTATTAGGTTCATCCAAGTTCAACCAGATAATATATGTTTGCCTTGTAAAAAGCAAATTGTTAATCATTCACTGGACTCTTATTATTTCATGAAAGATATGTTGAATATTGGTGTATTTAACAAAAAATTAGAATTTTATTATCATTTATAGTCATGGAAAAATGAATATTAATTGTTGTGAATACCATTTGAAGCTCGATAAAATGTTTTGTACATTGATATTATATGTTAATCATGATTATAAGAAAAGTTCAACATGTGGTAAACCATGTATGTCTAATCAAAGAAAATTAGTATTGCCTAGTTTGAGTTTGGGTTTAAGAATTCCCTAATGATTCAAAGATCAAAAGCCAACTAGAAAAGAGACTGTACCACATGGAGTGATAACGTCATAAGGATGAGTATGCATGTGTTTGGTTTGTTTGTTTTGTAAGTTTACACTAACTATGTTTATTCATGATGTTGTTCCCTTTTCTTTTCATGCATACATTCATAAAAGTAGGTAATTTATGATCTAATACACAATTTCTTATAATCATTTTAGAATATGCATTTTGCACATCATACATACATACTAACTTTTTCTATTTTGTACATTCATGACATAGTATGCATTCACATTATTTCTTCATTATCCCTAACTTTCAATTTTATGTATAAAATAGCTCTGAGAAAGCTTTATAAACAAAAAGTAGCCAATCGTATTGGCTTTAGCCTAAGCATTAACATGGCTGATTCCAATTGAGAACTAGCACTGAATTTAGAGGAGAATTTTAAAAATGAACTCAAAAAGATGGTCTCTGATGGGACTTTATTTGAATTTTTTTTTGGAATAAGATGAAAACTACCATTAAGTAATTACTTTACTCTAAGGAAGCATATAGAGAAGCGTCTAATTTTGTGAATCCATAGATTAATAAATGGAAGAATGTTATGAACATAAATCCATTTGCAAAGGATGATGAGTTCTATTAAGCTTTAAGGGGAGCACCACCACCCCCTGCCTTTTGCCAAACTCGTCAATTTGACTAAGTTTGAGTCATTATAAGAAGTTAAGATACTGTCCAATAGAATGGCACAACTTGACTTTTCTCTTAAGGATAAGAACACTATAAAGAGTTAAGATTACACCAATCTCGCATTGTTCAAGGATAAGCTATTAGTTGAGGACTTCAAGTTACCTAATTTTATAAAATTCAATAGCACAGGAGATCCCAGGGTACATTTAAGGTACTTTTATGGCCTCTTTAAAATTAATTGAGTCCCAAATTATGAAGTTCTTTTTCATATCACTCGAGGAAGAACCTAGGGCATGTTTCTTTTAATTTAGAAGATGAAATCAAGAATGACTAGATGATGTTTACCTAAAAATTCATTAAGTAGTATAAGTACAATATGCAACTAGATGTTACTAGGTGTGATCTCGAGACTACCAAATAGAAAAATGATGAGATGTTTTTGGATTATATAGCTCAGTGGAGAGCTAAAGCAAAGTTGATGAGAGACGAACCTTCAGAAGATGAACAAATCAAGATGGTGATCAAGGGAGCCCTATCTCAATTTTGTAATGAAATGCTTTTTTTTTATTACCAAACCTTTAAAACCATTCACCAAGCTAGCATTTGAATTAAATATGAAAAATCCTTACAACAAAAAAATCCTTACCGTAAGCCATCTTAGTCCAACCAAAACACAAACACTTACACTCGATCCACTAAAACAAACGTAGTTGTAAATACTCTAAACTGACCTACACAAAGATAATTAAATTTAAATCTACACATATCCAAAATCTTTTAAAGACTTTAATAGAAAGACCTTCTCAAACCCCTCAAGCCAAGACAATTACTAAACCCAATACCTACTTATATTAATACCAACCTTTATTGCGATTACCATTAAATGCCTAATTGCCAAACCCTGAGAAACCAAATCCAATATTTGATAGATTCGGGAAAAATTAAAGATCTAGCAAGTGGCCCATTGCCTATATTAATGATATTATGGTCATAAGGAATAATGATCAACTTATCCAGCAGTTCATTAATGCATGAAGATAAGAGTTTGCATCAAGGGTTTAAGACACCTTTATTACTTCTTATACTTTAAAGTTCAATACACACATACGGGGCTCATGCTCTCTCAAAGAAAATATGCAAAAGACATAGTGGCTAAAGCTGGTCTTAAGGCAAGTTCACATCTTAATACACTTATGGCATTAAATGCTCAATCCAATGATAAAGGTAATACGATTTTTGATGCCAAAACTTATCGCAACATTACTAAAGCACTTTATAACTCACTCACACCCAACCTGACATTGTCCAAACGTTCATAAAGTTTGTAAAAAGGTTCAATAACCAATAATTGGAGATTATAAAGCAATCAAGTGTATTATTTGATCTATAAAAGGTACAATAAATTTCAGGCTTTACTTCATTCAATAAAGTTCACAGTGCCTCTATGGTTTTTACGATGCTAATTGGGTAGGATGTCCTTTGACACGAAGAAGCACATCTAGTTACTTTGTATACCTTAGAAGTAATTGTATATCATGGTCATCTAAAAAGTAACCCACGGTCTTAAGATCCAATTCTAAAGCATAATATCGAGTTATGGTAGTTGCGGCAACAAAACTTACACAAGTTACTTTTCTTCTAAGAGATATTGGAATTTGTCTATAGCAACCACATCAATTACTTTCAAATAATCTTGGTGCCATGTACATGACATTTCATCCCAGGTCAAAACATATTGCCATTGATTATCATTTTATTCGGGAGAAAGTTGTTATCGGTAATTTAGTTACTAAATTCGTCTATTGGTAATTTAATTACTAAATTCATTTGGTCGCCTTAGCAAATAGCTTATATCTTTACAAAAGCATTACCCAAGGTCTTATTTCAAAATTTACATGACAAGCTTGGAGTTCATTCCATCATTCATTCCAAGTTGAGAAAAGGTGAAGAAGTAGATAATCAGTCTAGCAACATCCCATATGGTAACCTCTAATATGTCTCATGTCCAACAAGAAACACTAGTAGCCTAACTCAAATTCAAACTATAACAGTTCCTTCCAAAAATGTCTACAACGGCTAGTGAATATTTATGCCCTGATTGGTGAATATTTTATTTATTATTGGGTTATAATCTTGGTTACCATTTATAACCAAAATCCCTTAGTTTATATTTTATTTCCTTCATTGCTATTTTATCTCTTGTGGGTATTTATATATATAGGAGAGAATTCTTCCCTATTTGAATTAAGGGAATAAAATTATATTTTTCTATTATCCTTTTCAAATATAACACATCATTTTCCCTATTATGTAAGTAAGTAAAAACTTTATTTAAATAACTAAAAAAAATTATAGTAATGTGGCATATGATTTTTAATATTCAGGGTATATAAGGATATATTCGATGTATTTTTTATAGAAATATTATTAATTTTAACCTTATTATGAGGTGAGGTCTATCATATTCTAGTAGTGTTAAAAAACTAGGAAACTTTCAATAAAAATTAAAACATCCAAGACTATAAAAATAAAATATCAAGCATGATAAAATTGTTAAAGATTTGGTATTTTTCTATGTACTTTTTTGTATTTTTTTTTTTATATATATTGGAATTCAGTACTTTAAATTTAGGGTAAATTATGATTGCCCCTGTGGTTTGGCCAAACTAACTATTTCGTCTATGCATTTGTAAAAGTCAATTAAATACCCCATGAAATTTAATACCGTCAACTATTTCCCCCCTCAGTTAAAATTTTACACTATAGACTGTTAGTTTTAGATGCAATGACTCTTTTATCCTTATGTAACTTAAAAACATCCTTATTTCCCTAATACATTTGTTTTTATCATTTGGATTTGTATTTTAATATTGTTTTATTTTTATGATTTAAGTTGCATTATCAAGCATCAAATTTTTTTATTTTTTCAATATTTATATTTATATTTATATTACCAATAAAAATTAATTAATAATAAAATTAAAATTATTTTTCAAATTTAAGTGACATTTACTTTTACTAAAAATTAAACTCATAAATTAAAATTTTACTAAAAATTAAACTCATAAATTTATATGCTAATATACATTATAATTTAACTAAAAAATGTATAAAATATACGAATATTTTTTTCTTAATTAAAAAATGAATTTTACATTTCACAACAAGTCTTGTAACTTGCATAAACAAAAAAGCAAATAAGATGCCTACAAATCTGAAGCATAACATTGGTTTTTCCAATAAAAGAATCTCATAGATAAACAAAGGAAGCAAAGGGGAATTCAAAGAACAAAAATACACAATAATTTAGAAATCTGAATTTAAGGATTCACTTAATTTATTTTTTTCAATTTCATTGGGTTCTGCGGTAGCAGGAGCCGAAGAATAAGATTTACTTGCTCTTTTTGTAATTTGTGGACTGTTGTTATCTTCTTTACCCATTTTCTTCAATAGTGAGCTCATCGGTGGTTAGTGGTAAGATGACTTAGAAACTAAGGCTCACCCTCAGCTCCTTCTTGATTACCGCCATCTGCATTATTGTCATCAACATTTTTTTTGCCTCACCATCCACACTTCTTCCACTAGCATTAACATTTTTCTTCCTATCATCATCCAAACTTCTCCCACTAGCAGAGATGTCCAATCCTCGCCTCAACACAACAGCCCAATCCTTGTTGGCTGAGCATACTCGATTCTTAATTCGAACTATAAAAACCTAGTAGCGATGGAAGTGATGGACGAAGAAGAGAAGAGAATGGCAAAGAGAAGAGAGGAGACAAAGAAAACGACGGCATCAACCAACATTAGAGATTAAGCCACCATTTGTAAACAAGAAAGTTACAGCTTTTGGTTTTGGTATTTTGTTTTTGTTTTGGTTTTGATTTTTTATTTTGGTTTTGGATTTATGAGTGGCGGCAGCTTGGTGGTGATGGCAGTGGGTCAGTGGGTGCTAGTGGATTAATGGTAGTGGTGGATTAAAGGGTGGGTGTTTTTATTTTGGTTTTGATTTTGATTTTTTTTTTATTTTGATTTTGGATTTTGGTTTTGGATTTATAAGTGGCTGCAGCTTGGTGGTAATGGTGGTGGATCAATGGGTGGTGGTGGTGGTGGTGGTGGTGGTAGTGGTCGATCAATGGTGGGTGTGAAAGAGATGGTATAAATGAAAGGAAGATGAAAATTTAAGGAGTTAAATGATATTTTTTCTCTTAAAAATTACAATTTAGCTATCAAATTATCATGTATATGCAAATAAGTCCAAATTCTTAGTTAATTAAGTGTAATTTTGGAATTTTATATAATTATTGACATTTTAACCATTATTTGTGATTTTGACTGATAGAATATTCCTAAATATTTTAACAGAGAGAGAAAATAGTTGACGATATCAAATTTTAGAAGGTATTTAATTGACTTTTACAAATGTATGAATGAAATAGCTAGTTTGGCCAAAACTCAAGGATAATCGTAATTTACCCTTAAATTTAACAAATAGAAATGATTGTATATAAGAAATAAAGCAAAAGTGACATTAGATGATAACTTAAGTTTGTCGACAATTGGATGGAGCTTTTGACGTAACACGTGATTTTGTTGACAATTATTCTAATTTTATCTCCAATTTTATACTAATTTTGTAATATAATCTTACAATATTTTGTATGGATATCAAAACTTCTTGGATTGTTCAATTTTATAAAATTTAATTTTCATGAATGAAATTTACATTTCAATATATGATAACATAAGTTTTCAATATATATATATATATGAATGATAACATAACATAATTTATTTAAAAATATAATTTAATCAATAATATCAATTACAGGTACTTTATTTCAAATAATTTATATTGATCTAGTAGTAAAATAAAATTGTACTAAAATAAAATTGTATTTTCAATTCTATTCCATTATTAATTAGAGGCATGCTTTATTTTCATCTCTAACTGGAGATAGAATAGTAATGGAAATTCCACATCGAATTAATGAATATGGCAATCGAATTTTCTTCTTTCCACAATTTAAAATTAGATATGTAACCTTTGATCATTTCTTAATTGTAATGGAAATTGTTTCTCAATTCTATCATAAAAATTAGTGATGGATTCTATTCCTTGATTTTCTTGCAGTATTTATGAAACCGGTGAACAAATATTTGTAATGTCATAAAAATAATTGAAGAATTTCATTTATGTAAGTTTCAGAATGTTGCCACTTCAATTGAGAGTAATTCATTCTTATGAAAGTTTATAAATTTAGGTAACACTCGACCATATAAGTGTTAAATGAGTGCTTTAATGGAATAAAAAGTATAATGTTTTTGCATAAAAGAATATCAATGATTTGAAGAAAAAACATGTTTAAAGGTAAATGCTACATGCAAAATTGTTTCATTTTGTTTTACTAGATTAAGCTATTTATTCAAATTGAAATTTCAATAACCATGTTTTGATCTTTTTTAGTTGGTGTTTTTATTTTTTATTTTAAAAAGTAGAAGATTGTTGAAAATTTTCCAAAGTAAATTGATTATTTTAAGGAGAATTCCTTGTGATTTCAACTTATGACAATACTAGTCATGTAATTTTATGATATTTAAGTACTTATACTTCATATTTTTTACACTTTAATGACCTATTAACTATTATCATAAATGTTTTATGAGAAAATATTAACATAATATTAAATTTCAAATGATAAATTTTTTTTTAATCGTAATGAGATTAAAATTCATTTAAACAAAAAAAAAATGTACAACTAGTTTTGTCACAAGTCAGAACCATGAGAACAAAAATTATATTTTTTCCTTATTTAAAATTAAAATTTGTATTTATTGATATTGTTATTTTTTAAATGGTATATTATATTTAATTTTTGGGAGTGTGTATATACATGTGTATGTGTATATGTACAAGTATAAATATATAATAATTTAAATAAAAAATAGAGAAATATAAAATAATATTTTCAAATAATTTGCTTGCAGAAAATAAAAACTTGTTATATCTAATAAAATAATTTAAAAAAATTCTCTTAATCAAATCCTACAAGAAATGGGAACAGACTTCATTTTCACAAAAGTGAATTATGATCATATTTTAAGTGTAACAATAGAGAATTTTTTTTTATCCATTTTTATATCTTTATTTGATTTATTATTTTATATATTTACATTAATTTATTCATATTTATTATTATGTACCCGTTATCAACATGTTTTTTCTAGCATAAACTAGTTAAAATCCCTTTTTTTTTTTTTTTTTTTTTTTTGTGGATGAAGATATAGGTGGTGTTTCACAACGCTGGTTTCAATCGGATTACATTAGCATATGGATATCTCAAGTCATCTCAATCACTTTACCAAATTCCCCAGCTAATCTCTTGCGTTGATATTTATTATGGTGGTGGAAGATGGTGACGCTACCCATACCATGCAACTCTACACAGTCAATATTCAGCTCAACAACAACAAAAACATTTTACAAGCAATTTTCATTTCCCTCTTTCTTGGGATTTCTTGCAACTCTGTACAACTTTCCAAACCCTTACCAAAAACTCCCACTTCCCCTTCCCGGTCAAATAACTGAGTCAAGCCCATTAATTCTGAACTTCCTATGATCCCACTGCTTGCCTTTTGAAATTGAAGGCATATCTGCATTTTTATTTCCTTACTTTCTTCCTTTAACTTGTTTAGTTCAGTAACCCTTGGTTTGGTGTGTTAGCTCATCTCCTTGCCGTCCCTTTTTAATGTATTATTACATATTGATTATTTTCTTTATCCACTTTCACTATCCCTTTCTTGACATTTTTCCTCTCCATGGAATTACCAGTGAAGTCGCCGGTTTCCGGTGACCGGAGAAGCTCATATAGACTAGAAACAAGAAATTTATCCTACAAGTTATGCAGCAACTTTGATGAGCTGAATTGGGATTGTTTCCGTAAGAAAATACGTGGAGCTTCTGGTAAGTTCGTTCTCAGGGAAGTATATTGTGAAGCTAGGCCTGCAGAGATCACTGCCATTGCTGGTCCTAGTGGTGCAGGGAAGACCACGCTGCTGGAGATTCTTGCTGGAAGGATTTCCTGTGGAGAAGTTTCTGATCGAGTCCTCGTAAATAACAGGCCTATGAATGCAAAAGACTTTAGAAGGTTTTCCGGGTATGTCACTCAAGATGATGCCTTATTTCCAATACTTACTGTCCAAGAAACTTTGATGTACAGTGCACTTCTAAGACTACCAGGAGGGAGGAAAGAAGCTGCTAATAGAGTGAAAAGACTAATGAAAGAGCTCGGACTGGATCACGTTGCAGATTCAAGAATTGGAGAGGGATCAAACTGGGGCATTTCTGGTGGTGAAAAGCGAAGAGTTTCGATTGGAGTTGATTTAGTTCATGACCCAATTGTTGTTTTGATTGATGAACCAACTTCAGGTTTGGATTCAGCATCAGCTCTTCATATAGTGACTCTTCTTAAATCAATGGCTGTTAATCAAGGTAAGACTATAATTTTAACTATCCATCAACCTGGTTTTCGAATCCTTGAGTTGTTGGATAGGATTGTTTTGCTTTCCAAGGGCTCTGCTATGCATAATGGTTCATTGCATATTCTGGAAGAAAGGCTTAAATTTGTTGGTTTCCACATTCCCCGCCACGTCAATGTTCTTGAATTTGCCATTGATGTTATAGAAAGCATGGATGCAAAAAATTTTGTGTCTCTCAATAAGCGGCATGAACAAGACAACGCGATAAGCATTAAATGCTCCAAAAGTCATCAAGAAAAGCTTCTTTGCTATCCTAATTCAGTGTTTGAGGAGTCTCTGATACTAGGACAAAGATTTTGCAGTAACATTTTCAGAACCAAGCAGCTATTTGCTACAAGAGTGATACAAGCATTAGTGTCTGGATTGGTGCTTGGAACTATATTCTTGAATGTTGGGAATAAAACAGGACAGACAGCTTTACAAACTCGAATTGGGTTTTTTGCCTTCAGTCTCACATTTTTGCTATCTTCAACAACAGAAGGATTGCCAATTTTCTTGCAGGAGAGAAGAATATTGAAGAGAGAGACTTCGAGAGGAGCTTATAGAATTTGCTCTTATGTATTGTCAAACACATTCATCTTTCTTCCTTTTCTCTTACTGGTTGGTCTTCTCTACTCTACGCCAGTATACTGGATGGTTGGTTTAAGGAGGGATATTGATGGATTTCTCTACTTTTTTCTAGTGGTATGGATGGTGCTTTTGATGTCAAATTCTTTTGTAGCATGTTTCAGTGCATTAGTCCCTAACTTCATCATGGGTACATCAATGATTTCAGGGCTAATGGGTTCTTTCTTTCTCTTTTCTGGGTATTTCATATCAAAGAAAAGCATTCCTAGCTATTGGATTTTTATGCATTATTTGAGTCTGTTTAAGTACCCATTTGAATGTTTCTTGATAAATGAGTATGGAGGAGAGCAAGGCAGAAAAAGGTGCTTAGAAGTTGATAAAAAAGGTGGATGCAATTTGAATGGAAGTGGGTTCTTACGGCAGCAAGACCTGGAAGAGTCACAAAAATGGAGCAATTTAGGTGTAATGTTGAGCTTCATTATTGGGTATAGAGTGCTATGTTATTTAATTTTGTGGTATAGATATTATAGGAACCGATGAAATAATAAGCATTTGTTGTGGTATATATATATATATATTTCATGTCTTATTCTATTGACATTTCTATAGGAAGATCGAGCCAATGTATATGATCTCTATGCATAAATTTATTTCATATGTCAACAAAGAAACATTCCTGTCATGTTTATGCTTAGTGAAATAATAATAATAACATAGCTAAGCTAAATAATCCAATTTTTTAGTTATCAAGATATAATGTTACTGATGAGATAACACAAACATTTTCGTTGGGTTCAGTACCAATTGAAAAAAAAATTAAAAATATAAAGAAAAACGATACATTTTATCATCAAACCAATTATCAATTCAATCATATTTTAAAAATTATTTTAACTTTATAAATTATATCAATTTTATCCATGTTTTATTCGAAATATCTAATATATTTTTAAAAATTACTTTTAAATTTCTATAAAATAAATTTGACAATTATTTAATTTTTTCTTCTTTTTAAGAAATAGAAATTTTGAAAAATATTTTTAAACTTTAACTTCACCATTTTTTAAAATTTTTACATAAAATTTTAATTTTTTATGTATCAATTAAACCTAATAAGAAAAAAATTGATAACTTGTAAAAACATTTAACTATTACTATAAATAAAGATAAAAATTTTAATTTCTTATTTTGCATAATTTTAGAAAAATTAAATAGTTTCATATACTTGGCTAATATTTTTAATATCTCAAATTTTTTTTTATCTAATTTTTTCTATATTTATTAGAAAAAAAAATTAAATAATGTGGTTAAAAGTTGAGAATTAAATTTTAAAATAGTTAAAATTTAAGAATTTTTAGTGAAAATTTAAAAATTAATTTTAAATTCATGTCAAGTGTGATAAAATTATAATTTAAAAATATTTTCTTGTCAAGTGTGATAAAATTATAATTTAAAAATATTTTCTTACCTTTTATTTTTTTATATAAGAAAAAAATGATAAAAATTTTAATAAAAATTAAATTTATTTTATATAAATTTAAAAATAATTTTTAAAAATATAATTAAATCATTCAAATAAAATCGAATGGAATTCCTATAATTTATAAAGTTGAATAAATAAATTAAAATAAAATAACTTTTAGATGATGATAATAATAATAATAGCAGTAATAGCAGCAGCAACGGTGGTGGTGGTTGTAGGCTTAAGAACATTGATAATAATAATAATAAGAATAATAAAGGTAAAAAAAAAAAACTTGTCAAAAGGGCAGACTATCTGATTTTGATGGCGATTTAAGAAAACTTATGGTGATTAGGAAAATATCATCAATTACAGAATAAAAATTCGAAAATAAATTATAAATATATATTAATTAATTAATTTTTTATCCCCAAACCCTTTTTATGTTTGTCTATGTCTATCAAAACCCCCCACCCCTAGCTCTCGATAGCTAAGCCAACCTTCTTCGACGATCAACATCGCTTTACCGGTAAATTCAATCGTTTTCTGTTTTGATTATGCTTAATTTTCGTTAAAAACTCTGTTTTTGTATAATGTTTCATTAGTTCCCTGTTAGTCGTCGTCATGTAGCTTCCTGTTGTTCAATGAATTTTTCTCCTTTTTTCTCTTTTGAGTGAGCTACAATTGATTCAATTTTACCACCTATACTTACTGTTATGGTTTTCTGTTTTCATGTTATACGCTTATAATTTGTGGGTGTATTACTGTGAGTTGTTTGAATTTTCATAAAATTTTTCTTAATTGAGTTGTATTTAGTACAGGTTTTGGTTTTGGAATTGCTTCTGAACTGGGCTTTTTTTTTTTTTTTTTTTGTTTAATGCTGCAATAGAACGCATTTACAATGGATTTTAAATCTAAAGGTATAGCTTGGGTTGGTGATATTTGCCAGAGGTTTGAAACAATGTGCCAGGAAGTCGATTACATTGTCAACCAGGTATCACTCCTTAATATTAACAAGTTTGATCTTAGTGCGTGTAACTTCACTTGCGTATATGAATCTTCTTATTATTGACAAGTTTGATGGGTAACTTCACTTGCGTTTATGATTCTCATTATATCAAATATGTGGACAATGTGTCTTGTAATTGTTTCTCTGCATATACCAAAGCAGCAAACTTGATTCAAGAATTCCGCTTATTCTTGAATTGCTTTCTTGTGCAGGATCCAGTTAAATATGTTGAAGACCAGGTGCATACTGTGGGTAAGAGCATGAAAAAATTATGTTCTGATGTTATTCAAGTAAGATGTGAAGCTCAAGCAGTCGCTCTAAAATCAAATGCTGCCATTGGCGACTATATCAAATCAATGATTGGTGTTGAGAATGATCATGGCCATTCAGCTCCTTTAAATCAACCACCTATTGAGCTCAGCAATGTTTGCACCAAGAAGAATCATCAAGACAGTAATGTATTAAATGGATGTGGTCCTGTAATTCAGTCAACTACTGCTACATCTGGGGAATCTCTTGAGAGGGAAAATTCTGATTCAGCTCTAGGAAAAAATTGTGATGTTTCAAATATTGAAAACTCTGATTTGTGCACAGAAGGAGATGCAATAAAGGTCAGCGCACCTGAAGCACTGGAATTAATCGCTTCTCATAAAAATGAATTGTTGGATGTGGCATTGTCCAGTGAATTCATTGATTCTAATGATGAAAATGCATGTGTTTCTCTGGATGAGGTTTCATCTTCAACTTTATTTGAGGAGGAGGAATCTCAGCCCCCTCAAGAGGTGGGAACAGTTTCCTACAGCTCTGAAGATCATTCTGAAAATGAGTGTGCTGCCTCAAGTGCTGTTGTTCCGTCTGAATTCATTGATTGTAATAATAAAAACGCATGTGTTTTTCTGGATGTGATTTCATCTCCAATTTCGGTTGATGGGGAGGAGCTCCAATCCTGTCAAAAGGTGGGAACGGTTTGCTACAGTCCTGCAGATGAGACTAGCATTGTGACTGATGCGTCAGGTGCTGTTGTTCTGTCTGAATACATTGATTCTAATAATGAAAATGCATGTGTTTTTCTGGAGGAGATTTCTCATTCAACTTCAGTTGATGGAGAAGAGCTGCAGTCTACTCAAAAGGTGGGAACTGTTTGCTACAGGCCTGGAAATGATTCTGGCACTATTTCCAGTACCTCAAGTGCTGTTGCTCTGTCTGAATTGGCTTTATCTGTTGCCTCCTCCTGTGGTTCTATATTCACAGAACCTCGTACTCTGCCCGAGAATTCATTAAGCAACATTCTCACAAAAGTAGTATCATATAATGACCCTGTTAATCTTGGAGCCAATGGTTCTGATGGTTCAAATTTGCTTTTGTCTTCTACACCTGCTTCAACTGTTTCCAGTAATAAGGAGGTAGCAGAGGCAGGACTCACTTTCTCTTACAGTTCCAACGGTGTCCTATCATTGGAATCAGCAGGTTAATATTTTATAAATTTCGTTTATTGGAAATTTTTCTTTTGTGTTCTCTAGAAGAAGATTACTGTAATATGTGCTTGTGTGTTGAATTATCTATGTCATTTTGCATCTTTAAAAATCACATGAGTGAGCATCTGAGGATATGGGCACTTGTTTTGTCTGCACATCTGCTCTACTATTTTATGATTTTTTATTAAAAATAAAAGTAAGACATCAAGGAAACTATATATCTGTTTAGCGTACTAATACTTGGGAACATAGTTTAAGCTTGAATGGCCCTGTTATCTTTGGCTAGTGCCATGAAATATACAAACACAGAGAGGAATAAAGGTATACTTATATTGCACCTATTTTTCTTCGTTGAAGCTGTAGCATTTAGTTTTTGAAAAAAAAAAATGTTTCAAACATAAATTTGATGCCTGTATTCCAAAATATTCATGGATAACTACGTTTACATGCCAACCCTACCATAACTCTTTTAAGTTAACAACTCTTCCAATGCTACTGTAAACATGAATTAGAACTGCATGATTATCTTTGTGCAGTGATGTTCTCATGTCATGGAGGAAAAAGGTTTAAGGTATTGTAAAAAAATAACCTAATGTTTGATGCTTATAGTATATGTTGCATTTACCATATCTAATAAACTATATGTTCTCCAAAGAGGAGACATAAATGGGACTTTTTACATATGTTGGAAGTGTTAACTTTTACGATCTTAAAACCATTTGCAGGATGCTCGAATGACTCCAGTTATGTTGGTAATGATTTTGATGTCTCTGGAATGGAAACCATTGATTTGTCTAACAAAGGGAAGCTTGAGGAGAGCTGTGTCATGGTTGATGATAACATGCTTTATGAAGCTTCTCATAGAATTCACAAATTCAGATCGCTTAAGGTGCCATCTCTTTCTCATTTTCTTCTGTTCATTTGTGGTAGTGTACTTCTGTCAGTGTTGTCGAAAGCGCAAAAAGCGCTCGCCTAGGTGCAAAAGCCCAACCCCGGTAGGAATAGCACTTCAACCTCAATAAAGCCAAGCATGTTTAGTTAGGCATACGCCTTTTGTGTTTAAGCCCGTGCTTTATTAGAAGCGCAAGGCAATAAAATTGTATGCTTTGTTAAAATTTCTGTCTTTTTGTTATCTTGGAGGATACTTTTGTCTTCTTACTTAATTTTAGGTCTGATTTTATTAGGTTATAGCGTTAAAAAAAGTAATCTAAGATTAGAAATAGTTTAGGTCTGATTTTATTTATAGCCAAAAGATTTTTTATTTGTTTACATATTTCTTTTTCTTTTTCACTCTAACCATGGCAATGGAAGTGATGAAGACTTATTTGAAAAATTTGATAATGACTTTTAAGATACAACATGCTAGAGTAGACTAGAACTTTAGTTTTGTTTTTTTGCTCAAGGAATTTCTATTGCTATTTTTTTTTTTTTTTAACACCTTTAGAATTGGTTTTTTATTAGTTTTAGAGTTTCCTGTCATTATTTAGAACATTGCATTTTATTCAAGTATGTTTGTGTTAGTTATAATACCTATTCTTTATCTTATTATTTTATTATTATCTCCTTTTAGAAATTATGCACCTTACTTTGGTCAGGCGAGTGCTTTTTTTTGTGCTTTGCGCTTTAGGCAATGAGAAGACTCATTGCCTCAAGTGCACCTAACGCTTTTAACTACCTTGACTTCTGTACTGTTCTGATGCTTTTCTCATTGTGCTAATGTTATGCACCTAATAATAAGTTTATTGGCTGTCCAGGTCAGGAGCATATTAGGGCAGTAAATTTATTATGGAATCTTCAATTTTATCTCTAATTTTGGTTTGTGTTTAATTTTATTCAATTTATTTAAGAGCTGTAGCTTCCTTATGATGTTAGGCAGTAATCAAGTGGGGTGGTTTCCTTATCTGGTTAGGTAATTATTTTCTAGTTTTCTGATGTTGCAGTTAAGTAGAAGTTTCTTAGTGAAAGGTAGGGGAGGAAAATTTTAGAAAAGGTTTTGAGCTTCCTTAAAAAACCCTAGAGATCATAGGGTTCTCTAAAAATGAGCCCTTAGAGATCATGGGGTTCTCTGTAAATGAGCACATCTTTTAATTCTTTTGCATTGTTCCAGAGTTTTTAGTTGTACTTGAAATGTTAGAAAACCATCAAAATCTTGTGTACATAACCAATTTTTTTTAGTTATTTATATAATCAAGCCTATTGACATTTTCTTTTTCTTCTGATGAAGAAAAAATTCCAGGATGTATTTAACTCAAAAAAGAGATTAAGCAAGGAGTATGAACAACTAGCAATTTGGTTTGGGGACCTTGATACAGAATCTAACCTAGATAAAGCACAGCATCATATGCCATCTAGCGCAACTTTATCCTTGGACCCTGATTTCCCAATAGTTGACAGTGAATGGGAGCTGCTATAAATAACTTCTCTATTTTGGTAACAGCCACTGGCGGGTTGTGCAGCCTCTTGTTCAGGTAAAGCAAATTAGATAATACCGCACCTTGTGAATAATTATAGTTGAGGATTCCAGTTTCAGTACAGAAGTATAGAATAATGTAGAGAATAGTTTATAAAAATTATGGTCTGATGAATTTGCAATCATATTCAACTCGTCTGTGCCGCTTGTTCTGGTATTTCATAATGTTTATACAGTTCCCAATGGATGCAAGTGTTTTGCTATTTTCCGTGTTTGAGCTTCCAAAAATTTGATATTTCATCGAACATAATTTTATCTAAAACACATCAGAGTCCATTTACCGGTGTTTTACAAAAAGGTATGATGACTTTGTAATAAATGTGCATATAAAATTTCATTCCAAGTATCAGGAACTCCTGGTAAACACCAGTGAATACAATCGGCAAAATTTTTTGGATCAGATCTTTGTTCCTTAGTCAAGAGCTTACCTTTGCGTTCCCCATAAACTGTTGTATGAGCTTCTTTCCTGTACTCGGACAGTTGTGTAACATTCAAGAAAGTTACGTTGATTTTTAATTTTTGCAAGACATCTCCTACAATCTTCATGATATGGAGATTTGAACCTGTGCCCCAATATGGTCCTTCTATTGGGTACGATTCGTTGAAACAGTTCTCATCACTTCCAGGTCTCCATTCCCAACTCCTGCAACAGTTTTTTTTTTTTAAAGTATTATTAACAAGAACTTCCCAATTTTGCACCAAAAAGAAAAGCTGAAAATGATTTTTTTTTTCAAAAAAAAAAAAATCATAAAGAAAGAAAGAAAAAGCACGAAACCTAAGGAAAGCATAGGCTACTGACCACAAATGTGTTGGAGACATGCTCATGAAGAAGACCTTCTGCTTAAGAGGCTGAATGTTGGATTCTAGCCAATTAGCCCATGTTTCAAGCGCCAATTTATATGCCGTGGTGACATTGTACTCTTTAATATCGTCAGTAGACCCATATCTGAGGCAAAAGCATAACACAAAATGCACATCATGCCGCTCACTTTGTGAGTTGAGGATCAAAAATTTTACAATGAAAGCTTCATCTTAATGAATGGCCACAAAAATCTTTACCATGCAATTAAATTTTTTTTTTTTTTTATACTTATAATATGGAAATGAGTAGGTTATAACATTAACAAATTTAATTTAAATAATAATTTCTATCAATTTCATGAAAATAAATATTGCTATTTATAACATTTTTAATTAATTTGATGAGAACTTTGTTTCAGATTTTCATCAACGAACAATATCCATAACTTTTAATTATATTTTCTTAAATGGTCTCATTTTACTATAACAAAATAATCTCATTTTACTACTAAATTGAAATACCACTTATAACAAAGGTTTGTCAATTTATTTAATGAAGATAATTAATAAGAAAATAGGATATCAAAATTTTGCATCTAAATAATTGAATTATGATAAAATAAAAAATAAAAAAAAAAAGTTTGGAAGAATCTGCGACGACATGAAAAAATAAGGGATAATGGCGTAGTCTACTATCAATTTTATTTATTGTCGCCTAAACATCTTCAATTTTAATTTGTGTCAGTTTGGCTTATGAACTTGGCGTATACCGACAGTGACATTGCATGCTCTTATGCAAATATATTAACTGACATGATAATTAGTGGAACAAAATATTAACTTTATATAAAACAATAAAAAGAATAATAATAAATAATTTTCTTTTATTGAGAGTTGATTTCAATTTAAATTAGATTTTATTTATTTATTTTTATAATTTTCAATTATTTTATCTAATTTTCCAGAAATTCAAAATATTTTTGTTATAACCAATATAATGAAATATTATGTCACATTAATTAATGGTTACTATTTGATAATACTCTGGTGGTAGATCAACTATAGGCATTTAAGAGGTGTCACTTGGGGGTGAGCACCAGTAGAAGAAAATCTAAGAATCGAAAATTTCTCAATATTTTATTAATTTTGGGCTTTAAAAAAATAAATATTTTATTACTGTACTAAATTTAAAAATTTATGCCCTATACAGTCCCATTTTACAGAAAATTTGTTATGAAGATTTAATTCTTTCGTAGCGATCCCGTATGAGACAGTTCAAAATCAAAATTCGGAATTCGGAATCTAACTATCTATGTTATATAAGTAAAATCATAATAAATTTTAAAGAAAATCACAAAATAAAAAATATCATCTAAAAATATAAATAAAAGTACACATTCAATTACCTAATAAAAATATTAATTTTTGAAAAAATACATCTAGTTAAATTTTTAAAATTAATATTTAGTAGGAATTTTAATATAAAAATTTCAATTGATTGATTAGATTTATTTACAATATAATTTTATACTTTTACACAATAATGATTGCATATGACTTATTCTTTTTTTTTTAACATTATTATTTTATTTGTATTATACATTTTACATGTGTATATATATTTTCAATATTATGTTTGGTTCTCAGTTTTTATAAAAATTCAAAACTGTATCAAAATATTTAGCTAATTCGAAGCTTGGTCCAGAACTAAAATTTATTCAATTCTATGATTTTTATATTATTTAGTTTCTTTCTGTTCCGTACTTAACTTTAGGTGACATAAAAAGGTTTAAAATTATGAGATAAATTGCCAACGATTTTGGACCTACTATCGTAACTACATTTTTATTTTTTTAATGTGAAAAATTTTATAAAATTAAATTAAATTTTTGAGAAGTGGAGTGTAAATAATAATATTATATGTTATTTTGAAAACTTGTTATTTTATACTATATTAATAATTGAGCACTTTTTTATTTCAAGTTTTGAAAAAATAATGTGTTTTCTATTCAGTCACTAGAAAAGAAAATGATAAAATAATTATATGTTAAATGAAGAACCCATAATAAACTCTTAAACTTTATTTTTATATAGATTAAAGACAAATTAAACTGAAATAATGAAATTATGTAATAATTTAGGTTTATTGTTACTAAATATGTTGCTATTGAAAGTTTAGAAATACGATTTGTAAACAATGAAATAGAAAATGTGAAAGTAAAGTGTAAGAAAAAATGTATATAGAGATTATTTGTTTCAATTGATAATTTTAATGACATATTTACCGTTAAAATTTACTACCAACATCACATTGTGATAGAGTAAATAAAATTTATTTCAAAATTTCATACTTCAGTCTAATTTATTTTTAATCTATATAAAAATAAAAAATTAAGTGCTTCATAAAAGTTTAATAAAATAAAGTGTTAAAGTTCATTATCGGTTTATATAAGGAGGATTGGATACGTACGTAGCATTAATAAGAGGGTTGTGCATCCACCATACGTAGCTCTCAAACACCAAAATATCAACTCCTTGCCAAGTTTTGCCATGTTTAGCTATGGAGTCAAGATTAACAAGCCTCTTATGTACTGTATGATTTGTTGCACGATCAGAAATTGACTCCACTACGAAAGGAGCCCAATAGTACTCTATTGATGCATTGAATTCCTGAAATTAAACATTTTTAGATATGCAGAAAAAAAAATTGAAATTCATGTTTCAGTCGATGAAATACTTTTCCATTTTTTTTTTTTGTTGAAAGAAAACATATAAATTTTACTATGTGAGTATAAATCCATATGAATCTAATTCAGGCAAAATTTATCCTTTATTAAATATAAATAATTTCTTTCCCCTATGGTGTATGAAAGGATATTAAGTCCCCATATGTACCTCGGCCCTGAAGATCTTCATGGGTGGAATTTTGTGAAAAGATTTTTTTCCGTCAGGAATTGCAGATTGTACCATACACACCATCGATTCAAATTGACCTCTCTGCACTGAGTCTCCTATAAACATCAGCCTTTTGTCCCTCAAAATGTCCAGTAGCTTCAACGGATCAAACCTGCATATAAGACATAATGCATTTAAGCACATATCGCCTGGGGACAGAGCGGTGATATTGGGTCTATGTTACTTGCTGATTACGAATATAAATGAGTTTAAAAAAATTTTAAAAATTAAAATTATATATTAAAAATTTTTTAAAAATTATAATATAATTAATAAAAATTATGATTTTATTTTAATAATATATTTTTTACAATAAAAATTTATGTATTATATACATAAAATTAAATTATTAAACATTAATATGCGTTAATTTACGAATTTCTATTCGAGGTTGTTTGTGAACTTTATGAACCGAATTTTGTATAGTTTGAAATCGACTTATTTATTAATCGAGTTTTGTATAGTTTGAAATTGGCTTGTTTAGAAGAATTTTTCAAGTCAGTTTAAATTAAATTTCTATGTTTTTTTTATTTATTTTAGATTTTTTTAGTTTTGCTAAATGAGTTTGGTTTTTTTCTTTTTGTACTTTTTTGCATTTCAAATAATTATTTTTGAGGATTTTCTAAAACAATTAGAATAATTATTTTAAGACATTTGGCTTACTCAAGATTAACTCTCATATAATTATGGGATAGATTTCACTTTAGTTTGTTCCAATATACTTATGTTATGTTACAGTAATTAGTTCATAAATCTCCACCTTCTAAAAAATAATAGACAGACATCATTATGTTCCACATATTAAAATCAACTTGGTTTATAAAACATAAAAATTTAGTTAAATAAGATTAATTTAATTGCTTATATTTAAGAGAATAAAATAGCAAAACAATTTGATTTAATTATTTCAATTAATTTTACAATTATTTAAAAAATATATTTAATTACTGTATATTTTAGGGTATTTTTTTTAAATAATCACAATCCAAATTATTTTTCTTAATTTTGGAAAATAAAGTATAGGCCCAATAAAAAGTTAAAAAGTTAAATTATGTGCAAGTTAATTAGTTTAGTTTTTTTATTCTATTAATTAATTTTTGGGACATTCAGAAATGTATAAAAAAAATTACAAAAAAAAAATTTCAAAAATATGAAGAGATGAAAATTTTTTCAAAAATATGGTTTTTTTTTCATTAGATCCCTTCACCCACACTTAAAAAAACAGATCTAATGGATTGATTCAACGACGTCAACTATTTCTTTCAATATATGTATATATATAGACCATATCCGGTGGACTAGAAAGAAGGTTTACCTCATGATATAATATAAGCAGCTCTACTTCTTGTTTTTATTATGGGTTTTTTTTTGAAAAAAAAAATTCATAACTAAAAACTTAAACTTCATAATTATTTTGGGTATGGAAATTTGAATGTTGCAATGGTTCTGGTTTAATTTATTTGGATTGATATGAAAGTGTTTTCTTTTTCTGATTGTTTTGATAGTTTTCTAATTGTTTTTTTTTTGTTGGTTCTTTTTCAGTTTAATGATCTTATTTTGCAATGGTTTTTATGGTTGTTTTTATAATTTTTTTTGGTTGTGTTTTAGTTGTTTTGGCAATTATTTTTCTAGTTGTTTTGATAGATGTTTTTTTTATTGTTTTAATGGTTATCTTTTTTTTTTTGTTGGTTCTTTTACAATTTTATGAGTTTGTTTTCTAGTGGTTCTCTAATTTTATCAATGATTGTATTTATGGTTGTTTTGAAAAAAAAAACCATAAAAAAAAATATTAAAACAACCAAAAAAACAATCATTGTAAAAACAATCTCATTGAAGTAATAAAAAACCAAAAACAACCAAAATAATGATGTTCAAATAATAAACCCTTTTAATTTCACCCTCTTGAATTGCCATGCTTTTTTTTTTTACCAAAGTTGTAGGGGGATTGAACCATTCCCCTAACGTGTCAATCACGTGGACGAAAATCAAAATAAAATAATTATGAAATCATAATAGTAATAATAATAAGAAAAAGAATAAACAAATAAATGAAATAAGGAAAGAGAAAAAAAAAAAAAGGAAAAAAGAAAAAAATAATAAGTTAAGGAAAAAAGTAAAAAATTATGAAAAAAAAAAAAGCATGCGTGAAAAGAACAAAAGAACCGTAATTTTGAAAATATTTCACCTAAACACAGTGCAGGTGTTTAAAACTTTGGGAAGAATTTAAGAAGTGGACATGGTTTGCAATATGGGTGTGTCCATGAGTGAGAGTTCGAAATAAACATCAATGGACGAGTAGTCTGTTAGTAATTTGCAATTATTTGGTTATTTTTATTTTCATAAAAATATTTTAGAAGTTAGAAGGACCTACTTTATTTTAACACAAAAATTAATGTATAAATTAATTTAAAGAAAGTAATTTCCAAAACTATCAAAAATAATAATAATACATAATCAAATATGTATATTAATACAATAGATTATTAAATTTTTTAATTTTATAAAGTAAAAATAAATGTGAGTTTTAAATATAATTTTTAGAAAGTAAAGTTATTTTATTTTTAAAAAAAATTTCATTGACTAAAATAAGGATCAATTTATTAACTAACTAAAATATTATGGATGATTTTATAATTCTTTGAAAGATTTTATTTATATGTGTGAAAAAGTAAATGAAAAAATTAGAGGCCAGATTAGCTGAAAATATCAAACCAAATTGACCTAATTGAAAAGGTGAGGGACCGATTGACCTTTCTCTCTTTTTATTTTTTAGAGTGTATTTGGTATAAATAAATTTTATAAAATTTTGTAGAAATTATTTATAAATCTAAATAATATATGTGTCGATTAAACGAACATATTATAAAATTTATTTACAATTCTAAATTTTAAATTTGTAAAATTGATTATAATTAAATCAAAATCTAAATTTTCAAATGAATTCTACAACTTTTAAATTTATATTTCACTATTTTTATTTTTAAAAATATCTTTTTATCTAAAGGGGTATTTTTTGACCAAAATTAAAAATCAACTTGAATTTTAGATTTATACCAAATACAATATAACAAATATAAAATTCATTTGAAACAAATTTCATAAACTACTCATTTAAACCAAACACACTATATTAATAAAAATTCATTTGAAAATAAAATAAATTTCTTAATAAAATTAAACTAAATATAATGTTAAAGTTAAGTTTAATAACTATTTTTTAACCAAGAAAGTGACAAAATATTGAGATGTAAGAGATTTGATCATAATTTTGGATTAATTTGGATCAAATCTTTTATTAGACAACTATATAGATTTGTATTAACAAAAATTTGAAAAAAATCTAAAAAGTTCAGTTTAAATAAGTAAAAATAAATTACCTTGGCAAATTGCATTGGCTGGGCTTCCACTTCCAATTCTGGTAGAAAGAATCAGGTCTACCATTTCTGAGGCAAGTAGTCTGCTTAACCAAGTAAGGACAACTCTCTTCTCTATAAAGAGGGTAAGTCACATTGTCCCATACCCACTTCCCTTCAAAGACATTGCAGCTTTTTGCAAACCTATCTTCAGGCAGAACAAACACTGTCTTTTTATTATCTTCTTGCTCTCCTCCTCCGTATTGTTTGAAAACATTGCTCTGGCTGCTCTTTAGATTATCTACCACCAATCTTGCAGTTCCTAGCACAAGAATTGAAATTAAGGCCACAGGGAAAAGGTTTTGAATTCTGCGGTCAATCATCGATGGTTGGATCATTTTTTTTTTTCTTTTTCTTTTTTTTAGCTTAGGAAAGAGTCGTGGGTGGATGAGGGAGAACTGGGTTAGTGATAGTTTTGTATCTTCAAGTTTAAGTATATTGAAGAACACTTCATGCAACTACCAGTTGGTAAGTTAACTTTAAGGTGAGGACGTTCATATAATAAGTGTATTTGTCGGAAAAGAAATATATATATATATATATATATATATATATATATATATATTATATTCGTAAAATTAATGAGGTAATATCAGGAGTCAACAATTTGCCATAGGATCAAACATAATTCTCTAACCTAGTTAAAGATCAACAGTTGAGAATAAAAAAGAAATCGTTATAAGAAAATAAAATTCTTCATTTATAGTCTCATAAAAAAAAAATTAAGGACAGTAGTTTCACTTGCTTTAACTATATACACACTATTAAACAATTACATATTTAGCACGTCAATAGAAAATTTATTTAAATATGTGATAATATACAAAATATTAAATATATTTTATATATTATCATGTATAACTTTTGTGAGAGTTAGAATATAAATTTTTATTTTTCTATTTTCTGGGATTAAGAAAACGGGAAATGAGATTTCATTCTAAAGGAATTGGTTTAAGTGTTTAGCCATTAAAACAGTTGGGAATTCGATTTTAATGTGAGCTTTGAAAACACTTGTGAATTGATTTTTTGAGTGAGTTTTGAAAACTCAAGTTGTAAGGTTTGAGTTGAGCCTAAAACTTAAGTTGTAAAAATCAATCTAAGGAAAAAAATTGTGGTGATTCAAAATTCTAACTTAAGAATAAGTTAGGTAGAGATGTAGGATTGTTAAGAATTTGAACTCCTTAAATTATTGTATTCATCATTCTTCCTTTTTAACATTCCTTATATCTTTTAATTTCTTAATATTGTTTGATAGCCCTATTCACCCCCCTCCCTTCTAGGGCATTGTCAATTGGTATCAAAGCTTGGATTCTATGAACTTAATTGCTAGAATATAAGATCATGAGGAGTTGGGAAGTTCAAAATGGAACTATGTCTAGATTATGATTCCATTAGACTTTGGGAAGTTGTTCTCAATGGTTGGCAACCACCAAAAGCTATTATTAATGGTGTACAAAATACTCTTTCAAGAAGTGATTGGAGTAACAATCAAAAGAAAGAAAACTACAAAAACAAGAAAGTTATGATCGCTCTATTTTCTTCCATGACAAGAGAAGAAGGAGGCAAGCTTCAACATTGCATTTCGGCCAAGGAAATATAGGAGACTTTAAAGAACCATTATAAAGGCAATGTACAAATAAGAAGCAAAAATGTTTAACTTCATATGTATGAATATAAACTTTTCAAAATGAAGCCTAAAGAATCAATCATTAAGATGACAAACTGTCTTAATACTCTCCTTACAACCCTCAAGAAACTTGGAAAACATTTCTCTAAGGAAGAGGTAACAATAAGATTATAAGAATCATACCTAATAAGGATTGAGAATCTCAACTCAATTCAATTGAAGAAGCTCAAGACCTCTCTACCCTCTTAACTGATGTGCTTATTGATAAGCTATTGACATATAAACTCATAATTAAGCAAAAAGGTGAAGAGCAAAAAGAGAAGGGAGAAAAGAAAAAAAAAAGCATAGCATTGAACATTTCACAAGAAGAAAGTGAAGATGAAAATATTAAAAATTCTAGTAATGAAGATGGTGATATTGTCATGCTCATTAGGAACTTCAAGAAGTTTTTTAGAAAGAAAAATTTCTTTAAAAAAGGGACTTCAACAAGAAGTTTGAAGGAGATGGCAAAAAGAGAACCAAAGAAGTTACTTGCTATGAATATAAGAAACTGAGACACATCCAAAGTGAGTGCCCCAAACTCAAATTCAAGAACAAGAGAGCAAAGGATAGAAAAAAGACCTTCAAAGCTACTTGGGATGACTCCTATGAATCTAAAGAGAAAGAGGAACAACAAGAAGTGACCAATCTTTACTTTATGACACTTGAACATAAAAAGGAGGTACCATCTACTTCTAACTCTTCTTGTGATGAGTATTGTGCTTATGATGAATATGATGATGATGATGATGATGATGATGATGATGATGATAATGATGATGATGATGATGATGATGATGATGATGATGATGATGATGATGATAATGATAATGATGAGAGCTCTATTGTGAGCAAACTTTTGCTTAACTGCAAAAGCTTACTTTCTAGAGAGAATGATTATAAGCATGAGTTAAATAGCTTAATTAAGGAAATTGAAAAGTTAAAAATTGAATTTTCTAATCTTGTTTAATCAAATGATAAACATGCTAGTGATTTAAAATCTTCTAATTCCTTGGAAGAGCAACTCAAGAAAACAAGTGATAAAAATCATAAGTTTTCTAATGAGGTAGTTAAGCTAAAAAATTCCATATCCAAATTCCAAAAAGGAAAAGAAAGTTTAGATAACTTACTTGACTCTTAAAAATTTGATAAAAATACTCAAGGAATTGGATAAGCTAATGGAATAGTCTTATGTTCATCATCATTATATATTAAATTTGTAAAAGCATCATGTAATTCCATTAATTCTACCTTTAAACCGATTGAGACTCATGCTTTCAAAGCTAATAAATCTCATGTGTCAAATATTAAAGGAAAGTCTCATAAGACTCAATCCTATATAACACAAAGAGGTAAGTCTCAACCCAAATATGCTTACATATACACTAGACATAACACTCGTAAGTATGTTGCACAACAAAATGCACTTAAATATGTTGCACAAACCTATCAAAATACACATTGTCATTACCAATGTATAACTCACACTTAAAATAATAGGAGATACACACCATCACAACACAAAAGACATGTTTCACACATTATAAAAGCATATCATCCTACAAGAAACAAATTTGAAAATGTTATATGTTTATATTGCATGATCAAAGGACATACTGAGAATGTATGCTTTTATAAAAGCCTACACATGAATTTACTTTTTTTTATTATATTGAGACTAACCAACCTAGATCGAGAAAGGTTTGGGTTCAAAAGAACACTTAAATTATTTTATATAGGTGTGCTTGAAATCTACAAGAACGAAAAGCAAGTAGTATCTTGATAGTGGATGTTCAAGGCACATGATGGGAGACAAAGAGCAATTCAACAAGCTTAATGCAAAGGATGGAGGACATGTCACATTCAAAGATAATGCAAATGCATTAAAGAAATAAGTAATCATTAATCCTTATCTATACATCATGTATTTCTTGTCAATGGTCTTAAACATAATTTACATAGTATAAGTCAATTATATGATATGGGGAATAATGTGACTTTCTATCCTATAAATTACTTTATTAGTAGTTTTAATGAAGACAAAATAATATTTAATGATGAAAGATTCAATAATGTTTATGTTATTAATTTGAAAAAAAATTGATAACAAAGACATCAAATGCTTCATGTCTATTTCCCATGACACATGGACATCGCATAGAAGGTTAAGACATGAAAATTTTGAGCATTTGAATAATCTTCATAAACATGAACTTATGATTGGGTTACCCAAACTTAAATTCTCCAAGGATAAACCTTGTGATGCTTGTCAAAAGGGAAAAGAATCCAAGTCCTCATTTAAGCTAAAAAATGTTGTGTCCACTTCTAGACCACTTGAACTTATACATATCGATTTATTTGGACCAATTAGAGTTGCTAGTATCGATGGAATGCACATGCATATGTATTGGTTGATGATTACTCTAGATTCACTTGGGTATGTTTTCTTACTCATAAAAATGATGCATTTAAAGCTTTTGAAAATTTTGCAAAAAGAGTTAAAAAAGAAAAAGGATTTTGTATTTCTTCCATAAGAAGTGATCATGGAACCAAATTTAAAAATATTTTTTTAAAATATTTTGCAATGAAAATGGTATTTCACATACATTTTCTTCTCCTAGAACTCCTCAACAAAATGGTGTAGTTGAAAGGAAAAATAGAATTCTTGTGAAAATGGCTATAACAATGCTTCATAAGCATAATTTACTTATATACTTTTGGGCGAAAGTCATTAACACATCTTGTTATATTTTAAATAGAGTTTTCAAAAGAAAAATTTTAAATAAAACTTCTTATGAGCTATGGAACAATATAAAATCCAAAATCTTATATTTAAGAGTATTTTGATGTAAGTGTTTCATATTGAACACCAAGGATAATCTTGAAAATTTTGACTCTAAAGCCAATGAAGGAATTTTCCTAGACTATTCAACCTCTAGTAAAGCATATAGAGTCTTTAATAAGAGAACTTTAGTAATTAAAGAGTCAATGCATGTCACTTTTTTATGAATCAAATTCACTTAATCCTAGAAAGGATGTTTGTAGTGTTGATGATCTTGAAGGTGAAAATGAGATTGTGGATGCTCAAGTAGAATATGCTAGTAAGCCTTTGGAACTTAAAAGTCCAAGCAAGGAGGACAATGAAGATATATCTCAACCTACCTTGAAGGATGAACTTCTAAAGGATTGGCAATTTAAGAAAACTTATCCTCAAGACCTCTTTATAAGTAATACTACAAAAGGGGTAACTACTATATTTAAATTAAAGTCTATTATTGATTTAGCATTCATTTCTCAAATTAAACCCAAAAATATTGATGATGCATTGAGTGATGAATTTTGGGTCCTTGTTATACAAGAAGAATTAAATCAATTTGAGAGGAACAAGGTTTGGACCTTGGTTCCTAAACCAAAACATCATCCTATTATATGCACCAAATGGGTGTTTAGAAATAAGATAAATGAACAAGGTGTCATAACTATGAATAAAGCTAGATTAGTAGTTAAAGGTTATAATCAAGAAGAAGGCATTGATTATAATGAAACCTTTGCCCCCATTGCAAGGTTAGAAGCTATTAGAATGCTACTTGCATTTACATCATTCATAGATTTTAAAATTTATCAAATGGATGTTAAAAGTGCATTTTTAAATGGTTTTATTGAAGAGGAGGTATCTATTGAGCAACCTCCAGGTTTTGAAAATTTTGATTCTCTAAATCATATTTTTAAATTATCAAAAGCATTATATGGATTGAAATAAGTTCCAAGAGCTTGGTAAGAAAGATTGATTAACTTTTTACTAGAGAAAGGATTCTTTAAGGGAAAAGTTGACATAACTCTTTTTATAAAGAAATCCAAGCATGATTTATTAATTGTTGAAATATATGTTGATGATATTATTTTTGGTGCTACTAACCATTACTTGTGTGAGGAATTTTCTAAGTTAATGCAAGGAGAATTCAAAATGAGTATGATAGGAGAATTTAAATTCTTCCTTGGACTTTAAATGAAGCAATGTAAAAATGTGATTTTCATTAATTAAACCAAATATGCAAATGATGTTCTCAAGAAGTTGGCATGGACAAGGTTAAGATAAGCAAAACTCCAATGAGCACCATAACTAAACTCAACAAGGATAAGAATGACAAACCTGTTGATGAAAAGTGATTTAAAGGTATGATCAGATCTCTTATTATTTAACTGCTAGTAGACCCGACATTATGTTTGCTACTTACTTGTGTGCTAGGTTTCAATATAGTCCTATAGAGTTTCATTTGAATGCTATCAAAAGGATTTTCAAATATCTTTGTGGAATAATGCATTAATGACTTTGGTATCCTAGGAGTTCCACCTTTGACTTAATTAGCTATTTGGATGTAGACTTTACCGGTAACTTACAAAATAGAAAGAGCACTTCCAGAACTTGTTAATTTTTAGGACAGTGTTTAGTTTCTTGGTTTAACAAGAAACAAGTTTTGGTTGCCTTGTCCATTACTGATGCTGAATATATTATAGCATGTCTTTGTTGTTCATAAGTCTTATGGCAAAAACAACAATTGTTAGACTACGGTATGATATTTGATCACATTCTTATCAAATGTGACAATACAAGTGCTATAAACCTTAGTAAGAATCTCATTCAATATTCTAGAACTAAGTATATAGACATTCAACATCATTTTTTATGTGATCATGTTCAAATTAGTGATATCTCGCTTGATTTTGTTGATACATATAATCAACTTGTTGATATCTTCACCAAACCTCTAAAAAATGAAGAGAGATTGAATTCATTAAATATGAACTTGATATGATTGATGGTTCTAGTCTGACTTGATTTGTATCTAAATTGTTGCTTTAATAATTTTTTTTTTCATTTAAGTTTTCTTTATGTTTATTTCTGGTATATAATACTTCTTCACAAGTATATTTTTGGTATCTTTTTTAATACCTTCATTTTTATTATGTGAAATCATATGGTGTTTATTTAAATTATATTGATTTTTTTGAATTTGATCTTCTTTATTTTCAAAATATTTTTTTATTTTTTAATTCTTCATATTTTGCAAAATTAATAATTTATTAATGAAACTTTTATTTGTTCAATTAATTATTTTAATAAAATATGTACTTCTATAATGAGTTCATTTCATGTACTTATTTAATTCTTCTCAAAATCTCTTAATTAATTCAAAATAAAATGCAATTAATTCAAAAGAACTTAATTGTAGGAAATTTTGGAATTAATTGAAAAGATTTTGCAAACTTTTTGTTATCATGGGTTTTGTCCCGCCTTGGGATCAAATCATGTCCCAATCGAGACATTATTCTGTCAATTCTGTGTTTTTACATAGAACTGATCTTGAACGATATCCCAATCAGGATGCCACTTGGGACATTATGTCCTGACCTGATACAAATGTGGTTAACTTGTACCAAACCTATATTCAATCTTGATAACCTTGCCAAGGATCGTTCATAAATCAAGCAAAGGAAAACTATAATTCCTAACGAGACCCTTAAATAACTTGTACTTAAGAACCTTAATTATAAAGAATTAAAGTTTTTTAATATAAACCTAATATTAACAAAGTCAATTTTAAGTCTAAATTAAACTAGATTTGAATGTACCAAGCCTTCATTTGATAAATTCACTAAAGTTCTTTTAAGAACAAAAGAAAAGGACTTTAACCTCTCAAAAATTCAGAATTAAGTTATAAAACTTCTCTAAAATTCATACTACATTGATATGGTCTTTATATAGGCATGTAAACATCCTAATCCTTAAAGGCATAGGTTTTCTTACTTATTCCTAAAGACTCTTATAAAGAAAAATCCTTAACTAAATAAGATCCTTTAAAAAATATGACAACTAAGCTTTGAAAAGTCAAATTGACAACTAATGAAAACTAAGCTTTGAAAAGTCAAATTAATAACTTATGACAACTAAGCATTGAAAAGTCAAATTGACAACTCATGACAATTAAACATTAAAAAGTCAAATTGACAAATCATGACAACTAACCAAAATTTAACCAATTTAAATGAGTAGCAACCACTCTCCATCATATTTATGATTTTATTTGTAAAGAATATTCTTAAAAGATTCTTGATTCTTGTAGATTCCCTTAGCACCTTCTAGAACTTTCTAAAATCTTCAAAATTGCACTTTATGTACTTTGAATGCAAATAACTCTACTTAAAGATTTTGACATGAATTATTCATTTTGAGGGTCAAAATATGATAATAAGGTGAAAAAAGGATGATTTTTCCATTGTGTCAAACTTTCTCCAAATTCACTCAAGTGAGCTCCATTTGCACTTGTGTTTTAATTATCTATCCCAAACTTGATCTTTTGCTTCAAGAGCAATCCTAAACCACCTTTAAACTTCTTCATGCATGTTTTAATCATTGGAACATTATACTTAAGTGGATCATGTTGGTTAACATGTTTGGTGCTTGTTTGGTTCACATCATTCCCCTCTTCCTCACTAAGATTCGTCCTCAAATCTAACCCATCTTATAAAGTTAGTATATGTGGATGTCCTCCGAGATCAAATATAAATATATTGATATAGTTCTTCTCTTTTGAAGTAATGATGCATATAAACAGCCTTAGAATTCATTGAACTTGAAATGTAGCAATAGTATTCACAAACTTGTAAATTTTGAATTCTTGTTGTTTCCTTCTAAATTTGAAACATGAATATCTTAAGTTCTTCTTGCTACAAACAAAAACTCTATGGATTCCCTTAAAAGAAGTAAAATATTGCAGCTCTTTCTTATACTTTATGCTAGGAATGAAATCTTCAAAAGGATTATTGACCTTGTATTGTATTTCAACAATATCATCAAATGGATCTTTATATGGCTGCAAGGTCTGAAAAACAAATATGAAAAAACTAGAAAAAGAAACATTAAATTTGTTAGTATATTCATGATAAATGACCATCTCCTTATCCTTTATAATGCTCTTAATCTATAGTTTCCTCTTTTGTGATTACACTTCCAAATTTCCCTCTTCACAGTACTTATACTCTTTATGAATCACAAGTTGCACTCCTAATAACTCTTTAACTAGTTTATTCTTTTATGAGTTTATTACATTGCTCAAAAATTTGTAAGTACTCCTTATTAGCTTCAATGACATGAAAATTTTCCTTAAAATCTCTTTCAAAGGTTTGCACTTTCACATCAATTTCTTTATTAAGTTACACACACTTGTCTCTATCTTCAACTTCTTGTGATATTTTATCAAGGCTTTTAGCATTATTTTGCTTCAACACCTACGTAATTTCTTCATTAATTATTTTCTCTTTAAAACTATTGTTCACACTTTCTTCATTCACCAAAACATGAATGTTGTCATCCTTTTCAATAACTTGATCTTCAAATTTCTCACCTTGCTCACTCAAACCTATTTCAACACTTAACTAACTAAACTCAATTTTAACACCTAACTCCCTCTTTTCCTTTCTCTCATCTTCATAAATTTCCCTTTCCAAAGTTTTCCCACATGAAGAGTGAAACTGATTATGCAAATCCCTATAATAATTATTTGGCACAAACCTCTTTTGCATGATAGTCTTCATCTCTTTCCATGTAGAGATAGGTTCTTCTCCACAATGCCTCCTTGAGACCACTAGTTGATTCCATGAAGCAAATGCATAGCTCATGAATGTAGTGATTGCAAGCTTGACTTTCTTTTCCTCAGAATAGTTATGGAAATTAAACATAAAATATACCTTCTTGTCCCATGCTAGATATGCTTTGGGATTACTTCTGCCATGGAAATTAGGTATTTTCATCTTTATGCTCCCAAGGTTGTTATCTTCCCTATTATGCCCTTGAATGCTCTCATTAACAAAATCATCATCATCCTCATGCCATCTCCCTCTATGAACTTGTCTAGGTGTGATTTGAGTCATATTGTTGGTGTTATTGGTGGTGGTTGTAGCTTGGCTTTGCTCTAACCTCCCTATTTGCTCTTAAACCTTTTAATGGTTGTTTAAAAATTAACTCATTTGTTCTTGCATCGCCTTCATAAAGAGTTTCCATTTAGGATCTTTCTTAACCTCTTTTAAACCTGACATATTATAAATAAAGAAACAAAAGAAAAAAAAACCTCACAAATAACACTCCCTCATGTGTTTACACTCAAAGAATGTCACTTAACACTTATATTTCACTCAATACAAAACAAAGCAAAGCAAAATTTAACTCAAATTTAACTATAAGAGCTAAAGAAAAATTCAAGCAACAAAGACAATATCCAAACAAAATGAAAACAAGAAAATTTGGAATAAGTGTTTAAACTACCCCAAACATAACTTAAGAAGAATAGTAGAACATTCATAATTGAAATAAGGTAAAGGTATTAAATTTAGAATCAAAACAGCAAACTGGAATGGTTTTAGGCCAAATTAAATTCAAATTTGATCAATTCAACTTTTTTTTCACAATTCAAAACTTTTTTTCTTCTTTCTTTTATTTTTTTTATTTATATAATAGATGCAAAATGACCAAATAAAGAACAAACTCAAATTGATATCTATTTATGAAAAATAAGACTCTTAAGATGCAAAGCAACAAGAATAAAAATAATTTTTATTTTTTATTTTTTGGTTTTAAATTAAAAACAGGTTGGAATGTGAAGAAAAAATGAAATTGACTCAAGATAATGAAGAAAAAATGACTTTGATAAAAATTATCACAAAGAAAATGAATTGATATCAAACAAGACACAAAAATGAATGAAAAAAATGGTTTTTTTTTTTATTAAATGCAAACAATAAAGAAAAGTAAAGATACGTACTTGATTAATGAGCCAAAACTCCGATACCAAATGATACGAACGTGGTTAACTTGTACCAAATCTGTATTCAATCTTGATAACCTTGCCAAGGATCATTCATAAATCAAGCAAAGGAAAACTCTAATTCCTAACAAGACCCTTAAACAACCTGTACTTAAGAACCTTAATTATAAAGAATTAAAGGTTGTTTAATATAAACTTAATACTAACAAAGTCAATTTTAAGTCTAAATTAAACTTAGTTTGAATGTACCAAGCCTTCACTTCATAAATTCACCAAAGTTCTTTTAAGAACAAAAGAAAAGGACTTTAACCTCTCAAGAATTCAAAATTAAATGATAAAACTTCTCTAAAATTCATACTACATTAATATGGCCTTTATATAGGCATGTAAACATCATAATCCTTGAAGGAATAGGTTTTCTTACTTATTCCTAAAGACTCCTATAAAGTAAAATCCTTAACTAAATAAGATCCTTTAAAAAATATGACAACTATGCTTTGAAAAGTCAAATTGACAACTCATGATAATTAAGCATTGAAAAGTTAAATTGAAAACTCATGAAAACTAAGAAAAATTTAACCAAATCTTTAAATGAGTAGTAGCCACTCTCTATCACATCTAGGGTTTTATTTATAGAGAATGTTCTTGATTCTTATAGATTCGCTTAGTACTTTCTAGAACCTTCTAAAATCTTCAAAATTGCACTTTATGTATTTTGAATGCAAATCACTCCACTTGAAGAGTTTGACATGAATTATTCATTTTAAGGGTCAAAATATGATAATAAGGTGTAAAAAGGATGATTTTTCCCTTTGTCAAACTTTCTCCAAATTCACTCAAGTAAGCTCCATTTGCATTTATGCTTTGATTCTTTATCCCAAACTTTATCTTTTGCTTCAAGAGCAATCCTAAACCACCCTTAAACTTTTTCATACATGTTTTAATCATTAGACCATTATACTTGAGTCGATCATATTGGTTAACATGTTTGGTGCTTGCTTAGTTCATATTATGATCGGGATGGGAGCATGTCCCAACCAAGACATTGATCTTGATAGTATTAGGATTCCAAATCTTATCACCTCTTTGACTCCTTAATCGTAATCAAGAGCGCTTTTTGAGGTTCCTATTCAATTCAAATTCAAATTTTGAACTATTTACAACTATAATCTCTTACTTATAAATATCATCCTATTTCTACTTAATTTTTAACTCAAACAATCTTTCCTTTCTTTACAAATTCTTCCTATATTTTTTTATCTCATTATGGCTCCTAATAAACTAAGCAAGGTTCCTTTCTCTTCTCAAAATCCTCCTTCAAAGAAGGATAAACCTAAAATAACACACTCTCCATTCTCATATACTTCTCAAGATCTTAAAAAGATAATGTCTCAATACTAAAAAAGAGTCTCTATTCCTTCAAGATTTATGGATGAACCTATCCTTAAAGCAATTAGTTGCTATGATGAAGTCAAGGATATACTTCTAAAAGGTAGGATACATGATTTTGCCTTCATACCTTTTCCATCTTATCTATCTCTCACTATTGAATTTCTTTCATCATATACTCTTTGTTCCATCAAGTATGATGATGCTAATCCCTACTTCTCCATGAGATTTAAATTGGGAGTAAAAAATTACCTCATGACTCATAAAGAGTTTGATACTCTTTTTGGTTTTTTCCCAAGAGGGACACATTTAAATTAACCCTCATTGGCTTAATTCTTCTTTTTAGGATGAAATCAAAGCTTCTAATGCTCCTCAATTCTCTACTGGACATACTAAATCCTTACACATCAAATCCAAAGCACTTTGGTATGTTCACCGCTTCATTACTTATTCTATTAATGGTAGAGCTCTTTCTAATGAAACTCTTTCTTTTAATGATCTTTTCATACTCTATTGCCTTTATCATAATGAAAAGATTGCTTTGGGAAGATTTTTACAATGGAGAATTTAGCTAATTAGTAATTATAACATAAATGCAATTTGTATTGGTGGAATTATTACAAAGTTTGCTAAATTCTATAATATTAATCTTAATCCTCTACATTTTACCAAACCTATACTTCTTAATCCATCATTCATCGAAAAAATCCAAATAATTCACCTTTATTAATGGAGTTTGGGTTTGGAAACATAACCTTAGAGTAAGTGAAAATATTAAAACTATGTTTCAAGAATTAGAAGAGCAAGAAGTTCAAGACATTGTGGAACAACAATAAGAACTTCAAACTCATGATGCTCCTCTAAGCAAAAGAATAAGAAGTGAAGGAATATCAACTCAAGGTGCTCAAGTTCAAGATGGTGAACCTATTTGTGTAGGTATAATAGCCCAGACCAACCCGCATTAGATATTGTCCGCTTTGCCCAGGCCCAGGCCGCAGCGCACAGTTTTAAAATACGTCTAATGGGATGGGAGCTCTAACTCAACCGGCTCCGACTGGCTCTAGCTCTGATACCATTGTAACAGCCCAGACCAACCCGCATCAAATATTTTTCACTTTGCCCAGGCCCAGCCCATAGCGCACGGTTTTAAAACCCGTCTGATGGGAGAAGGTGTCCACATCCTTATAAGGAGTGCTTCGTTCTCCTTCCCAATCGATGTGGGATATCACAATCCACCCCCCTTAGGGCCTAGCGTCCACGCTGGCACACCGATCCGAGCTCTGACCTGCTCTGGCTCTGATACCATTGTAACAGCCCAGACCAACTCGCATCAAATATTGTCTGCTTTGCCTAGGCCCAGCCCACAGCGCACGGTTTTAAAACGCGTCCAATGGGATGGGAGCTTTAACTCAATCGGCTCCGACCGGCTCTGGCTCTGATACCATTGTAACAGCCCAGACCAACCCGTATTAGATATTATCCGCTTTGCCCAGGCCCAGCCCACAGCGCACGGTTTTAAAACGCGTCTGATGGGAGAAGGTGTCCACACCCTTATAAAGAGTGCTTCGTTCTCCTTCCCAACCGATGTGGGATAACACAGTAGGCCAATCTTTGGACACATGTCTTTAATGGAAACCAACTTCAATTCTCCTTTGATGAAGTTAAATCTAATTTTAATGTGTTTTTTAATCAAATTAATGCCAACATTGTTCATCTCTAATATGATGTCTACCATATTTATGAGCAACAAGGATATTCATGCACCTATCCATCCTTCGTCCCTCCTCTACCTTTATCTCCTCCTCAAGAATAAATACTATCTATTCCTTTCGTTTGTTTTACTCTCAGTATTTGTTTAGTTTATTTTCTATATATGAGCCTCTAGCTGCTAGTTTTTTTTAGGCTTATTTTTTGTTTGTTATGTTTCATTTATTTTGTGTTTATTTTCAGTATTTTATCTTTTTGCTATATTAATTTTCCCTATTAATGAAGTTTTTCTTTCTTCAAAATGTCAATTTCTCTAGTATTCATTCTTTTTTATTTTTGACAAAGAGGGAGAAATATTTGAGTTTGCATTTGTATGCCATAAATGTCATAAATATTTAGTATATTTTTTTTCATTATTTTGGTTTGTGATCTTTTAATTTCTTTTAATGACTTTTTATTCCTTTAAGTTCATTTCCCTTTATATCTCTCTCTTTTCCTTTTATCTTTGACAAAGGGGGAAAAGAAGCTTTGCAATAATTATGCTTAGTGTTTGTGTTTGTAATATGCTAAGTGCCACATGATCATGTATAATTAGCTAGCTAAGCCCTATATGATCATGTGATAGTTAAGTTTATCTAGCTTCAATATAAGTACTATATGTACTATTTTATGATTCAATTTAGTAGCACTATATACATATATGTTTGAAATAATTTCCTGCATATTGCCTAACATTTTTTTTATCATGTTTTTAACACATTTGTTATGTTAAGTCATAAATTCTCTCATGATATATTTTATATTTTTTTCATGGGGAATAAATTATAAATTTGTATTTCTTATCATATCCATGTTTATAGGGGGAGAAACAAAGAAATATATTTGATTTTATTTGACATTGTCATTATTATCACAATTGTTGTCTATCACACACTTCACTTTGTATTATTTTTATCAAACTCAAAATAAGTTTATTAGAATAAAAAAAATGGGGACATTGTTGACCTTAGCAAGTTATCAATCTTAATTTTGATATGAACGAACTTAATTTTGAGCAATTAATGTGCTTACTTCAAGTGTGTATAAGTTAGGAATCATTTGGAAACTAAAATAATGATGAACTATTAAAGAAAAATCATTCCAGAAAGACAATACAAGCACCATGTCATTCAAACTCAAGACAAAAACCAAATTGCACATTTTTGGCAATTTTGGAACCTGTCTTGAGCTCAGTATTGACCAGGACTAAAGAGATAAACTCTACATTAACCTAAATTTTGAGACAATAGCAATCCTGATCTATGTCTTGACTGGGACATTACTTAGGACCAGGCAATCTCAACTAGGACTAAAGGTCATGACTAGGACCTAATTCAAGCAAAAATTCAATTTTTGACAGAATTAATTCTGATCCAATGTCCTGACCATGACGGTGCCTAAGACAAGGTAGTCCCGATTAGGACAAAGTGATCTCAACCGAGACCAATGTAGAAATTCAAACATAATGGCTCATAACGGCTATTCAATGCTCGTCCCGACCAAGACTGATGAAATCTCAACCAGAACCTAACAAATTACAGCTCAAAAGTCCAAATTACATTCAAATGGATTTTGATTTTGTTGGGAATAAAATTATTGCTTCCAACAACTATAATTGAATTGTTCAAGTATAAATATAACCTCTGAAGTTTATTTTAAGGTTAAGAAACTTGTTTATTCATTATATACTTTTGAGCATTCAATTAAACTCTCTAAACTCTTTCAAAACTCATTTTATTGTTGTACAACTCTTGTGAGAGTGGGTGAGCGTTAGAATAGAAATTCTTATTCTTCTATTTCTAGGGTTAAGAAACTAGGAAGTGAAATTTTATTCTAAAGAAATTGGTTTAAGTGTTTAGCAATTAAAACACTTGAGAATTTAGTTTCATTGTGAGCCTTGAAAATACTTGTGAATTGGTTTTTTGTGTGAGCCTTGAAAACTTAAGTTGTAAGGTTTGTGTTGAACTTAAAACTCAAGTTGTAAAAATCAATTTAGGGAAATAGATTATGGTGATTCAAAATCCTAACTTGTAGATAAGTTAGGTGGAGATATAAAATTGTTAAGAATCTGAACTCCTTAAATTCTTGTATTCATCATTTTTCCTTCTCAACATTCTTTATATTTTTTAATTTCCTAATATTTTTTGATAGCTCTATTCACCCCATTTAAGGCACTATCAAAACCTAATTTATTGCAATTTTAATAAATTTTTATTTAAATAATTATGTAGTATTCCTTCAATTTTTCATAATTAATATTTTTCTCTATTCTAAAAATAATTTTATATAAAAAATATTAGTACTGCAATTATTCTTAAACTTCATGTTCTCTATTCTAAAAAATATTATAACAAAAAAAAAGCCAAAAATATAAGATAACATAATTTATTATTTATACAATATACAAATTTATTTATGCATAATTATTTTTATAATTTGTTAATATTGTTATATTTATCTATACAAAATATTACTAAACTACCACATACTTCACACATGAATAGAAAATTTTCTAGACCTATGACAGTATATAAAATATAAAATATATACTTTATAATTATTATGAATAATAAAATTATTATTTATTTGTATAAAAATTCAATATTCCAAATTTAATAGAGTTATAATTCAATATTATTATTTATTTAAATAATTATGCAGCATTCCTTCAATATTTCTTTTATAGCGAATATTTATCTCTATTCTAAAAATAATTTTATGTAAAAAAATATTATTGCCATAATTAATCTTAAGTTTATAAAAATTTATTAGCTATTTTCTTGATAAAAATTTAAAAAAAAAGTCTTGATTTAATTAAAATTTTATTTATTAAATTAGAATTACACATTAATTAATTTATTTTTATTAGAGATAAAATAAAAAATATAATCATTATTAACTATAATATAAATTAATATAATTAGAAAAAAAATACTATCAATTGAATTAAAATTATGTTTAATTAATTAAATTTTTATTAAAAATAAAATAAAAATTCACTTAATTTGAATAGAAAACATACACTCTATAAAATTAGAATTATATTTTAATTTAATTTTTATTATTATATACCCAAATTATTCGATTCTTATTTATTAATAAGTGAAAATGTTGTCGTAAATTTACGTGTTCTTTATATATATATATATATATATATATATATATATATATATAATGTTTTGATTAATCTGGTGAGAGAAAAGATAGTTTATCAGCTTCCTCAAATTCGAGTTGAGCTGGCTGTAATAAATACGCTCACCATTTTCTATACTTCCAAAACCTATTCATTAACCTTTTTTTGGGGGGGATTCCGACTTTTGAAACCTATTGATGAACTCAGTTATTGGTGATAGTTTATCAAATAAGACTAGGTTTTTACATTCAACTACTTTATATATTGAAGTTGGTTTATTAAATGAATTAAGTTCAGATTATGTAAAAATTGATTTTTAAAATTCATGAATAGAATTTAATAAAAATTTATAAATGGACTTGTAATTTTTATTTATTAATAATTTAATTTTAGATATATAATATATATATTTTTATTTTTAATAAATATAAAAAATAGTATTACAATAAAATTACTATTGTATAATAATTTATTTATTAAATAATTTATTTTAAAATTTTTAATAAATAATTTTAATTTATAATTTATATTTTTAAAAATTTATTTTTATCCATTTAAATTTATTTTAGATTATGAACAGCAAGTATCATAATAAATTTGACTCGTACTCTAATCAATTATAAACAAATTAAAACTAAGTTAGCAAAACATCGGCCCGCTTATTTACACCCCGTCTATGACTCGTGGCTAACTGATTGTTGCTGCCCCCTAATATCCAATATATAATGAAAACGATGTCCTTGCCAATCCTATGTGGCATCTTAAAATCACTTTTAGAGGGTGTTTTTTTTTTCTTTTTCATGCTTTATAATTATTATGAAGGTGGATAGAATATTAATTTCATAACTTATGACCGTTAGATTCTATTAAATTAAATTAAAATAAAGATAAATTACTTTTAATTATTAATTTCATATTTGTACTCATTAATGTATATTAATTTATGACGCTTATTTTTAATTATTAATTTCATAATTTATAGTCATTAATTTAGGTTAATTCATGACTACTTACAAGTAAAACAATAAGTTATTTCTTTACCCTCTCTCTTAAAAATTAAAGATGTTAAAAATTAGTTAAAATGTGACGGTTATAAATTAGTTAGTTTTATTAATTCGTACTTATTTCAATATTATAATGATATAAAATATCATTTGTAACGGTTTATTAATCGATATTATACTAAAAATTATCAAAATCAATACATATTATTTTATATTTAAATAATAAATTTTCATAAAATTATTGTATATCAAAACCATTTCTAAAAGTTTTATTATTTTGTTATAAATGAAAATTAATTATAAAACCATTAATATAAAGCCGATAAAATAAAATGGTTTCAAATGCTTTTTTTTTTTTTTATTAGAGTACATTAAACCTTTTCTTGATAAGTGATTTTTCTAAAAGCTACATAAGGGTTCTTATAGGATGATCTTTTTTTTAAGGAAAAGTATCAAAAAGTATCTTATGGTTTAGTGCTATTAGCAAGATAGATATGCAGTTTGTTTTTTTGCACTTAAGTGACCTATAATATATCACCGTTAGTATTTTAGTAACAAATTTTATAACACCGTTAAGTAATCTTATTTGGCAAATGACGTGACACCACATGATAGATGATGTGTGGCAAGGATGATGTGGCACCATATGACAGATGACGTAGCACCACATCATCTATTATGTAGGATTACTTAAAAATGTTTCTAATTTGTCATTTAAGTGCTAACAATGGTATATCACAGGTCACCTAAGTACAAAAAAAGAAAAACCATAAGGCACTAATCTGTACTATATTAATCAAACATAATTAATCAAAATTCAATTGATTTTATATGCTAATGATTTAAAACAAAAAATAATAATTTATCGCATTTTTGAATTATCTTCCTTTTAAATCTTAATAAAAATAATAAAATATAACAAAAATAAATTTAATTCATGTCATTGGTCATCATATAGATCTAAATCAATTTAACTTTAATCATTACAATATTTTTTAGATTAATATTGAATATAGTTGCATCCAAATTGATTAAGAGAAGTAGTAGTGACTACTAATGAAGTTTAAATCAAATAGTTAAGGCAGAGGTCTTAAGATCTTTCAAAGAGTTTTGGTTAATTAGTTAAATTATTGAAGTTTCAAGGATCTCAGTCTAAACCTCATTTGGAAGGTAAATTAAGAAATAAAAGTTTTAGTTTGAACTAATAAACAAAAGCTCTTAAAAAGGTCCCAATACCTCAGCCTAAGTCATTTGATTTAAAACTCATGCAGTTACTACTACTTTCTTTGATTAATAGAGTTCGATACACTATACTCATTAGTATACAAGATCAATTGAATTTTGATTAATTATGTTTGATTAATATATATACAGAAAATAACCTTATGGTTTTTTGTTTTTACACTTTGGTGACCTGTATTACCATTAGCACTTCAATGACAAATTAATAACACTATTAAGTAATCCTACGTGGCAAATGACATGACGCTACATCATCCCTCGTGCACACATCATCTGCCACGAGGTGCCATATCATTTGCCAAATAGAATTACTTAACAGTGTTACAGAATATGTCACTAAAGTGCTAATGGAGATATACCACAAGTCACCTAATCATAAAAAAAAACTATAGATTTTTCATGCTAAAAGCGCTAAACCGCAAAGTAATTTTTCATACTTCTCCCTTTTTTTTATGTATTAGTGAGTATTTTCATTTATGTGTTGAACATCATTTGTCTTATCATTTTCACTCTTATTTTAATTTATACATCATTGTTTTGAGTGTTTGAGTATTGGAATATTAAAATTACAATTTTTGGAAAATAATCTACACAATCCAAACAATCATATTAATCATTGGGGGTAAGTTTCCTATCAAATTTTGCATCTGGTATATTTTATATTGTATGCATACAATTTTAATTATAATTATATTAAAAAATTCTCTTGTCTATCTCTCTTTCTCATGATATTTCAATAGATATTTTTCTTTTTATTCTTCTTTTTAATTACTTATGTTGTTATAATTTATGTTTATTATTGACTTTTTGATAGAAAAATTGAGTACACACTATGCTTTTTTCCTTATTTGATTTTAGATTCATAATTTTTATTTGAAATATTTTATTTATATTTTTTGCTAAATATTATATTTGGCATAAAGCAATCACTATTCTTATTGTTAGAAAAATAAGACAGTAAATTTAAGTTTTAAGCTGTGTACAGAGGGCACCATCCTAAAGGAATTTTAGCTATATATCCTTCAGGATAAAACAAACCCTTATAGAAATTATTCTTTTATTCTAGGAGGTAGGATCTTGCAAATTAAGTGTAGCTATTCTTGTAATTAACTCAGCCATTTTTTTATTTTGAATTTTGAAAAGAATGACATTAACAATATATTAATAATAAAATAAAAGCCTTCAAGTGTTGTAGATGTAAAGGAATTTAAATGGTTGTAATAACCTTCAAATAATATAATTGTAAAACATTGAATACAAATATAATTGAATAATGGGTTTTGCAAGTAAGGTTTAAAATTTAAATTTGTAAAAATTTTAAAATAAAAACCGATATGGTAAAATTGGTGTCAGATCAAGCTTCGTGTACATCTCGCACGTAAGGGGAAAATCCATCCGCTTTTATTACAAATGAATTCTTGGTCCATTTTTCATGCACGTGAGACTTGCTCCCACTCTAACCTTTTACAAGCCTAATAACTTGATTATATTAATAAATAATAAAGCTAGTTTATATCTTAGCAATGTGAGATACTTTTAGAATATTCACAACAATCCCCACATATTTCAAAAGTGAGAAACTTTTTGAAAATATTTTAGAAAACTTTTTACTGAGTTTAATTATAGGTGTATATGTTTCAAATTGGTGTCTTTTGGACTAAGGGTGGCCACAGGTCATGATTCGATGGTTCCAGTTCCATCTAAGGTGGAATCGAACCTGAACTGCCCTTATCCTAATCCAAGGCCAGTTTTAGTTCGGTTCATCTAGTTCCAGTTTGGTTCATTAGATTTAACTATTTAAATATCTTTTTTTAAAAAAAAAATTGATTTTGTTCCATGGGTAGTAGAACTAGCCCTAAATTGGTTTCAGGTCGATTATAATCTTGGTTTTAACCAAGCCAATTTTGAGCCTGAACCGGCCTATGGCCAACCTTAGTTTGGACTATGAATTGATTGTAGAAAAACAAGACATGTTTAATAGAAATTGTTGGTGAAGCTCATAGCTTATATGAACCACAAATTCTATTTGTAAATATTGGTCTTATTCTTCACATTACACCTCCATAATTTTACAATCATCGTTATTTTGCACTAATAAACCATGCATAGGCCTGATTATTCATGAATGCTTTAGAGATTATGTCACAATCTTATAGAAGCGATCCCACTCCATATTCATATAGGTGATTTTATCAAGTATATATTTGCATTGATATATACCACTCTTAAGAGATATTAAATCATTAAAAGTATAAACTCATCCTTTCAAATAATGCAAACAAGCACTTTCTCACATCATAGGAATAGTCATCATTTTATTGCTAGCAAGAATAGTATTGGATTATTATTACCTATATAATAAGATCTTCAATCATAAAGGTTAGGTTACCATCACTACTATTCTCAAATCAGCTTAAGTCTCATACCCATCAATATTTCATAAGTTAATTTTCTTTTTAGGGTGATTCAATAAAAGGATTTACCAAATTCACTTCTAACTTTACATAATCAATTGATATTATTCCATCTTCCAACAGCTGCTTAATCACTTCATATCTTAATTGAATGTGTCTATTTTTACCATTGAAAGCTTTTATTCTTTACAATGGCTATTGTCGCTTGACAATCACAATGTATAGATACTGAAGGTTAAGGTTTCATACCTAATGGAATTTTTGATAAAAAAAATCCCTTATCCACTCATCTTCATTACCATTTGACTATAGAGCTACAAACTTTGATTCCATAGTGGATTTAGCAATGATGGTCAATTTTGCTGATTTCTAAGCTACAACCCCTCCCTTAATAATGAATACATATTTACTAGTGAATTTTGTCTCATCCGAATCTGAGATCCAATTAGTATCACTGTATCCTTCTAATATAATAAGAAATTCAATATATTGTATACCATAGTTTATAATACCTCTCAAGGATTTCATTAGTTTAACTATTGCATTCCAATGATCATGATTGGGATTATGAGTATATATACTCAATCTACACACATCATATGCTATATTAGGTCTAGAAAAGTTCATTAAATGCATTATACCCAATTATTTGAACATATTTAGATTGAGCACTAGGTCACCTCAATTTTTCTTTAATTGAGTATTAACATCATAAGGAGTGCTCATATGTTTTACGTCAAAATGACTAAACTTTTTAAGAAGTTTCTCAACATAATGATTTTATAACAATATTATACTATTGTCTCCCCTTATAATTTTAATACCCAAAATGACATTAGCTTCACCCATTTCTTTTATATCAAATTATGAAGCTAGAAAACTCTTAGTACTATGTACCATATCAAGGCCAGTACTAATTATAAGTATATCATCCATATAAAGAGTTATGATCACACATTCACCATCAACAATATTTGTATATACACATTTATCCACTTGAACAAATGAAAACACATTACTCACTACAATGTGATTAAATTTCTCATGAAACTATTTAAAAGCTTATGTATAAAGATTTTTTTAATTTACATACCTTGTTTTCATTTCCAAGGGTTATACACCCCTCAAGTTGCATCATATATATTTCTTTTTCTCCATTTAAAAATGTTGTTTTAACATCCATTTGATGGATGAAAAGTTTATAAATAGAAGCCAAATGCAATTAAAGTACGAATTAATGCAATTCCAGTTACAAGAGTAAATGTGTCTAAATAATCAATATTTTTTTTTTAGTAAAATCTTTAGCTGCTAATCTAGCTTTGTATTTATCAATAGTTACACCATTTGATTCAAGTGAATAGGGGGAAGTAGTTTCAAGTATGATTTCTTATTTTTCATAAAAATCATTAAGTAGAATATATTCACCACCTCAATCTGCACTAATTCTTTTAATCTTTTTATTTAATTGATTTCCTACCTTATTTTTATATATAATAAACATATTTAAGGCCTCATCTTTTTGTCTAAGCAAATAAACTTTTGTATATCTTGAGAAATCATCTATAAATGTCACATAATATTTTTTTTAACACCTCTAGTCATAATTTGTTTTAAGTCACCTAAATCGGTTTGAAATCCTAATAATTCTAATTCTCTACTCACAAATATACAATTTTTCTTTGTTAATTTAACTTCAACATAAATTTCACATTTATTTATACATGTTTTAATAAATCCATTTATCAATCCAAAAAGTGCATTTCTTAACATAGCCAAAATTAATATGTCATAATCTAGCATGCCATAAATTATAAGAATAAATTAAGTAAGCAGAAAAAGATGCAATTCCATTAATAACGTTCATAATATTGAATACAAATAATCCTTTATTACAATAACCCTTCTCCATAAATGTATTAGTTTTTGTCATCACAAATTGGTTAGATTCAAATGAAACTTTACTTAAAAGGCCCAGCTTTGCCTAAAAGAGCCACAGAAATCATATTTACTCTAATATTAAGAACATACATGACATCATTCAAAGACAAAGTCTTTTTAAAAGTGAGCTTCAAAATAACTTTGCCTTTTCCCATCACTTGAGAAATGCTAGAATCGCCAAAATAAATCACTTCTTCTCCACTTGCTATAAGTGTGTTAGAAATGAAGGCATATTGATTTGCACAAATATGCCTTGTCGCTCCTGAGTTAACCACTCATTCTTTCATATTAACTATTAAGTTGGTTTATGAGATAACAATAGCTATTATATCATCTCCTTCCACTAAGTTAGCTTTTGGTTTATAAGGATTTACATTCTTAACTATCTTATGACATTGAGGTGCATGATGTCCTGGTTTTCCATAAATAAAGCAACTCCCTTTCTTTTTAAAAGTATGGTTAATCATTTTAGGCTTTGAATCAAAAGAACTATTTTTTGCATGCCTTTGTTTTGAGCCTTGTTGTCTTGCACCAAGTTTCCTTTAGAGGTAAGGCTTTTGTAATATCCCGAATTTTTAAATATTTTTATATTGCATCGGGATATGCAGTGTTAATAATTTTTGTATATATATTTATGATATTTTATGAGTTTGTTGTTTGTTTAAAGCTAATTTTAATTATTTTATATTATTTTAAGTACTTTACGTAAAATTTTTCCGGAAATTATATTTTCGGGGAAATTGACACGTAAGTAAATTAATACTATTTATTTTGACTAGTTTTATGAATTTGCATGAACTCATATATAATTTTAAAGTGCTAAAATAAAATGTATATATGTGTATTTATTTAAATTAATTAGATCTTAATTAATTTCCTTAATTTTATTATTTAATTTTTGTATTAATTAATTTTAAGTTTATAAATTATTAAACATATTAAAATATGTGTGTGGTGTATATTTAATGTGTGTGAAATTTTATATTATTATAATATATAGTGTAAATATATATATATATATATATATATATATATATATATATACATATATACATAAATTTTTATCAAAAAACCAAAACTTTCATTTATTTACAGTTTTGCCCCTCCTTCATCTTCTTCCTCCCAAAACGTTTTCTTCCATTTCCAGCCACTTTCAAGCTGGTTTTCTTGCTGTTACTATGCCTCTCAGCCTTCCTCTTCCACCTCCAACCATTTCCACCACCTAAAACACTCTTTTCCGGTGAGTTTTGGCCGGATTTTCTTCAAATAGCCAAAAATCAACTTAACTCCGACCAAGCACTTTCCGGCCACCAAATTTGATGCTTTCGGTCTCTATCTTCTCCTTGAGCTCTGGTGAGTGTGATTCCAAGCTTTGTTTCACTTGATTTGGTTTAGAATTGCTTAGGTTTCAATTTCTTCAAATCAGCCATTTTGGGTTTCGAATTTTTTTAGCTTCAATTTGATTGATTCATGAAAACTTCCTTCACAAACTTTGTTCCTGGAAGCTTAATCCACATGCTGTAAATTTTTTAGAATTTTTGGAATTTATTTTAATTTTTGTGAATTTTTGATTATTTTATTATTATTTTCTAATTTTCGAAAATTAATTAATTAAATTATGAAATTGTGTTTTATGGTGATTATAGGAGTTGAAATGAATTATAGAAATTTATTTGTAATTTTTGTGAATTTTTATGTATTTATTTGGAATTTATTAAGTTTAGGTAATTTTGAAAAATAGGGTTAATTATGTGTTTAATTGAAATAAATTGGTAAATTGAGTATATTTATTGATATTATTGAATTATATGCTGAGAAATTAATTTTTGAGTAATTATATAATTTTTGGTGAATTTTTGAACATTTATAGTGAATATATATATATAGGGGTATTTTGGTAATTTTACACTAAATTGGTTAAAAATATAATTAAATTGGTTTTAATAGTTATTTAGGGTATAAAAATGATTTCTGCAAATTTTTAGTATTTTTAACTAATTAAAACTATTTTTCGTAAATTATTTTCAAATTATATATAATATACTATTTTTCTAAATAAATGGGTTTTTATTGATTTTTAGTATGTTTTAGGGTTAATTACGTAATTTGGATTTATAAAATGTATTTTTATTATATAAGGGCATTTTCGGTATTTTATAAATATTTTGTGAATTGTGAACCTCGATCGGTGAATTGTAGTTTGGAGTCCGACCGAGGGATTTTGATTATAATCATGTATTTATTCCGAAGTGTATTTCTTTGCAGGACCGGCTCTACTCTTTGAGTAGAGAGATGTCCGTTTTACAGGGGAGGTTCTGCCGAATTTTTGGTAGAATTCTCGTAAAACGTGATATCCGGTCAAATTCCTATTCTAAAGCCGTGTCTAAAATTCTAGATCGAGTCTTTAGAATTTTTGTTAAATTTATTCTGATTTCATGTTGTCATTTGTTGTCTAGCTGCGTCGAGACCGAGGCCTAACGGATCAGGCCCGCCGAGTTTGTCTCGTGGAGCGCTAACATATGAGTTATTATACTGTATATATATGCACTGCATATAGGGTGCATTATTTAGACTTTTTCATTTTCATTGTATGTTTTAAAAATGATTTAAATTATAATATTTTTGGTATATCTAGGGTTGCATTTTTATATATATGCATATTAAATAATTATGCATGTTAGTTTGATATATGCATATTAAACAATTAGGTTTAGGTTTAATACATTTGAGTAATATACACATGTTTTAAAATGTACACTTAGATATAATGATTTTATTAAATGATTAGTATACTTTAGGTATAGTTTCAGTAGATTTTAGGTTTATTCTTAAATAATTGCATGTTAAATTATAAACCTACACTTAAATTATTTTTAAGTTTATTTTTGGTATATTTTTTTATTTATTTCCAAATAAATAAATGTTTTATTATTAAATTAAACCTAACACATTAGTGGTATATTTAGGGTTTATTTTTGATATATGCATGCTAGATAATTAGGTTTATTTTTAGTATATTTGTGAATATATGTTAAACACAAATACGTATTTAAATGAATATTTATACATAAATGGTTTATTAAATGATTTGAGTACTTAGGGTATATCTTTTGCATATTTAAGTATATTTTAAAGATAATGCATGTTATATTATTGTTACTCAATTAAATTGTTTTTAACTATATTAATGATTTATCTTTAGTTTATTTCATATTTTATTTGACTATATATATATATATACCTGAAATATACTAGGTATATTTTTAGTATATATATATATGGTTGGTTTTACTATTATGAATATTGTTCTACATTAATTATTTTTCGAATGAATGATTTATTCGAAGTGAAGGATATCAATAGAACGTGCTTCCTAGTGGGCAGCACTAGGACCGTGTACGTACCGGTACGATAGATAAGGATTGAGTGAGAGTTAAAATTTGGGGATTATAATTGATTTAATTGATTTGACTAAGATTAATGGTATGTTAGATAGTGTGATTGCTGGAGCTCGGTTGACCAAGTGTCTCAGGGCCAATCACACTGACAGTCAGACTGCTGGAGCTCGGTTGACTTAGTGTCTCGGGGCCAGTCTACTGTCCATAAGTGAATTGAATGATCTATTGGGTTGATTGAGATGTGAGGTGATGGATAGTGTGATTGCTGGAGCTCGGTTGACCAAGTGTCTCGGGGCCAATCACACTGACAGCCAGACTGCTGGAGCTCGGTCGACTTAGTGTCTCGGGGCCAGTCTGCTGTCCAGATTGGAATAAGTGTTCTATTTGGAATCAAGTGAGCCTGTATGGCTAGAGTGATGATGGGATTGTTTGAGGTTGTTATTATTTAGGGTTCTATGGATCCTTCATGAATTAAAATAAACGTTTTATACATTTAGCATATTTATAAAAGCAAAGTTTGGCATTCGTGTGAAATGTGTGTATATACATATATATATAAGAATGTCTGATTGTTATGGTTTAGTTTGCATGTATATATAGTATAATAATTCACTCAGTGAGGTCTGACCCCCCTCAATTATTTTTTCAGGAGATTCCATATCGTCAGACCTTAGTTATAGAGTTCCTCGCCGGTGTTCTTCAGTCCCGGCTGTTTTATGCAAATGTATATTCTGAGCTTTGAATTGTATTCTAGAAACTGCAGTAGTAGTGTCATTATATTGGAAGTGTATTATTTTGTTTGGATATTAAATACTCTAAAAATTTGTATTTGAACATTGTACGAACATGTATTCATTATAAAAGGATTTGGAGTATTTATTTTATATATTGATTCAGAAAAATTTTAATTTGGTCGTACTTTTATATAATTATTGTATGATTTTATTTTCTAAGGCTTGCTACGGGTTCCGGATTCGAAAGAATTCCCGTTCCCTAGCGCCGGTCATGACTCCTAGTTTGGGTCATGACAGCTTTTTACCTCCTTTCAATTTGTGTGGTGATCAGATTTGCCAAGGAGAGTTATTTTTGTTTGTGCTTGAGTTGTTATTTGTAGTCATTCCATGAATTAGGCAACTTTTTATTGAGTACACCAGTAATAAATTCTTCAAGCAAGGTAATATTTTCAGCCCTTAAGTCCTCTAATTATGGTATTCATGGATTTATGACTCGATGTCCTTATCCTCCACCATCTACCGTTTATAGTAATTTTCTACCATAAACTTTTACTTTCTAATAACATCTTTAGCAATAAACTTAATGATCATTGATGACCATATTTATTTTAGTTTCCTTGTAAGCACAATAGACATCAAAAAGTTCATTAGATAGAGTAGACATTAAGGTATGAAAACAAACCTTATTGGCATAGATTTATGGCTTAAAATTATTTTCCTTCTTGTCATAAAAAAAGCACATACAACCCCATGTATATCCAGGGTTGAATGAATAGGTTCCTGATATCTCTTGAAGTGTTCACCTCTAAATATTTTGATCTTAGAGACATTCGAAAAAGGTTTAGCACATAGAATAGGAACAGTAGCATTCAAGGTAGAAGGAGGGACAAAGGCACCAACACTGACAACAGTAGAAGTAGTGGAACTATTGGTAAGAAGAGAAGTGAAATTATTTGTAGTAAAAGCAAAACCATTGTTGATAATAAGGGCACCAATAGAAGGATCCATAACAAAAAGGAAGATTAAAAATATTTTAGATTGCATTTTTATTTTGAATTTTGAAAAGAATAACATTAAAATATTAACGATAAAATAAAAGCCTTTCAAATGATGCATATGTAAAGGAATTCAAATGGATGTAAATATTGCAACTGTAAAACATTGAATACAAATGAGTTTTGTAGGTAAAGTTTAAAATTTAAATCTGTAAAAATTTTAAATGAAATAAAAATTGAAATGGTAAAATTAGTCTTGGATCAAAGTTCACGTATATCTCATGTTTGCTCCATTTCTCATGCACACAAGACTTTTTTCTATTTCTAACCCTTTACAAGCTCGACAACTTGATTATATTAATAAACAATAAAATTAGTTCACATCTTAACAATGTGGGTATTTTAAAATATTACAACACTTTTTGCATCATCGTTTCCATCCACAAGGTAAACCCTTTATTTATTCTCAATTTTTATTATATTTTATAATTTATTTAACTTGAAATTTATAATTTATGGTTGAGATGATCTCTATTTTTTTTATTAATTTATATTTATAATACAAATTTATATACCTTTTTAAGCTATCTTCTACATTCATAATATGAACTATTTTATTGTCATAATAATTTTTCTTTATTAAAATGAACTTCAATTTTAATGTTATTTTAATCTATACATTTTATTTTACATTTATTTTATTTTTAATTTCTGTATTTTATTTACTAATTTCTACTTATTAATTATGCAAGTTTACATAGAATTGGTTTGTAACAAAGTTTATATTACTCTCTTCTTTTTATTATAATTTTAAATTTATTACAATCTATATAGAACAAATATTACTTTCTTACAAGATAAATTACTCTTAGATATTTTTTTATTTTTGCTCCTAAAGCTATTTTCATATGTGTCTTTTTTTTAACGAACAGTTTGTTTCAATCAAGTAAATAACAAACAATATGAAAGAAACGTCTAAAATTGAAATGATTATTAATAAATAAATAAAAATTAATTAGATAATAAACGACTACTTAAATATATGAAATTCAAGTTAATTGCAACAATGAGTGTCTAATTAATTATAAATTAAAAAAAATAAAAGTAACCTACAAAATTTAAATTTTTATTAATTAAGAATAAAAATTAATTCAATAATAAGTTATGAATTATATGGGACTAAAATTAATTGCAACAATAACTAGCAGATTGATTATAAATTAAAATAATATAAAAGTAACTAATAAAATTGAATAGTTTTAAAATTAAAAATTTTTAAATTAATTAGATAACAAATGACCAATTAATTAATTATATGAAATTAGAACTAGTTGAAAAGAGTCCTAGAGGGAGGTGAATAGGACTATCAAATAAAAATGAGAAATTAAAAGAATTCTTTGCAAAAATTGAATGGAAGTTGAGAAAGAAAAATGAAGAATATAAAAATTTAAGGAGTTCGGATTCAATAACAATCATATGTCTCCACCTAACTTATCCTCAAGTTAGGATTTTCAATCACTCACAATAAGATTGAGATTACACAAGATTTTTATGACTCACTCTTACAACCTTACAACTTAAGTTTTAAAGGTTCAATCAAAAAACCAAAATCCAAGTGTTTCAATGGACAACACTTAAACCAATTTCTTTAGAATTAAATCTCACTTCCCTTTTAATCTATCCCAAAATTTAAGATAAAGAGAAATTCTATTTCTAACACACAACCAACTCTCACAAGACTTATACAAATAAAAAAAATTTTAAGAGAATTTGAGAGCTCAATGAATGCTTAAAAAATAATGAATGATAAACAAATTTCTTAACTTCCATTCAGCTCTAGAGGTGTTTATATAGACAAACACTCAAAAATATAGCTTTTGGAGGTGCAAATAATGTGTCCGACGTCTATATTTTGAATCATTGAAAGTGATGCTGTCAGACAGTTATTCATGGATTGAAACCGTGATTGGCTACTCAAAACGTTTAAATTTGCCCACACTTTCTTCATAAAAACTATAGATATTTGAATTAAATTTTCATATAATTTTCAATCATCTAAATTTGACTTCTTTAATTCAAGATATATCCAAAATACTAAGAAATGTGCAATCTGAGATGTAGACTACTGTCAGACAGTTATACCCAAGTTGAAGTGGTGATTTTATATTGTAGAAGTTTGAATTTGCCTATACTTTCTTCATAAAAGTTGTAGATATTTGACTTATATTTCTATATCATTTTGAATCACCTAAATTTGACTTCTATAACTCAAGATATATTCAAAATAGTAAGAGCTATGCAATCTGAAATGTAGACTACTGTCATACAGCTATATACAAGTTAAAGCCATGATTTGATATTGTAAAAGTATGAATTTTCCCATACTTTTTTCATAAAAGTTGTATATATTTGACTTTTATTTTCATATCATTTTTAATCACCTAAATTGGAATTCTACAACTCAAGATATGCCCAAAATACTAAGAGTTGTGCAATCTGAATTGTAGACTACTGGTAGACAACTATATACAAGTTGAAGCCGTGATTTTCTATTTAAAAAGCTTCAATTTGCCCATATTTATTTCATAAAATTTTTATATATTTGACTTATATTTTCATATTATTTTTAATCACCTAAATTCTGTAGCTCAAGATATGTCTAAAATACTAAGAGCTGTGCAATTTGAAATGGCAACTGCATACATGGATTTCGACTTAATATTTGTATACCCAAATGAACTCAGATTTTGACAAGCAAGCCCAATTCAGAAAGCTCAAGATATCTACTTCAAATTTTAAGAATATAATTTTTTATTATAAAACTCTAAGGATGTCAAAAGCCTCCTTGAACCTTAGAGGTCGAATCAACCCAAGATAAACATACTTCATTTTAACTTCCAATGACGTCCTAAGTTATACACACTTAAACAAAAAAATTAAATGCTCAAAATTAAATTTTTTTAAGATCAAAATTAAGATTGATTATTGCTAAGGTCAACAATCTCCCCCTTTTTGATTTTGACAAATTTATTTTGAGTTTGATAAAAAATAATACAAAGTAAAGTGTGTGATAATATTTGTGATCATAATGATACCAAATGAAATAAAATATATTTATTTATTTCTCCCCCTACAAATATGGATATGATAAGAAATATAAATTTATAGATTATTCCCTTTGACAGAAAAATAAAAACAACATAAAATATAGCAAGAGGGATAAAAACATGACATTCTTATCACAAATGTATTAAGAACATAAAATATGATAACATGATCATTTAAATAAATGTTAGGCAATGTAAGGAAATAATTTCAAACATATATTCATATATTACTACTAAAATGCATCACTTCTTATAGGAATAAAGCAAAGATACACCAAATCTTTTGTAAAAATATTCATGCCTTATCAAAGTTCAAAACAATTCCTAAGAAGATATTCATGCCTTATCAAAGATAAAAACAATTCCTAAGAAAAAATTATACATGACTTATGCATGTATAAACACAATAATAAAATATTATACACATGTATAGTAATGCATGTCTTATTAAAGAAAAAAACAATTCCTAAAAAGAATATTATATACATGTATAGTAATGAATGCCTTATCAAAGATAAAAAAAATTCATAAGAGAAATATTACACACATGTATAGTAATGCATGCCTTATCAAAGATAAAAAAAAATTCTAAGAAGAGATTATACATGAATTATACATGTATAAACACAATAATAAAATATTATACACATGTATAGTAACAAATAATAAACTCAAATATATTTCTCCCCCTTTGTCAAAAGCAAAAAGAAAAGAAAGAAATATAAAAGGAAAATGAAAACAAAGATACTCAAAATCTTTATAAAATCTATGTCATACATAAAATAAGCAAAATAAGGCCTTTTGTAACATATGATGTATGACAAAATTAGTCATAATGTTAATATGCATGCAAAAATTTAAATAAATTTTCTCCCCCTATATTAAAAAAAATATAATATGTCAGTAACATAAACACATTTTTTAAGGGAATTTTAAAATTAAAAACAAACTAAGTACACATGTTTAAAAAAATTAACTAAGTACACATGCAAACTCAAATCATTTCTCCTCCTTTGACAAAATGCAAAAGGAAAAAAACAAACCAAATATAAGCTAATGACCAAAAAAAAAATTTAATTTCAAAATCAAAATATTTATCAATCAAAGTAATCAATAAGCACAACATGATTTCACATGAAAATAGTTCAACTATCAATTAAACATAAACTAAAGATAAACTAGAACCATCAATCATATCAAATTCATGCTTAATGAAATTTAATCTCTCTTCATTGAGAGGTTTGGTGAATATATCTACAAGTTGATTATTTGTATCAACAAATTCAAGTGAGATATCACCAATTAGAATATGATCACGCAAGAAATGAAGTCTAATGTCTATATGCTTAGTTTTAGAATGCTGAATGAGATTTTTGCTAAGGTTGATAGTACTTGTATTGTCACATTTGATTGGAATGTGATCAAGTTTTATACCATAGTCTAACAGCTGTTATTTTTGCCATAAAACTTGTGAACAACAAAGACTTGCTATAATATATTCAGCTTTAGTAGTGGACAAGGCAACCAAACTAATTTCTTGCTAAACTAAGAAACTAAACATTTTCCTAAAACTTGACAAGTTCTGGAAGTGCTTTTTCTATCTTGTAAACTACCAACAAAGTCTGCATCAAAATAACTAATCAAGTCAAAAGATAAACTCCTAAGATACCAAAGTCCCAAATGCATTGTACCATAAAGATATTTGAAAATTCTTTTAATGGCATTCAAATGACACTCTCTAGGACTTGATTGAAATCTAGCATACAAGCAAGTAGCAAACATAATACCAAGTCTACTAGCAGTTAAATAAAGAAGAGATCTGATCATACCTCTAAATCGCTTTTCATCAACTGGTTTGCCATTCTCATCTTTGTTAAGTTTGGTTGGGGTGCTCATTGGAGTTTTACTTATCGTAGCTCCATCCATGCCAAATTTCTTAAAAATGTCTCTTACATACTTGGTTTGATTGATGAAAATCCCATTTTTGCATTGCTTAATTTGTAGTCTAAAAAAGAATTTGAGTTCACCCATCATACTCATCTTAAATTCTCCTTGTATTAAATTAGAGAATTCCTCACACAAGCAATAGTTAGTAGCACCGAATATAATTTCATCAACATATATTTGAACAATTAATAAATCATGCTTGGATTTCTTTATGAAAAGAGTTGTATCAACTTTTCCTTTAAAGAAACCTTTCTCTAATAAGAAGTTGCTCAATCTTTCATACCAAACTCTAGGAGCTTGTTTCAATCCATATAATTCTTTGGAAAGTTTGAATACATGATTTGAAAAATCAAAGCTTTCAAAACCCAAAGGTTGTTCAACATACACCTCTTCTTCAATAAAACCATTTAAAAATGCACTTTTAACATCCATATGATAAAGTTTGAAATCCATGAATGATGTAAATGTAAGTAGCATCTTAATAACTTTTAACCTTACAATGGGGGCAAAGGTTTCATTATAATCAATGCCTTACTTTTAATTATAACCTTTAGCTACTAGTCTAGCTTTATTCCTAGTTATGACACATTATTCATTCATCTTATTTCTAAACACCCATTTGGTGCTTATAATAGGATGATGTTTATGTGTAGGAACCAAGGTCCAAATCTTATTTCTTTTGAATTGATTTAACTCTTCTTGTATAACAAGGACCCAAAATTCATCACACAAAGCAACATCAATATTTTTGGGTTCAATTTGAGAAATGAAGGCTAAATTAATAATAGAGTTTAATTGAGATCTAGTAGTTACTCTTGTTGTAGTGTCACCTATAATGAGGTATTGAGGGTGAGATTTCTTGAATTGCCAATCCTTTGGAAGTTCATCCTTCAAGGTAGATTGAGATGTCTCCTCATTTTCCTTTTTGGTTGGATCTTTAAGTTCCAAAGGCTTACTAGCATTTTTTTTCTTGTGTTTCCACAATCTCATTTTCACATACAAGATCATTAACACTACAAACATCCTTTTTAGGATCAAGTGAGTTTGATTTATCAAATACCACATGCATTGACTTTTTAACTACTAGAGTTCTCCTATTAAAGACCCTATATGCTTTACTAGAAATAGAATAGCCTAGGAATTCCTTCATCGACTTTAAAATCAAATTTTCCAAGATTATCCTTGGTGTTCAATATAAAGCACTTGCATCCAAATACTCTTAGATATAAGATTTTAGGTTTTCTTTTGTTCTATAGCTCATAAGATGTTTTATTTAAAATTGGTCTTTTGAAAGCTTGGTTTGAAATATAACAAGATGTGTTAATGGCTTCCGCCTAAAAGTATAGAGGCAAATTATACTCATGAAGCATTGTTCTAGCCATGTCCACAAGAGTTCTATTTTTCCTTTCAACTACCCCATTTTGTTGAGGAGTTCTAGGAGATGAAAATGTATGAGAAATACCATTTTCATTATAATAGTTTTTGAAAAATTCATTTTCAAATTCGGTTCCATGATCACTTCTAATAGAAGAAATATAAAAGTTTTTTTTCTTTTTGAACTCTTTTTACAAAATTTTCAAAAGCTTTAAATGCATCATTCTTATGAGCAAGGAAACATACCCATGTAAATCTAGAGGAATCATCAACCAATACATATGCATAGTGCATTTCACAAAGACTAGCAAATCTAGTTGGTCTAAATAAATCCATATGTATAAGTTCAAGTGGCCTAGAGGTGGACACTACATTTTTTAGCTTAAATGAGGACTTGGATTATTTTCCCTTTCGGCAAGCATCACAAGGTTTATCCTTAATAAATTCAAGTTTAGGTAAACCAATCACAAGTTCATGTTTACAAATATCATTCAAAAGCTCAAAATTTGCATGTCCTTACCTTCTATGCCATGTCCATGTGTCATGGGAGATAAACACTAAGAATTTTATGTCTTTGTTATCAATTTTATTTAAATCAATGACATAAACATTGTCTACTCTTTCACCACTAAAAATAACTTTATTTTCATCAAGACTACTAACAAAGAAATTTTTAGGATAGAAAGTTACTTTATTTCTCATGTCACATAATTAACTTATACTAAGCAAATTATGTTTAAGACTATCAATAAATAACACATGATGTAGAGATAAGGATTGAGGATTACCTATTTCTCCAATGCCAATAATTTTTCCTTTTGCATTATCTCCGAAAGTAACGTGTCCTTTATCCTTAACATCAAGTTTGATGAATTGTTCTTTGTCCCCCCCCTCATGTGCTTTGAACATCCATTATCAAGATCCCACTTGCTTTTTATTCTTGTGGATTTCAAGTACATCTATGCAAAATAATTTAAGTGTTCTTTTGGTCCTAAACCTTTCTTAGTCTAGGTTGGTTAGTGTCAAGATAATCCATAGGAAGTAAATTCATATGTAGTCTTCTATAGAAGCACACATTATTAGTATGTCCTTTGATCATGCAATAAAAATATACAATATTTTTGAATTTATTCCTCTTAGGATGAAATGCTTTCCTAGTATGTGCAACATGCCTTTGGTAGTGTGTGTATCTCTTATTGTTTTGTGTCATTAAATGAGTCATGCATTAGCAATAGGGATATGTATTTCGATAATTTTATGAAATATGTTTATGTGTTTTGTATTGTGTAGTATGCTTATTATAATTGTGTCTAATGTATATATAAGCATGCTTATGTTTAGGTGCTCTAGTTTGAGCCTTACTTTGTTGTGTTAATGAAGGATGAATCTTATGAGACTTTCCCTTGCTATTTAACACATGAGATCTTTTAGTTTTAAAAGCTTGATTCTTATTTGATTTGAAGGTTAAAAGAGTGGAATCATTTGAAGCTTTTACAAAATTAATATGTGAAGAAGATGATAAAGACATTCCATTCTTATATCCAATTCCATGGGTATCTCCATGAAATTTTTAAAAGTGAAAAAGACTATCTAAAGTTTCTTTTCCTCTCTTAAATTTAGTAATGGAATTAATTCTAAAACCTCCTTAGAAAGCTTATTATTTTCATTATTTGCTTTATTAAGTTGATCTTCCAAAGAATTAGAAGATTTTGTATCGCTAACAAGTTTTTCATTTGATTCAACAAGTTTTGAAAAATTAATTTTAAAAATTTCTAATTCTCTATTTAAGTTACCTAACTCATGCTTATAATTTTTCTTCTTAAATAATAAACTTTGCATTTAACAAGTAATTTGCTCATAGTAGAGCTCTCATCATCATCACCATTATAATTATCACAATCATTAAAAGAAGAATAAAAAATAGATGATACCTCATTTTAATTTTCAAGGGCCATGAAGCAAAGATTGGTCACTTTTTGTTGTTCCTCTTCCTTTTCGGATTCAGAGGAATCATCCTAAGTAGCTTTAAATGTCTTCTTCTTATCTTTTGCTCCCTTGTTCTTGAATTTGAGTTTGGGACACTCATTTCTAATATATCATGATTTCTTGCATTCATATTAAGTAACCTCCTTAGTTTTCTTCTTCTTATCTCCTTTGAACTTCTTGTTAAAGTCCTTTATTCTTAAGAAGTTTTTCTTTCTCAAAAACTTCTTAAAGTTCCTAGTGAGCATTGCAATGTCATTAAATCCTTAATACTTTCCTCTTCACTATCTTCTTGAAAGAGCTTTTAGAGCAATGCTCTTTTTCTTTTCTTCTTTCTCTTCTTGTTTTTCACCTTTTTGCTTGATAGTGAACTCATGTGTTAAAAGCTTATCGATGAGCACATCGGTTGATAGAGTAGAGAGGTCTTGAGCTTCCTCAATTAAAGTAACACGAGATTCTCAATCCTTATTAGGTAGGATTCTTAGAATCTTAGTGTTTACCTCTTTTTTAGAGAAATGTTTTCCAAGTTTCTTGAGGGTTGTGAGGAGAGCATTAAAATGATTTGTCATCTCTGTTATTGATTCATGAGGCTTCATTTTGAAGAGTTCATATTCATACATATAAAGTTAAACCTTCTTGCTTCTTACTTGAATGTTGTCTTCATAATGGTTTTCTATGGTCTCCCACATTTTTTTAATCGACATATAATGTTAAAGCTTGCCTCCTTCTTCTATTATCATTGAAGAGACTAGAGTAATCATAACTTTTTTATTTTTGTGATTTTCTTCCTTTTGATCAATACTCCATTGGCTTCTTGCAAAAATAGTTACCACACCATCAATGATAGTTGTAGGTGGTTCCCACCCTCTTAGGACAGTATCCCAAAGTTTAATGAAATCACAATCAATATATAATTCCATTTCAAATTTCCAATGTGGATAGTCACTACCATCAAAGAATGGTCTAAGAGAAGAGATATTTTGTGATTCACCCCCTATGATCTTACATTCTAACAATGAAGTACCTAGAATTCAAGCTCTGATAAAAATTGAAAAGAGTCCTAGAGGGGTGGGTGAATACAACTATCAAATAAAAATGAGAAATTAAAAGAATTGTTTGAAAGAATTGAATGGAAGTTGAGAAGGAAGAATGAAGAACACAAAAATTTAAGGAGTTCAAATTCAACAACAATCCTATGTCTCCACCTAACTTATCCCTAAGTTAGGATTTTCAATCACCTACAATCTTATTCACAAGATTGACATTACATAAGAGTTTTATGGCTCACTCTTACAACTTCAGTTTTCAAGACTCACTCAAAAAAACCAAAACCCAAGTGGTTCAATGGACAACACTTAAAATAATTCCTTTAGAAATAAATCTCACTTCCCTTCTAATCTATCCTAAGATTTAAAATGAAGAGAAATTTTATTTCTAACACACAACCAACTCTCACAAGAGTTATACAAATAAAGAATTATTTAAGAGAATTTGAGAGCTCAATGAATGCTTAAGAAAGAATGAATGATAAATAAATTTCTTAACTTCCATTCAACTCTAGAGGTGTTGATATAGACAAACACTAAAAAATATAGTTGTTGGAGATGCAAATAATATGTCCAACATCTATATTTCGAATTATTAAAAGTGATGCTGTCAGACAGCTATTCATAGATTAAAACCATGATTGGCTACTCCAGATGTTTGAATTTGCCCACACTTTCTTCATAAAAGCTGTAAATATTTGAATTATTTTTCCATATCATTTTGAATAATCTAAATTAGACTTCTGTAACTTAAGATATGTCAACAATACTAAGATTTATGCAATCTGAGATGCAGACTACTGTCAGATAGTTATACACAAGTTGAAGCCATGATTTGCTATTGAAGAAGTTTGAATTTGCCCATACTTTCTTCATAAAAGTTATAGATATTTAATTTATCTTTCCATATCATTATGAATCACCTAAATTGGACTTCTGTAAATTGTACTTTTATAGCTCTTACGTTCAAAATACTAAGAGCTGTGCAATCTGAAATGCAAACTATTGTCAAACAACTATACACAAGTTAAAGCCGAGATTTACTATTGTAGAAATTTGAATTTGCCTATACTTTCTCATGAAAGTTGTAAATATTTGACTTATATTTCCATATCATTTTGAATCACCTAAATTGGACTTCTGTAACTTAAGATATGTCCAAAATACTAAGAGCTCTGCAATCTGAAATGCAGACTACTATCAGATAGCTATACACAAGTTGAAGCCGTCATTTGCTATTGAAGAAATTTGAATTTGCCGATACTTTCTTCATGAAAGTTGTAGATATTTGACTTATTTTTTCATATTATTTTGAATCACCTAAATTGGACTTTTTTAGCTCATGATATGTCTAAAATACTAAGAGTTGTGCAATCTGAAATAGTAGCTGCATACGTGGATTTCGACTTTATATTTGCATACATAAATGAACTTAGATTTTAACAAGCAAGTCTAATTCAGAAGCTTAAGATGTTTACTTTAAATTAAAGAAGATAACTTTCTCAGAATAAAATTCTAAAAATATTGAAAGCCTTATTGAATCTCATAGTTTGAATCAACCCAAGATAAAAATACTTTATTTTAACTTTCAATGGAGTCTTACAAACATATTAAATGCTCAAAATTAAGTTTGTTAAGATCAAAATTAACATTGATTATTGCTAAGGTCAACCCTAATTATATCTAATTAATTATAAAAATATTGATTAAAAAGGTAAAATTAAAATTATTTGTAATATATAAAATGAAATATAAAAATTCATTTAAAAACTATAAAAAATATTAAATTAGCTATTAACTAGTTTGAAATGTAAAACAATCAATGCTTACCAAAATAGACCCTATTTTATAAAGCTCTTTAAATCATAATATGGTTCAAACAAATAATAATTAAAATGAGGACCTAAAATTACATTTATGTTAGGAATTTGCATAAGAGGAAATATCATCTCATAATCCAGTTAACGCCGCTTATATCATTGGAGCTGGGTATTTTTTTTTTTTTCCAATTTTAACTTTTTCCCTTTTCATTTTTTATCTTTAATCTGATCTGTTTTTGAAAGTTTGGTTCTAACATTGGCAATTTCAGTGTTTGTTTGTTTTCATTTTTTTTATATTTTTTTTATTTATTATTTTTGAAGACATATTTAATTTAAGTTGATTGTATGTTTTAATTTGATTTGTATATTTTAAATAATTTAATTTTATATTCTAAATAAAAAAAAATTATTTTGAAATTTACTATTATTTAAAATATAAAAATTAAACTAATTAAACAAAAAATTATCCATAGTTTTCACTAATTATTTTTTTCCATAATTATTAAAAATTTAAAATTAAACTAATTAAATTAAAAATTACACACAGTATTCAATAATTATTTTTCAATAAAAAAATTATGAAATATATCAAATAAATTATTATTTTATTATATATACTAATAAAAGTAAAAATTATATTTATAGTCCTTAATTTTATTTTTAATGATGAAAAACTGAAAAAATAACAGACAATCAACAACCGTAAAATTTTGTTGGTTTTAGTTGATTTTTGTTGTTTCAGTTGTAGGTTTCAATTATTTTTATTGTTTCTCTTTGTTTATATTTCTTATTTTTGTTAAAAATAAAAAAATAAACAATAAAAATTATGAGATATATAAAAAAAATTATTACTTTTATCATTAATACTAATAAAAGTAAAAATTTTATTTATGGCCTTAATTTTATCATTAATAATAAAAAAAATAATTTAAAAATAGTAAAAAATCAACAAAAATAAACAATAATCAACAACATAAATTTTTGTTGATTTTTATTATTTTGTTGTTTTTAATTTTTTGTTTGTTGATTTTTTTTTATTTTTTTGAATTTTTTTTGTTAATGTTACAAATACATTATAATAATTATAAACTTGTTACATATTGATGATCAATAAGTATCAAGTAATTTTTTTTGAAAAAAAAGTTGTTAGACATTTTAATAAACAAGTTAAAGTTAAAAAAATAAACAAAATCCTTATTTTTTAGAAATATAAAAGTAGAAAATTTTGTTTATTTATTGTTGTTACCAACAATTGAAGATATTTAGTTCATAATTATTAATTTGAAAAAAAAAGATTTTAAAAGAAAAAAAATATATAGAAAAAAAAAAAAGAAAAGTTGAGAATAAAATGAAGATAGTGATATTAAAAATATAAAAATATATATAGTACATTAAAAAATAAAAAAAAATAAAAATGTTGAGCAAAAAAATGTTGAAAAAAACAAAAAGATAAATATAGTAATAGAAAAATAGGAAAAAAAAATGTTAAGAAAAAAACATTGAGAACAAAATAGATGAAAACAGTAAAAAAAATATTAAGTAAAAAAAATATTGAGAAAAAATAAATAAAAACAAATATAAAACAAAAAAAATTGTTTAACAAAAAAATAAATAAAAATATTGAAAAAAAAAGTATAAAGTAAAAAAAAAGTTGAAAAAAATCAGTAAAAAAAAATAATTGGGAAAATAAAGGTGGGCAAGGAAAATGAGTTAAATTTGAAAAAAATAATTTTGTAAAAACATTTTTTTTAATTTTTGGTATATTTATTTAAAAATCCCCATTTTTAATGCATCATTACACATTTAAGTGATAAGAATTGGTCTAATTGGGTGGAATTAACTTGTTTACAATGGCCCGCAAAGATGTGCTTTGTCCCGAAATTCATCACCGTGGGATACACGGTATCCAAACTGTTTCCTTGCCCTCATCGTTAAGTCCGATGCCCTTTGCGGACAAATCAGCCCTGATCCGATCACTTTTAAGAAAATCCTTGTTTTTCCTCGCTTTTGCTCTTTCCTGAATGGAGCTGAGCACATCATCTTCTGTAACTCCAGCTCTTTTTAGTGCCTTGTCTTTTAACTGCTGCGAAACCTGCAGCGCGATCCGATGGAAATTAAATTATTTGTAAACATTTTATTTGATGTAATTATAAACGCTTTCCATAGAAATGTGGGAAACCTCACCTCAGCATAACTGCAAAGAGGAAGCATACCCAAAACATCCAGAACTACCTCAACTTCTTTAACTATTTCGGTAAGGGATTGAATCAATGATAATTGTCGTCTCTTCTGCAAAAGTCATGAAAACAACAACCTGTTAACCCCTCACAAATGCAAGGTTGTGATCTTCGCATGCACATAGAAAAACATATTTTGGACTGCAAGCATGTAAATCATTACTTTGGGCTTTCTTAAAGATTCATTTATGAACCTTAGAGCATCTATGAAAGCCTTGATCAGTAAATGCGAAGTGTCCAAATCCTCCGACAGTTTCTCAAAATCTTTCTGTAGGTTAAGGATGTGGTCCTGGGCATCATCTGTAATCCCAACCTCATTGTTGTTCTGTTCCACATCCTCCTTCATGCTTCCATCTTTAAAGTTTGACAAAGCCTCCTCACAATCTCGCAGTGTCTATAATTAAAATAGCGTAAATAAATAATCATAAATGATATCAAAGGTGGGTGCAAGTTTTGCTTGCTTTCTTGCATAGTTCATCCTGAATTTATGCATATGGGAAAACTAAAACATGGTAGCATGGAAAATTATGAAAGAAGCACACCAAGATATGAAAATAAAGCAAAATATCCAAGTAACAACCAGTGCCACAAGTTCTGTATTAACCATTTATTGCAGACGAAAAAATTTAGAACTTAAAACTGACATTGCAAACAAATTGGAGAAAGAGCAGTATTTTTTTTCTGTATAACTTGACCAAGTAAAACATTTCCTGCAAGCATGAGCTGAGGATTTATTCTGCTCAATGAGCTTAATCCCAGTAAGTTGGAAGTTTTTAGGAGAAACAGTGAGCTGATAAGCCCAACAAATCTAATACAGCGGTTATTTTATGAGCGTACAGATTTAAACACATCCTGATATGCATATTCAACTCCATTCAATTGATGGGCTGGAAGTCAGGAGAACACTAAAAATGAAAACTTGAGAGGACAAGAATAAGCTTTTGAACCTGATATATGTAAAAGATATCATTTGATGCAATTTCCATTTGCAAGACAGTGTAATGGAGGGGAGAGTGATAGTGTGCACTCAACAAAAAGTATCTAAGAGCCAATGGATGGTACCGTTCAGTAACCTACAAGAATTGGACAGGTTACATATATAGGGAAAGTACCTAAAGAGGGCTGCAGTCTCTTTAGCTAATTGAAATAAGTGAATAAGAAAACAATAGAAACAAGAAAATTGAAAAAGACAAAAAAAAAGAATAAAAAGAACAAGAACTGATTGCAAATTTACCTCACGGATTTTGACAGAGTTACCCCGGGACTTTGACATTTTTTCTTTATTATTTGTGACATGCCCATGATGCATCCAATAACTCACATTGCTTTCTTGGCATGCAGCAGCACTTTGTGTTATTTCATTTTCATGATGGGGAAAAACTAGATCAATCCCACCACCATGGATGTCAAACTTGAAAGTTAGATAATGAGCACTCATTGCACTGCACTCTATATGCCATCCCGGTCTGCCAAGACCCCATGGGCTTTCCCAACTTGGCTCATCAGGTTTTGCAGCCTGAAATGAGTGAATGCTTCTTCTTTTTTTTTTTTTATTTCTGCAAAAATTATAAATTTGAGGCGATTTTATAGAGACTTACCTTCCATAGTGTAAAGTCAGCAGGACCATATTTTTTTGAGGAAACATCAAGAGGAACGCGTTTACCAGCTCTATTGTTTTCTAATTTCTGGCCAGACAACTGACCATAGCATGGGAATTTATCAACAGCAAAAAAGACGTCCCCTTCAACTACATACGCAAAATCATTCTTGATGATCTGCAGAAAATGTTGACATATATCCATTTTAACCACAAAGAAAGCAAAGCTACCTGAGAAGAGCCAAACCATCGATACAGAAATTAAAAGATGAATTATCAAATTTGATACCTATTAACCAACTGAAACCCAACTGAACTATAGCCCTAAATATGAAGCATAGTGCCACTGAATTTCACGATGCACATTACAGTGGTCATAGCATTGTCCTTTTCTCTGTTTTTTTCCTCTTTTTTGGATTGAAAGGCAATGCATCAAACACATACTATCAATATTCAGTCTCTCACAGCAAATGAATCTCTAAGCCTTACTTGAAAACAAAAGGGTACCCAAAATAATCCCCTGCAGTTCAGTAGAATTTCAGCAAAACGAAACAAAAGTTTAAACATGGTGAAAGCTTTATTGTCATTGTGCAGCAATCATAAAACATAAAAATACAAGTTATTAACTTTGTCGCACAAATAAATTCTTTTTAATACAACAGTGACCAAATAAGAAAATTCTAAATCCGATTCCCAGCAACCAGAGCTGATCTAGTTCTGTGCCTTCAATAAGTTACTCAAAACAATAGCAATATGCACAAGCACTGTATATAAGAAGGAAACTTATCTGTTGAACAGATTATCATCAGACATTAGAGAGATCATAAAAGGTAAGGGGTTTCACTAAAATATATTTTAACAGCTAAAAAGTTGTGAGAATAATTCTTGCGGCTGCCAAGTAAAATCAAAGCAAAGCAAATCAAACTTGCACATTCTCCCTTAAGATACCATATTGAAGTTTCTAAGTAGCAAAACAAGCAAACCTGAGTAATCATGTCCTTTATCTGTTCTATGTGATCAGTCACAAGTGGCTGATGCGTAGGACGGAGGCACTGCAAATTGTCCATGTCATCGAGATAGCGATCACAATATCTTCTACTTAAAGATAATGGATCCTCACCAAGCCGTTTAGCTTGTCTGATCACCTGCAAAATCAAAATTTTCCGACATGACATGAAGCACGCAATTGAGAAACTGAATTAATTTACGGATAAACTCACACCGTGAGACTCAGAATTCCCACCTTGTCATCAATATCAGTAAAATTTCGGACATAAGTAACTTCATAACCCGAGTGCTTTAAATATCTGCAGAATTTATAAATTCAATTCGAATTTGTTTAAAGATTTTTACTGAACTGAGGCGAAATTGATGACTTAATATACAGAGGTTGAGTTGAGATTGACCTGAAGAGAACATCAAAGACAACAGCTGCACGAGCATGGCCGATGTGGCTGTCATCATAAACGGTTACGCCACAGACGTACATGCCCACTTTTCCAGGGATGCAAGGCGTAAAAACTTGCAGCGTTTTCGTCATTGTATTGAATATTTTGAGCTCTGTTTTCTTCCTCTCCATATCTCCCGGTCTCGAGAGAGATACTGCGAGGGCAGCGGCGGCGGCGGCGGATGTGGGAAAAAAAGATGAGTTGACTTGTGTGACAACAAAAGTCAATTGGCAAAAAAGTGATGGAGAAAGGGAATATTATAAGCCCGCGCTAGTTGTCAGATAATTTCCTGACTTCGTGTGGTTGGCTTTAAAATAGAAGCACGTCTGACCTAAAAATAAAGAGGAATAAAGTTTTCGATGAAATTCAATTTAGCCAAAATTTATCGAGAGCATGGATAAATTAATTTGAAATTTTTTTAATTTAATTAGAAATTTTAGTTTCGTATATTAAATATATATTTTTTATTAAATTTAAATTAGTAAGATCAAATTGAATGTTTAAATAAAAAAAAAAATTTTGAAAAATATAGCCTAATGCTTACATTTAATGTATATCACTTCGTGACATTTCATGGAGCATGTCATGCACACTGTGAAAAACCAATGAGAAGAAATTATAGAAATGAGGAAAAAAAAAAAATTCATTATTTTATTACTGTCATGTTGTATAAATGAGAAATTCCCAAATTAAACAATTATCCAAATGGGATGAACTCTTTAGTTTATCGTAATATACAAATTTTATTTTTTAAATGTCTTATTATTATTTTTTTTTTTTGCCAATTTTTTTAAATATTTTATGCGTCATCATCTTCGTATTTTTATTATTGTACTTCATCTCATCGTCCTCAATGATTTAAAGGGATTTTTGTGATGTCATGATGACATAGTATCATCAAGTATAATCTATCGTTAGATTTAGAAAAATCTATTTACAATCATTTACAGCCATTGATTAAAAACATGTAATCTAAAGAACCTGTTTCTACTTTACTTACATGTTAATGATATAACAGGTCGTTCCGGTTAAAAAATAATACCCAATTTCATGAGCTACAAAAAAAATTATCCCTTCTTTTTTTTTTTTTTTTTTTTGTCTCTTTTATTTTCCTCTGTTTTCATTTCTCACTCCAACTGTAAGCCAGTTTATGACCCAGAAAAAAAAAATCTCTTGAAGAAGTCATTGCAGCAACTCGAGCTATCAGTTCCTGCTCAAGAAACCCCAATCACCTCCCTGTCAGTTTTTACTGCACCCTTGCCTAATTACTAGTGTTATTATTAATCAATTTCTTGTTTTGTTTATCATCTAAGATAAGTTTGTTTGATTTGATAACTAAATAATTTTTAAGTTTTTTTTGAAATGGAATCATGAAATTAATTAATTGGAAATGGTTAAAAGTAATTGAATAAATTAAATGTTCAGGACTGCTAGCGGTACATTTCTTGATGGAGATTTGCTTTTGAATCAGAAAAGTTTGCGACTCATCAATGAAGAAAGTGAATCTCGTGTAAGTTTTATTCTGATTACTCTGTGTATGTATATGTAGTCTGATTTTGTGTATTTATTAACAAGCTTATGCAGATGCGAAGGAGGTTGATATGGAATTTTCATTGGAAGATATTGAGACAGTTAAAGTTATTGGAAAGGGAAGTGGAGGTGTTGTTTAACTTGTTCATTTGGTTGCTGTTGCTCATTGAATTTCTAAGCTCTGTTCTCCTTGTCTGCTTAAGGTGCTTGCTGATTATCCTGATCATGGAGTTAAGGTAAGAGCTATATGTCTAATGTATTTGTGACGAACTGCTACTTTTGCTGTATCTGTTTGATTGGAATTTTTTCACATTTTATTATTCCCTACATCACAGCTTCTTTGAGATTTTGCAACCTCTTCAAATTCATTCATCATCAACTCAGATTGATAGTTATAAGATTAAATGTTGATATTTTGTTTGTCTAAGATTTTGGTAAAAAAAAAAAAAAAACCCAATTAACTGTAAAAACTACTTTTAAAAATTATATTGTATTTATTGATAATGATCAATTAATTTCATTAATTTTGATTTTTCTGGTGTTGGTAGTAGACCATGCAATTTCAAGAAAAACAGCAGACCATGTGCCTCTTGCAAAAATCTTTTGTTATCACTTTAACCTCTAAAACCCTTGTGTTGTTTATTAGGTGTGGTCAAGGCCAACGGCTAATATATACCAGAGAGAGCTCTCCAGCATGATAAAATTAATAATTCTCATGATGTTGAGCAATACTGGTTGACTAGAAAGAAAAAAGATAATTGAGGCACAATATCTGTTCCATAAATGAGCCTTATTATCTGATCCTTAGTTCATTTGTGCATCATCATAGCCACTTGAGATGGTCTCTCAATGGCATTCCCAGTTCAGGGCCTTTGAGATTGAATGGTTAAATAGCCAAGAGTTCTTGCTTTCATGCCTTCAGTGATCCACTTCAAGATGCAAATCTCTTGATTTGTCTTTTCCCATGAGATGCCTGCCATTAATATTTGTTGGTCCTGCCTGCACCGTGCATTATATTGAATACGTGACACTACAATTTTTTGAGATACTGGTCCTAACGCATATGGGCTGCATATGTCAGGCATCCAGTGCAAACTGAAAGGTGGCTTGTAACTGTAGTTGGATATTCTTATTAGATTTTGAGGCACTATTGTTTTTAGCTTAATTGTAACTTGTTTGCTGTAAGCTATTGATGGAAGCATTGATGAATTAATTTGTAGTTATGTGTGTGGAGCATTGATGGATGGGGAAAAAAAATCAATGTTCATACAAGCACCACCAGGCTTCTTTGCATTCTCATCCTACGTTGCAGGCACCAATTACTAGTGGGTAGTTGGCAGTTTGATGTTTTAACTTGCTTTTTTTTTTTTTTTTTTTGAGATTTTGAGTTGGGTGATTGCCACTAATTTATGTGTTGCTTCTTTTGTATTTTAATTGCCACTAATTTATGTGCTGCTTCTTTTGTATTTGGATTGCCGCTAATTTAATAGAACTAATTAGCTCAATTCTCAATCTTTTTGCATTAACCAACTCAGTCTTTTAAGGTGTAAGGCTGGAACACAATCACTTTATATTCTTGGAAATTATTAACACATGATAATGTTGCATGTTCTAATTGTTGTAGGTGTTTTGAAGGGGATTATTATGGAGGCTCCCTGAATCAAGAATCCAAGAATCCAAGCATTCTTTCTCCTTGCATTTTCTTGTTCCTGGTGAGTACACTCTGGTGGCTGCTTCTGTGATTGAATATGCCACCCTAGAACCCGTGCAAGAACTGATTATGCTGATGAGCCAATATCATGTCGAGGGTCCCCATTCCATATTCGAGTAATCGGGACTGCTCGAGTGATATGCTGCTTCAGCTCATAAAAAATAGTGGAATAGTTCAGTGTTCTTGGGAGTGCTGCTCAACATGGGCGGACTCACGTTGTTTACCACGTTTGCTTCTGATTTTCATTTTATTTGTACTATTGAGTGGATCATTAAATATTTTGGATTTTGTTGTGCTTGTAAATCCAACTTCATAGGAATTCAGTAGAAGTCAAAAGACGCCAAGCTACTGTCATTTCTAACGATCAATCATTCCCTTCGGATGGTTTTGAGGCAGCATGTATTGACTGCTACTACTGGTTAATGGGCTTTTAACGTTTGTCGATTTAAATAAGTATTAAATAAATAATGTTAATTATGGGCATGACAAATACAAGTGAAGTTACTTCTGGATTATTAGCGACTACAAATACAAGTGCAACTACTGCAAAATTGTTAATGTTTGATCGTGAGTTGGTGATTCGTCCCCATCTACTGCATGGAATTTTTGTATTTATTATCTTCTGTGTAGATCATGGTTGGCTTAGCTTGTAGCATCGGCTTGACACTTGACACATTACTTAAGTGTAAAAACCACCTGAAGACTATAGAATCTGTTATTTATAAGTGAACTGAACACTTACTACAGTAACACGTATGTCACGCTCCATTACCATGATTCCTATGGTCTAACAATTTGCAAGAATTTAACATAAATATTCTAGTGTGAAGAGACAGTAACAATGGGCAATGTAAAATGCACAATCTCAATCATTTTAATACATAGCGTTTGATTAAAAGTAAAATTGGTCACTTGGAAGTCACAAGAATAGTTACCATTTTGACTTCATCAGAAGGAGAAACATGATAAAACACATGGAGAGAATGGGGAAGCTCAACAGGTGCAATGGGGTCACGGAAACCTTTTTTAGGAGCCCTCATCTTCATGAGAATATGTCAGCTAAACCATATAGAAGAAAAATAGAATTCAATGCATACTAATAAAGCAACCTAAAGAAAGAAGGCATGATAAGGAAAATATTAACAAGCAAAATGTAAGTTGAGAAATGGACGAAGAGAGATTTTTTTATTTTTGTCCAATAAAAACATTCAATTAAAGCAAAAGAGATACATCAAAGGGGATATTAGAATCTCAGTTATAAGGTAGTCTATTCTCAATACAAGCTCTTGCTACGCAGTCAGCCACCTAATTCAAATTTCTATTAACCCAACTAAAAGGCATAGACAAAAAGAGAGGAAGTTTAGTTTTAATTAAATCCAAGACAACAATAATCTCCCAAGGGGGATCTAAAGACATCCCGAATAAGGAATTAAACAAAACTTGGGAGTCTGTTTCAAATATACAACGCCGAAAGCTTTTAGAAATAACCAAATCCACCGTAAGAAACATAGCCTCAGTCTCTGCTACTAGAGCTTGAGAGAGGTGTATGTAATTTATTGTATTGTGAACTAACTTATTGAAATTTATGATTTATTTTTCTTCTTTGCAATTGGTAACAAGAATGGAATGCCATAATAACTAAGCATTTCTTTTTATGCATTTGCCACAATATAAACCACAAACAAAATTTTTTTTTTGAATTTTAAATCTTGTTAAAATCTAAAGATACTCCATCAATTCACAAGGCCATTACCAGATCAGGAATCATCTCATAATGAAGGAATACATGTCTATAAATATTACACAATTGATGCAATATGCATGCATTTAGCAAACAAATCCACACTTTTCATTGGGAAAAACACACAAACAGGTGGGGTGCACATAATTTACAACACAATAAGCACACAAGAGCAATAAAATTATCAGAATTAATGCACCTTGAGGCACCACATCATGACATTCAAATTCACTGGACAAGCAGGACACTAATCATGAGTATGTGTAGAAGAAGAGGGCGAGGTGAGGGAAGAAAGAGATGGGTTGTTATTGAGCTTGAAAGCAATAATAAAGGGAGGAGATGAAGTATCAGAGAAGTGCAATTGCCATAGTTGTGATGGCATGATGGCCATAGCCATTCTAATACAAGAACCCATCGTACCTTACCGGTGGCAGTGGCTGAACATGCTAGCCTCACTTAGACAGGTTAATAACGAAAATGATGAAGAGCCAAATCGGAGTGTTGAAATCCAGCCTTGGCATGGTTGATGATTCGTTCTGGTCTTATTTTTTTTATTCTAATCGTGTGCTCTGAGTGTGTGTGTTGGGGTGTGGATATGAAGCAGCTGCTAATGCGAAGACAAAGATGGAGGGAGCTTCCCATTCTAGTCTTGTTTAGAATATCTTAGGATTTTTCCTTTTTTGTTTTTAATTTTTAGTTGTTACCGCTTAAAGAGGTAAAGGATGGAAAAAAAAAGGCAACCGGTTCCACCTACATTTGTAGGTAAATATTTGGTGACATGGCGTCATTATTGCACCATAAAACGTCCCATGATTTAAGGGATTAAAATTTAATTATAAAGGACTTGGGAAGAGATATGAGTGTTATCCTAAAAGCAATTCTGGAAGAAGATTTTTCAATTATCTTAAGGTAAAATTAATTTTAGTGTTTGATTATTTTCAAGAATATAAATTTGATCATTAATTGAATTTGAAATTTTAGTGAGAAAACAAATGCAGAGGACATATTGATGTGCTTGAGTCTGAGATAAAGACGTTGTAAAAGATACTATATAAAGCTACTAATGGAGCTAGAAAATACAAGAAGAAAATTAGACATCTCAATATTTTGTTGGGATAATTATTGTGTGTCCCGTGTGTTTTGGCTTATTACACTATTTTATCTTTAAAATTTAAAAAAAATATTTATTTCTCCCTGACATTTACAAAATCATGTATTATTTTATCCCTAAAGAAGGATTATTTCATCCCTGATTGATGAATAAATATTTTTTTTCAAATGTCAGGGATAGAGTAGTGCAATAGGCCAAAATACAGAGACACACAATAATTATTCCTTTTTTATTAGGTGTAGCATTAAATTTCATCAACTTTTTAGTCGTTTGTAATGTTTGAAATATGTGACATTTTGGGTTATAGTAATAGATGGCTCATTCTCTATTTTTTACTTTATATTTTGTGGTCAGCCACTATAGGAAGATTAGCGAAATACATATTCTCTATGTTTTACTTGATATTTTGTGGTCAACCATTTAGAGAAGTTTATTGAAATATATATACTTCATTTTTACTTGATATTTTGTGATTAACCAACAAAAGAAGTTAGTGAATGTACATTCTTTGGTATTTTTTGCTTAGTAGTTTATGGTCAACTATATATTATTCTATGGTTCATGTTTTGGTATATCATATATTATAAAATAAAGTTATTTTTTTAAATGATTTTTTTTTTTTACAGATGATGCCTAAATAGGATGATATTTTTGAGAAAAATGATTTTATGAATATAAGCAATGACTTGTATTGGGGTATAAATTGTATAATGATCCATTCAATGGTAGTGGGGCCCATTATACTTCTAATGAAGATATTAACCTTACTATTATTGTGTCCAATGATTCTAATAATTTATATAGAAGTTATTTTGAAGCATCAAGTAAACAATATAAAAAAAGATTGGGAATTTATTAATAGGAATCTCTAAAAGGACTAAAGAATATTGGTTTACAGAGAATGATGTGAATCCAAGTACCATGCCCAACATGTTCTATGATGCATTAAAAGATAAAAAAAAAAAAGGGCTTAATGACAAGGTACAATTCAAGGAGCTTCAAAAGGTAGGAGCCATTTAAGCCATTTGGAAGGCCCAACAAGCATCAAAATGCAATTTAAACCATTGAGGAACAAAAGGAGGTCCAAATAAGCATGTTAACTCATCAAAACATATAAAAAAGGGCCTAAAAGTTATTGCCACAATTGCATTAATAGAGGAGGTAGAATCAAACTCAAATGAGCAAACAAGGCAAGAAAATGAAGCCTTTACTATGATTGCAACAAAACATGCAACTATAGTAGCCTAAGAACCTGTATAAAATGCTTTTATTTAAAGCTTTAGATAGTTATGTATAGTGTTAATGCATAACATAACAACCTAGCACGACTTGAAATGTATTTTAGACCCTTTGAACAGCTTAATAACATGGTTAAGAGCATTAATGATTGTAATAGATCTTATAATTATATATTTATTCCAAAATATAGTTATTAGTGGTTATTTAATACATTTAGTGGGGTAATTTTAAGTTTAAGGCTATAACAATATATGTGATCACATGTAATAATATCTAGAATAGTTATGTGTGAGTTTGGTCTTGAAGTCTATATAAACAGCTCTTTCACTTAGAGCTAGGTGTAGTTTCATGGATAATTAATAAAATTTATGTGGTATGCAAGTGGTGATTGCAGTGTATAAGAGACAAGTGAAAGAGATATTTTATTTTTTAGAATGTTAATTATGCGGAAGGGACAACCTTGTAAGTTTGGAGTCACCACCCAACTATAGTCAAAACATAGAAAATGACTCAATGAAAACTCACCTCCCCTATCAAAGATTATGGGTTTAGAGAGTCATCATCTACTGGACTGTATTCTTATATGAATCTTAAAAGGGATTAAAAGTGCAAGCATAGAGCTGAATGATGAAGAATTTAAGCTAATTAGCTTAATTTCCTATTCTGAAATTAATTAGCTTAATATGGACAAATTTTGAAAGATTCTAGAAGATATGAGAAGATTCTAGAAGATATGAGAAAATTTAAGAATATTCTAAGTTAAAGTCAATAAGTCAACAAATCAAAGTCAAGGGTCAATGGTCAACATCCTGAATGACATATGACATGGTATGCTTCAATGCTTAGTTGTCATGAGTTGTCATTTTACTTAGATGTAATGAGTTGTCAATTTTGACTTTTCAAAGATGAGTTGTCATTAGTTGTCCTATTTTGAAGAAAACCTCCTCATTTAAGGATTTTCCCATATAGGTATCTTTGGGAATAAGGAAGAAAACATTTTTCTTCAAGGATTAGGATATTTACATGCTTATATAAAGGCTTAAACTATGCAAAACAAATTGTGGGGAGTGATTGAAATATTAAAAAGTAAGGTTTTTTCCTTATACTTTATTCTTTTGAAACTTTGCAAGTTTACTTGAATTGTTTCACTTCTACCTTTCATTATAATTGCTAGGTTAGACTTAAAATTGTGTGATTGTTCATCTTTTAATAACTAAGTATCTTGCTTTAATTTAATAAGCTAGGGGTTTATCTCCATCAACACAACCTATCCTTAATTATCCTTGGGCTAGTATTCAAAGTTGGATGTGCGTTCTATCTCTATTATAGGTAAGGTTCGTATCAGTTTGGTATCAGAGCCAAACTTCAAGGTTTGGTTAACTATTTTTTTAATATTCATTTATTATTTCTTCTTAATTTTTCATATTTTAAAAAAATAATTTTTTTTTAGTTAAACACGAGAGCATTCACATCCTTGAGTGTAAACACGTATTTCTTTTCTATTTTTTTCTAGTTTATCTTTGAGTGTGGTCATTATGGACATGCTTTATTAGAATTGTGTGATTGTTCATCTTTTAATACTTAAGTATCTTGCTTTAATTTAATAAGCAAGGAGTTTAGTTCCATCAATACAACCTATCCTTGATTATCCTTGGGCTAATATTCATAGTTGGATGTGTGTTCTATCTCTGTTATAAATAGGGTTTGTATCAGTTTGGTATTATAGCCAAACTTCAAGGTTTGGTTAACTATCCTTTTAATTTTCATGTATTATTTCTTCTTTTCTTCTTTTCAATTCTTTATATATATTAAAAAATAACTTTTTTTTAATTAAACACGAGAGCATTCACATCCTTGAGTGTAAACAGTAAGGGAGTGATTTGTGAGGATTTCTTTTGTATTTTTTTCTAAATTATCTTTGAGTGTGGTCATTATGGACATGTTTTATTTTCTTAGTGAGGATGATCCTTATATTTATTTGGAATGGATGCAATCATAGATTATTAATAAAATTTAAAGAGGATTCTCTTTGGTTACTTGATGGTTAACCATGTGACAACCTTTATGACTTATTAATTTATCTTTCGGATAGTAGATTGTGGCATCTTTTTAATAATCTTTATTGCTTGTTTGTTATTGTTCAAAAGGTCAAAGTTTTGATATAGCTTTGGTTGTTTGGACTAACTAAACATAAGGTGAAGGTTCTCTATGTTTGAATTGGAACTTGATTTGAACTTTCCTTGAGAGTGTGGGTTTGGGTCATGTTGAACGGGTTTTTAAAGTAGGTCGTCCAGTGGGTTTGCATAACTTGGTATAAGAGCTTGGCTCAAAATCAGGTTTTGTTCAATTCAATTCTATGTATCCTTCATTTAATTTTTAACTATTGTGGTATTAAAAGTTTTCTATTTATGTTAAAAAAATAAAAAAGTTTTTTTTTTATTTTTTATAATTTTTTATTTCATTGGTATTAGATTGATTTAATTGAATGATTTGTAACAAAGGATCTTAGGTTTAATATACCTAAGGTTTCAGTTGGTCATATCAATTAGATTTTATACCTTAAGTTTGATTTGATCAATTTGTAACGAAGGGTCTTAGGTTTGATATACCTAAGGTTTTAGTTGGTTGATACAAAAAGGGTTTAAGGTTACTAATCTTCTACCTTTTGTTAATAACTCAAAATTTTTCTATATCAAGCTAATTAATTTCAGAATAGGAAATTAAGTTAATTAGCTTGAATTCTTTATCATTAAGCTCCATGCTTAAATTTTTAATCCTTTTTAGGGTTCATATTATTATTCACACTCTATTTTGATCTCCTCACACATAACCACTTCTTTTTCACACTTCTCTTCATGAATAATGCTTTCCCCCATAGTTTGACCATATAATTAATGCTCATGTTCCTTCTCATGATCACTTAACACCACTTCAACATTAGCACCACTTAGATTATGAACCTTATTATTCCAACTCTCTTTATCCAAAGCAAGTGTATTCACATTATTCAAAGACAAAATAAGTTGCAATTGTACCATAAATATAAGATCTTGTCTAAGTTCACTCTTAAACCTTAAACCTTAAACCCTAAACCCTTTTTGTATCAACTAACTAAAACCTTAGGTTTATCAAACCAAAGACCCTTCATTATAAATTGATCAAATCAAACTTTAGGTATACAATCTAATTAATATGACCAACTAAAACATTAGGTATATCAAACCTAAGACCCTTTGTTACAAATCATTCAATTAAATCAATCTAATACCAACTAAATAAAAAATCATAAAAAATAAAAAAAATATTTATTTTTTTAACATAAATAGAAAACTTTTAATACCATAATGGTTAAAAACGAAATAAAAGATACGTATAATTAAATTAAACAAAACCTGATTTTGAGCCAAGCTTTGATACCAAACTGATACGAACCCCATCTATAATAGAGATAGAACGAGCATCCAACTTTGAATATTAGCCAAAGGATCATTAAGGATAGGTTGTGTTGATGGAAGCTCAACCCCTTGCTTATTAAATTGAAGCAAGATACCTAGCTATTAAAAGATGAACAATTATACAATTCTAAGTCTAACCTAACAATTGCAATGAAAGGTAGAAGGGAAACAATTCAAGTAAACTAGCAAAGTTTCAAAAGAATAAAGTATAAGGAAAAAACCTTACTTTTTAATATTTTAATCACTCCCCACAATTCGTTTTGCATAGTTTAAGACCTTATATAAGCATGTAAATAACCTAATCCTTGAAGGAAAATGTTTTCTTCCTTATTGCCAAAGATACCTATATAGGAAAATCCTTAAATAAGGAGGTTTACTTTAAAATAGGACAACTAATGAAAACTCATCTTTAAAAAGTCAAATTTGACAACTAATTACAACTCACTACAATTAAGCAAAATGACAACTCATGACAATTAAGCACTGAAGTATGCCATGTCACATGTTATTTAGGATGTTAACCATTGACCCTTGACTTTGACTTGTTGACTCATTGACTTTTGACTTTGACTTGTTGACTTATTGGCTTTAACTTAGAATATTCTTGAATCTTCTCACATCTTCTAGAATTTTCTTGAATTTTCCTTATTGACTCTAAAATAGAAAAATAACTCAAAATTTATCTATATCAAGTTAATTAATTTCAAAAGAGGAAATTAAGCTAATTAGTTTGAATTCTTTATCATTTAGCTCCATGCTTACACTTTTAATCCCTTTTGGGGTTCATATTAAAAAAAAATGAAAGGTAGAAGATTAGTAACGTTAAACCCTTTTTATATTAACCAACTAAAACCTTAGGTATATCAAACCTAAGACCCTTTGTTACAAATTGATCAAATCAAACTTAAGGTATAAAATCTAATTGATATGACTAACTAAAACATTAGGTATATCAAACCTAAGACTTTTTATTACAAATCATTCAATTAAATCAATCTAATAACAACTAAATTAAAAATCATAAAAAACAAAAAATAATATTTATTTTTTTGACACAAATAGAAAACTTTTAATACCACAATAGTTAAAAATTAAATAAAGGATACGTAAAATTGAATTAAACAAAACCTGATTTTGAGCCAAGCTCTTATACCAAGTGATGCAAACCCACTAGACAACCTGCTCTAAGAACCCATTCAACATGAATCCAAACCTACACTCTCAAGGAAAGTTCAAATCAAGTTCCAATTCAGACATAAAGAACCTTTACCTTATGCTTAATTAGTCCAAACAACCAAAGTTATATCAAAACTTTAACCTTCTGAATAATAACAAACAAGCAACAAAGATTATTAAAAAGACACCACAATCTACTATATGAAAGATAGATTGATAAGTCACAAAGATTGTCACATAGTTAACCACCAAGTATCCAAAGAGAATCCTCGCTAAATTTTTTAATCATCCATAATTGCATCAATTCCAAATAAACATAAAGATCATCCCCACCAAGAAAACAAGGCATGCCCATAATGACCACACTCAAAGATAATTTAGAAAATAAATTCTCATAAAGCACTCCTTTATGTGTTTACACTGAAGAATGTGAATGCTTTCGTGTTTAAATAAAAAAATTTGTTTTTTTAATATATAAAGAATTGAGAAGAAGAAAAGAAGAAATAATACATGAAAATTAAAGGGATAGTCAACCAAACCTTGAAGTTTGGCTCTGATACCAAACTAATACGAACCTTACCTATAATAGAGATAGAACATGCATCCAACTTTGAATAGTAGCCCAAGGATAATCAAGAATAAGTTGTGTTGATGGAGCTAAACGCCTTACTTATTAAATTGAAGCACGATACCTAGTTATTAAAAGATTAACAATCACACAATTCTAAGTCTAACCTAGCAATTGTAATGAAAGGTAGAAGGGAAACAGTTCAAGTAAACTTGTAAAGTTTTAAAAGAATAAAGTATAAGGAAAAAACCTCACTTTTTAATATTTCAATCACTCCCCATAATTTTTTTTGCATAGTTTAAGCCTTTATATAGGCATGTAAATATCCTAATCCTTAAAGGAAAATGTTTTCTTCCTTATTCCCAAAAATACCTATATAGGAAAATCCTTAAATAAGGTGGTTTCCTTCAAAATAGGATAACTAATGATAACTCATCTTTGAAAAGTCAAAATTGACAACTCATTACAACTAAGCAAAATGACAACTCATGACAGCTAAGCATTGAAGCATGTCATGTCACATGTCATTTAGGATATTAACCATTGACTTTGAATTGTTGACTTTTCTATTTTTTGACTTTGACTTGAAATATTCTTGAATCTTCTCATATCTTTTAAAATCTTCTTGAATCTTCCTTATTGACTCCAAAATAGAAAAATAACTCAAAATTCGTTGATATTAAGCTAATTAATTTCATAATAGGAACTTAAGTTAATTAGGTTGAATTCTTCATCACTTAGCTCAATGCTTGCACCTTTAATCCCTTTTAGGGTTCATATTATATTCTTTAATATACATATCTTAAATCACTTGTCGCATTACCTTAGTTTTGATTTTAATGATGCATTTACTACACTTGAATTTTAATCAATTTAAAATGACATTGGATTTATGGTTGGAATGCAGGATAGTTAGATTTGGTGCACATATTGCAAATATATAAAACGCAAACAAATATGGCAAATATGATGTAATATCCTGAGTTTTTAAATAATTTTAAACTGTATTGGGATATGCAGTGTTAATAATTTTTGTACATATTTATGATATTTTATGAGTTTGTTATCTGTTTAAAGCTAATTTTAATTGTTTTATATTATTTTAAGATATTTACGTAAAATTTTCCTGGAAATTATATTTTAGGAAAAATTAAAATGTAAATAATTTAATATTAAATATTCTAAATAGTTTTGTGAATTTGCATGAGTTCATGCATGCGTATATTTTTCACATTAACATATATACATATACATGCATATATATATATATACAATTAACATTTTAGGGTTTATTATTATTATTATTATTATTATTATTATTATTATTATTATTATTATTATTATTATTATTATTATTTAATTATGTACATATTATATAGTTTTTATTATTAATATGTGATATATATATATATATATATATATATATTAAACTTTATCAAATTTACAAGAATTGCCCCGACCCTTTTCCCCTTTTCCCTCACGCCCGACGCCTTCCTTCCCTCACCATCGCCTGTCACGCCGTTCTTCATCGTCGGTGTGCCTCCCGGCATGCCACCTTCGTCCTCAGCCTGTTCCGCCGCCAGCAGCACTCGTTTTCGATGTCGGAGAAGCTTGGAATTGCCGGAAAGTCGAAACTCCTTCTCACCGTTGATCACAGCGATTCCGCCCACCATTTTTGACACCGTCAGTCTCTATCTTCTCCTTGAGCTCCGGTGAGTGTGATTCCAAGCTTTGCTTCACTTAAAATGGTCTATATTTCCCTAGGTTTTGATTTTTTAATTTCGACCATTTAGGGTTCTTGATATGTTTATATATTATAAATGTTATACATGTTAAATGGGTCGTGTTGAATTTCATGACCCGTATACCCATTTAAATAAATGGCTTACACGTATCATGTTCGTGTAACCCGTTTAATTTTCATATCTTGTTAAATGTTTGACATGATTAGTAAATGGGTTGTATTTGTGTTGATGCTAATCGTATCATTAAAGTGTGTAAGCTCGACACAAACACGACCCATCAACTCGTTTTAATATCCCTTATCATTAAAGTATAAATTTTGAACAATATTATTTAGAAGGGTACTAAAATGCAAGAAATATGAAACACAAGTTACATAAATATAGTAGAAAAAATCATAGAATCAGTTTTGCCAAAAAACGAAACTACATGAATTAAATTGTAGTTATCCCCATTTTTAAAATAAAAATATGTTATGTTACTAATTATTGAAAATTCAAACTGGGCCTAATTTAAATTCTTGGTACTTCAATTTTTGGTTTCGGTTCAGTGTAGTTCAAAATGGTTCAATTTGGAGAACTTGTGATTTCCAGACTCCCTTCAATAAAATTTTTTGAAATGGTTCAGTTTTTAAATTAATTTTAATTAAAATACTTGTTTCGGTTTTAGTTCAGTGTAGTTTGAGATGATTTAGTTAAGAGAACTCATGATTTTTTTACCTCCTTTAATAAAATTTTTTGAAGCGGTTCGGTTCGAAAAAAGTTAAACAATGGACATAAATTTTCGATTTAATTTTTTGACTTGGTTCGGTTCTGTTGGACCCAAACAAAACCCTAATTATAGAGATAAGTAATAACTTAAATTTCCAAGTTTTTTTTTTTTTTTCCATTTCAATTTAATAGTCTATAGTTTATATCTAAAAAACCAAAAACACCTATGCCTTGTGGGAAATTCAATAGTCTCTAGTTTATATCTGAAAACCCAAAAACACCTATGCCTTGTGTGCATCACGGAAGTTCCCTTAAAGAACAAAGGAAGGCAATGAAAGTATCCACAAAATAAATATCTTTTTATTTCTGGTTTTATGTATTTGACTTGAGCAGCGAGCAAAAATCTAAACCTCACCTTAAAACCTTTGAACCTTAGAGCAATAGCTCTCTTTCTTACTCTACAGTTTATAGACTAAAATGGTAATGAGCCAAGTCTGTGGCCTGCGTACACACTGCCTCTGCTTCTTCCTCCACGCTACACCTCGCCGCTGCCTATTCACCACCACCACCAAATGCTCTGCGATTACTAGCAAAAAAGAGAAGGTTCTTGTGATTTCTGGTCCTACCGGAGCCGGGAAGAGCCGTCTTGCTTTGGAACTCGCCAAGAGACTTAATGGTGAAATCATCAGCGCTGACTCTGTCCAGGTCGACGCACATCATTTCTGCACTTTTTTTTTTTTTTTAAATTCTAAAGTCTTTTCACAGTTCAATATGTTTTATTGTTCAACATTTTCATTTTTATGACTTGGGACTTTAATTATTAGCTATTGAAGTCTCTTTCTATCTGACTTATAAAGGTGGGGCTTAACTTACAGGTATACCGCGGACTTGATGTTGGATCAGCAAAGCCTTCTATAAGTGAAAGAAAGGTCTGTACTTGAGTACTTCTTAGAGTTTCCGGTATCTCTAAATTTCACTTGTTGATTGATTTTGTTTTTTCCCTTGAATGCACTTGAAATGTTAGATTGATTTAGTGAATTTGTGTAGGGTACAAGTTTTTTTTTATGTATGCACATGATAATGGAGCATAAAGAGTTTCAATCTATTATTCAGATGGATTTGATAAATCAGAGTACTCATACTTTAGTGTTAGCTTTGGGCAATTTATCCCGAGAACTATTGGATTATCAGTGGTAGCTCAATTAGTACACTTATTATTGGAAAATGTATGTATGATGATTGAAATGTAAAATTGTCTGAGATTCAAATTTGAAGCAATTCATCATGAATTGGTCCAAAAAAAAAAAAAGGAACATAAATTTTTGATGCATTGTTCAATCTCATTTTGGTGCAATATTCTCATTTTCTTGTCCTTTAGAGTGTGTGTGTGTAAAATAAGTCTCGTGTATGTTGTCGCCTAAACATGCCAATTTGTCTCTGCACAAGTTACTTCCCATTCAGACGATCCATATTGTGACCCATATTGTTTTGCTAGCATATCAGTTAGTAGATATAACTTGATAAATCAACATAACTTTCTTTGTATAGTTGTGATAATCAAATTTGTTTTTATTTTTACAGGAAGTGCCACACCATTTGATTGATATATTACACCCATCAGAAGGTATACAATGCTATGAACTGATGCAAACAATGCATTTAACACATTATCTTGATACTTTTTTTTAAAATTTTTATTTTGAGCTATTCTGGGTCTATGATACTTACTGTTTGGCGTTCTCTCAGATTATTCTGTTGGACAATTCTTTGAGGATGCGAGGCAGGCCACACGAGATATTCTGGACAATGGTCGTGTTCCCATAGTCGCAGGTGGGACTGGATTGTATTTGAGATGGTATGTTCTGCATATTTCTAGGCAAGATTTTCTAACATTGCTTCCATTTCTTCAAAGGCTAAATGCATCTATGCAAAAATTCTCAAGTCAGCTATCAGCAACGTAATCAATTTTAAAATATCAGGCTTGCCAGGGATTATTATAAGCCCTGGATAATAACTTGTTAGCTTTATTACAATAAGAGCATGACGTCATTGTTTTTTTTATCATCTGTCAGTTTCATTATAACGTATGCAACATTTTCAGTTAGACAGAGAAATGTGGGATTTTAGTTATATGAATTTAAAAATGGTGGTTCAGACCCTTTCTTTGATAGTGTCATGTAAACCGTTAGATCACCTGTTGCTGGTGGTAAAAAGACCTGTGATAGGTTTGGAGATCATGTTGGTTAGTTTGTCTGTACAGCTGTATATCACAGGTTATGCCATACTTAGTTTGGTTTTTTATTTTTTTTTTCTTTTCATATCTTCTCTCTCTCTCTCTCTCTTTTTTACACCAAGGCTTGGAAGAATACTTGAAAGCTATTTTTCTCTTCAATAAGAAGTGTTTATGGTTGGATGAAAAGTCAAATGGGCTTTTGCTTAAGTGTATAGCACACTGAAGTTTTAAACTATTGGTTACAGTGATAATGTCATCACAAATGTGCATGAGCAATCTCAAGCTGTTTAATACCTTTTCAGATAAACAACTATGAACTCGTAATTTCTACGTGAAATGTCCTTTTGAATGCAATTGGGGACAAAAACATAGCTCCATGTTGCATTTACTACAAAGTGATATGCTTCCAATAGCTCCATGTTGCATTTCCTACAAAGTGATATGCTTCCACTGCAACCCTAAACTGAAAAATGGCATGAATTTTTTGTGAGCTTTGTTTCTTGACTGCTTTATCTAACTAAGGAGTTCTGTTGATAATGTACTGTTGCACTATGTGGCTTTTATATCAAATACTGATGAAGGTAATAGAATGGATAACTTCCTTTAAGTTATTGACGGGATTGAACTCATAGGAGGCTGGAAAATAAAGAAAAGAAAGGAACATATTTTCACTGCTATATCTTTAATGACACCATTAGGTTTGTATATGGAAAGCCAGACGTTCCAAAAGCCTTTTATATCAAATGCTGATGAAGGTAATAGAACAGATAACTTCCTTTAAGTTATTGGTGGGATGGAACTCATAGGAGGCTGGCAAATAAAGAAAAGAAAGGAACAGATTTTCACTGCTCTATCTTTAATGACACCATTAGGTTTGTATATGGAAAGCCAGACGTTCCAAAAGCCTCACCAGAGATTGCATCTGAAACATACTCAGAGCTTGCAGAACTGCAGAATAACCAGGATTGGGATGCAGCTGTACAGTTAGTGGTCAAAGCAGGTGATCCAAGGGCTCAGTTTTTGGCTGCCAATGATTGGTACCGATTACGTCGCAGCCTTGAGATAATCAAGGTTATTTGTTATATTCTCCATATATATTAGTTAACACCGTCTCTTTTTCTCCATGCAGATATGATGCTAAAAATGCATATGCATATTATCTTTGGGTATTAATTTGTCAGTAATATTTGTTATTTAGGATTCCCATACTCTGTCATCATTTCGACTATGATTTGGGATTCATCAAGTCAACTGTGAATTGTTCCCTTCTGACTTTTTTTTTTCAAAAAAAAAAAAAAAAAATTGAGAGCATTGAGTTAAGTTGCTAGGTTCCCTAATTGATTTTAAATTTCTTATCACTGTTTACTTTGGTATGGCAGGCTACTGGATCTCCTCCATCATCTTTTCAAGTTCCATATGATTCTTTCAAGGAGCATTTTTGTCCAAATTTAACAGAGAGCTCTCTCAATGTGAATTCAGTAGGTGATATATCTGAGCAAGTTAAACCAAAAGACTTAGACTACGAGTTCATTTGTTTTTTCCTATCAAGCCCTCGGGTTGATCTTTATAGATCAATAGATTACCGTTGTGAAGATATGCTTTCAGGTAAATCCTATCACGACTCATTCATGTGGATATCATTTTCATTTAGGGGTGTGCAACCCTTCTGATCCAATCGAACCAAAAACTGAACCGACCCAATTCGGTTCAGTTTGGTTGGTCAACGATTTTTTGAACCGAACCAAACCGAATTTTTGGTTCGGTTTGGTTTTTGGAGTCAAAGAATCAGTTAACTGAATTAACTGAAATTTAATTTATTATTTTTTTATATTATAATAACATAATAAAAAAAATAAAACTAATTTATGTTTTATAAAAATTTGGTTTGTTCGGTCGGTTGGTTCGGTTTTCATTTTAAAAAATTCTGTTATTTCGGTTCGGTTTTCTAAGTTGATTCAGTTTGGTTCGGTTAATTCGGTTCGGTCAAAAAAGCCTAAAACCGACTGAACCGACCGAATGCACACCCCTGCTGACAGTATTCAGCACGTATGGTTTCTACAAGTTTTGACAGAAGAATCATCTATACTTCCTTTTTTTTTTCCGCATATGTGTGAATTGTGATACTATTTACCACTCTCTCATAAAAGAGCTAAACTAATTAAGAATAGTTTTCTTATTTACCCTCTTAATTTTCAGGAAAAATAGCAGATATTCAAGTTTTGTTCATGATGAAATGCTCATATGTAACAATGCTTCTTTTATTCATCATGGAGTTAGCATATTAACTTTTCCTACCTACTACCTAGAGAGACCAGTGTGTTATACATTAATCATCATGCATTTTCTTGAATAAGAAGAAATTTTATTGAAATGTTTTAGTGGGAACAAACAATTTCGGATATGCAGTTTCTGTTCTGTGCTATGTGGAATGGAGTAAGTGGGAGCTTGACTTCAAGTTATATCGGCAGTTTGGATAGATGATGCATCCTTTATCTTCTATTTTCGTGGTTCTTGTTATTCTTTTTTTCTGGTTTTTGTAGAAGTACAAGTTAGAATTGCAAGAAGAGATAATTATCATTATCTGATAACATGTGATATTGTGATATATTTTCATTTGAGCATAAGATGCAAATATAAGACATTTCCTTGCTGTTTCCATATGTGCATTTTCTTTGAAATTTTTCCTTAGAGTTTTAGCATAAATAAGTTTTATTTGCATCATCCAGCTCCAAAGTTTCATTTTTATTTTTTTGTAGGAACTGATGGGATTTTGTCAGAGGCTAAATGGCTTCTTGACATGGGTCTCCTTCCAAATTCCAACTCAGCTACTCGTGCAATTGGCTATAGACAAGTATAACTTTGTAGTTATTTATTTAACTGTTTCTTGTGCTGTTTAAATTAGTCAATGATATGACCCCGTTGAAGTTGTTTCAAGGTCTCTTGGGGATCAGTTTTATATTTTTTCCATGGTTTCCTTGATCTCTTCTCTTGTTGGCTATATACTCCATAGTGGTCATTTTGTTTTGAGAGTTCTATATGTGCCAAAGCTTGGATCAATTTGTTTGTGTTGGAAAGAAAGGCTAAAGAGAGACATAGATATGTGCTTTTCTTGAAAGCCATATGGTTATTCATGTGTAATTTGTGTGAGACCAGCATCATTTTTCAGTGGATATTATTTTTTGGCTTCCCCACTGCAAAAGTTGTAGGCAATGACAGATTGGCTGATACAGAATTCACTGATTTCAGGCCATGGAGTACTTATTACAGTGTAGGCAACAGGGGGGTAGATCTTCTGCTGGAGAGTTTTATGCTTTTCTATCTGAATTTCAAAAAGCATCTAGGTAAAATCTTTGCATTTGGCAATTAATACAATGCAATTCTTGCATCGGACCTCAGTTTGATTTGTGTTAACTAGGTATCCTGTAAATAGAAAAATCTGAATATTGATTATTAAAAAATTTAAACAGAAGCGCTGTAATTTGGGTAAAAGACATAGAAGCAATGGTAATGCTTCCTTTTGTATTGTTTTTGAAATTGATATGCCAAATTCTTTTCTCTTTTGATGTCTGTCATATTGATTCAGGTGAAAATTTATTATGGAAGTCCTTGGCATTTGATCCGTCCAGGAATAGAAGTCTGATGAGTAATTCTTCTTTTGGTGCAGAAACTTTGCAAAAAGGCAAATGACATGGTTTCGTAATGAGCATATCTATCACTGGCTCAATGCTTCTAAACCCCTGGTATGCTTGATTCAGTATTGTTTCTTTGCAGCAGTAACTAAAAGCTGGTTGGCGCACTGTATTAAGTGCTTCATATAAGTCTTTCCTTATAGCTTAGATGTGGACAGTTACATCACATGTGCTATTTTAGGGATGCATGTGCTTCTGAATTCAAGTTAGATTTCTCTCTACATAGATATGCATGGGTTTATATGTATATAAAACAAAGTGAAAGATGGTGTAGCTGTTTCTCAAATAACAGAAAGATGCTACTGGTGTATCACATCTATCTTGTTGTATTTCAATACATGAGCTGCATTTTGCAATGGAGGAATGTGAATACATCTTATTGTAATCTCATGTCATTCTTTCTTGATAAAATTTATATACGTATATATATGAAAAAAGGAACCTTTCTTAGAAATCAATGAACAGGAACAAATTAGGAAAATAGAACTTAAAGATTAAATTGAAGGGAGAAAGTGGAAAGAAAGATGTATAAACTAGAGTCAGAGTTACTTTCCCCATCTCTGGTTTGCAATGTTCTCAGCAGTCAATTAGTGTTGGAGAGGTTTGAGAGACTAACTAGAAATTTGTGGGAAGAGAAAATTTTAAACAGGCAAAGCATAATGTATGTGAGTGAGAGCTTGTTTAAATTGCTTAAATTTATGCATTTTTCACTTTCTAAAGTAAAATTATTCACTATTTTGGTAACAAGAATTTCTAGGATCTCACTCCCCAGTTTTATAAATTGGTATTGGAGTACATAATTACAATTCATTTTATTTTCCTTCATATTGTGTATGACACTCTTTTAGTTCAATTAGTAGTCTTTTTTTTCCCCTCTGCTAATCCTTGTGAATACCTTTGCAGGAAAAGGTTGTTAACTTTATTTTTGATGCATATCATGATCAAACTGGATCTTTCGTTGTTCCTGAATCACTTCAAATGAAGAAATCTAATCAACGAGAAAGTCTTCAATTAAAGACTTACCGCACTAAAAATAGGTAGGAATTAATGCATAAATGAAGAAATGTCTAGCTATTATTTATTGTGAAGAGCTAAAATAACTTGTTTTGTCTGTGAAGGCATTTTGTGAGCCGTAATGATTGTTCCAATATTCTAGACTGGATAAGGAGCCATGATGAAGTAATGAGCAATGTTGTTTGACTGTGAGTTGGTTCCGTTATGGCAATTTGCCGTGATAGTATGGAATTTCGTCAGTGTTTCCTGCCAAAGTGAGACTCTTGCATTCTATCGGCATCTGAATTCGCTATCCAGTTTTAGTTGGTATTACTGACAATATTTCTGCTTGGGGTTCCAAAACTTTCACTGGTGAACTTTTCTTTGAGCCCTGACCTACAGAACTGCATGCTGAGTTAAGGATATGAGGATAAGCGCTGCTAGAATGTATTTCTGGATATTGTTTTACTTTGTTTTGTATATTTTATTCTTCTCTCTCTTATTCTTTGATTTTTAGGCAAGAGAAAAAGTGTAATTGTAATACCCTATATTTTTATAAAGTAATTTTCGAATTTGTGTTATTAATAAATAATTTTAAATTATATTATACAATTGTTACTTATTTAGCTATTTAATTGAGATAGATATTATTATTATTTTAGGGTTTTATTATTATATGTAAGTATTATTTTGGGTATATATATATATATATGAATGTTATTCCCCAAAAACTGAACCACACACACCCGTAGCCCCTCCTCCTTGTCCGCCACCATCACTGTCACTCCCTCTCCCTCCGGCGTGCCATGGCCCTCCCGGAGCAGCCATCACTGCCGCAGCAATTGTCAGCTTCCTTTCTTTCCTCCTTTTTCTACCTCCAGTCTTCTTCTCTCAGTTTGAAGCTTCCATCGCCGTTGTCGGAGTTGGATCGGTGCCGCCGTTGCTCCCTCAGCCTTCCTCACCTTCTCAAACATCGGTTGACGCCAAGCCTTGCCATTGCCACCCATTTTCGGCATCGGAAATTGAGGTTGAAGGTGAGTTGTGCATGGTTGTTTTTAGGTTGTTTCTGGGTTGATTTCTAATTGTCTGAGTTGATTTATGTGTTAAGCTTCATTTATTATAAGTTAGATGATTAATTATGCTAAGTTAGATGTTAAAATCCAATTTTTGTGTATTAATTTGATTTTTCTTGATTTTATAGAATTTTATTTTATTTTTATTTTATTTTATTTGATTTTTCTTTGAGTTTAATTAGTGATTAGAGTAAATTATTGTTAATTATTTTTAGTATATTGATTTTATTTAAGATTATAAAAAAAATTATTGTGTTAATTGTGAATTTTGTGGATTTTGGATATTTTATTAAAATTTTATAAATTTCCAAAAATTTATTGTTAAAAATTATGAAATTATGATAGTTGGTATTATTATTAAATGTTATTAATTTTAGAACTTAATTTATGGTTTTTTTTATTTTTATAATTATTTAAAGTTTATGTCAAATGTGGATAATTAGGTTAAATTTATATTTTGGAAGAAATTATTAGTTAATTTTATGTTTTATTAATATTAAGAGATTTAATGTTGAGAAAATAATTTTTAGGCATTTGTATAATTTTTAGGGAATTTTGAGTAATAATAATAATATATTATATAAATTTATGTATTATAGGGGTAAAAATGTAATTTTGTGCTAATTATAGCTAAATAATGGATTGTGGTTGGTTTTAATAATATTTAAGGAATTTAAAGGGATTTTTACAAATTATGTACTATTTTTGACTAATTAACACTAATTTTTGAAAATTAATTTCAAATAATATATTAGGTATTATTTTTGAGTATTATGTGTATTTTTCTATTATATGGGTAAATATGTAATTTTATGCTAATTATAATTAAATATATATTTTAGTTGGTTTTATTAATATTTAAGAGGTATAGAGGATTTTTATGAATTAATTGGTATTTTTAATTAAGTAATGTTAATTTTGAATATTGTTTTCAAATATTATATATATATATATGTTTGTGAAATTTTGTTTTTAAGCTTTAATGAGAGATGATTTTCTAAGTTATGGATATTTGTATGTAATATGTATTTTTGGGAAATAAATGATTTAATTTTGTAATGGTTGAGTTGTGATCTCGGTTGGGGCTAAGTGTAGTTTTGAAACCCGATCCGAGTGTGAATATCTGTGAATACTAGAAGTGTGTTTTCTATATAGGAATGGTTGTACCTATGGTAGAGAGATGTCTGCTTTATAGAGGAGAATCTGCTGAAATTTCATTAGATTTTCTCATAAAACGTGACATCTTCCGTAAAGTCCTAGCATTAATTAGGATTTTTCCCTATCTATCGAGTCTTATCCGGTCTTCCTCGAATCAGTCTAGAATTTCGCTATTTCTATTGATTTTCAATTTTAATTCCATAGATGTGTTTTTAAAATAGGTATGTTATTTTTTTCTAGAGAATACCGGAGCGGGAGTTGTTGGATTGAGGCAAATGCGTGATTGTCAGCCTTCTCGCTCGTCTTGTAAGTTGATAAATTGACTTGTGCGTGTGTTTTATTTAAAGATCCATGCACTCATATTTTTAGTATTCAATGTATGATTTATTTAATTTAAATGCTGTTATTTAGGATTTAAATGCATTTTATTTATTTAAAAAATTTTTTCAAAAATTTTGGTAGAACGAGCTACCTGGTAGGTTTCACCAGGACTGTGTGTACATGATAGAGATTGAGAGATGGATCCGATATATGTATGACTTGTGGATATAAACTGGGACGAGTGCTTCAGTGGAAGCTTTTGCTCTTGGAGACCGCTAGTGATTGGAAAGTTAATAATGGACTGGGATGGGTGCCTCGGTGGATGCCTTAGCTCTCGGGGACCGTTAGTGCCATGTAATTGGATTAAGTGGATGACTGCAGATTGGTGCCTCGGTTGATGCCTTTGCTCTCAGGGACTGGCATTCTAGTTGGATTAAGTAGGCCCAATTGGCCATTTAGAATTGGGTTTAGGGTTCTACCGAGATTTTTCAAAAGTTATATATATATGTTATAAATTATTTTCACTATAACTATATGGTTTTCAAAATGGTTTTCAAACCGTACAGCTCTTTTTATTAACTTACTTAGTGAGGTCTGATTCCCCTCAATCTATTTTTTTTTCAGGAGATTGGGAGTTTGACCTTAGACTGCCTTTACGCTAGATCTCTTCATCACCGGCTATATTATGTAGGTTCTTGTGAGCTATATTGTAGTAGTAACTCTAGAATACTGCAGTAGTGTTTGTACTATGAGTTTGTATAACTTAAGTATACTTGTGTATTGCATTTTAATGAACCACGCTTATGTATAATGCTTTAAGATTGATTTATAATATTTAATGACGGAGAATACTTTATGTTGCGCACGATTATGATTATTTTTAGAAAAATCAGTTTGATAATGTGTTCTTGTATGAAATAAAGTTTTAAATTTGAAGGTTTTATTTTTCTTTTCTTTAGGGCTTACTACGAGTTTCGGGGGGCCTTATGCCTACCCATTCTCTATTGCTGGTCACGTGCCCTCGGGTTCGAGTTGTGACAGTAATGTCCATGAAGGAACAAGAAATAAACAGATTTCATACAAAGGCAAAATGTCATGTGTTTTATGTTATATCCAACTGTTGATATATTTTACTACATTTTTTTTATAATTTTTCTCCAATTTTTGAACCAGTTTCTACTTAATTTGTGCGAGCTCTTTTCAAGAACCTATTAGATTTTCTTCTCAGTTAATTTTTGGTAAATTTTCACAAGTGGTGTATGAGTTATTCATTTTACTAGAGAAATTTATCGATTTAGGTATAGACGGTGGGGTTTAGTGCGCACCCAAGTGTTTGACGACCACATCATTGCGTGGATTCGAGGCCTACTTGAAAATACGATATAGGTCTTGGGCCTATTCAGAGATGGAGTCGCCACCCTGATGAAAGTCGGGACACATTGTACAACAACTGGATCCCACGGAGGTTCCCAGAAGCCGTCATCAGAGATTGAGTTCGGAAATTGGGTATGAGCATTTGAATGCTCACCCAACCTTGTGGTTGGCCTCCGTTTATGTTTATTTACATTCAAAATTACACTTGCCTTCATTTACTTTCCAAATTTTATAGTTAAGTCCAAGTTTGCACATTAATCCAATTTTTTGCTTTTGAGTCCCAACGTTCAACAGAAATAAAATAAATAATAATTTACAACCATACATTCAATTCAAATGGGGGGAAGGGATTAAGGTTTACAACGCTTTAGGCAAAATAAAAGAATAATATACAAAAAATAAACTGCACATATATCGAAAGTAAACCGATAATAAACATAAACACAATGATATAAAAGGGGTCGCTAGCGAAGGTGACTACTCAATGATGAAAATCATTAAGTAATTCCTGCAATAAACACACAGTTAGTTCCTTCTTTCAAAACACGAAATCATGTATAACAATACTTATAAAAAATGTTCCAAAGAAAAGGGTTTTCATATTACGAACTAAAGAAATCATCAAATAATCAAAGTGAACATCATCATGCAATGAAATAATTATGCCTGAAGTCAGAAAGAACATGTTAAGTAAAAATCACGACAAAAATTAATGAAAGGAGTAAAGCTAGACGGTGGGCCGACTTGTCAATATGGCGATCACCTCTATGATGAGGCGATCGCCTCATTGTGAAGAGGCGTTGCCTGGTTGATAGGTTGGTTCGACTCTCAAAACGATTATACTTCTACTTTAAGCAAATGATACATGCATATATACATTCAATAAGTACGAAATCATAACTACATGCAATATTCTAAAGGATCGTATTAATGAAATGAGATATTAAACAAAAAAAACTAAAAATATACCTAAAATATACCAATGACTTGGTTGAATACAAAAAAAAGCACACAAAATGATGAATATGTTGAGTTCAAATGCAAGTTTTTACCAAAATGAAAGGTCCTCAGAGATGTATCCTTGATTATAATCCTTAGTAAGATGTGATTTCTACCTTGACATAAGCTTTCTTCCTTCTTCTCCTAAGAAATGTGGACTTCTTTTAGCTTGGATCTATCCTTTCTTCTTTAAGAACGTTTTTTCTTTCATTCTTTTCTTATTTTTTTAGACCTCTCTCCTTTTCTCCTTAAGCCTTCATCATGGTCTCCTCCTCCTTTTTTTTTCTCTCTCTTTTTTCTTTTATTCCCTACCTTGCCCATGCCCCTAAGCCTCCTAGCACATCATGAGCCTCTATTGCCTTTCCCTTTTCCCCAAAAATCTCCTCCTTACACAAAAAAAGGTCTGGGGTGTGTGGGGCCCACACCATTTGGCCACCATGGTTGTAGTTGTATTAAATGCAGCTGCAAGTGATCTGCCATAGAGGCGGTGCCTCTTCGATGAGGCGATCACCTTTACGGCATCTACTGAAGAGGCGATCGCTTCATTGCACTGAGGTGACGCCTCTTTGACCCGGGCCTATATTGGGCCAAGCGGGCCTGGGCCAATTTTGGATAATTGGGCTAAGTTTTAGGCTTTTTAGGCTTTCAAGTCCACTTTCCATTGGATATTCAAGTTTCATTCTTCTGTCTAAGTTTCACATTCTCATCATTGGGCTTGAAAATGGGTAGGTCAAACCAAGCACCCTTAATTTATCTCCTAACATGGGCCAACCGAATCGGGTGTCTACAGTTTGCCCCCTGATCTTTTAAAAAATCAAATGCATGTAATGACCATTTTTCAAAAAATCACATGCATAACAACAAACACATAATAAGATGAGCATCATACCTGACTCTCAGGTTTCACCTGAGAGATAAATCCTTTAATTCTAAAATGTGATCGTGGTCCTCGGGTTTTCCTGGCTCAATCAAACACTTATTAATATTTGATAAAGTATTTGAAGACTATTAACCTCAGGTTTTCCTTGCCCAATTACTATCTCATTGGGGACACAGACTTATGGGTTTTCTTGGCCCAACCATCAGTTACCTGAAATACAATTCTCGGGTTTTCCTGGCCTGATTATCACAACTCACGAAACCTGATTCTTGGGTTTTCCTGGCCCGATCATCACAACACTAAAACTTGATTCTCGGGTTTTCCTGACCCGATCGTCACTACTCACGAAACATGATTCTCGGGTTTTCTTGGCCCGATCATCACTTAACCTTGACTTTGGTCCTCGAGTTCTCCTGGTTCGATCACCATTGGGGATATGGTTTTTGAATTTTCCTGATCCAATTATCACCTCCCCGAGGATGTTGATTTCTAAGTTTTCTTGGCCCAGTTGTCATTTACTTTCAACTTCGGGTATACTATTTGAACAGTCATCTCGATCTTTGAGCTTCAGGGATTCAAACTTGAACAACTCTGTCTTTCAGCTTCAGAGATTCAAAATTGAACAACCTTGTATTTGAGCTTTGGGGATTTAAGCCCGAACAGCCTTGTCCTTGAGCTTTGGGGATTCAAACCCAAATAGCTCTGTCTTTGAGCTTTGGGGATTCAAACCCGAATAACTCTGTCTTTGAGCTTTGGGGATTCAAACCCGAATAGCCTTATCCTTAAGCTTCGGGGATTCAAACCTGAACAGCCCTATCCTTGCGTGGCGTGGGTTTTCCTGGCCCACTTTTCTTGAAACTTTATTTAGAAAACCTTTATCCCTGAATTTCATCTTCTTAGCATATGATAATAACCCTTTTTTTTTTTAAAAACCCTAAACTTCTGCCCACTATAAAAAGTAACCTCTCTCTTATCTTCCTCCTTTTTCACTTTTGTACTTTTCCCTTTTTCTTCTCTCTTTTTTCCTACACTTTCTGTACCTTTCTTCTTTTCACAGATAATGGAGAACGAGAGAACACCTCTTATGCCTGAGTAGGATTACATCCTGCCTTTTTTAGCGCTTCTAGGAGTCTAGGACTGGCACGAGGAGGCTCAATTCCCCTCCTGGCAGATCTAGGGTCCCATATCTGTTCATCTGCATCTGAAGAGGTTAGTACCCAAATTTTTCTACAAAATAATATTGGGTTAGTGATTATTCTTGCATATTTATCATTCTAGAGCATTATTTGATCAAACAAATATGAAATTTACTGTTTTAATTGTCAAAATCGAGAACCATCGCTGTCTGTGTCTCGCAGAGGCGATTGCCTCTTTAATGAGGCAATCATCTCATCAATAAGGCGATCGTCTCATTGATGAGATGATGGGATTCTTGCGAAGAGGTGATAGCCATTCTTGCTAATTGAAAGGCTATCGCCTTTTCAAAGAGCCGATCGCCTCTATGATGAGACGATTGCAACTGTGATGAGGCGATCACTTCATCGACAGGGCGATCTGCTTTAATTACATGCTTGTTTACTTTGAACTTTTCTATAACAATAAGATGCATAAATTTCACTTCCCTATTTCTTTGCTTTGCAGTATGGCACTCATACATTTAATGGCGCTGGGAATATATATATATTGATATTATTTTATTTATTTTATACATGGAAAGTGAACTAAAACATACAAAATAAAATAGAAATAAATGAAAAATTTTGTCAAGTTTCATACATTTGAAAAAAATGGGCACTTAGATTCAAATTAATTGATATGTATATATCAATTAGTTTTATTTATTGTTATTTTAATTAACTGAATACAATTATATTTGAAATTTATTATTTAAAGCCAACTATTTCTTTGATATTTCTTTCAACAATAAATACTTACTCAAATTATTATATTTAGATATTGTTTTAAGTTTCATTTATTGTTTTGAGTTTCACATACGAATAATATTCAGAAAATATACTTTTGGTTGGAGGAAAATATTTGAATAATATTAAGATAATATACTATTTTTAGTATCAGATATAATTTTGAAGTTTCACATACATATAATATTTAGATAGTAGATTGTATTTATGAGTTTAAGATATTATTTTTAATTTTTAGATACTGTTTTTGAGTTTAAGATACTCTTTTGAGTTTCAAATATTTATAATATTCAAATAGTATATTGTTTTGATTGTATCATATACGAATATCATTCAAATAATATCCTATTTTAAAGTATCATTCTTATTATTTTTTAAATTTATTGTGTAACAAAAATTTTAATTAATAATTTTAATTAATTTTTAAAACAATTGGACAATAAGGATCCAACTTTTTTTGAACAAAATATAACTTTTTATTTTTTTTAATAATAGTAACTATTGAATACAATTACTGATACATATATAAAAAAAAAAAATTGGATAACTTTTTATTTTTTTAATAACAGCAACTATTGAATACAATTACTATATATATATATATGGTTTTATTAGCTAATAGTTATCAATTACAAATTGATATTTAAACTTTACCATTTTTAACAAAAAGAAAATTTGGGAATACCTTGATGGTTTTGTAGGTATTGCTATAGTTTAAATAGATGTGTACATAATGGATTGTGCATATTAATTAGGGCTCCATTATTATCAAGGAACTTCAACAAATGCATGAAATGATCATCATGATTCACTTTGATGAAATGCACTCAAAACATAATAACTTTGCCCAAGATTCTAAGAATAAGTTAAATGATTGAAAAGATTGAAATTCAGCCTATTTAGAAGACTTAAACTCCAATTTTGAATGCCACAAAGGTTTGATCAACTTCTTTGATAAGTTCGGGTTTGTATTCTTTCAAGAACATGAGCAAACAAGCAATTTATGCTTAAGGTCAAATTTTAACTAAAATATTCTGAATTAAACTTATAAAAAATTCATACATAAATCTTCCTTTTATACTATAAGGAAGTGATTTAACTAAAGACTCCTAAATCACTAAGGTTTCCTTTTTAAAGTAAATTACAAATACTTAAACCTAAAGCAAACTTATCCTAACTTAAGAGAAACTTATCCTAATTAACTTTGGCTGAATTTTACAAGGATTAGGCCTCCAAACTTATTCAAATACTAATAAAAACGAATTCTAATTAAATTACTAAGGCCCAATCATGATTTGGCTAAAAAAAATCCTTAAACAAGCCTATCCACAATCATAAAAAACATGGACTTCCAATATATTGAATAAAGACCATTTAGCTTCAATATCACTTCCATAAAAGTGAAAAATAAATTTGAAAGTTTAATGAACAAGATAGTGAACTAAAAAGATGATGAAACAAAAGAATAAAGAAAGAAAACGAAAAAGAAAAGAAGAACTAGGATATTGGAAGTTATTCTTGCAATCTTTAAATGTTTCTTGAATTCTTTGATCTTCTTGAAGCAAAATCTTGAATTCTTAATTATTTTTGAATTTTCTTGATCAAATTCATTGATTTCTTGATTTTTCTTTAAGTTCTTTAATCAAATATTGGTTCAAGATCACAAATCTTGAGTTTCAAAGTTGTAAATTGGTTTTTCTTTGCTATTTAAGTACAAATTCGAATTTTCCTTGTCTAATAAGGATATCTTATGGATAAAATTAAATATTAAGTAGATTATATCTTTATTTTGTTAGATTATGGCAATAACTTGTTTTGTTCTAATCCTTATCTTATCTTAAATCTTTTCTTTGTCCTAAAGGGATTAGACAACTCATTTTTCCTTATCGATTACTCCTTATCCCTATCTATTAGGATTAAATTTTTTTTGCTTTGTACACTCTTTTATTTCTTATTCGTGAGCACTTTTTGATTAGAGCACTCCCAATCATTGTCTTTACAATTTCTTAAATTTTGATTTTTGAATTTTGTAAAGGGAATTAATTCTTTTTTGTTGTTTGATTTGATTTAATTAAGAACACTAAGGGAATAAGCCAAGAGGTGTGAGGAAAACCTTGTGTGATTAAATTAAATTGAATGAAAACACAAGAGACCCCTTTCATCTTTGAGAGTAAACACATGAGAGAATATTGTGAGAGTTTTTTTTATTTTGTTTATTTGTTGTAACATTTATTTGTAGTTATGTCTAATGCAAGTGGAGGAGGTGGAAGTCCAGTTCTAATGGATGATACCCTAGAAGTTTGAGAATTTTACGAATGGTTATAAAGAGCTTTTATGGAGGTTAATGTTAATTTGTAAGAACTATATTGAAAGATGGACAAGATATAATGTAGAATGTCATATCATAAAGGGAAAAATCTACAACTTAGTGAGGGAATGGCAGAATCATAAATTAGAACACAGAGTCAAGAGGAAACTGAAGATAGTGGTGATGACATGCCTACAATGGAAGATTTTAGTGATGAAGATTTGAAAATGCTATTGAGTGATAGAATTTTTCAAACATATGAAGACATTGATTCGATGATGAATCATTTTATATATTATAATAATTCACTCAGTAAGGTCTGACTCCCCTCAATATTTTTTTTCAAGATCTTTTTCCTCTTCAGACCTCCGCAGTAGTACTTTACACCGGTGTTCTTTAGCCCGGCTAGACTATGTAAACTTTATATCTAAACTCTTGTTGTACTCTAGAAACTGCAGTAGTAGTGTTGTTGTGATAGATGTGTGTTGTTTTGATTTAAGATTTTGTATCAGAACATTGCATAAAATATTTTTATTATGATATGATATTTAAGAATTGCTTTTATATTAAATAAAGTTTTAATTCTAGTGTATTTTTCTATTATTATTGCATGTGTTTTTATTTTAAAGGCTTGCTACGGGTTCCAGATTCGAAAGAATTCCCGTTCCCTAGTGCCGGTTATGACTCCCGGTTTAGGTTGTGACATTTATTTCCTTAATTATTTAAGGTAAGAGTTATCTTAATTAAATAGGCAATAATTATAATTGTAGAATTAGAATGAAAAGGAAAGAGTAAGTCTAATGTTACCAAAATTTTTTTGGTAAGTGGAGACTTATGAAACCCTAGGAAGGATGTCTATAAATCCATCTCATTCTTTAGGGTTTAGGTTAAGCTATTATTCTCCTCTTTCTTCCTTTACTTTTTTTATGAAAGAAATAAACACATAAAAAGATAAAAACTAAGAAGAGTCTTAGAGAGAAAAAGGTGCTAGCACACCTATACTGTTTTGGATTCCTTGTTTGTGTGGATACCGATAGAGGATGTGATCTTATTGGTAGCATCTTAATCAAATAAGAAGGTACAAAAAGCTTGAGGTAGGGTGTCACCGAAGTGAACCCCCTCCCTTCCTTCCATCCATCTTGCCATAAGATCATCTTGGTAAGTGTTTGTAATCTCTCTTAATCAATTTACTCGAAATACATGGATCCTGTTAGTGTTTCATGATTAATTTTTTTTAATGTCCGCTGTGTGTATGAATCATGAAAACCTAACACATGTGGTGGTTAATCTTGTTATAAAAAATGGCATTCATAGCCCTTTGGAAAATAGCACCAGCATTTTCCAAGCCAAAGGGCATGACCAACCATTCAAAGGTTCTAATTACTGTAGGACACTTGAATATGGTCTTTGATGCATCTTCTTTAGCAATGAATATTTGGTTATAACCTAAAAACCCACTTCGATAGGATACATCTTCAACATCTTCCTCACACTCTTCTTCACTAATGATCTCTGTCCCATCCACTTCTAATTCCTTACTGATTAACTTATTTATAGTCTATTGCACAAAAACCTTCTAGATAACAGTTGTAGCCACTGCTAATTCCCTCTATGTGTATTTATTCATCTACCTCCTCAATGATGGGTTTCTCTATTAGCTAATATGTATAAGGCACGATGGCTTTTTCTTTATATATTAAGTCATATTATTTCTAGACTTTTTCCTTCATTTCTTCCCTAGAGAGTTAAGTATTTTTTAGGTCACCATTAGTTTTTCTTTCTGTGAATTTGAGTGGCTTAAGATCCATATTATAGAATATGGCCTCTAAATTATCTGAGCATGTGTTGAATGGTTTATTGGTAGCCCATACCACCTCAACTTCATTGTCATTCTAGAATAACAAAAATTGATATAGAGAAGATAACACACACCAATTAGCATGAATCCAGTCCCTCCCTAGTAATGCATTATAATTAGTACTTGATTTAACTATAAATAATGTAGTAAGAGCATGTTTACTACTAATAGTGATCTCAATTTGCAAAATTGAGATAGTTATATCAATAGTTATTAAATCATCTTCACTTTTACCAAGAGCATTTAACAGTATAAATGGTATCACATTTATAGCTAATCCATTATCCACAAGTACTTTATAGAAAGGTTTGCTATTGAAGTGAGCTTTAATATATAATGGCTTTATAGGCTTGGTCATCTTTAGAGAGGGCGTTTCTAGAATAACCCTTTTGGGTTGATCCAGCTCGGTGACCTTTATTATAATTCCACTTAGATGCTTTTTTGCTTCTTTTAGTGAAGTTGCTCCCCGAGTATTGTGAAGTTCAATTACATTTTCTTCTACTTCTTTTATTATAAACTCCTAGGGTAGAATGATTGAGGAAGCAACACATCCAAAGGGTAAAGGTTCACCCCTACTTCAAGAGCTTCAATCTCTATACTTCATTAATTTTCATGTTTTCTTCAAAGTTTAATTCTAGAACATTTGAGCTATATATAGACTCCTTTTTGCTGGAATTTTAATTTTTTTGGCTTTTCTCCTGAATTTGTATATTTTTTTAGGTTCAACCTTTTGCATTAGTTGCTCTTTCTCTTTTCTCTTAGTAGCCTGTTGCCTCTGCAACCTTCTTTTCTAGGTACAAGTTAACTATTGAGGAAACTTTTTGTGCTCTACACGATGCCAATGTCTACTTAGTTTTACAGTTGGTGGTACTACAAATATGGACTACTTTCAATTGAATTTTAGTGTAATGACATCTCCTTTTCTAGGTTTAAACCTATAATTATCGTAAGTATTCCTAAAAGAATCAGGCTTATGAAAAGACTTTACTTCTTAAACTTGGCACTTTCCTTACCTTTTTAGTAAATTCTAGTTTGGAACATGTTTACAATAGCTTCTAGATTTGTTTGATTGCTTCCAATTATAGTTGTATCTTTAACTTTACATCATTAGCTTGGTGTTCTAATTTCTTTTTTTGGGTTAATCTTCCCAGCCAGTTAGGGCTCCTAATATCCTAGGAATTTCTACAGATGAAGGTTTAGAATACATTACCAATTAATTAAATTTCCTTAAAGGTTGACTAAGAGTATCCTAGTTTTTTCTTTCTCTTTAATCTTTCTCTTTATATCAAGCAAAACTCTCAGATTAGCATTGACATTGTTGATTGTTGCTACTATTAGGGTCCTCTTTTACTAACATTACATCTTTCTTTTCTAAGAACTTTAACATACCTTTATTGATGCAATCCTGTATCACATTTTTAAATACCCAACAAGCATTAGTAGTATGATTGTAAGAGTTATAATACTTGTAATAATCCTTTCCTTTCAATTCTTCTTTTATAGGTATTTTATGATTAGAAGGCAACTTGATAAATTTCTCTTTAAGAAGAAAATTAAAGATTTTATCAATCTTTGAGATTTCTAATGTGTATTAAACTTTAGAATTGGAGCCTTAAGGATTCTTCCAGGCTTTTGGGGCTTCCTTCTCTTGTACCCTTTGAAGCCTTCCTTCTTTGAGTTTCCTCTCTCAACAGTTCTTCACACTCACTTACTTTTGCAGCTAGCTCATAAAAATCTTGAATTTCCATGCCTTGAAATTTTTTCCTTAGTTTAATATCAAGTTCCCTTTGAGCCATCTTAATATATTTAGTCATAGGTAACTAGATTTTGCATATGTTTCTCATTCTTTTGAATCTTGTAATAAATAAGTGTGTACTTTTACTAGCTTTTTGAGTCACTCTAGACAACTCGGCTATGCATACTTCTAACTCTACCTTGAAGAATTGAGTGTGGAACTATTGCTTTATCTCTTACCAAGTGAGGATTGAATTCCTAGTTAAAGTTGCATATCTAGTGAAAGATGTCCTTGTCAAACTAATAGAAAATAATCTCAATTTAAAATTTGAGAAATTTTTATAATTTGTAAGTTCTCCATATTGAATTGTGAAATGAGCAATATGTTCTAGTGTTTATTGTTCGTCTTCTCCAAAATATAGAGAAAATTATAGAATGTGATAATCCCTAGAGTAAGGGTTATCTTTGTTAGTTATGCTTCGATAAGGCTTATAGAATTCTAGGCAAGAATGATAATGACGTTATTCAGGATTCATGAAAGAACGTAATTTGTGATTTATGAAAAAATGCAATTTATGATTTAAGCAAGATAAGACAAGTGTATAATAGTGACATACACTCAAATATATGATATGCAGTCAAATATATGAAATGTAAATGCAACGATCACCTACTCAGTGTCAAAATGTAATTAACACCCACTTCGATGCTAATAATACATCTATCACCCACTTTAGTGATAAGATTTAATTAACACCCACTTTGGTGCTAAGATATAATTATCACCCACTTTGGTGTTAAAATATAATTATCACCCACTTCAGTGATAAAATGTAATTAACACCCACTGCAATGCTAAAATGCAATTAACACCCACTTCGATACTATCACCCACTTAAGTTATGAAATGTAAGTAACACCCACTTTGGTGATATCACCCACTTAAGTGTTGAGATGCAATTACCACCTACTTAGGCATTGTGATGTAATTAGCATCTACTTAATTGTTATAATATGATATCACCTACTCAAGTATTATAATTGTATTACCTTTTTAGGTGTTATGAGTGTGTTATCTTTTTAAGTGTTGTTATTGATTGATTGTAGTGCCTAATGTAACTTCATGATTTATACATTATGAATGCTGATTTGTGTTTGATATTGATGTGTAATTAGATAGATGACATGTAATGACACATGTGTGATGAAAGAACGTGATAGTTTTATGTTAGTAATGTACTAAAAAAATTTCATGAAAATATACATTAGAATATGTGAAATAATAAGCATGTGTGTATACGTGTATGTTTTTCACATGTAGAGTACATGATCATGCACCTAAGGCGTGTGGCTCATGCATTTGAGCATGTGGTTCAAGCATGCCACACACGTGGTCATGCGTTTATTCGTGTGTTTATTTTTACATTTTTTTGTATATAAGTTCACCTTTGGGCTTACAATGATTCATTTTTTATTTTTAACACTTGTAAATTTTTATTCTCTCATTCTTGTACTTTTGATTTTATTATTATTCTATAACTGTCATTTACGATGGCTTCTTCTCTTTTTGATCTTGCTAGCATAGATGTTCTTAACTTTGATTTTGATGATTTAGATGTTAAGGTTAATGATACCTTATGTCTCAATGTTCATTTTGTTTATGCTAAAAAGGGTGTAGAGGGTTTGACTAGGGGAGATCAAATTCATGTTGTTCACTGTATGATGGACCACATGTGGAATTCTCATCATGAGTAGGTAGGCTTTTTATTCTTCTCTATTATATTTTCTATTGCTGTTGTTAATTTTATTGTTGTTATTACTATTACTACTTCTGTTTTTGTTCCTTTGTTATGTTATTATTGGTATTTTCTTCATTTCACTCACATTTCAAGTGCCTTATTATTTTGTTGTCTCAATTCCATTCTTGTTGTATTTTGCTATCTTATGGCTTTTTTTTCATCCTCCATATTACCTTCAAGATATAAAAATTTAAACTTGGTTAGTGATTATAGATTATAAATTTATTTGTAAATTTATTTCAACTTTAATCCTTATTGAAGCCTTATAAGGTCATCCAATTGTTTGGTAATGTGAATAATGCTAGTCGATACTATCTAAATCTTTTGGCTTATTTGAAGAGCATGATATGAGTTTTAGAGAGATAAAGAGAGCAAAGAGTATGAGAGAATAAAATGAATGATAATGAGGGATATGAGGTCCTATTTATAAGGATAATGATACTCAAATCTGAAAGGAATAGGATTCCTCTTTGATGAAAGTTTTATGCTTATTTAGAGAGTATTTCTTCATATCCGAAAGTTTATTTAATTAGGAATCCTTTTCATATTTGGTTTGGGCATTCTTCATCTACAAGCAACCTCTGTATAAGAAAATAAACCCTTAGTAAAATAGGAATATGTATACGAGGTATTAGTAATAAATTATTATATTATAAGTCTATCAAATGTGTGAAATTAGATTATTATTCAGCTAAAAAGATTTTGTTGAAATTGTAATAAATTACTATGTTATAATGTGACTCTATTTATTTTGGACATTATCTAAGGAAATTCCTTGCAATGATATCTAAGAAAATTCCTTAGTTGGACTAAATTCCAAAACCTTAACTTAAGCCAATTGGTCCAAATCTCATAGATTATATTAAAAGGTTAAATTGTCATATAATTTTAAAAAAAGTACTCTTACTATTTTCAAAAACTTGTTAAATTAAATTTTATTAAGTAAAAAATTAAAATTAAAATAATAATTTTTTTTATCTATCTTGCATCTACAATTATATTTTAAAAAGTATAGCATTTTTGTTATATAAAAAATTAATATAATCATAATTTATTTTTAATTTTAATATTTTATTAAAAATAACTAATAATTTCTTGTTATCTTATAATTATTTATGGCCATAATAATTTTATATAAAATTAATTTTAGATTTAAAAAATAATTATAAAAATATTAAATAAATATCATCTAATTATTTAAATAAAATATTTATCAAAATTTTACAAATTATATTAAATTGTTATATAAATAAATAAAACTTTTATTTTTATAAATTTAGTTAATTAATTAATTAATTAATAATAATAATAATATCAAAATATATATTTAATAATTTTTTATTATTATGAGTCTAAAATTTTTTTACATATAAAAAAAAGTACTTATAGACTTTTTTTTTTTAACATTTTTTATAATTTTTATAAAAAATTATCATAAATTTTAACAATTTAACATATAAGGCTTAAGAATTAAATGTTAAGTTATGAAAAGTTGCATTTATCATATATTTATACTATTATATAAAGGTGGATCCAAATTTTTCCTTATTTACAATTTTGTCAACAAATACTCTATACATAATTGCATATGAATTTGTCTTTTTCTTTTTTTTTTTTGAAATCTTTGCCATTTGATATTGCTCCCTTGTTAGAATGACACTGCATCCTTTCTCTACCCAAACCCTGTGTTAAAACGACATCATCTCAATCTTGAATGTCATGAATCCTGGTCAGCGAAAGAATGCCATGCGCGCGTTCTCTGTCAGTTGTCCTCCACCTGCCTTTTTGAATTTTTTTTTGTTGATTGACTTTTAAAGCCATTCTCTCCCTTGCAAAACGGTGTCGTCTCTCTTCAATAAGTGTCCTTTTTGGAGGTCTGATGCCTTATTCTTTATTGCATGTCCTCTCTTCCTCATAATTCAGCCACCACAAAAAGCCCTCAATCCCTTCTCCCCCTTGATCCAGATCCCATCTTTTGTCACTGTAAAACTCTCATCTTCTCCCCTCTCAGTCCATCTTTTTTATCTTATTTTTATTTTTCTTTTTGAGCTTTACAGAGCATATATTCTCTTGCATGTTTTAGCAAAAAAAAAATGTCTAGTTTTAGTTTGGATTGGGTTGTTTCATTTTTTTCTCAGTTGCTCTATTTTTGTATTTCTTTTTTTTTTGAGAATTTTTTTTAATTTTTTTCTTTTTTCTTGATGTGTTGATGATGATGAGCTGCTTTTGCTCCATTGTGTCTTTTTCCATTCCATTTTTTTATTATGTTTGTTATCTGAATTTGCTCTATTTTGCATGTTATTTTTATTGTTTTCCTATGTAGTTGAAAAAGTACCCATTTATTCCTTTTTGGCTAAGCACCGAGATGCATAGCTATTGTTCTTCATCTCTTCGTTCTCTGTAAAAAAAAAAAAATAGCTATTGTTTTCTTTCATTTTATTTTATGTTTTTACGTCACATGTTAATGTATCCAACTTTTTTCATTTTTTTTTGTCATCCAATTGGCAGGTTTGTCAGGCTGTCAAATATTTTGAACATTAATTTTTTTAAAGTTTTGAATAAATATTTGACTAATATATTAAATTTTAATCAACAAAATATATAGAAATATTTTCATCATCCTTGTGATGAAGTGACTAAAAAATAAATAAATTTAGAGAAAAAAATCTTATTATATAAATAGTAATTTGGCAATAGTAAAAATAACATGTATGAATGTAATTATGTAAAATTTTGAATAATACACTAAATGAGAGCAAACAAAATATACAAACATATTCGTCGCTTTTATTATGAAATGGCCAAAAGAAAAAAAAATTTTGAACACAATTTTTTTTATTATGAACAATAATATTGGTAATAGTAAAATATAGAAAGTACAGTAGTAGACGTTGCATGGCTAGCCAACTTTTTTTAATTTTTTGTTTGTTTATTTTTTCATTTTTATAATATAATAATTATAATAATTTATTTATTTATAATAATATTAAAAATAATATCATAATTATAATTATATTATGATTTTTTCTAATTTTAACACTATTATAATTACTTTAATAGTGAAATGATGAAAAAAAAAGAAGGGTAGAATTGGTACCATATATGAATAGTAAAATTTTACCTCACGTTTTTGTACGTTTTCTCTCTAATTTTGGGAGACAGGAATGGAAGGAAAATAAACTTTACTTTCCTTACTTTACAACTTTTCTCACCCAAAATAAATAAAGAAAAGTTATTTTCCACTCATATTTTCCTCATCAATTTTCTTTCCTCTTTAATTTCCCTCCTTTCCAAAAACAGGCTTAATGACATTAGTGATCCTATATTTCTCATTTTTTTAAAAAAAAAAAAAGTAAAATGCTTTTTCTTTTGATTTCCCTTTTTTACTATCTGACATTACATTGCCTTTAAAAGGTGTACTATCCTTATGAGGATAATGGAAAGAACATATATGTCTCATATATGGTTGGAATAAGTAACACTGCACTTGATGAGGCAAGGAACAATGCAACGATGGCTACTATAGATAATTTAAAATTGATATAAAACTTTGATATGATGGATTATAATCATAGATAATTGTCCATTGTCATGATGAATAATGCCCCAGTCCGTAATTCTGATCTTGATGCTCCCCAATTTGCCTATCATCAAGTCACACATAACTATTTTGATGTGCTTAAAAGGTACCCTAAGCTCAATAGGACTCTCAAGAAAATCAGAACTTCTGTTGAGGTTGTTAGGCATATAGTTTGATGTTAGTAGTCTATTTGGTTATTTTACTTTTTTGTTGGGGATCTACTGTTTACCAGCAGCTAATGTTATTATTTTTCATTTTGCCATTATGTAATAGTTGCTTGCCTTCCCCTAACATTTTGTGTTTTAACTTGATCATGGATTGTAATGTATAGTTTAAACCATTGGAAGAGTTTTTTTTATTGCTCTATTAATATCCTTTCTTTTTTGAATTTATTAAAAAAAATAAATTTTCTATACAAGCATGAGTCCCTTTTTTTTAATCCAGAACAACAATTTTATGATACTATATATGCTGCTAATTAGTTTTATACATAATTTCATATATATTTTTTACAATTTGTTATTTTATATATATTTTATTTATTTTTAAAATTGATATTCACATTATATAACTTTATCTACATATGCTTGCTTTCTTATTTCTATTATATTTTTCCATTACATTAGCTTGGTTCTTTAATCTAGTTTTGTTTAGGGATAAATAGATAACATGTTGTAAGATTTTTTTTATTTAATATATATATATGTACACACACAAAAATACACAATGAGTTTTTCGATGAAGTAATTGCCAATTGTTAATATTCGATTTTTTTTGTTAAATAGTTTTTCAGATATTTTTGTATGCGAAAAAAAATCTTGAATTTTAATTATTTATTTTTCTTCATTGTCATTAATGATTTTTTTTGTTTGCATGCTTCTTTTGCAACCATTTTTTCATTGAAAATATCGTATGTTTTTTTTCGGATATCAACAATGCAAGCAAAAAATTAGAATTAAAGCTTGCATTGTATGTATTTGAAAATTTGTCAATATCAGCAATCTAGATGACATTTATAGTTTAGAATTATAGATGCTCAATGAAAATGTAAGTTATTTTAACATTTCTCACGATCATTTTTTTCGCTTTTGTGCATACTATTTTTTTTTTTGGGTTATAATGTGTTGTGTTAATCCATTGCATTTTCTTTTATTCTTTAGGAAATATGTTGAGAAAATGCAAGGCTTGATCCCAAAATAGTCTGTCGATCACTTTAGACAGATGCTTGGTCACATATCTGACTTTATTGTGATACCAGCATAAGCAAGCTACAAAATCAATTATCATTGGTACTGAATTTGATTATTAAAGAACACTTTTGTCAGACATGTTGATGAAGATAACTATTCGATCCCATTTGATAGGTTTGAATTTTTGGATTTTAACCTAGTTAGATAATGTGTAGGTGGCAAGACTTATATATCAAGTATGTACATATATGCATTTGCTTTTGTTTCAGTTAATTGGATATTAACATTTTTTTTCTTGAAATGTCTTTGGCCACTATTCGTGATATTGAAAAATTATGCATTGCTAGTAGAGTTGTGCGAAAGAAACGAGTGTGATTCAAAATGCTTGGTGCGTTTTTGCACATATTACTTAAAACAACCAACTTTCTTCATACAAAAAAATTATTTTCTCCGAATTTAATAAAGTTGTGACAAAATTGACATCATTCCACAAATTATTTATATTTGCTTTGTATGTGATGTAGTGGTGACAAATTTGACAATACTTTGTGGGATATAGCAACCATAATGTTTCATGATTCTTGAGTGTTTAATGGTGAAGAAAATGAGCTAATTATCGTTGTTTTTTTGTCGATGATTGTCAAAAAATTTAGTAGTGCCTTCTAAATTGTGAAAAAAAATTCCTTGCATGTTTTTCCCTCATTGTTCATTGATTCGTTTTAAATTCTTTAACAAAACTAATTTTAAGTGATTGGTTGTAGACAAAGTTATAGTGAATAGTACTTTTGCTACAAGATTTTTTTCAAATCTTAAAATACATGAAATTGTTGCCTTGTGTGAAGGGTATGTTATTTTTTTTCCCTAATGTCTTAATGCATATGCTACATTTAAAAAATATTTTTTTTTCATAGTATACAATTGACTGAAGGAAATTTTTTTTGAATTAAGACGACACACCAAATGTCTAAAAATATTGAATAAAAAAAGGATGTGAATGAAAAACTATTTATGAGCTTTTATCCTTAGACATTCACACTAACAAGGTATTTTTCATACTACCTTTTCTTTAGATCTTTCAATTGATTATGCTTATTGTTCTTTTGGTATTTACATTATGGTATTTTTTTTTTCGATTTAAAAAAATAGGATATTAAATTTACATGTAAGGCAGTTGTTAGGAGTGTTGATGCAACAAGTGGTTGGTGGTATAAAGCATGCTCCCATTGTCGGAGTAGTATCCAAAGTTATAACGAATAGACATAGTGCAACAATTGTGGTGTCATTCGTGATCCTTCAATTTACTAGTATCACACATGCATCGTTATATTTTTTAAAAAAAAGCCATAATTGTACTTATTTTCCATTCATGTTTTTCTTGTTTTAGTTACAAATTAAACACTTCAGTTATAGGATGACCTCTTTCCTCATATTTGGTCATCATGCTGCTGAATTGATTGGCATACCAATGAGTACTTTAACTTACAACTATAAAGATAGATTTTTTGTACCTCCAATGATGAGCAAAATTTATGGTATGCAACATATTTTTCATATCATTATCAACAGTAGAATTGAGGATTCGTATGATTTTTCCTTTAAAGTGCTGTGCATTTTCAAAAAAGATGGTAATTTTGTTTCAGCAAGCCACGGAAAGGAACAGTTGGCATTTCAAATTCTACTTTAATCTGGTATAAAGCATGCCCCCATTGTTGGAGCAGTATCCAAAATTATAATGAACGGACATGGTGCAACAATTGTGGTATCCTTCGTGATCCTTCAATTTACTAGTATCACACATGCATCGTTATATTTTTTTAAAAAAAGCCATAATTGTATTTTTTTTCCATTCATGTTTTCTTGTTTTAGTTACAAATTAAACACTTCAATATGGGATGACCTCTTTCCTCATATTTGGTCATCATGTTGCTGAATTGATTGGCATACCAGTGAGTACTTTGGCTTACAACTATAAAGATAGATTTTTTGTACCTCCAATGATGAGCAAAATTTATGGTATGCAACATATTTTTTAGATCATTATCAACAGTGGAATTGAGGATTCGTATGGTCTTTCCTTTAAAGTGCTACACATTTTCAAAAAAGATGGTAATTTTGTTTCGGCAAGCCATGGAAAGGAACAGTTGGCCGTTTTAAATTCTACTTTACTCTATAATCCTTTGACAAGTTGTTTGGTTAAATCAGTTAAAAGATCTATTAATTTTATTAGCAGTAGTATTGAGGATACTACTGAATGCTCTGAAATTGTGTATGCTACTGAGTTGCCTATAATATTAATATCAATTGGAGAGTTAGAGGTTGATCTTTTTCCAAAATAATCGCCTGCAAAAAAAACTTGCTCAAGGTTTTTTTTTTCCATCTTCACATTTTTTTCGATATAAATCATTCATATTTTCCTCCATTGTCACACATTTGCCTCTTTTTGTTTTAGGGGTGGCGAAGTAAATAAATGACTGCCCATGCTATGCTCACTTACGTTTTATTTTGTTAGCATTGGAATTTTTTTCCTTCCATTTAAATAACTTTCTTTTTCTCTTAAACGCTTGCACTTTTCTTATTAATGTATGAACCTTTATGCTTTCAGCTTTTGTTTTAATTTCTTTTTTTCCCACACGAAGCGTGGGTAACTTTACTAGTGTGCTAGTGTGTGAGTGTGTGTGTGTATATATATATATATATTCACTCATAAATAAAATTATTATAGAACCATGACTATGTTGGTGTCCCAACTTTTTAAAATTTTACAATTGAGTGTCCCAACTTTTATTTATTACAATTAATTATGTGATATTGCTAATAAATAAAAATTCAGTGTTTTTATTGGGAAACAAATGATGTGGCAATTTTTGGACCCTACTCTGTCTTTAATATGGACGAACAATCTAGTGAAAAGTGAAGTTTTGTCTCTACTCTTTTTACAACCCTAACCTGGTAACCCATTGTCTATCCTTTTTCACTATTTGACTCTCCCAATTTCTTCACTCTCTTTGTCTCTAATGTGGCCGGAGTGGTTGAGATCACGCATCACCTAGACAACAATCACCACTGAAGGCAATGATGGCAGTAACAAAACCACCGTCACCATTACCTAGATACTACTCTTACTTATCTTTCAAAGACATCTATACCTTTCTTTTAGAAGAATAACAATAACCAAAGTATAGATCCATTTCCCAACCTCAATCCCCTAAAAAAACCCTTTATTTTCCACTATGTATGGATCGCCACCTCCTTCCTCTATAACCATCGCCACCTCAACCACTACAACAATAATAACAACAACAATAATAAGTAACAAACATAGTGCTGTGAAAATCAAACATATGATTGTGATTCAGTTCGCATCATATTTGTGAATCCATGGAGGTGAGAATTTAGTGTTTGACAAGAAATAGATGAATTACTTTTTTGGATCTATGGAATTGAAGCCATATATTCCATTCCTGGATTTGCACGCTCGACAATTAGTGAAGTAAGAATCTTGATATTCATCGTACTTAACAAGGAGGCCATATGTCAAAATTTGATTAACATATTTTGAAATGTTAGATTGGCAGCTTTGTTCATATCGAAGATGATTAGATGCACAACTTATTATAACCCGAGTTTTTAAATTATTTTAATATAAAATAGGATATGCAATGTTAATAATTTTAGACAATATTTGATTATTTATCGATTTTGAGTTTTATTATCATTAATTTATATTAATTAGGGTTCGATACAAATATTTATTTTAAGTTTAGCATTTAAATAATTTATTTGTGTAATATATATATATATATATATATGCATTAGGGTTATTATCATTATTATTTTTGTTTATTTTTATATGTGTGCATTATATATTATTGGGTGTTATATATGTGCATGTATGTGTGTGTATTAAATTATGTGGTGTGTGAATTTTGATGACTAATATATTATAAAGTTATTATATTTTAATATAAAGTTTTATTAAAATTAATAAATGTATATATATATACCTAAATTACAAAACCTATCCTCACTCTCTTCTTCCTCCCCCTCCCGAACCTCACCATCATCGTCGTTGCAACTCTGATGAACCACTGTCGGTGTGCCTCCCCACTTTCCATCGCCTGCAAGCTAGCTCTGCCACCATTTCTTCCCTTCTCCGACGTCGTTAAAGCTTGAATAGGCCGAGAAATCGAAAATCCTCACCACCTCCGTTCCTTATGATTCCGACCACCATTGTCGACACGCCGGTCTCATTCTCTTCCTTTCTTGCCAGTGAGTGTGTTTCTAAGCTCCGTTTCATTTGGTTTAGCTTATATTTCAGTGGTGATCGATTTTAAGTTTCGGCCATTTTTGGTTTCTCGAATTTTTTGAGCTTGATTCCTTATGGTCCATAAAAAGTTCCCTCACAAAAGTTGATCCCTCTAGCTTAATCTACATCTTAGAATTTTTGTGTAATTTTTGGAATTTATTTTAATTTTTGTGAATTTTTTATTATTTTATAATTTTCGTAAATTAAATAAATAAATTATGAAATTATGATATTTGGTGTTATTGGTGGTTGATATTAATTTTAGAATTTAATTTATAATTTTTATGATTTTTTTTGTAATTTTTATAATTATATTTAGTTTATGTCAATTTTGAAAATATAGGTTAAATATATATTTAATTAGAAATAATTGGTTAATTAAGTTTATTTGTGGATTTTAGTGAATAATATGTTGAGAAAATAATTTTTGAGTATTTATATATTTTTTTATTGAATTTTTGAATGTTTTTAGTATTTTATGTGAATTTTTATATACTAGGGGTATTTGGTAATTTGATAAAAATTTTGGTTAAATATTAAATTTAATTGGTTTAATAATTATTTGAGGTATAAATATGATTTTTTACAAATTATTTTCGAATTTTAACTAATTATTACTATTTTTCAAAAATTATTTTCAAAGTATATATAAAATACTATTTTTGTAAATAATTGGATTTATAGTAATTTTTAATATGTTTTTGGACTAATTAAGTAATTTAGATTTATAAAATGAATTTTTTATTCGTATTTGTGAAATTATCGAGGAATATCGATTTTTAATAATATTATATTAATATTAGTGTTTTTTAAGTAATTATCGGTAAAATAATGAGGGTGTTTTTAATGTTTAAATTGTTATATTTTGGTACTTAAGGGGCATTTTTTGGTATTTATTGAATTTTAATATATCTTATTGTATTTTGTTGTGAATTGTGGACCTCGGTCGGGGGAATTTGTAGTTTGGGGTATTAATCGAGGAGTTTTGTGAATTTTGTTTCGATGTGCATTTTTCTTGCAGGATCGGCTTTACTTTTTAAGTAGAGAGATGTCTGTTTTACAGAGGAGGTTTTGTCGAATTTTGAGTAGAATTCTCATAAAACGTGACATTCGGTCAAATTCCTATTCTCTGTCTGTGTTTAGAATTATAGATCGAGTCTTTAGAAGTCTAAGCTAGATATATGTTCTGATTCGTGATCGTTTTTATTGTTAGTTGCACCGAGATCAAAGTCTAGTGGACTAGACCCGTTGGATCCATCTCGTGGAGCGCACAACTATGAGTTATTATGATATATATGCATTGCTTTAGGTTGCATGTTTTAGAAATTATATGTTTTAAATGTAAATTTTACATAATTGCATTATTAAATGCTTAGGTATATTTTTAGTATATTATTGGTATATTTAAAAATAAATGCATGTTTTCTTTGTGATTTATTTTCAAATTATGTTAAGTCTATTATTGGTTGATTTTGAGTATATTACATGATTTAATTGAATTTATTATACGTATATATACTTGAAATATACTTAGTTTATTTTAGGTATATTTTTGGTATATATATGGTATATTTATTTATTTTAAATGTCATTATGCATTATTTATTTTTCTGAATGTATGTTTTAATATAAATGAAGGATATCGATAGAACGTGCTTCCTAGTGGGCAGCACTAGAACCATGTACGTACTGGTGCGTTATATTAGAGCTAAGTTAAAATTCATTGTGGTGATTATAATTGATTGATATTGATTTGATTGAGATTAATATGATTGAGAGTGTGATTGCTGGAGCTCGATTGACTTAGTGTCTCGGTGCTAATCACACTGACAATTAAACTGTTGGAGCTTGGTCAACTTAGTGTCTCGGGGCTAGTCTACTGTCCATATGGATTAAGTGAATTTACTTGGAATTAAGTGAGCCTATATGGCTAGAGTACTTTCTATTAGTATTGAGGTTGTGATCATTTAGAGTTCTATTTGATCTTTCATAAACTGATGATTTTCAGTATTAAAACGATTTTCTTTGCATCTGTGTGTATTTGCCTGTATATATATTTATTATATATACTTTTGAGTGTATACATTTGACATTTAGCTATGCGTGTATATATATTATAATAATTCACTTAGTGAGGTCTGACTCCCCTCCGTTGATGTTTTTATAGGAGAGTCCTCATCTTCAGACCTCAACAGTAGACCTGTCCGCCGAATTTCTTCCGCTTTGGCTTTATTATGTAAATCAATTACTTGAGTTTTATTTTGTACTCTAAACACTGCAGTAGTAGTTGTATTTAAATTTGTCACGAGTTGTATTTGTATTTATACTTGTATGAGATTTTAATTTAGAATGTTTCTCTGAAGATTGTATTAAAAGATTTTATTTATGATATGCAATGTGATTTTATGTTATTAAAGGAAGTTGAGAATTTATTTTATTATTTGAGATTTAATTTCCATTGAATAATATTTTATTTTTTTTATTTTATTACATGTTTTTCTTTTAAGGCTTGCTACGAGTTCCGAATTTGAAAGAATTGTCGTTCCCTAACGCCGGTCATGACCCCCTATTTTGGGTCGTGACACAACTATGGAGGAGCTGAATTAGGTTCTTGATGAGCTTAAAGTCCTATGGACAATGGCTATATTTTGGTAGATTTGGAGCTGAGCAAGATTGAACAACAGATAGGCAAGAATAGCCAAATTCAATGAATTTAAATGGTGAACTATAGAGATTAATATAGTGGGTAGGAATAGAAAAGGAAGAACAATTGGTGGCAGTGCAAGTTCTTGTTATTACAATAAAAGTAAATGAGTAAGTTTAAAGGGAAAGAGTAAGAGACGAGGAACTGGGCCTAAAGCGTAAAAGAGAAAAAGAAACGTTGTTAATGGAGATGACAAAGTAAAGAGAAAGTATTTTAGCTAAAAAGAAGGAAGGCCATAACTAGGTTACACAAAGAAGGGAAAAGGAGGTGCTCCATTGAAGGTAGGACATGAAGATCTAGAAATTGCATGTGTACGCGGCAGGGTTTAGCGCGCGATCAAGTGTTTGGCAACCACGACACTATGTGTGCTCGAGGCCCACTAGGAAATACAAAATAGGTCTTAAAGCCTAATCGAAGATAGTGTCGCCACCCGAATGAGAGTCGGGACATATTTATACGACAACTAAATTCCACGAAGGTTCCCAGAAAGTTATCATCAGAGAAAGGGTTCGGAAACTGGGTATGGGATTTTGGAATGCCCACCCAACCTTGCGATTAACCTTTATTTGTGTTTCTTATTTTTTACCTTTAATTATTCAAAGATTTCTTTATTAATATGCGAATTATGATTTCCTTCAAAAAATTATCACATTTTATATTTAAGTATGAGTTCTCACATTAATTCAATTTCATGCATTTGGTCCCGACAATCATAAAAAACAATAATTTATAAAAATACACTTAAATCAAATGGGGGAAGGGATTACAACACTTTGAGCAAGTAAAGTAAAATAAACATAAATTAAACTAAGCATGGACATAAATAAAACTAGAAAGAGGATGAACTAATGTTGGAGGAATAAGATAATCCCAAACTCCTATAATGGACAAAATATTAGCTCGTAAAACATATAAAACCCTACAAAAGGAACAATCAAGTGAATTTATGAATCAAGTCAATACAAATAGAGATTGCGAATACTTGATTATTAACCTAAATCGGGCGACGCCTCGTTCATATGGGTTTGGGCTTGGATTTTAGGGTTTTAAGCTCTTAAGTCCATTTTCAAGAAGGTTTCAAGCTTTCTCTTGCATTCAAGCTTCGTACATTCTCATCATCAGGCTTTGTTGCAGATCGACTAAACCAAACATCCATAATTCACCCCTTATTACGGGCCGATCGAACCTGGTGTCTATAACATGTGATCTTAAAAAAGTACAAACATGACCAACAACTAACAAAAAACAACAGAGATTCAAGAAAATCAAAGGAGGAAGATGGGAACTTGATGGTGGCATTGATAATGATGATGCAACAACAAATTTATAAAGAAACCACAATAACACATGCAAGGATGGGTATTATTATCTTTTCAAAAATATTGCTCATATGATTCACATGTGCAGAAGCACACGTCAACAATCATATAGTAACATAAGCAAGATGAAACTAAAAACTTGTTAATTACCTACAAAAAAATATTGAATTTGTTGTGAAATAAAGATTAAAGTACTTATTTTGTTATAGAACTAAACTTGAATTTAATAGTATTTAACTAGAAGAAAAATATTTTATAGTAGAATGATTTTGAGAGAATTTAGAAAGAGTTTGGAGAGAATTTAGAGAACTATAATATTGAAAGAATTTGGAGAGTAATCTATCTTTTCTTTTTCTTAATCTTAACCTTCTCATTAATGAATTTCAATCCCTTTATATAGAGATTTTCTTTTCACTATTTGAGAACTATTCTCTCACAAGCAATATATTGTTCATTCACAAGCAATATATTGTTCATTCACATTCATAATACTCCCCCTTGAATAACAATATTTTGTAACTGCCTCGTTAAAACCTTACTAAATAAAACCCAGTGGGAAAAATTTTAGCTTAAGGAAAAAGAGTACAGTGCATGATTTTCTCCCCCTCAAGTTGATATGTATAATCTTCCTTCACATAGTATGCAGATGTCGCATTCCAATATCGTGAATGTGTTTTCTAAATATTGTAGTTGGAAGTGCCTTTATGAAAAGATCAGCTGAATTATGGCTAGACTGAATATACTTGATATCTATATGATTGTCTTTTATTAGCTCTTGAGTGAATGAAAAGAATCTTGGAGGTATATGTTTGGTTCTATCACTTTTGATATATCCTTCCCTTAACCGTGCAATGCATACTGCATTATCTTCATATAAAATTGTTGGACTTTTGTTGACTGGAAAACCACAAGATTCTTCAATATGATGTGTCATTGATCTAAGCCACACACACTCTCTACTTGCTTCATGTAGTGCAATAATTTCAGAATGATTTGAGGAAGTAGTGACAAGCGTTTGTTTCTGGGAACGCCAAGAAATTGCAGTTCCATTATTTGTGAACACATAGCCTGTTTGAGATTTCACTTTATGAGGATCAGATAAATGCCCTGCATCTGGATAACCAATCAATTCTTGTTTTGAATTGTTAGAATAAAATAAACCCAAATCAACATTTCCTCGAAGGTATCGAAGTATATGTTTGACCCCTTTCCAATGCCTTTTTGTTGGAGTTGAATTGAACATCGCTAATAAATTAACTACAAAAGAAATGTCAGGTCTAGTACAATTAGCAAGATACATTAGAGCTCCAATGGCACTGAGATATGGAAATTCAGGACCAAGAATTTCTTCATTTTCTTCACAGGGTCGAAATGGATCAGTTTCAATATTGAGTGATCTAACGACCATTGGAGTACTTAAAGGATTTGCTTTATCCATATTAAAGCATTTCAAGATCTTTTCTGTGTAATTTGATTGATGCACGAATATCCCATTGTGCATTTGCTCAATTTGTAAACCAAGGCAATACTTGGTTTTTCCAAGATCTTTCATTTCAAATTCTTCCTTTAAGTATATTGTTGCTTCATGGATCTCATTTTATGTTCCAATGATATTCAAATCATCAACATATACAGCTATAATCATAAATCCGGATATTGTTTTCTTAATAAAAATGCATGGGCAAATAATATTACTCACATATCCTTTATTAATCAAATAATCGCTTAAACGATTATACCACATGCGCCCAGACTGTTTTAACCCATATAAAGATCTTTGGAGCTTGATTGAATACATTTCTTTGGGTTTTATACTTAATGCTTCGGGCATTTTAAATCTTTCAGGGATTTTCATATAAATGTCACTATCAAGTGATCCATACAAATAAGTAGTCACAACATCCATAAGACGCATTTCTAATTTTTTAGAAACTACTAGACTAATCAGATACTTGAATGTAATTGCATCCATAACAGGAGAATACGTTTCATCATAATCAATTCCTGGCCTTTATGAAAAACCTTGAGCTACAAGTCTAGCTTTGTACCTTATTATTTCATTTTTCTCATTTCTCTTTCGTACAAAGACCCACTTGTATCCTACAGGTTTCACAGTTTTAGGCATAGGAATAATTGGCCCAAAAACATTTCATTTGTTTAGTGAGTCCAATTCAGCCTGTATAGCATCTTTCCATTTTATCCAATCATGCCTATTTTGACATTCCATGATTGATTTTGGTTTAGGATCATCTTTGTCATTTATGATTTCACATGCAACAGTATATGACAATGTTTCATGACTTTCTTTATTTTCTATTTCTTCAGGGATATTTTCCTCGCTATCAATATGATTATCTACTCCTTTTCTCTTTCGAGGATTTTTATCCTTAGAACCAATTGGTCTTCCACGCTTCTGGCGTGTTTTAGACTCATGAGTGTCTTTATTCTCAAGTTTTATTTCTGGAATTTCAATACGAGCAGGAGCATTGGCTGTTGGTATATATGATTTAGTCACTCTTTTTATATCAGTAAATGCATCTGGCAATTGATTTGCAATTGCTTGTAAGTGCACAATCTTTTGCACTTCTAATTCATATTGTTTTGTGTGAGGATCCAGATGCAATAATGATGGTTCATTCCATGAAATATCCCTTTTCCCTTCTTTCTCCCCTTTTCCTAATGTTGGGAAAACAACCTCAATAAATTGGTAATAAGCAAAACGTGTTGTAAAAACATCACCAGTTAGAGGTTCAAGATATCTAATAATCTAGGGTGTTTCAAACCCAACATAAATTCCCAATCTTCGTTGAGGACCCATTTTTATGCGTTGAGGTGGCGCAATGGGTACATATACTGCACAATCAAAAATTTTGAGATGGGAAATATTTGGCTCTTGACTAAATGCCAATTGTAGTGGGGAGTATTTATGATATGCACTAGGTCTGATGCGAATTAATGAAGCAGCATGTAAGATTGCATGACCCCAAACTGAAATGGGAAGCTTTGTTCTCATTATTAATGGTCTAGTAATAAGCTGAAGTCGTTTAATCAATGATTCAGCTAAACCATTTTGAGTATGTACATGGGCAACAGGATGCTCAACAATGATCCCAGTAGACATACAATAATCATTGAATGCTTGAGATGTAAATTCACCAGCATTATCAAGTCTTACCCTCTTGATTGTATAATCAGGGAATTATGCTCGTAATTTAATAATTTCAGCAAGCAACCTTGCAAATGCAACATTACGAGTTGATAATAGACAAACATGTGACCATCTACTAGATGCATCAATTAATACCATAAAATATCTAAATGGTCCACATGGTGGGTGAATTGGCCCACATATATCACCTTGAATTCTTTCAAGAAACATAGGTGATTCATTTTGAATTTTAGATGGTGAAGGTCTCAAGATTAATTTTCCAAGAGAACAAGCCGTACATGGCATTTCATTTGATTGAGGAATTCTTTGCCCCTTCAAGGGATGCCCATGTGAATTCTCAATTATCCTTCGCATCATTACTGATCCAGGATGACCTAATCTGTCATGCCATAAATTTATTATTGAAGGATCATAAGATTTTTCTTTTACTGCCATATTTGATTCAATTACATGTATATGCATGTAATGCAATCCAGTAAGGAGTTTTGGCAGTCTTTCCAATACTTGCATTTTTCCTGATTCATAGGAAACTATATTTAAATATTTGTTACCATTTATAGTAATAGATTGGGTATCACACCTATTTCGATATATGTCATCAAAACTCAACAAATTTCTTGTTGATTTTGGTGAAAACAAAGCTTCATCAATTATAAACTTTGTTCCATTTGGTAACATAAATTTAGCTTTGCCAATTCCTTCAATCAGATCTACAGGACCTGATATTATTTTTACAACTGCCTTTGTGGGCTTTATTTCAGAGAAATAATCTTTATTTTTCAAGATAGTATGTGTAGTACCACTATCTGGTATGCAGAGATCTCCAATATTATCTTTATGTTGAGTAAAATCCATATTAAACTTCAAAATAGATAAACACAAAATTAATCAATTAAGGTAAAAACATAAAATAATTGTAAAGTAGGACATTTTATTTAATTTAAAAATAACATACATAACAATAACATATTCTTTAGAATCAAATAAGTAATAACAATATACTTAAAATTAGAGATGTCTCAATTTCCATTGTCAGTAAAATCATCAGTAAAATCAGAAACATCTAGATGAGTTCTATCATTAACATGAGTATGATGCTCATTGAAGTTTATTTCCTTTTCTTTTCCTTTCAATAATGCCTTATAAAGTTAGCAAAGATGTGGTGGTGTTCGATAAATTCGTGACCAGTGTCCTTTACTACCACATCTGAAACAAACAGTTTCAGACTTATGTTGAGGCCTTTCTTGAACACCACTGATGATTGATTTTAACTTCTTTTGAGGTTGAGTTTGAGTTTGTTGTGAAGTATTATTATATTTATTTCCGCGACCATGGCCAAAGATTTGACCTCTTCCACGTCCACGACCTCTACCTCTCCCACGTCCATGGTTATTGTAATTTTTATATCTGGAATAATTTGTAGCATTTGCTTCTGGAAATACTATTGAGCCAGTGGGACGAGACTGATGATTTTTCATCAAGAGTTCATTATTTTTCTCAACTACCAGTAGGCATGAAATTAGTTCAGAATATTTTTTAAATCTTTGCATCCTGTATTGTTGTTGCAGTGTAACATTTGATGCATGAAATGTGGAGTAAGTTTTCTCCAGCATATCCTCATCTGTGACTGTCTGTCCACAGAATTTTAATTGTGATACTATTCTGAACATTGCAGAATTATAGTCACTCACTTTTTTGAAATCTTGAAAGCGTAAAGCTCTTCATTCATCAGTGACTACTGGTAGTATTACATCTCTTTGATGATCATATCTGTCTTTTAGATCCTTCCAAAGAACACTTGGATCTTTGACATTTTACATTTTAATCCTTCACATTTTAAAATATTCACATTTTAATCCTTCATCAAGATGACGATGGAGAAAAATTATAGACTTGGCCTTATCTTGCAATGAGGTGTTATTATTTTCTTTTATGGTATCAATTAACCCTATTGATTGAAGATGCATTTCTACATCTAGAATCCAAGACATATAATTTTTTCCCGTGATGTCAAGAGCAACGAACTCAAGCTTTGCTAGATTTGTCATTATGATAACTAATAGAAAAAATATAACTCAATTATAATTCATAAATTTGATGACTACTAAAAAAAAATCAAACATGATTAGAATTTACTAATTAATTATATCATGAATGAATATTGCAAGAAATAATAGTGGTACAAAAAATGATACAATAATACTTAAAATTATATCAAATAGAAAATCATCTTCCATATTAATTATTCCTAAAACTATTATAATAGTCATGATCAAAACAAAAATATAAATATACCAAATCATGTTTACAATTTAGAGTAAAGAGAGAAAGAGAAAATGTATGAATTTGTGTGAATGAATAAAATTTATAAGTCATCTATTTATAATGAAAAATATAGCCGTTTATTACCGTTATATTACCGTTGGTAATAAAAATATAGCCGTTAGAATTTTTTTTCAATATAATATATTGAGAAATAAATTATATAAAGTAAAACCAATAAATAATGTTGATATGATTATTTATAGCAAGTGAGTTAACATAACGATATGTATAAATATGGGGCAAAACCATCCATTAATATAAAATGGGGTATAGTCTTCCATTAATATAAATAATAAAAAAATAAATGTGCATAAATATAAATTGGTAGGAGGCATAGCCATTTATAAGGTTAAAACCATTTCTAGTAATATTTGCATCAATGGTGTAGTTAGTAAAACAAAATAAAAATAACAATTAATATAAAGTTAGATTGAAGAAATAAATATAAATATATAAATTAATAGGAGACATAGCCATCCATGATAATATATAATCAACTAATATATTCATAAATATTAAATATTAAGAAATATGTACCTTATTGTTTTGATTGAGAGCTCCTCGTGCTGATAACGTGTTGTGAAATAAAGATTAAATTACTTATTTTGTTATAGAACTAAACTTGAATTTAGTAGTATTTAACTAGAAGAAAAATATTTTATAGTAGAATGATTTTGAGAGAATTTAGAAAGAGTTTGGAGAGAATTTAGAGAACTATAATATTGAAAGAATTTGGAGAGTAATCTATCTTTTTTTTTCTTAATTTTAACCTTCTCATTAATGAATTTCAATCCCTTTATATATAGATTTTCTTTTCACTATTTGAGAACTATTCTCTCACAAGCAATATATTATTTATTCACAAATAATATATTATTCATTCACATTTATAATAGAATTATTATTTATTAATAGATTCATACATTTAATTATAACAAATAAAAATTGATACATGCAATTATAAAATTTTGAAAAGTTGAGACATAAAAATAGTTATTATCCCTAAAACCACCAATAAATCCGAGCGCCTTGTTCTCCTCGAGACTATCCCACGAACACACACGCGAGATCTCTAAAACCCTCATCTTCAACCTTTCTCACCATCCAAAAGAGAAAAAAAAAAAAAAAATCAAGCAAAATGAGGCTGTCGCTGTTCAGATCCGTCAAAACCCTAACAAACTCCACTTCTCATATCCTCCGCCGTGGCTACTCATCTGAGTCTGTCCCTGACCGTAAGGTGGCCGTTCTCGGCGCCGCTGGTGGTATTGGTCAGCCACTTGCTCTTCTCATGAAACTTAACCCTCTTGTTTCTAACCTCGCTCTCTACGATATTGCTAACACCCCTGGTGTCGCCGCCGATGTTAGCCACATCAATACCAGATCTGATGTATGTATACGTTGATTTCTTAATTAATTTAGCTTCATTTTTATTTTTGTTCTAGCTTATTTACTACCCCCAAAAAGTTTTCATTTTTATGTAAAATTTAATTCTTAGTCGTCCCGTGTTGGTGCTTTCTTATCTGGGTTTTATGGTGGATCTTGTTAAGCTGTTTGATTAATTTTGTCCATTTCATGGTAAAATTGCTTCGTTTCTATATTTTTAAATATCTTTTTTGTAGATTTTAATTGGAATGGAAATTGCAGTAACATTATTTATTAAGAAGGCATTATTTGGAAAAACAATAAATCAAGTTTATCGATTCTTGCAAAATTATGTCACTTTTGACAATATTTTATCGAAGTTGAAATATTGAATTTGAGAGCTAACCAATCAAATTCAATTGAATTAACATCCCAAACAAGGTGTAACTATTTGTTTGTTATAGGTTAAAGGATACATGGGAGATGATCAGTTAGGGGAAGCCTTAGAGGGATCAGATGTTGTAATAATTCCAGCGGGTGTTCCTAGAAAGCCGGGGATGACACGTGATGATCTCTTTAACATCAATGCTGGAATTGTTAAGGGTCTCTGTGAAGCAATTGCCAAATACTGCCCTAATGTGAGTTTCTTTTGTACATTTGAATGGTTTGATTTTATGGGAATTAAGTTGATAGTTGAATTGTTTTGGACTAGGCACTTGTTAATATGATTAGCAACCCTGTGAATTCTACGGTGCCTATTGCTGCTGAGGTTTTCAAGAAGGCAGGAACCTATGATGCAAAAAGATTGTTTGGTGTAACCACGCTTGATGTGGTTCGGGCCAAGACTTTCTATGCTGGGAAGGCTAAGGTTCCAGTTGCAGGTTTGACCTACCTACCATGTTATCTGAAGCTACTTTTTATATTTCTGAAGCTTTTGTTTATGTTTCTGTCTTAGCATATTGTGTACAAAATTATGCCTTTTTGTAGCATAAGGACTTAAATTAAATGAAAGTACTTTGTTAAGATATATTTTTGCTCTTTCAAAGAAAACTACGATGTAGAACTTTTTGATTAATTATTTTGAACCTATTTGCTTTTGAACATACAATACTTGTACATATGCAGATTTGATGTATATGGTTGATGATGACTTTGGCTTATATTTTGTTTTGCAGAGGTTAATGTACCAGTTGTTGGTGGCCATGCGGGCATAACCATTCTCCCATTATTTTCACAAGTAAAATTTATTCTGATGTAATTGTGGGCCATAAATGCAAATGTGTTTGTTATGGACTTTAGTAATTTGCATCAATTGTCCATTATTTTTCTATAGGCCACTCCAAAAGCCAATTTGCCAGATGAAGATATTGTAGCTCTTACAAAGAGAACTCAAGATGGAGGCACTGAGGTTGTTGAAGCGAAGGCTGGAAAGGGGTCTGCAACATTGTCAATGGCGTAAGTTTGCATTGTAATTAAATTTTATTGCTGTGGCGGTGTGACTCATTTAGGAACATTACATTGTTAAGTTAAAGTCTTGATTCTACAGAAATTTTGCTGCTAAGTTGAATTTTTTGCTGAAATTCTAGCCTAAAAATTTTATTTTTTTGGATTGATTGGAATTGGGGGTTGAACTATCAGAATGATTCGTGATGGGGCGATTGGTTTGGCAGACTAATCTTTCTCAAATTTAATCATGAAGAGAGCAATGTGAACTCTAAGTCCACGAAATTATGCTCAAATTATTTTGTTCTGTCTCTAGTTTAAGGTTTATTATTAATCTAACATGCAACTGAGGTTAGGTTGATGCTTTTAAAATTCCCATTAGGTTGCTGACTATTTTGATGGGCTCTTGCAGCTATGCAGGTGCCATATTTGCTGATGCTTGCTTGAAGGGACTCAATGGGGTCCCAGATGTGGTGGAGTGTTCGTTTGTGCAATCAACTGTCACTGAACTTCCTTTTTTTGCTTCAAAGGTGATTTAACTTGTGTTGTGCTTGATAGTAGACAGCATTACAGCAACAAAAAATGTTCCTTAATTGGTTTATATTGGTGGAAAACATTTTCTTCTACCTTTTATTGTATTGGCTTTTATGATCTGAGGTTTTTGTGTCTTAAGCGAATGAATGCTCCCCTATATTGATTAGTGCTAGTGTGAAACTGTTCAATTTAAAATTACCGCTGAAGATGTAGGAAATTCTAATTTTTGCCATTATTTTAGAACCTTTTTGAGCATCATGTTTCTGACTGGAAATGTGGCCAAACTTGTTGTGGTATGATTTATGGATATCCACTGGTTGAAGTCTCATCCATGCATATTAGATAAAGAAAAATAGATATAACAAGCCATCCATGATTCTACAGCAGCAAAGAATTAGCAAGGATTTCCTTTCTGTTTTATGTTATTGGCAGCTGGGAAGATAATAGCGTTAGTTTTTTCTTGACCATCATCTCTTGCAACAGTTGGAAATCATTTTAAGTTTTTGTTTGGTATTATTTTATCAAGATGGCTGTATGTTTCTAAATATTTTATTAATTGTTTGCTTGTGCAAATTGATGTTAGTTACATCCATTTGTGCAAGTTATAGCACTACTTTTTCTTTTTGGTCTATTGATGCAAGTAATGCTTACACCTATGGTTTCCAGGTGAGGCTTGGAAAGAATGGAGTTGAGGAAGTTCTTGGTCTGGGTCCTCTTTCTGATTATGAAAAGGAAGGGTTTGAAAAGCTGAAGCCCGAGCTTCTATCATCGATTGAGAAGGGAATCCAGTTTGCCAACAAGTAAAATAATAATAATTTTTTTTGCTGCTGGTAGTGCATTCCTTGCATCATACACATTAATTTTACAAATTTTTCTTTCCTGTTATCAATGTTGTATTCCTTGCTACCAGCAGTACCGGCTTTTCTATTTCAAGTAGAGTAGGCTTTATAAGCCCAAAGTTTTATTAATAATACCCTGTGGAATATTATGGGAGAGGTTCAGATAGTGACTTGAATCAATTTGAGGAGTTTCATAGACCATTATTCTTGAGCCAGCCTAAATTATTCGATATAGTTGTCTGCGAGAATGTGTTGCATTAGGCAAGAAATGACTTTTTGGCTGAAGGATCAGTGTTTCTTCCTTACAACTTCTTGCATTACCTGTATGTTTGATGATATGTTGGATGATTGGGTTTTAAGTTTTTTTTTTTTTTTTTTTTTTTAAACACATGATGATTGAGTTTTAAGGTGGACAAATAATTTAGTGAAAGGTGAACTGTGGATTTTATAAAATTGACAAATTGTATTAGGCTGGGAAGATGTGTAGTTAATTTTTTTTTTCCTTCAAGCACTTTGATCTAAAATTGAATCTTAAAATTGAATTTCAATTATTTATTTGATTCTGGATTGTACAGGAATAGTTTGAATGGCTTATGCTTTTTGGATGATTCAAGTAGTCTGATATTTAAATGTGGTTTTGCACGTTAAAAATGAAGCAGACTGAGAATATCTATGCTACATATAGATTATAATATAGTTTGGATGGTTTTTCAGTTTGAGAAATTATGAACTTTTTACAAAATAGATGTATATTTATTAGATGATAGTATTTGATTTTTCGGACGATAAAAGGTATAAAAATTTTGGTGTGATTAAATCTTAAATATTTTTAAAATTTAATATGCTTATTTTCTTTTACTAATTGATTTTTTATTTTATTTTTTTATTTTAAATCTAAGGTTATTTAAATTTATTTTATGCATAATAATAATTTTCCAAAAATAAAAAAATTTACATGCTAGAGTCTTCTTCTTTTTTTTTTTTTAGAGCAAAAACATATATTTAAGAATAATTTGGATCACTAATTTGATAATACTACACTTGTACAAATCTGATCAATAATTTTTGCACTTTGAAATTATTTTTAAGAAATTAATGATATGATTTAAATAAATAATTTTAAAAATAAAATAATTTTTTAAAATGGTTTCTCTTTAAAATAATTTTTTTAAGAAATTAAACGATAAAAAGACAAATGGGCATGTAGGTTTTTAAGAATATTTATAATTTTTTTGAGGAATAGAATATTTATAATTTAATTATAAGTAAAATAAAAAATTAAGGTTTTTGTTTTATAATTTTACAATAAGTTTAAAGTAATATTTATTCTGATAAAAGTTGAAGGACTTTTCTATATCTTTTGCCAATAAAAAAAAAAATTAAGTGAATTATCCTTAAAAGTAAACAAAGGTGAAAAAATTTAATTTTATTGACAAGAATATTTATATCTTCTACAATATTAAATCAAACATGGAATTTTATATTTTTTATAAAGTGAAGTTCCAAATCAAAAAATTATGTTTTAAGTATATTTTTCTGGAAGAATACTTTTAGCGAAATCATTTTCTGGAAGAGTCAACTTATTATATTATTTATTGTCCACAAGTTTAATTAACTCTAAATAAATTTTAAAAATATAAATTATATTATAAAAATTATAATATATTTAATAAAAATTATGTATGTATTCTAATAATATATTGGGATATATATTGCTTCCTTTAAAAAAATTTATTGGAAAAGAAAGTCACCTATTATAGTAGACATACAAGCTAAAAAAAAGGTTGCACTTTAAAATCTGAAATAGATTTTTGTGGTACACCATACTTCATTTTATGGTCTATAAAGTTATATATTTTTATAAGAATAAAGTTCTCTGAGGCCCAATACTCTTTTTAAGTTTTTTTGATATTTTACCACTATAATTTTATTTTGGCATATTGCATCCTTACACTTTTATTTTGAACATAAGAAGATATCAGTAGTTTAAAATATCCAATTTAATCCTTGTAATTTCAAATGAAGATTCCTTCATTCCAAGGGAGAAATGATCTGGATGTATACCTTGAATGGGAGTAAAAAGTAGACATATTTTTGCATGTCATAATTATTTGAAGGAGAACAAGGTAAAACTTGTTATTTTTGAATTTTATGACTATGCTATTGTGGTGGGATCAATTCTGCAAGGAAAGATGCAAATATGGAGAGATGCCTATAGAGTCTTAGAGGGAGATGAAGCAAATCATGAGAAAAAGATTCATTCTAAGCCACTACTATAGAGAGCTTCATTAAAGGCTATAAATATCGAGTACCATAAAGAAATTGAGATGCTCATGATCAAAGCCAATGTGAAGGATAAATAAGCTACTATGACAAGGTTCTTGAATAGATTAAACAAGAACATGGCTGATTGTGTGGATTTACATCTCTATGTGGAGATTGAAAATTTGGTAAGTTTGGCCATGTAGGTTGAAAGGAAACTAAAATGAAAGAGGTATAATCCTAAACCAATTGTGGATTCTTCTTCCTCTTAGAAATCTTCTTGGGGGAAAAAGGATGATAAACCTATTACCAAGTCAAATGTAGAGGAAAATAAAAGTAAAATCAACTTAGGTAATAAGAAAAAAAGGTGAGAATCAACCAGCCCAAAATAAGGGAATAAAATATTTTAAATGTTTGGGATATGAGCATATTGCTAGGAAGGGTCCAAATAAGAAAACTATGATAATGAGGAATGGTAAAATTGAATCGAAAAGTGAGAAGGAGAGTGATGATGATATGCCATCTTTAGAATAATGTAGTGATGTAGAACATGCAAAGAGTGATAATCATGTTATATAAAGAACATGTATAGGGGTTTTAAAAGATTTTAATTGATTTCAAAATTTAGGTAGTATTTAATTATAAATTTTTAGGACTCTAGGAAAGTGAGGGGGTATTCAATTAAAATTTCTAAAGATTTAAAAAAAGTTTGTAAAAGTTAGAAGGTATTCAATTATAACTTTAATAGAGTTTAGAAAAGTAAGGTGATATTCAAAAATTCATTGACTTTTATAGACATTACACTTTTATGTATTTTTATAGACTTTTTGTGTGATATTATAAATACAAAACCTAAAGTATTTTCTTTCACTCACTCTAAAGATTTCAATGGACTTTTGTTTAGCTTAATCCTACAAGGAAAAAAAAACCTTAAACAATATGGTAATTCTTCAACCTATAACCTTTTTCGTTTAATGATGAACAATTAACAAGGTATCTCATGTTTATTACACGATATGTATGCTTAATATTTTTAGGCGTTTCTTTCAATTTTTTAAATTTATTTGATGTTATAGGTGTTGATATTTTTTAGGGTTTATATTGAATTTTATTGTGTTTAATGCTTTAATTTTCAATGTTTAATTTATTTAGGGTTTATAAAAAATGAGTTTCACTTCTTTTTTTTTTTTTATCGTGTAGTAAGAAGCAAAAGGAACAATAAGAAAAAAAAAAGTAGCAAACAAATAGATTTTTTAAGAGCACAAACTTGGAATTAGAATGATTAAGCTAATAAAAGTTAACAGTATAAGGATAAAAATAAATAAAATAAAACAAAACAAAAATTTTTTTTTTCTAGAAACCCAAATAAACTATGCCTAATTCAGATTTTTTGAAACTGAATAATACTTGCCTCAGATTAATCAAAAGTGATATAGATTTGTATCGAATTCTCAAAATATAAAAGTTGGTCAATGTCTATACAAGTCTATAAATGTCTATACAAGTTTCAAAATAAGAAGTCCATGAAAGTCATTAGAAGTTCATAAACTTTGCAAAAGTCATCCAATTAAAAAAAAGTTTATAAATTTCTTTTAAAATCTTAATTGAATATTGTTAATTTAATTGAAAATTGTTAATTTTAAAAAATAAACTTGATGACCATAGGGAGTAAGAGAAAAATTTATTTCACATTTATTGTTTGATTTCTAATAAATTATGCAACATGATTATGGGTAGTGATAGTTATACTAATGTAGCAAGCACTTTGCTAGTGGAGAAATTGGAGTTGCCAACCTTCTTAAGCACCCAAAAAACCATACAAATTGTAATGACTCAATGACAATGGTGTTATGGAGGTAAATAAGTAAGTTTTAGCTTCCTTTTCAATTGTTATATATAAGGATGAAGTTTTGTGTAATGTTATACCCATGCATAGAAGTCACATGTTGTTGGAGAGACCTTGACAATATGATTGGAGGGTGAATCATGATGGGACAAAAAATATATATTCTTTGAAAATGGATGGGAAAGGGTATAACCTAGGATCACTAACTCCAAAAGAAATTTTTGAAGACCAAATGTGCATCAAGTAATAATATAAAGAATTAAAATATTCATTGAAAAATTCTTTGGAGAGGGAAACCTTTGAGAGAAAAGAAAAAAGTGAGTTGAGTGAACCTAAAGAATCCTTTTAACTTGATAAAAATGGGCAATCTAAGGGGAGACAAAATAAGGCAGAATTAAATGAAAGAAAAATGAGTGTTTATGCAAAAGTGAGTTATGTGAAGGAAGCCATGACCTTGAGACAACCCATGCTTGTACTCATACACAAGGAGATTTTGCTTATTTCTTACAACATAACTTAAAATTTATCTAGTGTTGTTGTTGATATTTTGTAGGTTTATGAGGACTTATGTAGACGGTGGGGTTTAATGCGCGTCCAAGATTTTAGCAACCGCGATACTATTTGAGCTCAGGGCTCTAGAGAGTGGAGATGAGATGTCGTCACCCAAGGTAATAACTGGGACAAATTGAAAAGGTGGTACTTGATTCCCTCAAAGAAAGCTAGCACCATAACTAGGAGATTCTGTATACGAAATATACAGAATACCAACTTCTTTCAGTCTCGTGTTATTTTAGAATTACTTTATGAATTATTATCTTATCCTCTATTTACATGCAATTTCATATAAACCCTTATTCTAACAATTAACTCTAAGGCAAACTAGTCATTAAAAATACAAGTAAATAATGTATTCAATACAATCCCTAAGTTAGTTTAATCTACATTAATTTTAATTAAATAGGCTAAATCTACATGTTTTTAATAAGTGAGCCTAAAGGGCTTAATTCCTTTTAATTTTAATTGAATGAACCTAAGTCTATTTATTTTAATTCTAAAAAATGGGTCTAAATCTACAAATTATGAAGTATTTAAATTAATGTGCCTAATTCTATATGTTTTAAGTCTAAAGTGATCTTAAATCTACAAATTATGAAAAACGCTTAAATTAAATGGGCTAAGTCTAATTAATTAAATTAGGTGAACCTATATCTAATTTATTAAATGGGCTTAAGTTATCTCTAACCTAAAAATCTAATTAATTATAGGCCTAAAATGCATTTTTATTAATTAAACCTAAAAAACCTAAATTTATTTAAGTGGATTAGAATCTAACAAGGGCTTAAGGCCTAAAACACATAAAAATAAATAAGCTCAAAAACAAATAAAACATATTAAAACAATTAAATAAAAGATCAAACAATCAATTAATTATTCCTTCTAAAACCCTAATTTTGATTAATATGCAATCCTAAATTAATCTACTTCCACCATTGGTTTTAATTAATTACCCAATTGAAACCCTAATTTTACTAACCAATTAATCAACATAAACATGCAATCACACACATAATTTCACTATTCTCACTATTAGGGCTATTAGAATAATCTATTGAAAATAATAATAAAAATAATTAATACAACCCCAAAAATAAAAATAAAAAAAACTTAAAAACTAAATCTAGCTATAAGGTCTTATCCATGACATTCCATGGACTTCTTATGAGTTTTATCCTCCAAACATGATCATCATGTATTTTCCTCCATAATCACCATAAAAAAAGAACAAAATTATGATTACTGAATAAATTATAACAATAATAAAACAAAATTAAAAATTAATAAAATAAAAAAAAGAAATAAATAAATCAAATAAAATAGAATAAAGAGAAGGTGACGTTTATAGATGATTTTAATGGAGTGCTCCTCAAATTTTGTAAAATTACTATTTTTGATAGGTTTTCGAATCTTGTTCTTCAAAAATCCTTCAAAGGTCTTCAATTAATCAATTAAGCAAAAGGGGGTTTTTGTAGAGAATGTCTTTTTTAACAAAAATCAACCAAAAGCCAAAAGACAATTTGGCATAGGAAAATATCAAAAAGCTAAGAATAATAGTACTGCTCCTCCCTTTTTTCCCCTTTTCTATTTCTTTTTTTTTTTGAAGGAACCAAAGCCCCTCTTTTATAGTGAAAACCTACATATAAATTGATTCCTAAAAGAATTTTATTTCCTTAAAAATATTAGATAAATATCAAAAATAATTTTAAGAGAATTTCAGACTAATTAGGACTCAAGAAAAAGACATTTTTATTTTCTAAAAATCCAAAAAACAGACGAAAATGGTCTAATTCCGACTGGAATTAGTGTAATTCCGATCAGAATTATGTAATTTCAATTGGAATTATAGAATTATTTTAATTACAAAAAGGTCCTTGGAAATAATTTAAGTTTTGCAATTAGGTCCTTAAAAAATGTTGTAATTTAGTCCTTGAAAACATCAAATCCTTTCTTTGAAAAATACAATAAGACCTCTAAAGTTTCATAGTTCAAGTATTGAAGACCTATTCATGACATTTTCATCATTGGAGTCTTTTATCGCATCCATAACTCATCATCCCGAAATTGGGTGTCTATAACTTATTTTTTTGATGAAATTCTAGTTGGTTTGACACTAAAAGGAGGCACTAAACACCAAATTGACTTCAAACCTAAAGCAAGGATACTAAATAGACAAGCTTATAAAACCAACCCGAAGGAGACTAAAGAAATCCAAATGCGAGTAAATGGTATTGACGCCAACGAGACTGACTCGACACTCTTCGGATCACTGACTCTTTTTTCCTTATTACAGGAAAATAAAGGATAGTGAAAGGAGTACTAAAAGACTTAGGGATGACATAAATGCCTTATAACCCTTTAATTAAGTAGGGAAAATAGGGAGTTACCACTCAGTATCACTCGAGAAATTATCCATTTTAGGGACTTAGGAAAACTCAGATTCCTTGCTTGGAACTACATTTTCCCATTGGATAAAGCATTGGGTTTAGATGTTGATGTTAGTAGGATTAGACTCAATTGTTCAAGACATCTCCATACTGCCTGGATATTGAGCATTGCTAGCCTTACTTTACGTAAGTGCTTCTAAGAACTGTGTATTATTATACATCAACTTCTACACACAAATGCAAACACCATATATACACACAAGTACAAAGGAGCATGATAAGATGATGCATGAACATGGCAAGATGACATAATAATAGGATGATGCATGATCATGGTAAAATCTTAACTAATACATATCATAGCATACATGGTGCAAACATGGCATATTTGCATGATGTAATAACATACAAATATCACATAGAATTATAAACATGAAAAATAATGAAACATGTAAACATGGTAATATGGCATCCAACATAATATATGGCACATGGTAAAATATTATTTAAGAACATATTATAAACATGTAAATAAACAATTAAAATGCAAATAACGCAACAAAAAGCCAAACAATTAACCCATGGCATGACAATTATGGCAAAGTTATGAAATGAATAAACATATAGAAATTATGAAAAATAAATAAAAGCAACAAAAATAAATTAATCAAAAAAAGAAGGGAGTTAAGAATTGCTAACACATTTTGCGAATATCCTCCCCATGATTGCTCCATATTCTAAGTTTTGGGACAATAAAACATTTTATTTGAAAAATAAATGAAAAATAACTTTAAAATAACATTTTATTTAAAAAATAAATACAAAATGACTTTAAAATCCAAAATAAAGAAAATAAATTGTTTATAAATAACTTGAAAAACAAAAGAAAGAGAGAATATTTGAAAAATGGATTTTAAATTATAAATGATTTAGAAAAAACTTTTAAAAGTAACATTTGATTAATTATGAGAACCATTACTTCACAACATGAGTTTCCATCAAGTTAGGCCTCAAAATGTGAATTTTGTACCTTGGATGGATATTTCCCACATCATTAAATTATTGAACACATAATCAATTCTTTTATTTAAAAAAAATAAAGGAAATTGTGATCCATATCCTTGCATTTGGATGATTCTTGTGATCAATCAAAATAACAACATCCAAAATATAACACAAAAGTACTATATGTATGAACAAAATGATTTAACAAAAATTATCAATGAAAATATAAAAATGATTGATTTTTATTAAGAAAAAAAGTAAAATTCCATAATAAATAAAAATATTTATTAAAAATAAATTGACAAGAAAAGGTGTAGAGAAATGGATATAAACAAAATTAATTTATTAACAAATAGATTCATCTAATAATTAATAAAACCACAAAAGGAATTTGGTTTATTTTGGTATATTTCTGGTTTATGGTACTAAATAATACATCATTTAAACACAAAAACAAAAGGAAATTTTGATATAATTGACAAACTAAAGCATATATAATATTAATAAGAGACATGTAATATTAAAATTGTAAATTAAACAAACAAATAAAGAAAAAGGGTAGGAGTAGAGATTACAAATAATAAAATATAAAAATAACAAGAACATAAATAAGACATAAAAATAAAGAGAAATGAGATTTAAGTGTAGAGATTAAGATCATGATGGGAATTGATATAACACAACAATATACAACATAAATTAATATCGAAAATAGGCAAATAATAAGATAAAAGTTAAAAAATAAACAACATTAGTAATAAATGTTAGTAGCTTGAGATTGAGATCTTGAGATTTATAACAAGAGGTATATATAATGCAATGGATAATGAATGCAATGTATCTCACACAATTATTAAATAAATCTGAGGTGCATGCAAAGGATGATGCATGATGCAAGTCGGGAAGCATGCAAAGTGATGCAAATTTTGGAAACTTGCAAGTATGCAAGTGATGCAAGCCGGGAAGCATACAAATATGCATCTAAAGGATCTAAAAATGAGCACTCGCATGATAGTGATATGCATTAAGCAAGTGATATTCATAAAGGCACATGAATGCATGAAAATACAATAATGCAAAAGAAATTAAGGAAGAAGTAGAGAATTGTATGTAGTATGAACAATAATAGAAAGAAGGATCGTAGAGACAAGAAAATATTATTAGATATGAAATAGATAAATAAACATTAAGAATAATAACAATTAAGACTTTAATTAGGCTAGAGACTCTAAATAAGCACTAATTGTATTTAGAAGATATATTGACTCACAAACTAGCAACAATATATAAGAACCTTAAATTAAACATTAAACATGTAAATAAGAACTCATAAGACTCTACAGTTAAAAACTAAACACACAAACAAGGTACTTATACCATAAATAGTGATAAAAAATAATCAAAGCACAAAATATGCATATTTAAGCTCATAAATCAACACAAAGTCCATAAAATATATAAATTATAATCTATAATGAAAAACACAACTGAAATAGCTCACAAATAATAAAAACCCTAAATTAGAACATAAATTATGGAAATCATAATAATATCAAATCATAAATTAAAACACAAGTGAGCACATAAACATAAACAAGACTTTAAACAAGTATATTCATCAAAATAAACCATGAATAAAAAATAAAACCAACAAAATATTCAATTAGAAGTCACATAAACACCAATAAACACAATCACAATCATCAATTAAAGGCAAGAACAAGAATCACACTTAAAGAGGAGGTTAAAGAAATAAGAGGAAAATCATTGTAAAATCATTTAAAAATAGAAAATATATTAAAATAATTCAATTCCATCATCCTAGGATCTTATGAAAGTGTTAAAATCATGCTCAAACAAGTAGGAACCCTTTAGGACCCTGAAATCCATAATTGAAGTCATTTGTAGTGCAGAGGAGTGGATATCTAGATTTGGTTACTATCTTGCTAGTTTTAGGAGCTTCAATAGCTGGTCAAAGGACCTTAATGGCTAGATTTGGAGCATGAACAACTAGTTTGGCTATTCGTGGGCCAAATTCTACTGTTCATGTCTGAATAGTGAGGATTTGCACTCCTTTGCCTTCAAAACTCAATGTTAAAGCCCCAAACATCAGAAATAAGATGAGAATCAATGAGAATGATGTTTTAGAAAGTGTTTAGCCCTAGAATTTAGGCATGAAATCATCAGGAAACACCAATTGATTGAAGATAATTGAGATTGGATTCAAGGGGTAAAATGTGCTTTTTGTGAGTTTAAGTGAGAATTTAGTTTTGAATTGTGTGGAATTGATATGCTGGAGCCAGGTTTGAATTTAGGAGTTTGATTTTGGTATTTTTTATAAGAATTTAAGAAGAAATTAGAGAGAAATTAGGTCTAAAGAAATTTTGGCATAGTTTCCCCTTATTTTTCCTAATTTCTAGAGCTTTTTGGAGAGAATTATTTTGTAATCTTTTTAGATTTTTGTGATGAAATTTTTTCTCTATTAGGAAGTGGTAAAAAATCCCCTAAAAAAAATTCCTCTAAATCTTTCCTTAAAGCTTCTATTTATAGGCATTTGAGGTTTGTGGCATATAGTGTAAATACCCATGAATATTCAATGTTATTAGGTAATAGTATATACTCTCCCTATAATAAGTTGACACTTATGCTAGTATATTCCAAATTTGGAATATTCTAAACTTTGAAAGCACCCCTTTTGATAAGTGTCCCTTTTTGGATAAGCACAATGAGAGGTAGACAACTGTAGGGCTTGGTCTGACCACCGGAGGTTAAAATTTGACTTTTTGCCAAATGGGACCCATTAACACACTGGAATTTTAGAAGAAGGTTTTAGATTGATATTCAACTCTAAGAGCTATGTTTGACCACTAAAAATTCCCATTGACTAAAGTTTGACTTTTATTCTTAAAGCTTCCAGAGGTTAAACTAAGACTTTAGGAATCAAAATAAGACTGAAAACTATAGAATACAAATAATAAATAGCCCTTACCTAGGACTATACTTTATTGGTTTAGAAGACATAACTTGGGTGAACTTCTCTTTGATTATTCTTCTCAAACCTCTTTCTCAATACTAAAAGGGTATGGTTAAGGTTTGATTGAGGTTTATGTTTTGAAATGGTGTAATTGGTGATCGGGTAAGGTTTTAATGGTTTGATCGATTTGAATGTCAATTCTCTTCATCAAATTGATTGTCTGATAAGACATTTAGCTTTTTTTTTTTTTATCATTTGCTGCCAAGGTTTTGAAAAATGACCCCAATAGTTTGCCCTTTACTTTAGAGGAATTTGTGTGTTCTTACCAAAACATTTGATAGAAGAATTATGATTTATATGTCATGGTCATCACATAAAAATTCTGACAAAGCATAAAAATAATTTCAGAGTTTAGAGATCATAATTGAGTTCATTTCTACTCATCATTTTCTATTGCTTCTTATGAACTCAAACTTGAAAATACAGGTTAGTTTTGAAATTAAAATTAAAAATAAGTCTACAGACTTATTAGTCCTCAGACTCTTATGGGTTATTTGCAAAGAATATGAATTAAAAGACCCTTATTAATTGTTCAAAAAGAATATAAGTTGTAATGACTCCTACAATTAAAATGAGTCACAATAACTCCTGCATTAGAAATGAGTCGCAATGATTTCCATATTAGAAATGAGTAATGATGACTCCCACGATAGAAATGAGTCGTAATGACTCCCACAGTAAAAATGAGTAGCAATGACTCCCACAATAAAAATGAGTCGTAATGACTCTTGCAATAAAAATGAGTAGTAATGACTCCCGTAATATAAATGAGTCACAATGACTCGCAATTAAAATGAGTCGCAATGACTCCTGCAATTGAAATGAGTGGTAGTGACTCTCATAATTAAAATGAATCATAATGACTCTCGTAATAGAAATAAGTCGCAATGACTCTTGTAATAGAAAAATCAAAATAAGTCCATAGCCTCCATTTAAAATTGAAATAAATCAGTCAAAACTTAAATATAAACTTATTAAAGTTTTTATTTGATGATTTGACATTTTATTTTTGAAAACAAACACTAGGGATTTGAATGTTTTGAAAAATTTTGACAAATTGAAAATTTTCTTAAAAAAATATTGAAAAAGGTTATAATTTGAAATATGACTGGAGTTTTTATTTGAAAAGAAAACCCATTGGGGAATTTAATTTAATTGAAAAATATGAAAATATACAATAAAAAGGATTGAGGTACTCACATGTGCAATTTTGCTCTACAGGGACCTTTTTGCACTTTCAGGGGCATTTTTATAAGTTTGGTCTTTGGCTCTCCCATATATATCCATGTATCCATATCTTATCCATTTTATTCATAAAACCTTTTGTAAAAACTCTTTAAAAATCCTTTGAACACTATGCAACTTTAGATGGCACAATAAAGAACTCTAGCATTATTTGGATGAAATTTAGTGCATCCTCTATCAAAGAAATGAGGAAGATTACAAGTTCCAATAATCAAATTACTTAAAGGAGAAGCTCCTCCATTGCTCTATGATCTCTCTAAGAATATTTGCTTAGATCTAGTTAGTTTTTCTTTTAATTTCTTTTTAAAGTGCCCATGCACTTAGGAACTTGATTTAGGTTAGGTTTGATGTTTATGATGTGTTTAGGTTGAATTTTTATGTGTTTGGGTGAATTTTTTGGAAATGAATAATTAATAGCCAGTTTTGGAACATGAACAACCAATTTTTCCTTTTGAACGACCGGTTTTGGCTATGTTTTTTACCCTATTTTGAACATGAATAATTAGTTTTACCCTAAAATTGGTTGTTCATCATTTTGATGAGTATTGGGTATTTTTGGGTGATGGGTGGCTAGGGCTTGACTTTGGGTGTTTTGGTTTTTTAGTTAAACAAAGTCGTACTAAAAAAAGGTAACAGAAACCTTGGATTAGCACGTGCTTGGTATAAAGAACTTCTAAATGTTGTTCAGGCTAGGATCTCAATGACAGGTTTTGATGACTTTCTGTCCATCCTTCGATATAAGTCCTGTAAGACTAGAAACTTGGTGGGACTTTACACACTAATTGAGAGGTGGAAAAACACTACACATACCTTTCATTTTAACTTTTATGAGATGACCATTGATTTAGTTAATTTTTTCTTGATCACTGGTTTGCCATTCAATGGAGTACAAATACCCTTTAATTGTTATTTGTATTCCCTTCTCCTTGATGGTGAGAGCAAGAGATAAATTACATAAGTGCTGGGTTGTTCTTTTTCCTCACTTGGTAATTAGGGCAAAGTAATGCTTTGATATTTGAGGATATATGATGTTTGTAAAGACTGGACCCCCACCATTGATGTCAAAGTGGACTAACTTGCCCAATGTTTTCTTCTCTTCTTTCTTGGCTCATGTGTGTTCTATAATATTAAGAGCAGTGTGGATCTGTGCTTTTTACTTGCTCTATATGGCTTGGATGCTGTTAGCAGCTATAATTAGGGTGGTGTTGCTCTTGCACACTTTTATGGTTGCTTAAATAAGGTTTATAGAGCTCATAGTCATCTTAGTAGTTTCTAGATATCTTTAGAGGTGAACTTTTTATTCTTTTATCTATTATGCTATGTTTCTAATTCTTTATTGACATGTCTAACTTTCCATTTTATTTTACATAGATTTGAGCATATGAGTGTGACATCTTTCCTCCACCTCAGATGGAGCATGATGATGATGATGATGTCTCGAGCATTCCTTGAGGAGCTTGGTATTTGAGTGCTTGCAGAAGGACTTCTAAGGATTTGGCCCTACATAGAAGCTACGTAAACAACTTAAGTTTTCATGATGTAATTTCCTACAAAGAAAGAAAAAGTTAGTTAGTATTTCTATCTTTATTTATTCAAGTGTCACAATCCATTAGGAGTTAATGTTAGCACACTTGGACTTATTGGTGCTTTTCGGATGAGATGAGTTTTGCTCGAGATTCCAATCTATAGAAGTTGGTTCCTTAGTGAGTGAGTTTGGCGTTGGTGGCTCAGTCTTGCTAGTCGATGTGTACCTCACCTTCCACCATCTACCATGACTTTTGCTAAGACAATCTATGGCAGAGATTTAGAGCTTTCTTTGATAGGCTTTCCATGTGACATGTTCTTAGAGCCTTTTCAAGAGCATGCTTATTTTCGCTTTATCCAAATATGACTGTTGCATATTGTTCCTGATAATGTGTATCCTATTGGACAGAGTGCGATACCTTCTGAGATTCACTTGACTACCTCCTAGGTATTGCTTTATCTTTTCATCCTTTTATTTTGTCTTTTTCTTTGTTTTTTTATTCAAGTTTATAGGTTTATAAGAGAGCTCATGCGAGTCTAGCACTCAGGGTGAGGCTACATTTTTTTGACACAACATTAATGTTATCCCCGGGGACTTTACTCGTGAAGTGAACTTGGAGTTCCCAGTTCTTGATTTTTTTCATGAGGAACTTCCTACTTTGGAATATCAACCAAATAAGACCACTCATGTAAGATACCTAAAACTTCATTTTGAAATTGTGTTAGTGGTGAATAAAAAAATAATAATAATCATATTTACATTAATGCACGTTAAAAGGTCATCAGTAGGGAAATTTATGTGAGGACTATACAGTGTGAAGAATCTTGTTTCCAAGGTTAACAAGAAAGCTCTACTAAGTACAAATATGTATGTGCAATAAATATGCATATGAATGAACAATGTCATTACATGTTTGCATGTATATGAATATGTACATGTATGAATATTAATGCATGTATGCATATTAATGTTTATGCAAACTCTAATCCTTTTTGTGTCTCAACTACAAGAGCTACTTTCTCAAAATAAATGGATAAAATAATGAATGATCGAATATGAGAAAGAAATTTGTCATTTGAGGAAGCAGTTATCTAGGAGTTGCATCACCAGATAAATTTCTATTCATTTTATTCATATTCCACATATCCATATGTATCCTAGACTTTTGTATCTCTATGGCTTTACTGAGATTTTAGGATTTTGATTACTACTTATGTCCATGTTATCTTACTTTCACTACTCATACTTATTATGCTTGAGAATGTTATTATGAATAAGTTGCACTTGTAAAATATTTGATTTCTATTTATCTTTAAGATGATAAATTATTCTCAAAACTTTAATAATAAAACCCTAGACATAATTCATAGCATGAGGTAAAGGTAATGAACAAGAATTTAAGCTTAACAAAAGGGTTAAAGAAAATATTTGTGAATGTTACAATTTGGTCTTTAGTAGAGATAAGGGTGTGGATAAGATCATAGGCATATTATGGTCCCCACACAATCTCAATTCAACCAATAAGGTTGAACTTTATCTTTTAGTCCCCCATAATTATTAACCAAAGGACAATGAAGATTTACTTAAAAGGTGAAAGGTAACCTTGGGGTTTTATTTTGACTATAAATTCATCCTTATTGTGAAGCAGAAGGCATCCATCTCCTTTGCCCCATAGCATTCTATACACTTTTAGTTTCTTTAAGCTTTCTTATTTTCTTAACAATAATGAGCATAAAAATACCAAGTCACTTGTTCAAAGCTTTATCAATACCCTTATAAATGAAGATTGGTTACACCTCAAAAGATACAACCTCTATCATCTTAAGTTTTTCATGAACGTAAAGCTTAACTATTGTTTCCTTTATGGTGCTCTTACTTTTTAGGATCCCACTCTCCATGTGTTTAGGTTTAAGGAAATGGAACTATGCCCCACTTTGGAAGAATTCTCAACAATTTTGGGTGTCAAAAAATCTCCTCAACAAGAGATGGCCATTATGGGTATAGACCTATTGGTTGTACATATTATGAATCATCTTTTTAGCATGAGCAAGGGTGAAGCTAATGGTTTCATTATTTTAGGTTCTTTCATCTTTTTTTATGGCTTAATCCATCATCTTCAATCTAATCCTGGTTCTTGCAATCTGATTCCTATCATTGGGAGCATCAATATTATCTACTATCTCCTTGAATGTATTAAGAGCACATTAGGGCTTATGGATGGAAGGGTGCTATTTATTTTAAGTCAAATTGATATTGAGATGAATTTAACATAAAAATTGGTTGCTTTAGTGGTTTTAGTAGAGATTTTGAATGGTTTGGACAAGGTTAAGGTCAATAGGAATGCTCGATTTAGTGGAAGTGTGTTGGTTTTGCAAGTAAGGGTTAATTTTTGTGCATAAAAGATGAATAGCTAGATTTCATTCTTGAACAACCAAATTTGCCACCTAAATAGCTAGTTTAAGAGGCCTGAATGGCTAATTTTTAGACACTAATAGCCAATTTTCCATATTGGATAGTTCGGGTGGTCTGGGGGGGGACTACCATGGCTTCTCTCTTCTTAAAATTCCATACATCCCTTATCAATGTATGGAAAACTATCTCTCGAGCGAGAGCCACTTACTTGCTTGTGTGCCAGTTCATCTTCGTATAATGACAAAGCCAGGGGTGTAGCGAAGAGCTAAGCGTTCCACTCTAACTCATATTCTTAGTCCTCCCATTAAGAGTACAAGAGGTAAAAAGCAAGGTATTGCAGAGCCTCAGCCCCTACCATTATATTGAAAAAAAATGAAAGTTGACTAGAAATCACTCATTTTTCTTATTATCATGGGATGGGATGTTAATAATGAAATCCATCACTATATTGAGCAGATCACAGGCATTCTCACATCTCGATCAAATGGAACTATGCGATTTTGCACTTTATCTCATTCTAATGCTGTTTTGTGTTTGTGTTTTATTGGTTTGGCTTATGGAGAAGTTAAGGATTGTGATGCCCCTTGATCTTGCAATAAATTATGAACCTAATCACTTCTTGAGGAGGAGAATTTTGGTAAGGTTTAATAAGAAAGAAGAATGGGTAGTTTGGATGCATGGCTTAAGTGAGAAGGATGTATAATGGGTTTGCCCTAGGTGGAATTTTTTTAATGTGTGCTCCAGGAGTTTTCACACTTATGTAGCTCTTACTAGGTTAAGGCAATGCTCTTTCTATCATCCTTCAAGCATTGCAAGATAACAAGGATTGAACAACATCCCACTCAAATGCCTTATCTCCCCAATATTGATGCACTCACTAAGTCTTTCATTAAAGCAATAACTCAATTATGGCCTTGAAGAATCATGTTACACCATATTTATAAAAATCAATATTTCTCAACCATGATGCACTCACTAAGTCTTTCATTGAAGCTATCACTCAATTATGGCCTAGAAGAATCATGCTACACCATATTCATAGAAATTAATATTTCTTAACCACTCAAGAGTACAATAATTGGTTAAAAGGTCACAGTAAAGCAAGTGGAAGTAGTGAAGGTAGTTCAAGGGGTTAGGTTTAGTTTAAAGCTTTAGAAAGCTTCGTATTTAGGATGTAAGCTCTTATTGTATGAACTTTGGCTTGTGAAAATAAAAGAAAAGAAATGTAATTTAGCTTTTGAAAAGAAAAGGACAAGAAATAAAATGAAATTTGAACCATGTTATTGCTTATAAAACAAATATCATGATTTCACATACATATTCAAATTCTTAAGCTAATGGCAAGAATGCATACACCCAAGCATTATCAACTTAAAGTTACTCATTGTTAACCATACAAGGGATAAATGATATAGAATTGCTCAAAGATAGATTTAATTGACAAGAAGAATTTCTAATGACATTAACTAGATCTTTCGAGTTTTTTAGCTAATGTAACTCTTAAATATCTCATACTTTTGCCTAAGAAACCCTTTTAGGTTTTCATCTTAGTGGGAATCATTCATATTTTTTATTTTTATCCAATTTTTGCCTAAGCCATCCTTTTTGGGTTTTTGACTTAGCTAGAAGCTCTAACTTTTGCCCAAGCAACCCTTTCGGGTTTTCAACTTAGCGATGATTTTTTTAGTTAGTACTCTGCTTAGGGACTATACATAGTACTTCTTTCACAAGCTCTGAGAATTCATTTCCTTTAAAATCTGATTGTACCTTTCGGAAGTTTCTTCTTTATAAGATAGGGACCTTCCTAATTTAGCTTGAATTTCCCTTTAGGATTAAATGGAATTGATCTTACTTGTTTAAGAACCAAATAACCTTCTTGAATCTTGCTAATTTTGACTTCCTTGTTAAAAGCATGAGCAATTCTAGTCTAATAAAGGTGCATATTGAATGTTGCTGTAAGTCTTTTCTTATCCAATAGTGTCAACTCTTCATATATAGATCTGGCCCATTCCACTTTTGGAATTTTTACTTCTAACATTACTCTCAATGATTGCAATTCTACCTCTACTAGTAACATTACTTCCATTCCATACACTAATGAGTAAGGTGTTACACCCGTAGCTATTCTAGCTATAGTTCTGTATCCCTATAAAACATATGGTCTCTAATCTGACTAATCTCTATAAGTTTTGACAATCTTGTTAAGAATATGGTTTATGCTCTTATTAGTTGCTTTAACTACACTGTTCACTTAAGGTCGGTATGGGGATGACTTGTGATGTTCAACCTTATACCTTTGTAATAAATCTCTCACTTCAATTTGAAACTACACACCATTGTCAGTTATAATGTCATGAGGCACACCATATCTATAAATCAAGTTCTTTTCAATGAATCTAGCCATATGCTTTACCCCCAGCTTTTTAAAGGACTCAACTTCAACTCATTTTAAAAAATAATCAATTACCATAACTATAGAATCATGCTCATTAGAAGTTGGTGGAGCAATTTTTCCCATTATGTTTATTCCCCATACTGAGAATGGCCATAGAGAAGTAAGAATTTAGAGCATTGAAGGTGAAATATAAGAAACATGTCTATGTAATTGGCATTTATGACAACTTGACAAACTGAATACAATTATACTCCATTGATAGCCAATAGTATCCTCATCTTATATTTTTCTTGCCAACTCTTTACCATTTATGTGAGGTTCATATACCCTTGAATGCACATTTTACATAATCTATTTTGCTTATTTTTCTAAAATAGATCTATGATGCAAAGCTTTATCCCTCATGTACAAAACCCCATTAAACATGAAAAATCTTTTTGTAAGAGATATCAATAGCATTCTATCTTTCTTGGTGGCATTTTTTAAAAATTCACCACATTCTATCTGTCTTAAAATATCTTAATACCATGGTTTCTTTTCTTCTCATATAGCTAGAACTTGAGTGCTCTCAAAACATAGAACTCTAGCCTTCATTAAGATCACTAGTCTGGCTAGCAAATGTTTTGAATTATCCCACAGAAGCTAAAGTCACCAAAGCATCAACAACTTAATTATTCTTTCTTGTCAAGTGGATAAACGCCACATCATAAAAGAACTTCTTGAGGTTCTTAACATAATCCAAATAAGGCTTGAATTTTTCTTCTCTGACTTCCCATTATTTGTTGACATGTGAGATAACCAGTTTTAAGTCATCTAACATTAATAATATGCCCTAGGCCAATTATGTAATGGCTATACTTTGACTTTGTCATATTTTTATTTTATTAATAAAGAGGCATTTTTATTATTATTGGCTAATTCTAATATTATCCCTGATTTGTTAATTCTACCTTAGGTCATTAAATATGTGACTTGATAGTAAACCCTAGTTGATAATTGTTGTGGGAACAATAATGAATAAAGACTAATATGAGTTTGACTGAGGATTATGTTTTACTAATCATGTATATGAGATATTGAGTCAAACTCATAGATTGATATTTAGAGAAATGATGTGCTGGATTGACCCACTATAAGAATACTATATGGATAATTGTTATAAGTAATTCTCATCATAGTAGTATTATCGTAGTCCTCTAACCTAAGATCACAATGATTTCTTACATATTGAGTTCTACATTTTGACACATCCATACACCATCTTTAACTGGATGGTAAAATAGGTTATGATTGGATATAGAATGAGTTATGTGAGTGACTAAGATGGAATTCGTCCCTTTGTTATTTTGAGAAGATATCTATGGGCCCCTCAATGAGTTAGACCATGCTAGAAAATATTGGTAAAGAGCTATTAATACTAGATAAAAAGTTATTAGTATCAGTCTACATGGTATCAAGAAATAATATGACTGAACTATATAACGATGACATAAACTATGCCTTATGTTCAAGTAATTTATCATGTGAAAAAAAGGACTATAATACACACTGTGGATTAGGTTGTGTCAGATTATCGGCCTTCACAAAACTTGGGTAGTCATAATGTCTTTCTAGAGGCATTTATCACTTGTGGGCTAAAATGAAAATTTTAGGCCCATTGCCAATGTTGTGTGAACCTACAGGGTCACATACTTAGAATAGTCCCAAAGCATAGTTAGGTTAATTAAATAAGTAATAATCTCTTTGAAAAAAAAAAATAAATAAATAAATAAATATATATATATATATATATATATATATATATATATATATGTACATATTTATATTTATATTTATTTATTTATTACTTAATTTATTATGTTAAGAGTTATTTAAATAAATAAGGAATAATTCTAATTTAGAGTTAGAATTAAAATAGAAAAGAAAGTCTAATCTTGCCAAAATTGTTTTGGTAAGTAAGTGGTTAAAGAAACCCTATATGGAATGTCTATATATGCATCTCTTTTCTCTAGGGTTTTAAACACTCTCATTCTCCTTCTTCTTTTAGGGGTGAGCAAAATCATATCAGATTGAAATTTTTGATCTGAATTGAACTAAAGAAAGGGATCGGTTTAGCTCAATTTGGGTTTTTTGTAGGTCAGCAAGGTCCGATAAGAAAATATCGAGCAATGGGTTGTAGTTTGGTAGGCATTTAATGCCACCCGAACCGCTCGAATTTATGAATTTGTTTTCCCCTAAACGGTGCATTATATATATATATACATATATATATACATACATACATATATATATATATATATATATATATATATATATATATATATATATATATATATACCCCTAAATTCATTTCTCCTCTCCTCTTCGCCGCATGACCCTTTGATTCCTTAGATCCTTCTCATCATTCACACCCCCTCATCTACACATCTCTATCCCTCTAATAGTCATAAACCTCTTTATTATTCATTTTCTATGTCCCTCAGATCGTCTCCAACCCTCTCAAGTCTCCATCTTTATGTTTTGAAATCGATCTCTATTAGTATTTTGTTTAGGCCTTTATTTTTTTGATAGTTTAAAACCCTTAGTGACATAAATCCATTTATCATTTTTCTTATAGATTTGGTAATGGAAATTCAATATTATGTGTTGTTGTTGATTTGTTTTGACATGCATGTCCTATTTTTGTTCATAGTTATTCAATTTTTTTAAAAAAAATTTCTTTAAAGATTTATGAGATCCTAACTTTGAATGAAATTGTTGTTGTTCATACTTTGATTTTTTAATATGCTTGTTGATCTGTGTTATGTTTTTATTTTTGAAAATGTGTTTGTGATTTCTATGTGTTAATTTTTTAAAATAAAAAAGAAATTGTTGTCTTTCTATGAGTATGTGTTTTAGAGTTTATTGCAAAATGGATTCGTGAATCATGATTTAATTGTGTTATTTGTGTATAATAAAAAAATAATTTTGACTATGTGAGTCTAAAAATAATATGAAAAAGAGTTTGCCATTTATTTGTGTAATTTTTTTATAATAACAAAATTTATTTTATTAAATATGTGACTATGTGAGATCTATGCATATGTTTTGATGATTTGTTTTAGTTATTTTTTTTTGTAATAACACACTATTGTTTATAGATCTATGACTCTATGAATAGATAGGAGTCTTACATGTTATTGTTTTTTATGATTTGTAAATTTCTTAATCTTTTTTTAGGGTTTATTTTTTTTTTTATAGTTTTTGACTGTGTATAACTATATATTAAATGTATATCAAACAACTGTTGATCTTTGAATGATTTTTATAATTTATGAGATTTGTGCTTTGTATATATGTGTTTATTTTGAAAAAATTATTATTATTGTTTTGCTACTAAATTGATGGTTTGTTTTTTTTTTTTTTTGTATATGGGTCCCTAAAGTTGATAAATTTAATAGTTCTCTTGATAAAATCAATAGAACTTAAAAGATGGAAGTAGTTACATAGAGCATGAATTTTGTCACTATTGGTTTTTAATTGATTATTAAAAGGTGGAAGCTTTAAGCGTATACTCGATTCTAAAGGCTTGAATCATAAAGGTTTGTATGATTCTACTTTAGTAATGAATTCATAATTTTTATTACATGTATTTTGTTTATATCAATAACTCATAATGTGTTTTTTTTATTATTTTATTGTAGTATGGCATTTGCCAGTTTTGCTGCTGCTTCAGAAACACCAATTGGTCGGAGTAACACTGTTGAAGAGGTGGAAGCTCAATAGGCCTTGATGCTGATGCCTCTAAGAAATGGAAAGAGATTAATGCCAAAAGCATAGTGTAAAAACATTTTGAGATGATAAAAGATGCTTCTGGGGTGACATAGAAAGGTAGATGTATTTACTATGCTAAAACACTTAATGCACATCCTAAAAGGCATGACACCTCTTCCTTAAGAAACCATATGTTGCTTGCACTAAATTTCCTTAAAGTACAGACACTAGGCAATCCTTGTTGACACTTAAAACTTGTGTTTCTGATGCTGATGCTTCTAAAAATATTGGGGTTTTAGGAACATGAACATTTGACTAGGAAGTGATTTGGAGCAAACTTTTTGAAATGATAACTATAGATGAATTGCCATTTAAGTTTGTTTAAAGGGAGGGTTTTAAAAATTTTATGTCTGTGTGTTGCCCTAGATTTAAAATCCCTTCTAAATGGACTGTGAGCCAAGACTGCTTGAGTCTGTCTATAGAAGAAAGGCTGAAACTTAAAAACTTTTTTAGAGAACATCGTTAAAGAGTCAGTTTGATAACTGATTCATTGACTTCAATACAAAGAGTGAATTATATGTGCATAATAACACATTTTATGGATGATGAGTGGAAGCTCCACAAAAAGATACTTTGTTTTGTGCCTGTTGGCTCATATAAAAGTGAGTACATTGCTAAGGAATCAAAAAACTATTTATTGGAGTGGGGAATTAATAATGTGTTCACTGTCACAGTGGATAATGCTTCTAGTAATGACACTGCTTTGTCATTTTTAAAAAAAATTATTGTCTTGGGGTACTAGTCTTGTTATGGCTAAATATGTACATGTCAGATGTTTTGCACATATTTTGAATCTAATTGTACATGTTAGCTTGAAAGATGTTGCTGTTTATATAAAAAGGTTAGGGAAGCAGTTAGGTATATCAGAAATTCACCATTAAGATTGACAAAGTTTAGGGAATTTGCTGATTTAGTTGGTGTTGAGTCAAAAGCTTAATTGTCTTTAGATACACCAACTAGGTGGAATTCAACATACCTAATACTAAAAATTGCTTGTATATATGAAAAATGTGTTTAAAAAGTATGAGGAAAATGAATAAGCTTTTAGGACTAATTTAAATGATGAAGTTCCTAATATTTTATATTGGCACTATGTAAACAAAATGGTTGACTTCTTGTAACAATTCTATGAAATGACTATTTGAATATTTGGTTCATACTATATGACTACAAACTTTTTATTTAATGAAATTTTTTACCTTCATTATTTGTTGGATGAGTGGAAGCAATCCAATGATTTAAGGAAAATTACTATGGGTTTGAATATGAAAAGCAAGTTTGATAAATATTAGGGGGATCCATAAAAGATCAATATCTTGATTTTCTGTGCCAATATTTTGGATCCAACAAGCAAGCTTGATTACTTTCAGTTCTCTTTAACCCAGATGTATGGGCTAGATTATGGGGGTAGCTTATTTTCAATTGTGAAATAATCTCTTTTTGAGTTATTTGAGGACTATGTAAGCATTTATGCATCTGCTAATGCTAGCTGTGATAGACAATCACCTATTCCTATTGAAAGTAGTCAATCTACTTTTGTTATTAATAATTTTGCATTTGGAAAGGGTGCTTCTATATTGAAAGTAAAGTTTAAAAAGCATAAGTTGGAGAGTGGGCATGGTGGAACAAGCAATCTGAGCTTGATATGTATTTAAAAGAATTTATAATTGAGGAAGATGGCTCTTTTGAAGTATTGAGGTGGTGGAAATTGAATTCCCAAAGGTTCCCAATCCTTTCTCAAATGGCTAGGGATGTCCTAGCAGTCTCAATCTCTATTATTTCTTCTGAAAGTGCTTTCAGTACTGGGGGATGGGTGCTTGATGTGTTCAAAAGCTCTTAACTCCTAAGCTAGTTAAAGCACTCATCTGTTCTCAAGATTGGATCAAATTATCTAACAATCCAATCTCAGTTGAGGAGGCACTGGATGAGATTGAAAACTTAGAAAAAAAAGTTTGCCTTTCTATTTATTCTTTTTTTTGTGATTTATTTTGGGAATTTAATTTTACTTGGTACTTTCTCATTTATGCCTTTATGTCACTTGGCAGAACTACCTTAAATGGGAGTTGGTCCTTTACAGTCATAAGCAGTTGCTTTTTGAAATCATAATCCCTTATATTCCAGGAAATTCACTCTAATCGTATACACTTTCTTACTTTTATAATTTATGTGCCTCTATTATAAATCACGTTCTGCTACTTTGCTCTACTTACTTGATGACTTTGATATTTGTCATTGTGATGAGTAATGTGACTAACTAGTCGCTTGTGACCAAGTTAAAGTTGCTAACTCTTGTTATGAGTAATGTTACCAACTAGTCACTTATGACCAAGTTGCAGTTGCTAACTCCTATATAACAAGCATTAAGGTGATGAGGAAGCTTCCACTATTTTGTATAACTAATCAGGGGATAAATAATGAATCCCTTGGTGGCAGTTTATTAATGTCACCGGGATTGTATCTATGTTACCATTTTTTGATTTGATACTTAATGTTTTCTGAGCCTTTGCTAATTGCTATAGTTATGTTTATATATGGGAATTTCTATTTACTGCTATGTTTAATATTCTTCCTATTACATTACTGTAGACACCTAATTTCAGGATGATGAGTTATGGCTATGATAAAGGACTGCAATGATGAAAATGTCATGAATAGGTCTTCATTACTTGAACTTTGAAATTTCAGAGGTCTGATTATATTTTTTAAAGAAAGGATTTAGTATTTTCAAGGACTAAATTATAATATTTTTTAAGGACTTAATTGCAAAACTTAAATTCATTAAATGTTAAAAAAAAGAGGTCAAAATTCTATAATTCCGATCGAAATTACACTAATTCCCGGAATTAGACCATTTTTGTCTATTTTTTGGATTTTCAAAAAATAAAAATGTATTTTTCTTGAGTCCTAACTGGTATGAAATTTTCTTAAAATTATTTTTGATATTTATCTAATATTTTTAAGGAAATAGAAGTCTTTTAGGAATCAATTTATACGTAGGTTTTCACTATAAAAAAGGGGCTTTGGCTCTTGGGAAGGGGACAAAAAGAAGACGAAAAAAATAAAAAAAAAGAAAAAAAGCATCTATATTCTCTTAAAAAATTCTTTTTGCTTAATTGCTTAATTGAAGATCTTTGGAGAATTTTTGTAGAACAATATTTGAAGACCAATCAAGAATGGTGATTTTACAAAATCTGAGGAGCACTCCATTAAAATCATCCATAAGCATCATTTTCTCCTTATTTTTGTTTGTTTGATTGATTGATTTGATTTGATTTTTTTATTTTGATTTTGATTTTATTATTGTTATAATTTATTCACTAATCATAAATTTTGTTATCTTTTTATGGTGATTATGGAGGAAAATACATGATGATCATGTTTGGAGGACTAAATTTATAAGAAGTCCATGGATAAGACCTTATAGCTATATTTAGTTTTTTTTTTATTTAATTATTTAATTTATATTTTTTGGGGTTGTATTAATTATTTTTATTATTATTTTCAATAGATTATTGTAATAGCCCCAATAGTGGGAATAGTGGAATTATATGTGTAAATGCATGTTTATGTTGATTAATTCATTAATAAAATTAGGGTTTCAATTGGGTAATTAATCAAAATCAATGGTGGAAGTAGATTAATTTAGGATTTCATATTAATTAAAATTAGGGTTTTAGAAAGAATAATTAATTGGTTGTTTGATATTTTATTTAATTGTTTTGATATGTTTTATTTGTTTTTAGGCTTGTTTATTTATTTTTTTGTGTTTTGGGCTCTAGGCCCACATTAGGCTTTAACCCATTTAAATTTAGGATTTTTAAGTTTAATTAATTAAAATGCATTCTGGGCCCATAATTAATTAGATTTTTAAGTTAAAGATAACTTAAACACACCTAGTAAATTAAACATAGGTCCACCTAATTTAATTTAATTAATTTAGACTTAGCCCACTTAATTTAAACCTTTTTCATAATTTGTAGATTTAAGATCACCTTAGAATTAAAACATGTAGAACTAGGTCCACTAATTTAAATACTCTATAATTTGTAGATTTAGGCCTATTTTTACAATTAAAATAAATAGACCTAGGTTCATTTAATTAAAATTAAAAGGAATTAGGCCCATTAGTCTTTAGCTCACTTGTAAATTAAACATGTAGATTTAGCTCATTTAATTAAAATCAATGTATATTAGACTAACTTAGGGATTATGTTTGAATGAATGCATTATTTACTTGTATTTTTATGACTGGTTTGTGTTTGAGTTAATTACTAGTATAAGGGTTTATATGAAATTGCATGTAAATAGAGGATAATATAGTAATTTTAAATGAACATAAGATCGAAAGAAGTTGGTATTTCGTATCCAGAATCTCCTAGTTGTGGTGCTAGCTTTCTTTTAGGGAATCGAGTACCACCTTTTTGATTTGTCCTAGTTATTACCCTGGGTGGCGACTCCTCATCTCCACACTATGTATTTATGACAGTGGTTAGTGTGTTCTCTAGAGCCCTGAGCTTAAAGAATGTCCCAGTTGCTAAAATCTTGGACGCGCTCTAAACCCTGCCATCTACAATTACACTAATGACCTTTCTTTGTCTAGCATGCTCATTGTACAATGCAAGCCATTTATTTCTTTGATTCTTTAGATGGGACAAACCTAGAATGAGGTAGTGTCCTACAATCCATTGATGCCAATGAGGAGGCTGATGAACTTTAATATACCTATTATATTTAATGAGTTAGCATTTTCTATGTTACTGATTTTTTTTTCAAGAATTTGAGGCAATGATGACACTACTAAGTTTCCACCTCTTCAATTCTTTATAAAACTATTATGAATGCTACTTGCTTAAGTTTCTTTAGTAGCATAAATTTTATATTGCTGCCAGAAATGTGGCATAGCATTCATATTATGATTTTACGTCATGAGCCTCAAATTCATACTTTTCTAGGTTTATTCTCATTATTTATGTTTATTTTGCATAATGTGTTAGCCTAACTTGGAATGATTTCTTTATTTCAGGACTATCCCTACTAATTTTGGTGATTCTTTTTGTTGCTATTTGGATTTTGTTGACATAGCAAGCAAATTATTTTGATTTTTTGTATCTATAGAAGCTTACATCTGATACTACTAATTGTGGAAGCAAATCAAATTTGATGTAATCATTTTGTAATTAGTAATAATATTTAAATGTAATTATTACTTAATATTTTTTTGTAAATTTTACATTAGGCTTAGCCATTCAGGCCTATTTTAGGCTCATAGTTAGTGTAAAATATGGGTTTGGCCTAATATAGTGCTAACAAAGTTAGTGAATTTTATATTTTTTTGGTTATGGTCCATTAAACAAAAGGCTCAATTTAAAGGCCCTCATTCGATCATTTTGCCTGAAGAATACTTGAAATTTTTGTATATATGAATCGTCGATTATCTTCTAATATAAGGGCTGGTTAGTTAAAATTTATGAGTGTAATTAATCGATTGGTTTCCACCCTCCACCAATCTAACCACTCGAACTCGACTGATGCACACCCCTACCTTCTTCCACTTCTTTTGAGAAAAGAAAAAACATACATATAGAGATAAAAAAATGAGTTGTCTTTGAAAAGGTGCTAGCATACCATCATTATTTTGATCACCTTGTTCATGTGGATACTAGTAGAGGGTGTGGCTTTATTGGCAACACTTAATATGATAAGAACTATATGAAAAGCTCAAGATAGGGTGTCACTAGAGTGAACCTCCTCTCTTCCTTCCAACCATCTTGCCATAAGATCATCTTAGAGAGTGTTTAGAAATCCTTCTTAATCGATTTATTCAAATTACATGGATCCTATGAGGGTTTCATGATTAAAATTTTTATTTTTTACTATGTATATGAATTGTGGAAACCCAACAGTGGTATCAAAACCACTTGTAATTTGATTAAATTAATTTTATCATATATGTGATATATATGTAAGATATGTGGAATTGGTTTTGTATATATATGTGATATATATGCATTTGATTTTGAAAAATGTTTTAAAAAATCAATTGAATGTTTTTATGATGATTTAATTATGTAAATTAATTAGATTAATGTCTATAATTATTTAATATGATTAAAACTATTTATAGTATGGATTTTATTGAAAATACTTGTTGTTTTTTGAAGGAAAAATTTGGGTTATAGGGGGACACAATTGTATCATTTAGATGACACAACCGTGTTAGGTTGTATGTCTATGAGAATATAAGCAAACACAGGTGTGTCTATTTTTGACACAACTGTGTTTCAGAGTAAATTCTGCAAATTGTAGATTGACATAACCATATCTATTTTTGACATAGCCATGTTTGTTAAGGAAGATTGCATTCATGTTCAATTGTTGAACAAAATAAATATATTTTGAATATATTAATTAAAAGTAATATGATTACAAGCCTCTTGACCTTGAATAGATTTGTCGCATAATTTTTTTTTGCCATAACAACTAATTTTAATAAAAATTAAACTATTATGCTCTATGTGTTTAGTGTAAATTGCATCGTGTATAGCATGGCCCTTAATATCAATGTGATTGGATTTTTATTATTCTTTTATGGGATGTAATTTTTACATGCAAGTCATTTTTCATTTGTTGTCATTTTATTTTATTAAGTAGAATATAATAGTATATATTACAACATATAATTTAATGTAAATCAAGACCTAAGAGGAGGCCAAAAATGGAGATCCAAAGTGGAAACTCAAAGTGGATATCTAAGGTGAAAGGCTCAAGATGAAAGAAGTCTTGTTACTTAGGATTGACCTTTAATCTTCATATTGGCTTATGAAGATCAATTTAGATTTAGGCCATGCTATGTCACGTTTACTTTATTATTATTATGTTATATTTGAGATGCTATGCATGAGATGCCATGTATATATGGAACATAATAATTAAATAAGATTAAATAAAGATGAATCCTCATTCAATATTAAGTCACTATAATGCCTCTCATAAATTCAACCCTTGTTAAGCCTTAGATTACTATATATGGGCCTGCTAAAGCATGGTGTATTAAGTCATTTAAGGAAGGCAAGTCGAATAATGGTGCTATCTAAATGTTTGATATGGTTTGACTTAGCTAGGTTATCAAAATGGTTTTGGACTTAGGGTATTAAATGGGAATTATAGTAGGACATGTGATGTCAAATCCCATACTTTTTAAGAGTTACATGAGATGTAATTGGTAAGAGTTACCTACCTAAATAACCATACTTTAGGTGATGAGCCAAAGCTCACTTAGAGTATGGTGAAATATGGATCTTGGCCCACTATAATTTAAAAGTTAACTTTGAGGGTTAATAATTTAACAAAATACTAAATACACTGCACATATATTTGTTGTAGATAATGGCTTTAAACACTACATCTAATTTTTCATTGTGATCGATCTATGAGAAGGATAAGCTTAATGGGACTAACTTCCTTAACTGGTATAGAAACTTAAGAATTTTTATTAAGCAAGAGAGAAAGGAATATATCCTCGATCAACCTATCCTAGATGAACCAGCTACTAATGCTCTTAGAGCTTAAAAGGATGCTTATATAAAGCATTTTAATGGCTCTATTGATGTCATTTGCCTCATGCTTGGATGCATGGAATCAAATCTTTAAAAGAAATTGATAGAGATGGATGCTTATACCATAATTGGCCATTTTAAGGAAATGTTCCAAGAGAAAGCTAGAATTAAAAGGTTTAGCACCATAAAAGCATTGCTTTCCTACAAGTTGACTACTGGCAGCTTAGTGGCTCCTCATATTCTTAAGATGAAATGTCATCTTGAAGACATGGAAAGGCTTGGTCTAAAGATCAAGCAAGAATTAGCCATTGATATTATTCTCCACTCTTTTCCATAAATATATTATGGGTTTGTTATGGACTATAACATGCATGGCATGAACAAAATAGTTTTTGAATTGCATGGGATGCTTAAGATTGCTGAAAAGAACATAAAACTACCAAGGATGTTCTAATGGTCAGTAAAAGGAAAGGTATGAAAAGGATGGAAAAAGGTAAAGGCAAGATTAAGGCTTCCAAAGGCTTTTAAAAGCCCAAGCCTAAGCCTAAACATACATCCCAAGCAAAACCAACAAAGGAGGGAACATGCTTCTTTTGTAATAAGCCGGGCCATTAGAAAAGAAATTGTAACCTTTATATGGATGATCTGAAGAAGAAGGGTATTACATAATGATTATGGATCTCACATTTGTACTAATATATAGGTTCTAAAAAGGAGTAGAATCTTAACTAAAGGCAAAGTGGACCTATAAGTTGAAAATAGAGCAAGAGTTGTTGCTTTAACTGTAGGAACTTATGATATAACTTTGCTTAGTGGACTTATTTCAAGTTTGGAAAATTGTTATTATATACCTACTATGAGTAGGAATATCATTCTGTTTCTTATTTGGACAAGAATGGTTTTGAGTTTATTATTAGGAATAACAAATGCTTTATTTATCATAATAATGTTTTATATGGATATGCTCCATGAAATCATGGTCTTTATGTTTTAGACATAGAAGACGATAATGAAAAGTCCATCCATAACATTGATACAAAGAAATTTAAATCTAATGATTCAAACACAACCTATTTTTGTCATTATTGTTTAGGACATATAAATGAGAAACACATAAAAAAAACTCCATCAACATCGATTTTTGAATTCTTTTGATTTTGAATAATTTGAAACATGTGAATCTTATTTATTGGGAAAAGTGACTAAGATAAATTTTATTGGACATAGTAATAGGGCTAATGACTTATTGTGCCTTATACATTTTAATGTATATGGACTATTAAGTTCCACTATTAGAGGAGGTTATCAATACTTCATTAATTTAACAGATGATTTCAGTAGATATGGCTATGTTTATCTAATGAAACATAAATTTGAATCTTTTGAAATGTTCAAAATTTTCAAATATTAAGTTACAAAATCAACTTGGTAAGAATTATAAAGCGTTAAGATTTATTCAAAGTAATGAATATTTAAGCCAAGAATTTATTGATCATCTTAGAGATTGTTAAATAATTTCACAATTAACTCCACCAGGAACACTAAAATGGAATGGTGTGTTTGTACAGAGAAATCAAAGTTTATTGTATATGGTTCGATCTATGATAAGTCAATTAGATCTTCTAATCTCCTTTAGGGGTATTCTTTAGAAACTGCTGCATTCCTTTTGAACAAAGTTCCATTAAATGCAGTTGAAAAGACACCATATGAGATATAGCCTAGGAAATCTCCCAATTTGTCTTTTCTTAAGATTTGGGGATGTAAGGCTTATGTGAAGTGTCAAATTTTAGATAAATTAGTAGTCAAATTAGACAAATGCCTTTTTATGGGATATCTTAAAGAAACCACAAGATATTACTTTTACAATGCTTCTGAGAACTAAGTGTTTGTTACAAAAAATGGTGTTATTTTGGAAAGAGAATACATTCTAATGGAACCAGTGAGAGTAAGGTACAACTTGAAGAAATTCAAGAACCATAAAATAGCATTATTCCATAGATGGAACCTCAACTAGATCAATAACTAAATATTGAATATACACAGGTACCATAAGGTCCTAAAAGGTCTAGTAGGACACATCATAATCCTGAGAGATATGGATTTCTCATAACAGATAATAATGATTTGATGATTATTGATTAAAGTGAGCCCACAACCTACCAAAAGGCCATGGATAGGCCAGACTCTAAGAAATGGTTAGAAGCTATGAAATCAAAAATGAAATCCATGTATGATAATCAAGTATAGACTTAGATTGATCCACTTGAAGGTTTACATACTATTAGGTGCAAATGGGTTTTCAAAATGAAAACTGACATGGATGGAAGTGTGCATACCTTTAAAGAAAGACTAGTTGTAAAGAGTTTTAAGTAAACACATGGTATAGACTATAATGAAACATTTTCACCAATTGCTATGCTTAAGTCCATTCGAATTCTCCTTGCCATAGCTGCATACTATGATAATGAAATATGGCAAATGGATGTCAAAATAACTTTCCTTAATGGAAACCTAATTATGGATGTCTATATGACATAGCTAGAGGATTTTGTCAATCTTGAGAATTTTGGAAAGGTTTGTAAGCTTCAAAGATCCATTTATGGATTAAAGCAAGCTTCTCAAAGTTGGAATCTTCATTTTGAACCCCCTCTCTTCCTTCCAACCATTTTACCATAAGATTATCTTAGTGAGTGTTTGGAAATCCTTCTTAATTGATTTATTTGAATTACATGGATCCTATGAGGGTTTCATGATTAAAAATTTTATTTTCTGATGCATGTATTAATTGTGGGAACCCAATGCCTCAACTTTTTTTATTCCTATTGCAATATGAGTTTCTAAACCACAAATGCAAGTTTTATACTCTAAAATGTTATTAGTAACTAAGAAATCCAATCTTTTTACTATTGGAACCCAATCCCTAATAGGCATAACAAAGATCACTCTAATTCCTTCTCCTTTTTTATCCATCACACCATCAAAATACATCTTCTAACTCTATACTTCAATTAAGCCAATTTCTTCATCTGGAAAAGAAATGTCAACTTCCTGATGATCCTCAATTGGTTGTTGAGATAAAAATTTAGTAGTTGTTATTCCTTTGATCACTTTCTTTGTCTAATTTAGAGAGCAAAATCAACCATTTGCCCAATTTACCAACCAATGAAGGAGTGGTAGATAAATATTTCATCATATCTATCCTTGAATTAGCTTGCACGCTATAGTATTGAAAATAGTGCTGAAGTTTTCTTATTGCTTATACCATAGCCAAACAAATCTTCTCAATAAACTTATATTCTCTTTATTTGGAAACAACTTCTTGCTCAAGTAATAGATTGCAAAATCTACCCCTCTGTCATCAACTTGAGTTAGCATTGCCCTTAATACTGATTCTTCAACACACAGTTATAAGATAAGTGTATTCCCTAGTTGTGGTGAGTACTGGAGGATTCAACAAGTGTTGCTTAACCCTATTAAAGGTAATTTAACATTTTTCATTCCAAACTATGTACAATATGAATATCGACTCATATATTAAAGACATCTTAGAGATAAATCTACTGATGTACTGGAGATGACCTAGAAAAGATCTTATTTCTATTTCTGTTTTAAGAGCTGGCATTTTTTGAATTTCCTTGATCTTATCTTGATTAATCTCTATGCCTTTGGAACTAACCACGTATCCTAATAGCTTACATAAAGATACTGCAAAAACACATTTCTTTAGATTAAGTCTCATATTAAACTTGGTTAACCTTTCCATAAACTTCTTTATATCTCTACAATGTTCTTCAAAAGTTTATGATCTAACCACCATATCATCAATATACACTTCGATTTCTTTATGAATCATATCCCTAAAAACTTTTATTTTAGCTCTTTGATATGTTGCACAAATATTTTTCAATCCAAATAGCATTACTTTGTAACAAAAGTGTGCTATTCTATTATGAAAGCAGTTTTAACCTTATAGGTAAAAACCATCATTATTTGATTAAATCCTACCATTCCATTTGCACGGGTGTAATGCTTTTTACCAATTACAGAATCTATCAGAACATCAATTTGAGGCAATAGGAAATCATTCTTTGGAGTTGCCTTGTTCAAATCTCTATAGTTAATACACATTCTACCTCTTCCATCCTTTTTTAGGATAGGGATAATATTGGCTAACCATTATGGATAATTGACCTCTTCCAAAATCTAGCCTCTATTTGCTTATCAACTTCTTCTTTTATCTTTTGAGCCCATTTAGGTATTAGGCACTTAAATTTTTGCTTTATTGGCCTTATTCTCATATCAGTTAGAACAAAATGCTCAACCACTTCATAATCTATTTCTAGTATATTGTTATAGGTCCAAGCAAAGACTATTTTTCATTTTTTATTATTCTCTTAAGCTCATTTTTTTCTTTAAAAGAAAGACTTTTTATCAATTGAAGTTCTTTGGGTGATTCAATATTAGTTATATTAAATGGTTCAATATGAATACAATTTAGGTATGAAGTGCTCATGATATGATCAAGTGTATACAAAGTGCCATTAGAATAAACATTAAAAAAGTAAGCAAAATTAGAGGTTATTGCATTAAACTTACAAAAGAAAGCATCATAAAAAATTACATAGTCAAAAATGAAACATCATTTTCTAAACATAATATAGGTTTAACATTATTCAAAGTAAAGTCCTCAAAACTAATAATAGTAAGTGGTGAGCTTAATTCTAGTGTTTAGTAGTCACAACATATGGAACCACAGTTTAGCCTTCTTTGAACCTCTTAGATCCTTTTACAACATCATCAAATATTTACCAACCTTATACCTTTTCATTCTTTTACCACTTAGATAAATAAATGCCCCATTTTTAGTCTGACTATGCTTTCTAAGTTTGTTTAGGAAGATAACCCAATCCATAAGTGTGCATTTGATTCTTGAAATTTAAGAACTAAACAATCCCTTGTTGATTTTTACCCAAACCCATACCAGACACAAACTTAGACTTTTTCAACATCATTTCTTTTTAATCCAAATAATCATAAAAAAAAGTGGAGCAACTTGAAATCCAGGTGGATCCATATTAGAATAAACCATAGAACAACCATCTTCATATTCAGCCTTGATAGTAATCATACCTCCTTTATAAGGGACTTTATTTCTAGTGGAGAGTTGATGGAACTCTTTGATGAAACCAAGGTTATCCTAAAAGCAACCCATAAGTGATCAAAATTTCAAGCATAACAAATTCAACCATAGTCTTAATTGGCCCAATTTTGACAATTACCTTAAAAGTACTTTCCACAACTCTCTTGGAGTTATCATAGGCTTTAATCACCATATCAGACTTTATGAGATCTTCCTTTATTATAGTTAGCTTCTCTAGAACCTTAAAAGGACAAACATTAATCATTGTTCCATTATCAATAATAACACATGGGACCACAAAACCTTTAACTTCAGTTTGAATATACAAAGCTCTATTGTGTTTCCTTCCTAAATCTGTTAGGTCTTTGTCAGAAAAAGAAATCTCCATATTATTCTTGAAACTCACTAACATAACGAACTCTTCAAGAGTAGATTCTGTAGAAACTAGCAGATTCTTATAAGCTTCATACATAGTATCCCTATGCTTCTTCGATGCAATAAGTAAATCCCACACACTAGCATTAGCTTTTGTCTGCTTCAATTGCTTTAAAATAGTATCCTCTTCTTCCTCTTCAAACGTTTTGTATTTTCCTTTATCTGGCATTGGTGACCTATCCCTTTATAGTATAAGAGGATCTGGATAATACTTCCCACTTGTGGTGACATGACTCACATCAATTTCATCATCACTTGATAGTTCCCATAAGCTAGTAAAGTCAAATTGCATATTGTCAATAGTAGAATCTTGTCCTTCCATAAATTCTTAAAAGTTAGAAGGTAAATTACTTGGAATTTCTCCAACCTAAAAAATATAATCATCCACATAATTAACACAATAGTTCATCTCTTCATTGTCACCAAATTTGTCACCCCATCCACTTGGAATGATTGAATCAAAATGACATATCTGCAGACTCTGACTTAAAATATTTCACTAAATAGTCAAACTTTCGTGTTGGCTCATATAGAGTATCCTAAAGTTGTTGATGGCTTGGTTGTTCTAGAAATGTCCACTTTGGTGGTAACACTTCTTCAAATGGAACTTGGATTTTTGGTAGATTGTAGGTAATAACATAATTAAATTCATGACCTGGCTGATTAAGATTCTAATAATTTTCTTCCTCCTTAGCCCTCTTTTTACTATTGACTAGCTCAAAATGCTTCATAAGAAGTTCTTCATTAATAGATTTTTCTTCTATCATCATCACCTTCTTAATCTCTTGTGCAGGCTTAGCATGTTGTGGATTCAGAATCTTGCCTTAGTCAACGAGGTCCTGAATTGCATGTCTAAGTTTAAAAAAATTATCAGTGTTATGTCCTATTTACTGATGGTATCTATAACATTCTTTCAGGTTATAATTAGGTGAAAGAACATTTGGTAACAGCCTTGGTTCTAATGTCCTCATAATCCCACTCTTGCACAGTCTTTCAAACACCTTAGACAATAACACATGAAACTTAGAAAATTGTCTTGGAGGTCTTATGTTTACTAAGACAGAAGAAGATATGGTAGTAGCTACTTTTAGAGCATATGAAGACTAAGTTCCCTTATTTTAAACTTATGTGGGTTTTCTGAATCTAGCAATCCTCTCAGCTTAAACCCCAACATAATACAAATATGCAAATAATCATATACTCATGACCTCAATTTCCTATCTGATATAGTCTTGAGCATTTTCCCATGCAATTCTGACTTGATCATTCTTATTCAGCCTATTCCTCATACAAGTGGCTTTCTCTCTAAACCTTATGATGTAATTAGTAAAGGATTCATCCAATCTTGAGTCAAACTCTGCATATCCAATAAAGAGACTTTAATCTAAGTGTTATAGGAATACTGCTTAAGAAACTGGTTCATAACTTCCTTTCAATTTTCTTTCACAGTATTATTAAGTCGAAGGTACTATGTAAGAGCTGAACCTTGTAAAGAAAATGAGAAAAAATCCCGTATCTGATCATTTATTAGTCCCAAAACAGTAGACATTATAGCTTTGTAGTGTTGAAGATGTAACTTTGGATCATCAATGCCAAAAAATTTAGTCACTTTATGTTAGTGATATGCACTAGGTCAATCATTTGTGATTATGTATTGACTTTCTTATTTTATTAATAAAGAGGTATTTCATTATCATTTGATTTTATGATAATTATATGAATGGTTAATTCTTACTAAGGCCATCAAGTATATGACTTGATAGTAAAACCCTTAGATTAAAATAAGAGTTCTATTCTAATTATCCCTAGCCATTTATTCGTTATATAAATATTAAAGTATTAAGGCTAGTATGATGTTGATTGATGGTTATGTTTTACTAATCATGAATATGAGATATTAAGTCAACTTATAAGTACATGATGAGAGATCATGTACTGGATTGACCCACTATGATAATACTACATAGATTATTGTCATAAGTATTTCTCATCATAGTAATTTTATTTTGGTCCTTTGACCTTGAAATCATCATGGATTTTTACATAGCTATTTTATGTTTTGACACATTCAAACATTGTCTTTAACCAAACGATTAAATAGGATATTGTTGGATATGAAATTAGTTATGTGAGGAATATGAGTGATTCAAAAGGAATTTATCCCTCATTAATATAAGAAAGATATCTAAGGGCCCCTTGATGAGATAGACTGAAGAAAAATGCATGGCCATGCTAAAATGAATTGATAAAGAGTTATCATTTTTAGTCTACTTAGAATTAAGTCATAATATTGAACTATATAAGGATGACATTCTATGCCTTATGTTCAATTAGGATATCATGTGATAAAGGGACAATAAAATTCACTGTAATTAGGTTATGTTGGATTATTAACTTCACATGACTTGGGTAGTCATAATGTCTTGCTAGAGGCCATTTATGACTTATAGGCCTAAATATCTATTTAGGCCCATTATCAATGTTATGTGAACCTATAGGGTCACACACTTAGAACAAGCCCAAAACGAATATGGGTTTAATAAGCCCAAAATAAAATTTATGGAAATAAATAATTAAAGTGTTTTATTTATTTATTTGTTTATTTATTTAAAATAAATGTTACTTTAAATAAATAAATAAATAAGATATTATTTCTGATTTTTTTTAAAACAAAATCAGAATATAATAAATGGAAGTTACTAAAAGGTCATTGGTAGGTGAAACCCTAAATTGGAGTCTATAAATATATTAAATTCTTTAGGGTTTAAGACACTCTTTTTTCCTGCCTCCAAATTCGTTTTCTCTCTTCTTAGAAAATAAAGATAGAGTTTTTCTTTTTTTCTTGATTTGTGAGACAATCAAGAAGGTTGCTAGCACACACTCTAATTCGTTTTGTGAAGGGTTGTTCATGTGGATACCTATAGAGGACGCATCCTTTTGGAGGCGTCTAGATTCGAACAATCAAAGCAAAAAGGCTCGAGGTAAGGTGTCACCAGTGTGAACCTCCTCTCATCCTTCTAGAAAATCTTACCTCTTCAGCGTCTTGGTGAGATTCTTGAAACCTTAGATTTAGTCGAATTACATGGATCCAAGTTTGGGAACGTGATAAATTTTTAATTTTTTCGCTGTGTTTGTATCACGAAACCTAACACTTTAGGCATCTTAAACTTGGGTGGGAGATTAAGATTCCAAAATGCACATAACTCATCAATGTTAAAACCCGTGGAAGCCTGCTTCACTTAGTTTGCAACCTTTGAAGTTGTTTAGTAATATGAGCATACTCTTCCATCATTAGTTTCTTTCCTCACCAACTGGATTAGTCACAACTGGTGCCTTTCCTTTAAATTGTGTCTTTTAAGCTATATAAGCATTAATTTGATCCTCAGTCAAGGGTGGACCATCAATCATAATAACTTCCTTTTCACTAGTCTCTCCTTGATGTGGTGGAAGTGGCACTACCTTATAAAAAGGTCTTTTATTTTCCTTACCAGCTTGCTATAATTGACCTAGATTATTCTGAAGGTACTCACTTACCCTCTCATTAACCAACTTGTCAACTTCTTCCATTCTAATAGGCTGTGATGAACTCTCTAAATAAATTTGACTAGTTTGCCCTTTTCTCTCCTCTAACCAAACTATGGTGTTGAGACACTTTAGGGATTACCTATGATGACTGTATGTTTATTAGGATCTATCCATGCATTTTGATAATGTATGAATGTATGTATGCATGAACGAATGTATGAATGCATGAATGCGAATGTGTATGTAATGTAAATAATTATAACACATAAGAGAAAATAGACTCCTTTATTGACTTTATCTCTCCCACATAAGTGGTTGTTTAATTTCTTTCCTAGGTGGGGCTTACCAGAACATCATCGGGGGATGAACCGGCTCGTGACTCTTGAAAAAATGAAAAATTAACATATAAGGATGATTAATGTTTACATGCATAGTTTGATTTTGGCCAAGTTTTCATGGTACTTGAATATATTAAACCAAGTAATCTTTTGGAGTAGAGTTATGATATTGAGATAACCATATTTGGCCATTAGGATATAACAAACTCAGGATTTTAATCTATATATATCCAAATAAATCATAGATAAACCACATATTAACTTATTATGTACATTAGATTATGTCATAATAAGTTCCAAACCGGTTTATTTAAATATATAGGGGTCAAAATTATCATTCTATAGGACTACATGAGTTAAGATATTAAAGAACCAATAGTAATATGTATATATTATACTTTGATGATTATATTCAAGTCAACAAAAACATAGGAGATCAAAATAACCTTACATACTTGGTATCCCTATAATTAGGGTTAGGTTATTCAAGTTTTCTTTTCAAACAAGACATACCTATTCAGACCTTGAGGTTTTAACAAATTATTTAAGTTATTATAACTATAAGAGTCATAATGTTTGAGACATATGACCTAAATGGTATACAATCATAAGAAACAAACAGTATGTATCAAATGTGTCATGATAGACTGACCAGGTTTACTTGGACCTTTTAGGTTTAAATGGGTATATAAAGTCTAATAAAGGTTAACTTGATCTAGTTAGCACAGTATAAGATATACATGTCACCAAAAACTCAGTTTAGATCAAAGTATATAGACAGAAATCAATAAACACATGCAAGATAGGGTACAATCCCAGTGGAAGTTTCTAAGGCCATTACATGGGTTAGTCAAGGTAAAAGGCCAAGGGTTCCTTTAGTGAGATGAACTCCATTATAGACTTGAGTTATAGGCCAAGGTTAGAGGGGCCTAACATCTTTTACAAACTCGAAAGAAAACTAACCCCTATTTAGGACTTGGGTTATAGACTTTAGTTAGATGAGCCTAGTAGTATCTCTTAAACTGAGTTAGGGCTAAAGGTGACAATGTCAAACTAATCAACCCATGAGTTGAGTGGTGTTATGGTGGATCATAATTTGACACCATCAGGCTTATTAGGCTTGTGCACGTGTGAGAAGTGTCATGATGCAAGTTGGTCTAAAATATATATATAATTTGAAGCAAAGTACAAACTTTGAGATTAATATCTTAATCCCCAATAGAGTCACCATTATTAACACTAGTTGGACTAACTTGGCACTCTTTGGATCACTGACTTGTTTTCTTTATTATAGGAAAACAAAGGTAGTGAAGGGAGTACTGAAAGAGCTTAGGGATGGCATAAATACACTTATAACCCTTCACTCAAGTAGGAGAAATAGGGAGTTCCCACCTTGTATCACCCAAGAAATTATCCATTTTGGCAAACTCGGATCCCTTTCTTAGAACTGCATTTGCCCATTGAATAAAGTATTAGGTTTAGATGTTAATGTTAGTAGGATTAGGCTCTTTTGTTCAAGGCATCTCCATACCACCGGGAGGCTAAGCATTGCCGGCCTTACTTTATGTATAGTGCTTCAAAGAACTATGTACTATTATACATCAACTTTTACATGAAAATGCAAACACAATATATACACATAAGCACAAAGTAGCATGATAAGATGATGCATGATTATGGAAAAATGACATAATAATAGGATGATGCATGATCATAGTAAAATCTAAACTAATACATATCATAGCACACATGGTGTAAACATGGCATATTTACATAATGTAATAACATACAAACATGGCATATAATTATAAACATGAAAAATAATAAAACATGTAAACATGGCAATATGACATCCAACATAATATATGGCACATGGTAAAATATTATTTAAGAACATATTATGAACATGTAAATAAACAAATAAAATGCAAATAACGCAAAAAAAAGGCAAACAATTAACCTATGGCATGATAATTATAGCAAAGTTATGATATGAATATGCATGCTAAATTAGAAATTATGAAAAATTAATAAAAGCAATAAATTAAAAAAAAGAAGGGAGTTAAGAATGCCTAACACATTTCATGAATATCCTCTCCATGATTGCTCCATATTCCGAGTGTTGGGGCAATAAAACATTTTATGTCAAAAATAACTTTAAAATCCAAAATAACAGTTTATTTGAAAAATAAATAAAAAATAATTTTAAAATCCAAAATAAAGAAAACAAGTTGTTTTATAAATAACTTGAAAATCAAAAGAAAGAGAATATTTGAAAAATGGATTATAAGTTATAAATGATTTAGAAAAAGGTTTTGAAAGTAACATTTGATTAATTATGTGAGCCATTAATTTACAGCATGAGTTTCCATCAAGTTAGACCTCAAAATGTGAATTTTGTAACTTAGATGGATATTTCCCACATCATAAGTTATTGAACACGTAATAAAATCTTTTATTTAAAAAAAATAAAGGAAATTTTGATCCATATCCTTGCATTTGGATGATTCTTGTGATCAATCAAAATAACAATATCCCAAATATAACACAAAAGTACTATATGTATTAACAAAATGATTTAAAGAAAATTATAAATGAAAATATAAAAATGATTGGTTTTTATTAAGAAAAAAAAGTAAAATTCCATCATAAATAAAAATATTTGTTAAAAAGAAATTAAAAAGAAAAGGTGCAAAGAAATGGATATAAACAAAGTTAATTTATTAACAAAAAGATTCATCTAATAATTAATAAATTACAAAAGGAATTTGGTTTATTTTTGGTATATTTCTAATTTATGGTACACATAATACACCATTTAAACACAAAAAAAAAAAGGAAATCTTGATTTAATTGACAAAATAAAGAGTAAATAATATTAAAAGAGATATGTAATATTAAAATTGTAAACTAAACAAATAAATAAAGAAGAAGGGGTAGGAATAGAGATTACAAATAATAAAATATGAAAATAACAAGAACATAAATGAGACATAAAAATAAAGAGAAATGAGAGTTAAGTGTAGAGATTGAGATCACGATGGGAATTGATATAACACAACAATATACAACATAAATTGATATCCAAAGTAGGCAAATAATATGAAAAAGGTGAAAAATAAACAACAATAGTTATAAATGTTAGTAAAAGTTAGTAGCTTGAGATTGTGATCTTGAGATTGATAAAAAGAGGTATATATAATACAATGGATGATGCTAATGCAATGTATCCTCACATAAGCATAAAATAAATTTGGGGTGCATGCAAAGGATGATGCATGATGTAAGCCGGGAAGCATGCAAATTCACGAAGTATACAAGTGTGCAAGTGATGTAAGCCGGGAAACATGCAATTATACATCTAGAGGATCTAAAAATGAGCACATGAATGGTAGTGATATGCATCAAGCAAGTAATATGCATAAAGGCATATGAATGCATGAAAATGCAATAATGCAAAAGAAATTGAAGGAGAAGTAGATACTTGTATTATATTATGAACAAGAGTAGAGAGAAGGTTATTAGAGACAAGATAATATGATTAGATATGAAATAGACAAATAAACATTAAGAATAACAAGGATTAAGACTATATTAGGCTAAAGACTCCAAATAAGCACTAATTGTATTTAGAAGACATATTGACTCACAAACTAGCAACAACACATAAGAACCTTAAATTAAACATTAAACATGTAAGTAAGAACTCAAAAGACTCTACAATTGAAAACTAAACACACAAACGAGGTACTTATACCATAGATAGTGATCACAAAAAATCAAAGCATAAAATATGCATATTTAAGCTCTTAAATCAACATAAAGTCCATAAAATGTATAAATTATAATCTATAATGTAAAACATAACCAAAATAGCTCAAAATTAATAAAAACCCTAAATTAGAACACAAATTATGGAAATCACAGCAATATCAAATCATCAATTAAAACATAAGTGAGCACAATCAAGTAGCATATAGACATAATATATACAAAACAAGGTGTTAAATAAGTATATTCATAAAAATAGACCAAAATAAGCCATAAATAACAAATAAAACCAACAAAATATTCAATTAGAAGTCACATAAACACCAACAAACACAATCACAATATTAATTAAAGGCAAGAATAAGGATTACACTTAAAAGCACTTAAAGAGGATTTTAAATATATAAGAGAAAAATCTTTGTAAAATCATATAAAAATAGAAAAATATGTTAAAATACTTTAATTCCATCATCCTAGGATCTTAGGGAAGGGTTAAAAGCATGCTCAAATAAGTAGGAACCCTTTATGACCCTAACAATCATCATTAGAGTCAATTGGAGTGCAGAGGAGTGGATGGCTGGATTTGCTTGTTGTCTTGCTAGTTTTAGGAGCTAAAATAGTGGTCTAAGGACCTCAATGGCTGGATTTGGAGTGTGAACAACCGGTTTGGCTATTCATGGGCCAAATTCGGCTGTTCATGTCTGAATAGTGTAGATTTGCACTCTTTTTCCTTTAAAATGAAATTTTAAAGCCTCAAACCCCATAAATAAGATGAGAATCAATGAGAATTCCATTATAAAAAGTTTTTAGCCTTATAATTTAGGCAAGAACTTACAAAAAAAACCCACTGATCAAAGAGAATTGAGATTAAATTCAAAGGGTAAAGGATGCTTTTGTGAGTTTATATGAGAATTTAGTTTTAATTTGTGTGGAATTGATTTGTTGGTGCTAGGTTTGAATTTAGAAGATTGATTTTGGCAATTTTGAGAAGAATTTGAGAAGAAAGTATAAAGAAATTACGTCTAGAGGAATTTTCCCATAGTTTCCCTTTTTTTTTTCCTAATTTTCTTTAATCTTTAACGCTTTTTAGGACGAATTATTTTGTAATCTTTTTAGGTTTTTATGCTACAATTTTCTCTCTATTAGGAAGTGGTCAAAAAGCCCCCATAAAAAGTCCTCTAAAGCTTTCCTTAAAGCTTCTATTATAAGCATTTGAGGTTGGTGGCATATAGTGTAAATACCCTTGAATATTCATGGTTATTAGGTAATAGTATATACTCTCCTTTTAATATGTTGACACTTGTCGTAGTATATTCCAAATTTGGAATATTCTAAAATTGGAAAGTACTCTTTTTGACAAGTGTCCCTTTTTGGATGAGGATAAAAAGAGGTAAACAGCTATGGGGCCCATTCTACCCACCGAAGGTTAAAATTTGACTTTTTCCTAACTAGGAGCCATTGAAACTTTAGAATTTTAGAATGTAATTTTAGACTGAAATTAAACTACGGTAGTTTTGTTTGACCACTAAAAAGTCTTGTTGAGCAAATTTTGACTTTTGTTTTCAAGGCTTCTAGAGGTTAAACTAAGACTTCATGAATTAAAACCAGACTGAAAAATATAGAATACAGAAAATAAATAGCCCTTACATAGGACTATACTTTATTGGTTTAAAAGACATGACTCGAGTGAACTTCACTCTGATTATTCTTTTTAAACCTCTCTCTTAATTCTAAAAAGGTAGGGTTAAGGTTTAATTAAGGTTTTGTTAAGTCTTGAAATGGTTTAATTTATAATCAGATAAGGTTTTTGTGGTTTGGTTGGTTTTGAAATGGTTTGAATGTCAATTCTCTTCATCAAATTGATTATTTGATGAGACATTTTAGCCTTTTCATCATCGGCCATCAAGGATTTGAAAAATGACCCCATTAAATGGGCTTATAGAGAAGGGTGTCTTATTAGTGCCTAAAAAGGATGGTACTTGGAGGATGTATGTTGATTGTTGTGTCATTAACAAAATTACGATGAAGTATAGACATCCTATTAATAGGTTAGGTGACATGTTAGATGAATGCATGTTTCTTGTTTATTTTTCAAAATTGATTTGAAATTTAGTTATCATTAAATTAGAATAAAAGAAGGTGATGAATGAAAAACAACTTTTAGAGAATTACCAAACTATTGGTATTATGCAATTCAATCTTGTACTTTGATCACCAATTGAATTTCCAACAATAATCTTCATAGTAAGGCATTTTAATACCATATACTTAAAAATAATTGTTGATCTTTGAAAAAAAATGATAACAAATATGCTTACACGTAAAACACAACATCTAAAATTTTAGAATAAACTTTTTTAAAACCCACAACTTGTCATAAGTGGCATATATATTGTTAGATTTAAGTATCTATTAGACACTCCCACACAAATATAATTTCTTAATTCTCTATATGCATGTTTCAAATACTTTAGAACAAGTGTGAATATTCATTTATATTAATATTAATAATTCTCATAATCTATTAATAACATTTTTCCTCATCATATATAGGTGGAGGTTACTCATAATAACCATTTTAAAAATATAAAAACATTAAGTTTAATATCCATAAAATTCAAATATTCAAAGTAAATAAAATTTCTCTAAATTGTTAATGATGAGAAATTAAACACCACCATTTAGTATTATTAAATAACTCCATCAAAACATTATCAAAATGTCATCTTGTAAAATGGAAGAAAATATTACATTATCTTCCATAAAAAATGCAAATGCATTAATTTACATTTTTTCTTTAAAAAATCAACTTTTCACCATATTTAACAAGGTTTAGTCTTATAATTGCAAGAATTCTTTAACTCATAAAATTAATATATTAAAATATATAAACCTTCTCAAACATATTAACATTTTAAAATAATATATTTATGCATATCAATAAATACTACAAATTAGAATGCACCAATACTCATGACTAAATCACAACAAAAGAATGTGTGAAAAAATTATTATAATTTTCAAATATAAAAAAATTTTAGTGAACTCAATAATCCCTAAAATATTATTTTAATATTTATCATATAAACTCACAAAGAAATAAGGATAAAATTACTTATGAATAGTTTTTTTAATGACTACATGAACTATGATATATTTTTTCTTACTACAATATCACAACAATCAATCCATTAACAACTGCCAACTTATTAAATATTTGTAGGAGTAGGATGATCAAATAAACTCTCCATTAATGTTAACATAAAATGTATGTCACAATTTATATATATGCAGTGGAGGGAAATGAATAAGCATTAAACCTTAGAAAGTTATTAAATACAAAACATTAATAAATTAAAAGATGTTTCATTAGTTCAAAACTTTTAAAAGAACAAAATAATCAATTTTTTCTTTATTTCAAGAAATCACCTTACAATCATACTTAGATTTAAAAGTATGATTAACTATTAACTATAAAATAGTATTTGAAATTAATTAGTTAAGATCTATTTATACTCTTGTAATTATTTAGCAAATACTCCAAAATGTTCTAATTCTCACCTTTTTTGTGATAATGATTTGCTTCAGAGAAAAAATGAAATTTTCATAAAAAAGTAATTAAGTACAATAATTGAGAACTAAAGATTTCACCTATATTAATTGAAAAAGAAAATTTAAATAAGTTAAAGATAAATAGATTCATTTTAAAGAAAAACTTAAATTAATTCAATACTATCAATGAAAAGTACTTTAAATTATATGAATTTTACAATAAAGAACTTCATTTTGTAAGATTTCCACCTAATCACATGGGATGTTAGCTCTACACTTAGTAACAAAAACATCTTTAGTCAAGAATTGTCAATCATACTTTTGGAATATTAAAAATAATGTTAAAGTGCATTATGATGAAGGTCAATCAAACTTTCTGATACATACCATTCTCAACATAGATAAATTTACAACAAGAAAGACATTTTACATGCATCATGATTTTGAAAACTGCATAACACCTTTTGTTTAATATTGCATATCACCTACTGATACGGACATGGCCAAGCTTAAGAATGGTAATGGTGGCAGCATTTCTAGAGATAAAGCTAAGGATGGGCTTGATGGAGAGGACAACAAGAAAACTAAAGATAAAGCTAAGGATCCATTAAGCATGCCACAAGGCCCAATTACAAGGTCAAGGTCCAAGAAGCTATAGGAAGCCTTAATTGGCTATATGCAATATTGGGCTAGTCAAGGAAGTTCAATTGGTCATGCTAGGTTTGGCCCAAGTGAAGACACAATTGAATGGGCTTTGTTTAATGTTTGGCAAGTCTAAATACACGAAGACTAATGTGGGCTAGCATGTGGGCTCAAATCCCTTATTTAAGTTTAGAACTATATTATTTGCTATTATGCTTAATAGTTTTATTAGGGTTTCTCATGTTAGGATGTTATAAAAACCCTCCTTATGGTGTGTTTTAGACACATTGGAAATTTGAATGAAAATTAGTCCTTTTTGCATATTTGCTTGAATTCTTGAATTCTTGTGGAATGCATAAACCACTTATCAAGGAATTGATCTATCCTTGTGGCGTGTTAAGGGTTAGGGTTTAAAGAACTTAGTTTTCTTTAGGTTCTAATCTTGATCAACCAAACCTTACAATCTGATTTAAGCGATTCTTGGGTTTTGAAACTCAATTTGTTCTTGGAGTTTTCAAGATAGTAATTCACGGGTTCATAATCATTAGGGTTCATGGTTCTAATCCTTGGAGGTTATTAACATTTGGTATCAGAGCTTTGGCTCTTAAATTAGGTTATCTATCCTTTTCTTTACGTTATTTGCTTGTTTCTTTACATTCTACATTGTTTAGTTTTTGATTCTTGTAGTTTTTTTTATTCTGATTCAATAAAAAAATAAAATAAAAATAAAGCAAAAAAAAGAGAAAAAAAAAAGAGAAGAAAAAGAAAAAAAAATGAAATCAGATCTGAAATATCCAAAAAAAAAAAAGATCAAGGAATAGGTCTGATTGGTTTGATTGTGCCTTAATTGGCTTGAAAATGTGTTTGATGTGTTAATCCTTATTTTTGTCATGTTTATATAGATATTAGGGTTGTTAAAAGGTTCCTATTATAATTAGCCTTGAAATTTTCCTAAACTCAAGAGGAAATTAAGAAGATTTTTTCAATCATACACAAATAAGGATTAAGTGGTTATTTAGGAAGATTGAATGGGACATTGAATTCCATTGACCTGAACCCTATATATACCATCTTATTTGAATTATTTCAGTCTTAAATTCATCTTTCTCCTTCAAATATTCTCTTCTTGCATATTTTTTAAGTTTGGGTATAATTGACACATTTAAGGCATACAGAGGTAACCTTCCTTCTTGATTAACTTTCTTTGTGTTTTTTGCTTCCTAATATGATCCTTACATGTCTTCTACATCAATTTGAAGTTTTTAATTCGTTCTTGAGCTCTAAAATCAAGTTTCTATTGCTGTTTAGTTAGAACTTTCTATTCAGGCTTAAACTTGATTTCTTGGTTCTTGAATTTAATTCCTTGTTTCTTGCACCTTATTTTTGTTCCTTTTACATGAACATTGCTTCATTTGAGTTTTTCATTGTTCTTGATTCATGAAGCACTTGTTTTTATTATTGTTTCCCCTTTTTATTATTTCAAGCTGAATTGCATCTTTCTTATTTCTTCATCTAATTTTTATGTTTCTTGCATCTAGATTGTTTCTTTATATGTCATTTGCATCCTTTTGAAGTTTTCTTGTGCTTTTTTCTTCCTAATTTTATTGAAAGCATGGCTATTTGTTGATTTTTTTCTTGATTCTTGCGTTTTGCCTCAACTAAGCTTTTTAGATCATAATTCTTAGTGCTTTGCAAGTATAGTGAAATAACTTGACGTGTGGTTATTGATTCACATAAGAATCCTTGAAAAAAAGCTGAGTGGTGTGAGTTTTTCAGCCTTGTGTGATCATTCTTGATTGTGTGAAACACGAGTGACCATCCCAATTAATTGAGAGTAAACACATAAGGGAGTGATAGTGAGGTCCTTAATTCTTTTTATTTTTTTATTGCATACTAACTCTTATTGCAGCATGTCAAGTGGTTCTAATGGAGGTGATAATATGCCAACTACCGGCATACCTGCGACACAAATGCATGAAAACGAGAGGGTGCAACGAAGCATAAGGAATATAAATGAGCAAATGAAGAGGTTGCAACTTGAAATGGCAGCCAATCAATAAGCCATTCTAGACCAAATTAATGCACTTGCCTGAGGTATGGGAAATAGGCCAAATGAAGGGGTGAATGCATAAGGAAATTATGGGCAACAAATTGGGATGAATGAGGATGATTTTGGTGAAGGCTTTGAGGAGTATGATAATGTAGCCTATGGTGGGGTTGGTAGAGGCATGGGTAGAGGAGCTAGGAGGTACCAAAATCATGGTAGAGGTAGAGGATACTTTAGTGGTGAGTTTGGTGGCTATGGGAACTATGATGATGTTGATAGGAACTTGGGTAGAATAAAACTTCGGATTCCTATTTTTTTTAGGCAAAATTGATCCGGAGGCATATTTGGAGTGGGAAAAGCGAGTTGACCTTATCTTTGATTGCCATAACTTTTCAGAAGAGAAAAAGGTGAAATTGGTGGTTACCTAATTTAGTGAGTATGCTATAGTTTGGTGGGATTAGTTAGTGGTCAGTAGGAGGAGGAACATGGAAGAACCTATTAATAGTTGGATTGCACTTAAAACTATCATGAGGAGACATTTTGTACCTAGACATTACCATAGGGAGTTACATCAAAGACTCCAATCTTTGAGGCAAGGTACAAAGAGTGTTGAGGATTATTATAAGGAGATGGAGATGCTCATGACTAGGGTTGATTTGGATAAGGATAGGGAAGCTACCATGGCACGATTCATTGGTGGGCTTAATAAGGAGATTGTTGATAGGGTAGAGTTGCAACATTATGTGGAGCTTGAGGAGTTAGTTCACCTTGCAATTAAGGTGGAAAAGCAACTAAAACCTAGAGGAGCAACTAGGTTTGAATACAAGGGTACTTCGAGTGGTAGACCACATTGGTCTAATTCATGGAACGGAGGCAAGAAAGGTGATGAGAAGTCTATTTTCAATGAGAACAAAGGGAAAAGAATTTCAGGCAGCAAAGGCACATCTAATCCCAAAATCAACAAAGAAAAGAATAGAGATATTAAGTGTTTCAAATGCTTAGGGCATGGCCATATTGCTTCACAATGTCCAAATAAGCAGACAATGGTGGCTAGAGAGCATGGGGAGATTGAAATAGCAAGTGAGGAGAGTGACAATGATGATGAGATACCACAATTAGAAGATAACAGCGATGATTGCATTGAAGGTCCTATGGGAGGTGAGCTTTTAGTGGCAAGGCGCACACTAAGTATTCAATTAAAGGAAGAAGATGCCTTGGAGCAGCAAAGAGACAACATTTTCCACACAAGATGCCATGTACAAGGCAAGACTTGTCTTATTATTATTGATAGTGGTAGTTGTACAAATGTTGCTAGCACTTTAATGGTTGAAAAATTGGGTTTAAATCTGATTCCACATCTTAGGCCTTATAGATTGTTATGGTCAAATAATTGTGGTAATATCAAAGTCAATAGGCAAGTTGTTGTACCTTTCACAATTGGTAGGTATTCAGATGAGGTGCTATGTGATGTCGTGCCAATGCATGTTGGCCATATCTTATTAGGTAGGCCATGGCAATTTGATATAAAGGCTATCCATGATGGCTTTCTAAATAGGTACTCATTTATGAAGGATGGGAGAAAAGTTACCTTAACACCTCTTTCCCCTAAGGAAGTGTATGATAACCAATGTAAACTGGAAAAAGAGAGGAGTCAGGTTGAAAATAATAAAAAGGAGAGTGAAAACCTAAAGGGTGAGATTCGGCCTAAAGAGAAAACAAAGGCAAAGGGTAGTTTTTTGGCTAGGGAAAGTGAAGTTAGGCACGCATTGCATTCAAGTCAGATGTTATTTGTTGTTACTTATAAAGATGCATACTTGAACACTACTGAACTTGATCTTTCCTTACCGAGTGTGTTTGCTAATCTTTTATAGGAGTCTGCTGATGTCTTTCCTGAGGAAATGCCAAGTGGATTACCTCCTCAAAGAGGGATAGAACATCAAATAGATTTCATACCTGAAGCTGCCATACCAAATAGACCAGCCTATAGAAGTAATCCCGAGGAGACAAAAGAGCTTCAAAGGCAAGTGGAAGAACTGATGTCAAAAGGGTATGCGTGAGAGCTTAAGTCCTTGTGCAGTTCCAGTGATTTTGGTTCCAAAGAAGGATGGCATATGGAGAATGTGTGTGGATTGCCGTGCATTCAACAAAATAACGATAAAGTATCGTCATCCTATCCCTAGGTTAGATGATATGCTTGATGAGTTACATGGTGCATGTTTGTTTACTAAGATTGATTTTCGTTCTGGTTATTATCAAATCCGCATGAAAATTGGGGATAAGTGGAAAACGACTTTTAAGACTTAGTATGGTCTGTATGAGTGGTTAGTCATGCCATTTGGGCTTACAAATGCACTTAGTACTTTTATGAGGTTGATGAACCATGTCTTGTGAGAGTGTCTTGGTAAATTTGTGGTTGTGTATTTTGATGATATCTTAATTTATTCCAAGTCCATTGATGATCATGTCATGCATGTGCGAAGGGTTTTAGAAATTCTCAGGATAGAAAAATTGTATGCCAATTTGAAAAAGTGTAGTTTTTGCATGGAAAGAGTTAATTTCCTTGGTTTTATTGTTAGTTCAAAGGGTTTAGAGGTTGATGTGGAGAAGGTAGAAGCAATTAGGGAGTGGCCAACACCTAAAACCATTAGCCAAGTTAAGAGCTTTCATGGGTTAGCTAGTTTCTATAGGAGGTTCATTAGAGACTTTAGTACTATAGCTACACCCTTGAATGAAATTGTCAAGAAAAATTTTGGGTTTACTTGAGGTGATCCACAAGAACATGCTTTTAATATGCTTAAAGATAAGTTATGTAATGCTCCTTTGTTGGTTTTACCTAACTTTGACAAAACCTTTGAGATTGAGTGTGATGCTAGTGGCTTTGGAATTGGAGCTGTTTTGATGGAAGAGGGTAGACCTATATGCTATTTTAGTGAAAATCTAAATAGAGCAGCCCTTCGGTACCCAACCTATGACAAAGAACTCTATGCTTTGGTTCGGGCCTTGCAAACATGGCAACACTATTTATGGCCCAAGGAATTTGTCATACACACAGATCATGAGAGTTTAAAGCATCTCAAGGGGCAAGACAAGCTAAACCAAAGACATGCCAAGTGGATGGAGTTCATTGAGACATTCCCATATGTAATCAAGTACAAGAAAGGTAAGGAAAATGTGGTTGCTGATGCACTCTCTCGCAGGTATGCTTTACTTACTACTCTTGATTCTAAATTTTTAGGCTTTGAGTTCATAAAAGAGTTGTATGTAAGTGATAATGATTTTAGCAATGTGTTTACAACTTGTGCAAATGGGACTGTTTTTAATGATTTTTATGTGTTTGAGGGTTTTCTTTTAAACAAAAATCGCCTTTGTATTCCTAACTATTCTTTGCGGGTTGTACTAGTTAGAGAAGCACATGGGGGTGGTTTAATGGGTCATTTTGGGATACAAAAGACTTATGATACTCTAATTGAGCATTTTTTTTTGCCATGCATGAAACGTGATGTGCATAAGATTTATGGTTAATGCATTGTATATTTGAAAGCTAAGTCCAAATTACAACCCCATGGGTTATATACACCTTTACATATTCCTGATGTTCCTTGGATAGATTTGTCTATGGACTTTGTGCTTGGTTTGCCTAGATCTAGGAAAGGTAAAGATAGTATCTTTGTTGTTATGGATAGGTTTAGTAAGATGGCTCACTTTATACCATGCCATAAAAGTGATGATGCTATTCATATTGCTGATTTGTTTCTTAGGGAAGTTGTACGTTTGCATGGAGTACCTAGGACCATTGTTAGTGATAGAGATGTTAAATTTCTAAGTCACTTTTGGCGTGTGCTATGGGGTAAGTTAGGCACAAAATTGCTCTTTTGTACTACTTGCCATCCACAAACAGATGGACAAACCAAAGTTGTGAATAGGAATTTGGTTCAATTGCTTCGTGCTTTGATTTCTAGGAATTTAAAATCTTGGGAGGATTTATTGCCATTTTTTGAATTTGCATATAATAGGGTTGTTCATAGCACTACACACACTTCACCATTTGAAATTGTATATGGCTTTAATCCTTTAACTCCTATTGATTTGATTCCTTTACCCCTTAATAAGATTGTTAGTGTTGAAGGTTCTTCTAAGGTAGATTTGGTTAAAAAGCTACACAAGCAAGTTAAAGAGAGAATTGAGAAGCAAAATGCAAAAGTGGCTGAGAGGGTTAACAAAGGACGAATTCCAATGGTGTTCCAACCTGGAGATTGGGTTTGGGTTCATTTTCGAAAGGAAAGGTTCCCAAATTAACTAAGGCCTAAGCTAAGTCCGAGGGGTGATGGTCCATTTAAAGTCCTTGATAGGATCAATGACAATGCCTACAAGATTGATTTGAAAGGTGAGTATAATGTGAGTGGTACATTTAATATTGCTGATCTAAGTCCTTTTGATGTAGGTGATGAGCTTGATTCGAGGACGAATCATCCTAAAGACGGAGGGAATGATACGGACATGGCCAAGCTTAAGAATGGTAATGGTGGCAGCATTTCTAGAGATAAAGCTAAGGATGGGCTTGATGGAGAGGACAACAAGAAAACCAAAGATAAAGCTAAGGATCCATTAAGCATGCCACAAGGCCCAATTATAAGGTCAACGTCCAAGAAGCTACAAGAATCCTTAATTGGCTATATGCAAGATTGGGCTAGTCAAGGAAGTTCAATTGGTCATGCTAGGTTTGGCCTAAGTGAAGACACAATTGAAAAAATGGGCTTTGTTTAATGTTTGGCAAGTCCAAATACATAAAGACTAATGTGGGCTAGCATGTGGGCTCAAATCCCTTATTTAAGTTCAGAACTATATTATTTGCTATTATGCTTAATAGTTTTATTAGGGTTTCTCATGTTAGGATGTTATAAAAACCCTCCTTATGGTGTGTTTTAGACACATTGGAAATTTGAATGAAAATTAGTCCTTTTTGCATATTTGCTTAAATTCTTGAATTCTTGTGGAATGCATAAACCATTTATCAAGGAATTGATCTATCCTTGTGGCGTGTTAAGGGTTAGGGTTTAAAGAACTTAGTTTTCTTTAGGTTCTAATCTTGATCAACCAAACCTTGCAATCTAATTTAAGTGATTCTTGGGTTTTGAAACTCAATTTGTTCTTGGGGTTTTCAAGATAGTAATTCACGGGTTCATAATCATTAGGGTTCGTGTTTTTAATCCTTGGAGGTTCTTAACACCTACACAACAACCTTTTCGCTTGACACTACATATCAGCTATATAGCAACATGTTGCTTAACATTACATATCAACTACATAGCAATCTTTGCTTGATGCTATAAATCAACTACATAATATTTGATTGACACTACACATTCGCTACATAGCACTTTTTTTTATTGATACTACATATCAGCTATGTAGCATCTTTTGCTTGATGCCTAAATGGCTGCACAGAATTATTTTCTAAGATGTTGCAAATCAGCTATACAATGACTGCTTAAGGCTTTACTATGCAAAGCACAAGGTAGAAAACATATGGCCCTTTTTTGCTCAAAGTTGAAAGCTATATAAAAAAATTATTGAGATGCCTTAAAATAACCTTGCGGCCCAACACATAAAGTATTTGGCACCATATATGGCTACATAACACAATTATGGCTACTTGATTTTGATAGCATGTCCTAATCTTCCTAGTAGCATTTCAAATGCTTCCTATGCATTAATCCCTGAATGTACGTGAAGTAAGGGAAAGTGTTGACATCCGATTTTTAGCAGTCCTTTATAATTGGTCTAATGATGAAAAACTTCTATTGACTAGACAAAGGATAACCTTACAAAAGGCTATTCATATAGTGCTTCTAAAGTTACAACCTATAAAACCCTTATCCGAGCTTCCAAATTAGTGAACCAAATACCTAAATCCTTGAATGGAGAGCCCAATTCATTGAATCAGGAGCTTAAAAGACCAACATAATCAAACATCATAGTAAGGGTTATACTTTGAAAACTAGACCTTATATGTGAAATTGGAACTAGAAAACCTTGAACTAAGGCCAAGTTTAGGGGCTAAATCAAACTTAAATGTCTGAAAAACCCTAAGAACCTTGAAAAATGCATTAAATCATACCTAGAGGGTCCAAAAGGCTTGGAACTTAAAAGATTTAGAAAAGTGACCTAAAAACGTACTGGAGCTAATAATACACGTGGGTCTTAAACAATCCACGCGATTCATCAATACTTATAGGTCCTAATTCAACATATTTTAATTATTTCTAACAAATAATCACACTTTAATAAATAAAACTAATTAAATATTAATCCAAAATAAACATAGTATATGCATTTATCAAGTTTCTTATGCAACATTTATTTACCATGTTTACTAACCTAAACACTAGACCTTACCTTGATGTGTGTTGGATCATTGATGGAAATAGACAAGTAAAATGAGTTTGTGAGATGAAAGTTTCAAAGAGTTGAAGTATTTTCACAAAAATCAAAATATGGAGTATCTTCCTCTATATATGTATGGTTTTTGCATTAGTCATTTTTGTTAATGATCATTCTCATTTTTTTTTACCTTAATTTCAATTTCTTGTTTAAACCATTATCCTAGTTTTATTACAATATTAATAAAAGTCCTTTTAATTGCTTTTCTTGTAATAAACATTTATTAGTTTAGAAAGTATGGTAGGTCTTACTTATGAGATTTGGCTATATGCATTTGAAAGCAGTAGGTGTTAGGTTTTGTGATGCATACACATAAAAAAATGAAAATTTTATTCATAAAACCTCCACAATATTCCATTTTATCCAATTATATCAATTAAAATAGTTCTATAATCTCACCAATAATGAATATTAGATGAAATAGTTGGAAGGATGAGAGGGGCTTCACTCTGATGACACCCTACCTCGAGCTATTTGTATCTTTTATAGGATTGAGACATTGTTGATTCAACTATGTCTTTTACTAGTATCCACAAGAACAGGATGTCCACAAAATGACATTTGGGTGCTAGCACTTTGTCTTAAAGACCTCACTTTTCTCTCTGAATATTTCTATTTTCTTTTCTCAATCGAATGAATAATGGGGTAAGTGTGATGTGAATCCAAAGTCAAGTTCATGGCCTAATAAGTTCCAAGTGAGCAATGGTGCATTTAAAGTCCAACAATGCGCAATGATAATATCAAAATTAAAGAAGTTACAAAGGGCTTTAATTAGACTTATTCAAGACATTTGGAAAGCCCAACACCAAAATACAATTCCAATCAATTGAGGATAAATGGAAGCCCAAAGAATCATGTTTACATCATTAAATTAAATGAAAAATGCAATAACACCTTATTCAACACCTGATGCATTGTTTGACATTCTAGACATTTACAAAGAGTGTTAATGCAAGCAAGAACACCCTTGTACAACTTGAAATGTTTTATATATTATTTTAGTAGCCTAATTACTTAGTAAAAAGCATTTTTAATGTAATAACTCTTGGGGTTACACATTTATGCCCAATATAACTTTTAAAGAGTGATTAATACCATTAATGATATAATTGCCGAATAGTGGCTTGTTGATACCTAAATTTTAATGGTCCCCCAAAAATTTGATGATGAAGGATTCCTGTTAGTTAGATAAGGGAAGGATTCTTTAGGAATCTTCTCATTGTGCTTAGACTAAGTCGAAATCCTAAATAAACCACAAAGAAATAAAAAAAATATACCAAACCTATAACCAAAAGCCACAAAAAGGGCAAAATTAGACAAAAAAGAGTTAGGTTCATGAACCCAAGAGCTTAGGTTCAGAAACCAAGCTCGTGGGTCCATGAACCCAAGCTTGTGGGTTCAGCCTCTATACTTATAAAAAATATAATTTTCGCCTTTTGAAAAAAAAAGAGGAGATATGTACACATTCTTAGGAAAATGCTTAGTGAGAGAAAAAAATATTGTTTTAAAGGCCTTTCTCACCCTCTCTCTCTCTCTTTCTCTCTCTCTCTCTCTTTTCTAACACACTTGGGGACCCATTTAACCAAACACTCAACCAAGAATCACTTTCTTTTGTCTTAGGATTTAGACCATTAAATCCAAATCTAACCACATCCTTGTCAAAGCACACATCTAGGGTAATTACTCAGTCCCTCTGAGGATCTCTCAATTTATTTTTAGTTAAAAACCATCATTTTTGCATTTTTCTTTATTTTTCTACTATTTTCTTGCATTTTCATCATTTTTTACATTTTTATTTTATTATTTATTGGGTTGTGATAAAGTTGTGATTTTGATGATGTGATGAATTTTTGGATATAAGATATGTTGGAGATGTGGGTATTTCGAGTGTAATCTGGGAGTGTTTACATCCATTTTTGCATTTTCTCCTCATTTTTTGCATTATTTTCCTTTTATACTAAAAATGAATATTTTGGTGTAAAGCTAACATTTTTATTAACATTTTTGCATCATCTTAATTTAATATTTTCATTTCTGTAATTTTATTTTATTTATTATTTTTCTGCATTTTTTGATATTTTTCTTGTATTTCTTCTTATTTTTACTCTATTTATGCTATTTTTGGGTAAAGCTTGCATTTTTATCATAAAGTTTATGTTTTTATGGTGAAAATGCATCATTTACCATTTTTATTTATTTATTTCTGCCATCTTTATTTACTTATATCATTGCTGTAATTTTTATTTTTTTCCTTGCATTTTCCCCATTTTTATTGTATTTTTGCTATTTATGGCAAAGTTTGCCTTTTTTTTTTATCATAAAGTTCATGTTTTTATGGTAAAAATGTCAATTTTATAATTTTTATTTATTTATTTCTGCCATTTTTACTTATTTAGATTATTGTAGCAATTTATATTATTTTCCTTATATTGTTCCCATTTTTATTGCATTTTTGCCATTTGTGGCAACGTTTGCCTTTTTATCATAAAATTTATGTTTTTATGGTAAAAATGCTAAATTTATCACATTTTCTTATTTATTTCATTTGTGTCAACTTTATCACTTTTATGTATTCATTTCTATCATTCAAATTTATCTATATCATTTTTGGGACTTTTGCTATTTTTCTCATATTTTTTCTTATTTTTCTAGCATTTATGGCAAAATTGGCATTTTTATCATAAAGTTTACGTTTTTATGGTAAAAATGTCTGACTTTATCATTCCAATATTCTCATTTCTTCATTTTTATTTACTTTTATTAATATTTCTGCATTTTTATTATTTTTTGTGTTATTTTCCTTATTTTTATTGATATTGCATCATTTATGGTAAATTTATTATATTCATCATAAAGTTTATATTTTTATGGTGAAAATAATATTTTAATCATCTCTATAATTTTATTCTGCATATTTACTTATTTTCCTGCATTTTAATTTTTTTTATCATTTTATTGTATTTTTACCATTTTTGCTATCTTGTTGCCTCTTATTGATAAATTTGCCATTTTTTTCATAAAGTTAATGTTTTTATCATACAAATGACTTTTTTTTTTATCATTTTTATTGCTTAGATCCTGCACTTTATTTTTTTTATTTGTATTTTTGTTATTTTTATCATTTTTGCAATTTTTTTTATCTCTTTTGTTGATAAATTTGTTATTTTTATCATAAAGTTAATATTTTAATGGTGAGAATAACATTTTTATTACATTTATTATTTTAATTCTGCATTTTATCACTTTTATTTGCATTTTGGCTATTTTCATTGTTTTTGTTATTTTTAGATAAATTTACTAGTTTTATCATAAAGTTAATATTTTTATGGTGGAAATAGTACTTTTATCACTTCAAATATTTTATTTGCATTTTTTTCCATGACAAAAATGGTAATTTTATACCAAAATACCCCCAATTTCAAATCCTTGCATCATGCATTCTCATTAGCATCATTGTTTGTTTATTTTTTTTAATTATTTTAGCTATTTATTTTCCTTATTATGAATTAAATATATAATTGCCTTGTGTGCTTGCATGTGTGTAAAGACTAACCCTTGTTTTGCAGGTTTATTATAATAGGGTTTTCTTTTCTATTTTTATGTAGTTAATAGAATAAGAATTTTCCTGAGGTGATGTAGTCCTTAATCCCGATTCCCTTTTTATTTTTCATTTTGGATGTACTTATTAGAATAAGCTTTCCAAGGGTTGTAATCCTTAATCCCTTTCTCCATTTTTATTTTGCTTATTTTGCTTATTTCTTGCATGCTTGTATGTTGTGTGCTATGTGCTATATGCTACTTGTTTGCTTATTACTTGATTTGGTGAATGTTTGCTTATTTGCCTATTTTGTGATGAATGCTCTTAAATTCAATTATCCCACACTTTATTTCCAATTTAAATTGACTAATGACCAAGTGTGGTAACAATGCATCATGAAACCAAAACTAGAGTGAAATAGTGAATAAATTAGCAACATACGTGGTAAGAAACATGATAAGTAACTCCTACCCCTCAAACTCGGATTCTTTGGTTATGGAAGTGATTTTTCACTTCTTCCCGATTCAAGTTAGGTGGCGACTTCAAATCTATGTGGCCTAATTAGGCAGGCCCTCTAATGAACAATAAAAAACAGAAATCCAGTAGATGGTCGTCATTTAGCCTGTGTGCCTCGATGCTATAAATGAAAATTGATCCTTCATGATCGTTCCGACCAATAATCACATGGTTGTAAAGACTAGTTATAATCCTATATTTTAGAGTCTAAATTAGTTGTGTGGGCTTAGCCTTATCTTTTATATAAATAAATCCACTTGCTTGTATTGAGATTAGATTATATTTGAATGAAATTAAATTTCTTTTATGAGAAATTTGCTTTTAAGTTCATGCATGAACTTTAAGACTTATCAAACATTGTTTGGCTTGTGGCATCAAAATTCAAATCTTTGCCTTGTTCTTTATTCATCAAACTCTTTTGTTTATGGCGTAGGAAGATTACAAAGTCTAATTTAATCATCCTTACTGGCAAAAGGGTGAATTAGTTTATCTCTATTCTTATTTCAATTCTTGAACGACCCTAAGCATAGAAATTATTGGAGGGTGTTAGATTTTTCATTATAACTTATTATAGTTCTTAAACTATTGGGAAGTTTGTGTTTTATAACTAATGATTTCCATCATTTTTGGTATCAGAGCTTTGGCTCAATATTAAGGTTTGTTGACCTTAGCAATAATCAATCTTGATTTTGATCTTAAAAACTTAATTTTGAGCATTTAATGTTCTTTGTTTATGTGTGATTATAAGCATAGGTATAATATTACTTTTATGAAAGCCAAGTCAAAATTCAGCTCAGTAGAGGGTTGTGACTGAAGCAAGGCTACCATGGTTACAGGAAGCAAAGGGCTGTGACCAAAGCCTTACTTTTATAGTAAAATCAAACTTCATAAAAATCCAATGGACATATTTTTTAAATTATTGAAAGAAAGAGACGTTGGAGGGTTATGACTGAAGTAAGACTGCCATGATGATAGAAAGCAGAGGGCTGCAACTGAAGCCTTACTTCTATGGTAATGACCCAACATATATATTTTTGAAATTATTGAAGTAAAGAGACATTGAAAATATAATCAATGGCTTCAACATCCATTTTTTTGAATCTTAATCTATATATATGTGCTCTAGAGTTATGATAATAAAAAACAGACATTACATTATTCTTTAATTATAAAAAAGAACTCTTTAAGCATTCATTAAGCTTCATTTTTTTCTTGTATCAATATTCTTTGTATTGATGAACTCTTGTGAGAGTTGGTTGTGTGGTATAAATAGGACTTCATCTTCATCTAATTCTTAGGACAAATTAGAAAGGTAGTGAGGTATATTAGTAGTAAAATTGATTTAAGTGTTTAGCCATTAAAACACTTGGGAATTGGTTTAAGAGTTAGCCTTAAAACTCTTATTTATGTAAGGTTGAAGAGTGAGCCTCAAACTCTTGTAATCTTAATCTTGTGAATATAATTGTGGGTATTGAAAAATCCTAATTTATGGATACGTTAGGTGGAGATATAGGATTTTTTAGAATCTGAACTCCTTAAATTTTTGAGTTCATTATTCTTCCTAATCTATTCTCTTTCAATTCTTGTTCATTCCTTAAATTCATTTTCATTTTTCTAAAATCCTTCATTAGCCTTATTCACCCCCCTCTAAGGCACTTTCAATTGGTATCAGGGCTTGAATTCTAGGAACCTTATTCCTAAAATACAAGATAATGGGGAGTAAATTTTAAAATATTTCTTCACTTAGAGACCATTCTTTGATGGAAGTGATTACTCATATTGGAACTTCAAAATGAAGCTGTATTTAGATTGTGATTCCATTAAACTTTGGGAAGTTGTTCTTAAAGGTTGGGAACCACTTAAAGCTACCATTAATGGTGTACAAATAACTCTTTCAAGAAGTCAATGGAATAATGAACAAAAGGAAGAAACTGAAAAAACAAGAAAGCTATTATCACTTTAGTCTCTTCCATGTAAAGAGAAGTAGGCAAACTTCAACATTACATTTCAACCAAGGAAATGTGGGATACCTTGGAGAACCATTATGAAGGCAATGTATAAGTAAGAAGTAAGAAGATTCAACTTCATATGTATAAATATGAACTCTTTAAAATGAAGCCTCATGAATCAATTACGGAGATGACAAATCATCTTAATACTTTTCTCACTACTCTTAAAAACTTAGAAAACATTTCTCCAAGGAAGAAGTGAACAATAAGATTCTAATAATCCTACCTAAGAAGGATTAGGAATTTCAAGTCATTTCAATTGAGGAAGCTCAAAACCTATCAACTCTCTTAATTGATGTGCTTATTGGAAAGCTCCTTACACATGAGCTTACAATTAAGCAAAAAGGAGAAAAGTAAGAAGAGAAGGAAGAGAATAAGAAGAAGAAGAATGTAACATTAAAAGCTTCACAAGAAGATAGTGAAAAAGAAAGCCTTGAAGATTCAAGTGATGAAGATGGTGATATTGCTATGCTTATAAGAAACTTCAAGAAATTCTTGGGAAAGAAAAATTTCTCAAGAATAAGAGACTTCAAAAAGAAGTATGAAGGAGAAGGGAAGAAGAAAACTAAAGAGGTTACTTACTATGAATACAAGAAATAGGGTCACATCTGAAGTGAGTGCCCTAAACTCAAATTCAATAATAAATAAGTAAAGGAGAAAAGGAAGGCCCTCAAAGCTACATAAGATGACTCATCCGAATTGAAAATGGAAAAGGAGCAATAAGAAGTGGCCAACCTTTGCTTCCTGGCTCTTAAAGATGAAAATAAAGTATCATCTACTTCTAACTCTTCTTGTGACAATTATTATGAATATGATGATGAGAGCTCTAATATGAGCAAAATCTTACTTAAATGCAAAAGCTTACTTTCTAAGAAGAAGCATTATAAGCATGAGTTAACTAGCTTAACCAATCAATTCAAAAATTTTAAAATGAATTTTTTAATCTTATTAAATCAAATAATAAACTTGCTAGTGATTTAAAAACTTCTAATTTCTTGGAAGAGTAACTCAAGAAAGCAAGTGATGAAAAAAATAAGCTTTCCAATGAGGTATTAGAGTTAAAAAATTTCATTTTTAAATTCAAAAGAGGAAATGAGAGTTTAGATAATTTTCCTAACTCTCTAAAAATCCATGGAAACACTCATGGATTAGGATATGAGAATGGAATGGTTTCTTCCTCATCACCGTCACATATTAAATTTGTTAAGGCATCATGCACTTCTATTCCCTTTACTTATAAAACTATCGAGACTTAAGCTTTCAAAGCCAAGAAGTCTCATGTGTCAAATAATAAAGGGAATTCTCATAAGACTCAACCTTACATGGCACAAAGATGTAAGTCACAAGTTAGAAGAACGCAACCTAAACATACTTATATATACACTAAACACAAAACTCCTAAGCATATTGCACAAAACTATCAAAATACATAGTGCCATTGTCAATGTATGTCACACTCTTCATATATGGCACAGAGAAATTTTAGGAATTATACATAACCATAACACCAAAGGCATGTCTTATGTATCATCCTAAGAGAAATAAATTTAAAAATGTTGTATATTCATATTGCATGATCAATGGACATAACAATAATGTGTGCTTCTATAGAAGATTACGCATGAACTTGCTTCCTTTGAATTATCTTAAGACTAACCAACCTAGACCAAGAAAGGTTTAGGTTCAAAAGAACACTTAAATTGTCTTATGTAGGTGTGCCTGAAATCTACAATACCAAAAAGCAAGTGGTATCTCAATAATGGATGTTCAAGACACATGACAGAAGACAAAGTGCAATTTAACAAGCTTAATTCAAAGGATGAAGGACATGTCACATTTGGGGACAATGCCAAAGGAAAGATAGTAGGCATTTTAGAAATCAGTAATCCTTAACTCTTATCTATACACCATATGTTACCTGTTGATGGTTTTAAACATAATTTATTAAGTATAAGTTGATTATGTGACATAGGAAATAAAGTCAATTTCTATCCTAGAAATTGCTTTGTTAGTAATCTTCATGAAGACAAAGTAATTTAAGACAAAGTAATTTTCAGTGGTGAAAGAGTAAACAATGTTTATATTATTGATTTGAATAAAATTGATAACAAAGATGCTTAATGTCTATCTCCTATGACACATGGACATGGCATAAAAGGTTAGGACATGTAAATTTTGAGCTTTTAAATAATCTTTGTAAACATGAACTTATGATTGGTTTACCTAAGCTTGAATTCATTAAGGATAAACCTTGTGATGCTTGTCAAAAGGGAAAACAATCCAAGTCCTCATTTAAGCCAAAAAAAATTAGTGTCCACCACTGGACCACTTGAAATTATATATATGGATTTATTTGGACCAATTAGAGTTGTTAGTTTAGGTGGTATGCACTATGCTTATGTCTTGGTTGATGAATACTCTAGATACATTTGGGTGGAAATGACTAGAACCATGCTTTATAAGTATAATTTACCTGTATACTTTTGGGCTGAAGTTGTTAACATGTTTTGCTACATTAAAAATAGAGTATTTTAAAGACCAAATTTAAATAAAACTTCTTATGAGCTTTGGAACAATAGAAAACCCAAAATTTCATATCTTAAAGTATTTGGATGCAAGTGCTTTATATTGAACATTAATAATAGTATTAGAAAATTTGATTATAAAGCCAATGAAGAAATTTTCCTTGGTTATGCCACTACTAGTAAAGCATATAGAGTTTTTAAAAAAGACCTCTAATAGTTGAAGAGTCAATGCATATTGTATTTGATGAATCAAACTCACTTGATCCTAGAAAGGATGTTTGTAGTGTTAATGATTTTGTAGATGATCATATGGATATGAACACTCAAGACGAAAATGCTAGTAAGCCTTTGAAAGTTAATGGTCCAAGCAAGGAGGACAATGAGGGGATGCCTCAACTTACCTTGAAGGATGAACTTCCAATGGAGTGGCAATTTAAGAAAGCACATCCTCAAGACCTCATCATAAGTAACACTACAAAAGGGGTAACTACTGGATCTTAACTTGAGTTTATTATTAATTTAGCCTTCATATCTCAAATTTAACCTAAAAATGTTGATGATGCTTTGAGTGATGAATTTTGGGTCCTTGCTATACAAGAAAAGTTAAATCAATTTGAAAGAAATAAGGTGTGAACCTTGGTTCCTAGACCTAAACGTTATCCTATTATAGGCACTAAATGGATGTTTATAAATAAGATGAATGAATAAGATGTCATAACTAGGAACAAAGCTAGACTAGTAGTTAAAGGTTATAATCAAAAGGAAGGCATTGATTATGATGAAACCTTTACCTCCATTGCAAGGTTAGAAGCCATTAGAATGCTACTTGCATTTGTATTGTTCATGGATTTTAAACTTTATTAAATGGATGTTATAAGTGCATTATTAAATGGTTCATTGAAGAGGAGGTATATGTTTTACAACCTCTGGGTTTTGAGAGTTTTAATTTTTCTAGTCATGTATTTAAACTTTCAAAAGCATTATATAGATTAAAACAATCTCTTAAAGCTTGGTATGAAAGGTTGAGTAACTTTTTATTAAAGAAAAGTTCTCTAAAGAAAAGGTTGACACAACTTTTATTATTAAAAAAATCCAAGCATGATTTACTTATTGTGCAAATATTGTTAATGACATTATATTTAGAGCTACTAACCATCACTTGTGTGAGAAATTTTCAAAGTTGATGCAAAGAGAATTTGAAATGAGCATGATGGTTGAGCTCAAATTCTTTCTTGGACTTCAAATCAAGCAATGCAAAAATGAGATATTCATCAATCAAACTAAATACGCTAAGGACATTCTTAAGAAATTTAGCATGGATGAAGCTAAATCAAGTAAGACTCCTATGAGTACCACCACTAAACTCAACAAAGGTGAGAATGGTAAACCAGTTGATGAAAAACATTTTAGTGGTACGATCATATCCTTTTTTTATTTAACTATAAGTAGACCAGATATCATGTTTGATAGTTCCTTGTGTATTAGATTTTAATCAAGTCTTAGAAAGTCTCATTTGAATGCAATAAAAATAATTTTCAAATATCTTTATAGAACAATGCATTTAGGACTTTAGTATCTTAAGAGTTCAGCTTTTAACTTAATTAGTTATTCAAATGCATATTTTTTTGATAGTTTGCTAGATAGAAAAAGCACTTCTGAAACTTGTCAATTCTTAGGACAATGTTTAGTTTCTTGGTTTAGCAAGAAACAAGTTTTGGTTGCCTTGTCCACCACCGAAGTCAAGTATGTTACAGCAAGTTTTATGGCAAACACAATAATTGTTGGACTATGATATAAAACTTGATCATATTCCAATCAAATGTGATAATACATGTGCTATTAACCTTAGCCATAACCCCATTCAACATTTTAGAACCAAGCATATAGACATTAAACATAATTTCTTGCGTGATCATGTTCAAATTGGTGATATCGCACTTGAATTTGTTGATACAAATAATCAACTTGCAGATATCTTCACCAAACCTCTCAATGAAGAGAGATTGAATTTCATTAAGCATGATCTTAAAATGATTGATGGTTCTAGTTTGTCTTGATTTTATGCTTAATTGATGGTTGAACTATTTTCATGTGAAATCATGTTGTGCTTATTGATTGCTTTGATTAATAATTTGATTTTGATCTTAATATTTTTTGAATTTTTTATTGCTATTTAATAATTAATTGTTGAAATTATTTCAATAAATTAATTATTCAAAATAAGCATAACATTTTTTTATGCATTTATATATGTTTAAATTTAATATGTGCATTATGATATGTTCATTCAATTTGTTAAAAAACCCTTCCTTTATTGAGTTAAATTCAATTAATTATTTTAATTTAGCAAAATTATTTCCTCTTTCCTCCTCAACAAGACTTGATTTTTATGTCTTATTTTATGTGTTTTTTTGCCAATTTTTGTTTAGTTTATTTTCAATATATTTTTTATATCTAAACATCGAGCTATTTGTTTATTTTTATAGTTATTTTGAGACAATTTATGTTTGATTTATCTTCTGGATATTTTCTAGATATAAGCCCTAAGCCCAAAGCTATTAGTTTTATGTCTTGTTTATGTTGTGTTTCTCTTTAGTTTACAATGATACTTTGATATCATTGTAACTATATCCTTTTCATTAATTCAATTTTTATTTTATTAAAATTTCCTTTTGCATTTTGACAAAGGGGAAAAAAATATTTGAGTTTGAATTAAAATTTTTATGCATAGTTGTTTGAATTTATTTTACACTATAAGTGTGGCTAGTTTTGTCATATTTTTATATGTGATAAAAGGTTTTGTTTTGCTTACTTTGTTTATATGTGCATATGTGTGATACTTGGCAAGATTGACTTAAACTTTCTTAGATTTGGTATATCCTTGTTTTCATTGTTTTAGTTCTTGATCTTTTGTTTCCTTTAGAATTAAGCTCTACATGATAATGTGATAGTTAAGTTTGTTAAGCTTCAACATAAATGCTATATATAATATGTTTGTGATGTTTTAAGTAGTACTACATGCATTGTAAGTGCTACTGATTTATTTTTATGTTTGAAATTATTTCATTTCATGTTGCCTAACATTATTGTTAATGATCATGTTTTAATGTTTTTAACACATTTGTCGTGTTAGACCATGTTTTTATTTCCATCATGATATATTCAATGTTGTTTCTATTTTTGTCAAGGGGAATAATTTATAAATTTATATTTTTTTATCATATCCAAAAGGGGAGTAATAAAGAAACATATTAAATATTTTAATTGGTATCTTTTTCAAAAGATATATATATTTCATAACAAGGTGGGAGAGATTCTATAATTTCATTATTCTTTAAATTTGATATGCATGTTAGTATGATTACTTAATTGCAATAGCTACCATTAATAAGTCTTACTGATTGTTGGTGGTTTGATTCGAGTGTTACCATTCATATTTGCGATGATATTAATCAATTCAAACAATATGAAATTGTAGTGGAAGATAAGAAGTGTTGATAAAAAATCACAATGCAGAAAGAATTATTGTCTTGGCAACAACACACTTGTCATAAAATCATGATTATAATGCAAGGCCATTTTAAACCTAAGCTTACCATATTTTATTTGGACATCCTTGGCAGTATGATGTGAACACTAAACACTCGAGTAGAAAAGGATGGAGTGAGATATACACTAGTGTAAAGAGAAGGAACTTTCTAACTATTGTGCATGGCTCATCTTCCTTTGTGGGCGAGTGTAAAGAGACCTGTAACCCAAGGAAGAGTTCTTTGCAGGTGGAGTAAGCATAATGTTGTTTTTAATTACATGATACTAATTTATTTCTTATTAATAGATGTTTTGGGGGGATTTGTTTTATAAGTTCATCTAATCTTAGTCAACTCTTTAGCAAAACTAATTCCCAGCAACATTCACACATAAAATGAAAATTAAGAACGCAACATGTAAAGGCTGAACAAATTTTTTTTTTGAAGTCATGTAAAGGCTGAACCTTAATCTCAATTAAGGAAGCATTATAAAACAAAAATATATTAGCATGGCTGTTCAGTAATATATTCCAATGTACTGCGTTGCGTTTATATACATGTCAAATTTTCTTTATTTATACACATACTGTAGTGGCTTTTGGATTTTGAATTTGTAGTTTTTAACTTTTTTGTTTTAAATTAATCCAATGCATGTAATTTGTCATTACTTGTGTCAACACTGATGTTTTGCCCAGTCCACCTACTTGTAACGATGCAATCATTTTGTTGAATGACTCCTGAATAGGGTTCCAATTTTTCAGCAACTAGCAAGTGTATTCTACCCTTCCCTCCTTCCTTGAAAAATTCACCTGTAAATCTCATTTAGAACACTTTGTTCTACTGGTTGTGCCTGTATCTATCTAACACACAGGAATGGTAAAGCAATGAACATAACAAAAAAGGTTTAAGAAATTCCATTCAGTATCTGATTTTCCTTCTATACTTCACCTGACTAGTGATTGCAAAACAAAGTCTAAAAAGCTAACATGGATATAAATCCTACTCCCTGCCCTCCCTTGCATAACCCCATGGAAACATCTTTGAAGCATATTTCCATAACAGAAAACAAAAATAATGTAGGTTTTCAAGTACTTGAGGCAGATGAGAGATATCAGTTCGAAATGCATAGGTTAAACAACGGAGATTGTTACTGTGCTGCGGAAAGCATAGAAAAATTGGCATCTCCAGAATTGCCAGGTGTCATTTAAATGAATCAATTTACATCTAACAAATGGCTGCAAAGAAAGCAAAAAAGTTATACCATCACCACATGTCAACTTTGGGTATCAAAAACTACTTGAAAAGAGAAATAGAAAAGAGAACACATCACATACATACTTCTACCATGAGACATGGCCATGCATTCGTATTTGTGCACCATTTGGAGTCTATTATCTATGGTGCACTAATCCTATATACGTAATTCCATTTTATATTGAAAAATATATATCTTTTATTTTTCTATCTTTTTATGTTTATTTATAAATAATTCATCTTCTCAATTTTTTACATTAATAAAACATAAAAAAAAAATTATAAAAAATATATATATATAAATCAATTTATTTTTTTAGAGTGATTATATTATTTCTATTTTAATTCTATTATTGCCACTAGTTTAAATTATGCTTGTAACTGCTAAAGGCCTGTAAAAAAATTTTTTTTATTGAAAAGTACATAATTTTCATTTTTTATTATTTTATGTTTATTTCAAATTACTCTTCTCAATTTTTTTACATTAATAAAACATAAATCAAATTTATAAAAAATGTATAACTAAATAATTTTTTTATGATGGTTTTATCATTTCTATGTTGATCCTCACTAGTTTATATTTTTATTTTCAATTTTTTATGTCAATTCTTATAAGAATGTTAATGAATTAATCATATTGAATTTAATATATGAAAATTCTTGCTAAATAACTAGCATGTGTTTTCATGACTAACTATAAAGCATAAACTAATTGTTACAATAATTTTTTAAATTTTTTATTAATTATATAGTATAAAATTTGTACTGTTTTTATATTATGTAACTTATCTTCATGAAATTGTTTCTAATAATTTTTTGATTATTTGATATTTTAAAAATTAATTTTAATGTTTATGAAAAAATTATTTATTTAATTTATTTTAATTTTTTCATATACATTACCATTTTAAAAAAAAATAATAATAATTACACAGCTTATGTATTACCTTTTTTTTACAAAACAAGGTTAACAATAAAACTATTATACTTGTAACTGTTACTCCCTTAATAGTTATATCCCCCTTAATAGTTATACTTATAACTGTTACTCCCTTAATAGTTATACCTATAACTGTTTCTTTAACTCTATTTATTTAACCTCAATCCAAACGCACCCTTAGTATTAATTTCATTATTATATTCTCAATATTTTAATGATAAAAGTTTGAAAAAGATAATATATATATGTTAAATTATATATTAATATTTTTAAAGCATAAATAAATTTGAATATTAAACAAAATTTTAACAAACAAAATTAATTTATAAATAAATTAAAGAAGTTATATTTCAAAAAAAAATCACCAATGGATAATTAAATATTTATATTAATATAATATATTTAAATATTTTAAAAAATTTTATGATATATAAAAAAAATTGGGTCTTAAATATAACACTAAAATAAAATTACATTTAATTTTTGATTAAAAATTATTTTCTTATTGACATAAGGACTAATTCGTTAACTAACTAAAACATCAAGGATGCTTTTGCAATTAGTTGAAGGATTTTTGTCTACATGCGTGAAAAATTAAGGGGTGAGTTTTGACCTTTATTCAAAGGTGGGGGCTAAATTAGTTGAAAAGGTTAAGGCAGGCCAACATTGGCACTAGACAAAAAGGTCGAGGGCCCAATTGGCTTATCTGCCTAATAAAGTACATCATCAAGAAATAAAAACATTTCACCTTAAAAGCAGGCAAATCACGAATCATGATGCCCACTAGATGTCAAACAATTATACTAACAAATATCAAACAACAGACACTGGATAATCACATAGCACCTTATGACCAGCTATATGTTTCGATTTATGGAAAAAAAAAAAAAAAAGGATAACAACAATCTCAGTTACAATTAAGTTATGTAAGCTTAATTATTAACATTGGAGTTCCATAAGTAATTAAAAATTCACCATTGGTCCTATCCCATTAAACTTTTACCCACATGGACTACAAGTCACTGACATGTAGACTGACAACTTCCATATTCTCGCCCATGTCATCACACTTTTTTTTTTCTCAAATGTTCCCCTTCTTCAAAAACTCTTTTTTTTTTAAAAAAAAATAAAAAATTCAACTCATTTATGGTGAAAATGTTAATAGAGTTAGCATGACATTACACTGGATCATTTAAAGACAGTGGTTATATTGAAATACTAAAAGATGAAGGCTCACTCAAAGGAGTAACTATCTGCGACACTGGTTGTGGCATTTGAAAAGAAGGGAAAATCATTTCTGCTAGTGATATATCCACTGCTATGGTGGACAAGGATCTATTTGTTTTCCTATTCAAATGTAGTAATTCAAATTCATGGATTCTGAATTTATCTTGAAAGTAACAACTACAATTAGATAGTGAAAATGCAACCATAATGTTGCCCAAATTTGAAAGTAAAGGATTTAGAGAGCTTAGATGGCAAGTATGATATAGTGGTTCCTCTAGATTGCACCCAGAATTTATTATGATCTATAAAAGAGAGTAGGAGAGCTATTTCCATGGCCTTCCAAGGTGACAAGAGCATATCTACAAGCAAAGGCTGATATGGAGAGAGCACCGAAGAAGGTTGGGTGGAGGATAAGGAAAAGAGGACTCATCACCACCCAATTCTATTTTGCTAGGCTTGTTGAAGTTGCTCTTGCATAAAAATGAAAGACATGTTAGCTTTGAATTTTTTGTTGTATTATTTTGCTGCTCAACCCAAATTTCAGAGGTAGTTGGCTATAAAATGAAAATGACTATAAAAGCATAATCAAGAAATGGTGGACAAAGCAACAAATGTCGAAAAAGATAGCAAAGAAGCAAATTTTAGATTGTAAATTGTAAAGAAAGCAAATGCATCTTGATAGATCTTACAAAAAATGAAAGTTGAAGTATTTTTTTTTTTTTAAAAAAAAGAGAATTTGTGTGATGACATGGACAACAATATGGAAGTTGTCAGTCCATGTGTCGATGACTCACAGTCCAAATGGATAAAAATTTTGTCACATATGCATATTCTGTAATACTTAATGAACAGTACTAACGGTTAATTTTTTAATTAGTTACCAAAGTCAAATGTTAACAATTAAGCTTATAGGACTCAATAGTAAATACCTTATAAATTTTAGGATTGAAAGTGTTGTTATCCCAAAAAAACAACATAGGCAATCATTGTAGGGACAAACTTTACATTTTGTCACATTATGACTTGATTGACTATCACGGTACGACTTGATTGAATATCATTCATGATCAAAGAGAAAGAAGATACACAATAGAATTTAATAGCCAAAATTAGTATTTCCTACCTCAACTGAATCTATGAAATCCTATGTCATTGGCCTGCATCTGATCCATATCCTGAGGAACTATCGCTGCCAGAATCTGCAGTGAAGTATCAGAGCACATTAAGAAATACATTTGCATTTGAAATTGCAACTTTAATCACCAGAAACAAATTCTGTACATGTAACCACATCATAGTACATAAAGAAAACGCTTTAATTACCACTTGAAGAGGATCCAGAGGCACCACTAGAACTACTTGAACTACTTGATCTGCTTACATTGTCACCTTGTTTTTCTCTTTGAACAGGAGATGTGACAACAAACTTTTGAACTGCTTAAAACAAATTAGTTTTCAATTCAGTTCATAGCAATTAAATATCATCAACACGCAAAAAAAAGGACATGAATAAAGGAAAAATAAATTCTTGCAATTTTAAAAGCTTACCTGCTTCAAATTCTTCTGGTGCCTCACTAGCATCAAATGTCAGACTCTACAGGATAACATAATCAACAATGTGTCAAACATTAACACTTTCATTTAAGAACCTCAGCTAAAGAATGATCTAAATGATAATTCATGGTCTTACAGTCTCCTGAATGTTGTGGCCAGCTCCTCTTGCTTGAACCATAGGTTCATCTATTCTCTTGTTCTTGTAATTAATCACAAGCCTATCAAGTTCCCATAGGGTTTCAGAATCAAAACTATCAATATCCACCTCAATTTCATCTTCATGCTGGCAAAGCCCAGGATTCCTCTTCCTTATGATCTGAACGACGCTATCCAATTTGTCTGAAGGCAAATTAAGTAGGTCTGTACTCAGTCTCTGCTTCTCTTCAAAAGTCATCTCTCTCCTTGGAGGATCCTTTGTCTTTGAATCCTTTGCTATTGTAGTCCTACCCTCATGTGCAGAAATATCTGAATCCATGAGATTTGGCATAGATCCTGATCTGGCCAACATCCTAGTTTCTGAGGGCACCTTTGGTAGAAGAGCTGATGCTCCCTTTGTAGCAGGTGCAGGCAAACTTGCACCGGCATGCCTCGCATCAAGCCTCTTAACATAGTTAAATTTCGTCTCCATTCCCGCCCACTTCTCCTCAAACAACTTTATCAACACATCTGCCATGGCATGCACATCCTGTCCTTTTTCATTATACTTCATGGCATTATTGAATGTCAATCTCACATCTTCTGCAAACGCCTTTGGTGACTTATACCAATTCTTTTTTAACCTAGTCTTTACCGTCCCCAAGTCCATAGGATGCTTAATAATGGTACAATAATCGTGCAACTTCAATTTCTTCACATCCACAGGTTTATTAAACACCCATCCATACTGATGCTTCATCAACTTCTCCAACAAATCCTCACACTTCTTCAATATCTCTCCATTAAACTTATGCATTGCATTTCCCCCACCTGCTTTCTTCACTCCATTACATGCTTTCAATTTATTCTTATTATCTGAAGTCGAAATCTTCTCTGAATTCAAAGCCTTATCCTTCTTATTATTAACCTTAGACGCTTTCCTGTCTTTATCCAAATTCTCACGATGACTACTAGTGTTATTGTTAACAGCTACTCCCTGCAGCTGCCCCGAATTGGTGGGGCCAACATAACTAACCTCAGAATTAACTCTAGCAAGAGTTCCAACTCTATTATTATTGTAATTACTATAGTCATCAATTTCTTTAGCTTCAAGTTTCTTTTTCAAAGTCCTAACTTGATCAAGTTCACTAACTAACTTCCTCTTCAACTCCCTAATCACTGATTTGGATCCAGCATTCAAGCTAATTCGAACCTTATCATCAAATTTCACATACCCGGGTAGTGAATTCCCCGTCCCAATGTATGGGAGGCGACTGTGACTGGATGAATCGTCGTCGGAAGCCACGGTGTGGAAGCGCCTCTGAGGCAGCGTTGGGTGAGGGATACGGCTGGTAGTTTGAGAATTGTTTGGGAGCTTTTGGGCATACACTTTTTTACTGCTGCTGCTATTAGTTGGCCCAGTAGCCATTCATCAAATCCCTAATTTTGAGGATGAAACAGATTCTAATTATGGTTTTCTCTTTAATTATTCTACAATTCAGATGCGTGAAGGAAGGCTGAGTTGATAATCAACATAAAATCCTGACTTAAACGGAAGGGATAAAATCAGGGCTTTTGGAAGGGGGAATTAAAAAAAATTAGGGTTTTTGGTGCGTGAATGATAAGAGACAGAAGGAGAATTGCATTGGGGTTTGTTTTTTTAATTCGGTCCAAAAAGAAACTAAGAAACCGAGAGAATTCAGTGGACGGCTAAAAAAACAAAGGGTGATCACTCGCGCTATGTCAGTTAAAGGTCACTTGATAAGGAAGGAAGATAAAATCAGGATTTCGTGAGGCCACTTGACAGTATATTATAATAGCAATGGTGAGCATCTTTTTCCATGAAAATTCGAAAATTTAAAATTTTCACATTCATATTATATTTTAAAAATTTTAAAAATAATTTTTTTAATATTAATATCTAATTTAAAAATTTTCATGCTGGTATTATTTCATTTTTTAGAATAGTTCGATGCGATGATTTAGCTCTATTGGAATAGATTGATATAATACGGTTCAAAATGAAAATTTAAAAATTTATATAATAGATAAATTTATAGTATTAATTAAAATTATAACAACATAATTTTGGATAAAAATATATTGTTTTTATTATTATATGGATATTGTATATATTATTATTATTAACCTCATTACTTTTAAATAATATCAATAAGATTAAATTACTTAATAACAATAATAATTCATAAATTATTAAATATAATAATAACAATATATTTTAATTAATAAAAATAACCTACATTTTTTTTTAAGATCACTACTTATTTTAATAAAAAAAACCATAGTTTTAAGTAAAATTATGTCGTTTTAGTTATTTATAATATATGTCTATATATTATTATGTAGTAAAATGATAATTATAATAATATTATTTAGCTCATTAATTTTAAATATAATATCAAAAAGATTATATTACTTAATAGCAATAATAATTAATAAGTTATTAAATATAATAATATTATTTAGCTTATTAATTTTAAATAATATCAATAAGATTAGATTTCTTACTAAAAATAATCATTAATAAGTTATCAAATATGATAGTAACAACGTATTTTAATTAAAAATTATAAAATTTGAAATTATACAATATTAATTTTCTTATTTATGTATTTTTAATTTAAATTGAAATATATGGACATTCCACATTTATACTTGTTTTGTTGATAATAATAATATTTTTCTTATTTCTCATATTTTAAGTTTAAAGTGTGTTGAAATGGATATTCCACATTCTTATTTGTTAATTGAATTATTTGAAACTAAAGCAATGTTAATTTTTTATTTTTATATCTTAAGTTCAAATTGTAATATATTAAACATTTCATATTTTGACTTGTTAATTGAATAATAATAATAGTACTAACAATATAATATTATTGATAATAAAATTAATAAAGATATTTTGTTAACAATTTATTTATTATATTATAATCACAAAACATATTAATTTTTATCATATATTATTATACATATATGTACATCACTTGACAATATAATTACAAGTATATAATTAAGTTACTACTTAATACTTTTTATTAATATCTATGTATTGCTTATTAAATTAATATTCGGTACTATATTCGGTTTTTAGTTTAGTACAATTTTGGTACGGTTCTCGGTTTGATTTTTTATAAATATCTGGTACCGTATCAAATTAGTTATAAAATTTAGTTTAGTTTGAGATTAAAATTATTCGATTTGGTACGGTTTTAATCTCTTTTGGTTTGGAATTTTTGTTCGATTCAATATTTTCTCTGTCTCATGCTCAGCCCTACTTGACATAGCGGCTCATAAAAGGAACCTTTAAAATAAAATAAAATATAAAATAATTATTCAAGTATTGTATATTTAATTTTGATGTTGCTAATATGTGTCCTAATCCTTTTAAACAAATTCAACATGATATGAAATTAGATAGATTTAAGTTTGATATGAATATGTAAGGCTGTCCATTGGGCGGGTCGAGGTGGGTTGAATCAGACTAATCAAATTCCAATTGGATTAGGCAAGTGGAAGATGCAACCAAGCCAAATCGAAAAGGATTAAAAATCTTTCCATTTGAAAGACTGGATTTTTTTTGAAAATGTTGAGTTGGGAAAACGAAAAAATATTGAATCCAGATAAACATTTGATATTAAGGAACAAAATTAAAATTATAAATGCACTATTCTTTTCTAATATTCTTTCTCATTGTGCAACTATTATATGCATGTATATGCATTTAAATAAAAAAAGAATTCCTCATGTCAGTTCAAAAAAATAACTAACTGATTACATATATTGATTTTGCTATCTAAATCTACAAAATCACTCAATTCAATTACAAAAAAATTCCAACTTGAATTGAGTGTTGAGGCTCTAATGTTTGACTGCTTCAACAAAAAAATAATAATAGAACTAGTCATTCTCTACAAAAAAAAATGAAATTGTCCTGCATAAAGATTGAAAAAAATGAAGTAGATATATATAATCAGTATAAGTAAGATAAATAATAATAAGAAAAGAATAATAAGAAAGTGTAAAAAAAAAGAATATTAAGAAAATGTAAATAAGAATAAAAGAGGCTCAAATTATAATGTTATCAAATCATATAAAAATGAAAGCCAGTGAATATTTCCAGCAATAAATAATTTGACACCAACAAAATATAGGCTAAAACATTCTTAATAACTCAACAACATTGGTGGAAACATCATCACATCCTTAAAGAACAACAATATGACAAGCTGGTTCGGTCAGAAAATGCACGACCATATATACACATCAAAAGTAAAGGGCTCAGATGCTAAGTTTTGTATTCACAAGAAAAAAAAAATGCGGCCTTATTTTTTGCAACAATAAAAAGAAAGTCACAAAAGAAATTGAGGTAAGCATTCAAACATAATAAAAAAGAAAGGTGGAAGCATCATTACAGCCCTAAGCAGCAAAAATTGCAACAACACTATAGGCACACCAAAGTTATGTATCACATGCACAATAACTTCACAATGGCCAACAAATATAAAGAAATATGTCAGCATCATGCTAAGTTGATGTAAACTAACTTGCAACACATATAAACTTAGGCACACTAACTAGTGGTCACAGTCATTAAGTGATATAAATGCAGATCGAATAATCCAATAGTCTATTAACAGGTTCATATGCAAATTAAAAGGGTGATGTTCAGTAAAATAACTAAAAAAGGTAAGCAAAATGCAAGAATAGTAACTGCTGCTCTTTTGAATTCACACTTATAAAGCAACAACTACCATTGCCAAGTATAGTTAGAATTATTTGGAAATTGATGATGCAATAATAGGTCTAATGCCTACTTAGGGTAAATCTATGAATAAAATAAAAGTAGAGTTAATAGTAAGCAGTAAAAAGTTGAAAACAAATGAAAAAAATAACAGAACTATTCAATAATTGAATATTAGTACCCTTCTCCAAATTCTCTAAATCTTATATTGTCTCCTCAATGTTGATTAGTTGATTAGGCTTCCTCAACCAATTTTGTGTGGAAATCAAAGATTCAACAATTTTAGGAGTCAAAGAACTCCTAAACACATCAAAGACCCTACCACCAATACTAAATGCAGATTCTGAAGCAATTGTGGAGATAGGTGTAATTAAAACATCACAGGCCAATCTTTAAAGAATCGGGAACCAATCTGCATTAAACTTCCACTATCGAAGCAAATTAAAAGGCCCTTCATCCTCTAAAATTGACTCACTCAAATAGATATCCAATTCAGACTGCTTCCTTCTACCTAATCCAAACTCCATTTTTTGCTTCTTAAATTGAGCTTTTTAACAAAGACACTTTGATATACAAGAAGTAGTAACTAGAGACTCACTAGAAGTAGATAAGGTGCTAATTTGAGTAGCAGAATCAGTAGGAGCAGAAGGTGCATATAGTGGAACATAGTCATCAAACAATTAATACACATCAAATTTCACTGTAAAAAATAAGCTCCCATTAACTGATTAACCATATATTTTCCTTAACGAAAACTCCATAAATTCTAGCTTGTCTCTAGGGTCCAGTCAATAGACAATAGTTTATTTTCAAAAAAAAAATCAAATAAAACCAACAAGCCAACAACATTAATAAGAATACCTTTATGGACATTTAAAATATCAATCAAACCTGAGTGACATAATAGTTAGAAATCTCACTAGCTTCCACCTTCTTATGTTTTTATTAAGGGGCAACAACTTCCACCTTAGATCTCAATTTGAGATCTATACATTCAAAAAGGTTCCATGCATCATTTAGTTCCATCAGCCAACAAGAAAATAAATGACAAGAAAACATAATATTAGCATGTAATCACCAAACAGAGAGAGCTATAAACAAAATGAAATATTTTTATTTTGTAAATCAAATTTTTTGTTAATAATTTAACAAAATAGAGACATCTATAAAATATTAAAAAAATATGTTAAACAAATATAAAATATATTGTAAAAAATTATTATTTATACAAATGAATAATCTATAAAATATAGACAATTTATAAGAGTTTAACGTTTTAAAAATATATAATAAAAAAATATAAATACATTTTAAATAAAAAATATATTTATTTACACATATCAATTCAATATTTACACAGATCTATAACAATAGAGAGTTGTTACCACTTACCAGATCACATGCAAAAGGGTTCAAAGACTTTGTGTGTTGATTTTATCACTGTCAAGTGTCAAAGGAGTGGCTTACTGGCTTCTACCTTAAGAACTCACCTTAGAAATGAGATTCAGAGTTTTAGACATAGATTAACACTAAAAGTGTGAAAATTTTTTACACACTGACAGTAAGAAAATAAAAATAAAAAATCAATAATAGAACAAGATCTCTATCACTCAAGGTTATAGACTATGGAGATCTAAACAAATATATGAATGAGACTATGAAAATGAACCAAGAAGAGATTGAAGCTTTAAACCCATTTGACATGGTATCCTTTGAGAGGCTAAGACTCAGAATAGGGAGGAATATAAAGATTGATGGTCAAAGAATGAATGCAGAGAAGAATGAACTAAGTGTAAAAGAGTGAAAACAAATTAGAGAAATTAGGTTTAGGTCTTGTTTAAAGAACATAAAAGATGAGAGGGATATGAGAAGTTTAGGGGGGCGCTGGCGGTGAGAGGGGGAAGTGATTTAAGGTTGGAGTTATAAGGGGTATATATATACTAACCCTAATATTTAAAACAACATCGTTTAATATTAAAGATTTCAAAATTTCATATGATTTAGATATTTGGATATCAACCCGACCCGTATTTTTGAAAATTGAAATCCACCCACTTTTAAACCAAACCTACCTCTCTGCATTTAGGTAGACTGAACTGTTGGCATAATTTCTGTTCGGTTCGGTCGGTCTAAATGGTTCAATTTATATATATATAATAAAAATGATTAAATATAATAAGAAATTTGTGTATTTATAATAGAATTATATATTTTTTTTATGTAACTTATAAGTTAGTGTTATCAATTTTGTCAATAGAAATATATAATTTTGATATGAATTAATAATAATAATAATAATATTATTATTATTATTATTATTATCCATAATTAAATTATATATTTTTAGTGTAAACAAGCTTTTTTTTTTTTTGTTAATAAGAGTGCATAGTTTTTGAGTAAATTATTATTATCTATAAAAATTTATGTTTGCATTGTTAATTATATTATGTACATATAATAAAATTAAGGATAAGTACAATTTTGATCCCTGTGGTTTTGCCTTTTGGCAAAATCAATCCTATGGTGTTTTTTTTTTTGGTTTTTAAGTATTATATGTTTCACATTTTTTTTTATACTTTAGTACTTTTCTAATAAATATTATTTAAAATATATGTTTTAATGTAAAAATAATATGCATTTTCAATGCTAAAATCATATAATGAGTAATATATTATTCAACTAACTATAATAAACTCACAAAAAATCAATTTTAGATGTATTTTTAATTTAATTACGAATAAAAAGAAATAATTCTTAAAATAATTTTAAAAATAATTAATTGGTTAGATTGATCGTAAATTATATATAGAATAAATTTATCATTGAAATTTAATATTATATTAATTTTCTCATAAAATAATGATGATATTAGTTAGATGGACACTAAAGTGTATACAAATGTGAAACACATGGTACGTGAAAAAAACCATAGGACTATATTGACCTTAGCAAATTATCAATCTTGATTTTGATCCTAACAAATTTAATTTTGAGCAACTAATGTGTTTGTTTCAAGTGTGTATAGTTAGGAATCATTTGGAAGTCAAAATAATGATGAATTATCAAAGAAAAATCATTTTGGAAAGACATCAGAAGCATGATCTCATTTGGACTTAAGAAATGGACAAAATTGCATATTTTTTTACAAAATTGGAACCCATCCTGAACTTAGTCTCAACTAGGACCAAGCCCAGGACAATAGAGCTAAAAATTCCATCAAACTACATTTTGGGACAGTAAAGATCCCAATCTATGTCCCAATCGGGACATTGCTCAAGACTAGGCAGTCTCGATCAGGACATAGGGTCACAACCGGGACCTAACTATGCAAAACTTTAATTTTTAGGCAGAACTAATCCAGAGTCATGTCCTAACCAAGACCATGCACGAAACTAGAAAAATTCAAACTTGAAATGGCTACAATTGCTACTTTTAAAGCGTCCCAACCAGGACTAATGTAATCCCGTTTGAGACTTGACAAATTACAACTCAAAAGTCTAAATTACATTCAAATGGATATTGAATGTGTTGGAAACAAATTTATTATTTCTAATAGCTATAATTGAATTGCTCAACTATAAATACAACCTTTGAACATCAGTTAGAGGTTAAGAAACTTGTTTATTCATTATATACTTTTAAATATTCAATTAAGCTCTCTTAACTTTTTCAAAATTCATTTTAATGTTTTATAACTCTTATGAGAGTTAGAATAGAAATTCTTATTCTTTTATTTTCTAGGGTTAAGAAAATGGAAGTGAGATTTTATTCTAAAGGAATTAGTTTAAGTTTTTAGCCATTAAAACACTTGGTAAATTGGTTTTTGAGTGAGCCTTAAAAACTCAAGTTGTAAGGTTTGAGTTAAGCTAAAAAATCAAGTTATAAAAATCAATCTAGGAGAATAGATTGTGGTAATTCAAAATCCTAACTTAGAGGTGGAGATGTAGGATTGTTGAGAATTTGAACTCCTTAAATTCTTGTGTTCATCATTCTTCCTTCTCAACATTCTTTTAATTCTTGCTCAAATATTTTAATTTCTTATTATTGTTTGATAACCCTATTCACCCCCTCCTCTAGGGCTCTCTTCAATTGGTATCAGAGCTTGGATTCTATGAACTTAATTACTAGAATACATGATCATATGGAGTGAATCTCAAAATATGTCTTCACTTAGACCATTCTTTGATGGTAGTGATTATCCTCATTGGAAGTTCAAAATGGAACTATATCTAGATTGAGATTCCATTAGACTATGGGAAGTTATTCTCAAAGGTTGGAAACGACCAAAAACTACCATTAATGGTGCACAAACTACTCTCTCAAGAAGTGATTAGAGCAATGATTAAAAGGAAGAAAAATATAAAAATAAGTTATGATCACTTTACTCTCTTCCATGATAAGAGAAGAATAAGGCAAGCTTCAACATTACATCTCGACCAAGGAAATGTGAGAGACCTTGGAAAATTATTATCAAGGCAATGATCAAGTGAGAAGAAAAAAGGTTCAACTTTATATGTATGAATATGAACTCTTCAAAATAAAGCCCTAAGAAACCATTATGGAAATGACAAACCACCTCAATGCTATTCTCACTACCCTCATGAAACTTGGAAAACATTTCTTCAATGAAGAAGTGAATAACAAGATTCTAAGAATCCTATCTAAGAAGGATTAGGAATCTCGAGTCACTTTAATTGAGGAAGCTCAAGACCTCTCTAATCTCTCAGTTGATGTGATTATTGGAAATCTCCTAACACATGAGCTTACAATCAAACAAAAAAGTGAAGAGCAAAAAGGGAACGAAGAGAAGAAAAAGAGCATAACACTAAAAGCTCTTCAAGAAGATAATGAAGAGGAAAGCATTAAAGATTCTAGCGACGAAGATAGCGATATTGTCATGCTCACTAGAAACTTTAAAAAGTTCTTATAAAGGAAGAACTCCTCAAGAGCAAGGGACTTCAATAAGAATTTTGAAGGAGATGGTAATAAAAGAACCAAAGAAGTTACTTGCTATGAATGTAAGAAACTGGGTTACATCTAAAATGGGTGTCCTAAAGTCAAATTCAAGAATAAAGGAGTAAAGGAGAAAAGAAATTCCTTCAAAGCTACTTAGGATGACTCTTTAGAATTTAAAGAGGAAGAGGAACAACAAGAAGTGGCCAATCTTACTTCATGGCCCTTGAAAATGAAAATGAGGTACCCTATACTTCTAACTCCTATTGTGATAATTATGTGATTATGATTAATACGATGATGATGATGTTAAGAGATTTGTTGTAAGCAAACTTTTACTTAAATGCAAAAGCTTATTATCTAAGAAGAAGCATTATAAGCATAAGTTAGCTAGCTTAACTAAAGAGTTTAAAAGTTTAAACAATGATTTTGTTAAGCTTGTTAAATTAAATGAAAAACTTGTGATATAAAATCTTCAAATTCCTTAGAAGAGCAACTTAAGAAAGCAAGTGAAATCATAAGCTTTCTAATGAGATATTAGAGTTGAAGAATTTCATTTCTAAATTCCAAAAAGGAAATGAGAGTTTAGATAATCTTCTTAACTCTTAAAAACTCTATAGAAACACTTATGGATTAGGATATGAGAATATTAAATTTATTAAAACATCATGCAATTCCATTCATTATATTCCCCCTACTTTAAAATTGATTGTGACTCAAGCTTTCAAAGCTTATAAGTTTCATGTGTCAAGTATTAAAGAAAAGTCTTATAAGACTCAATTTTATATAACACAAAGAGGTAAGTCTCATGCTAGAAAAGCACAACCTAAACATGCTTACATGTACACTAGACACAACACTCATAAGCATGTTACACAACACAATGCACCTAAATATGTTGCAAAATCCTATCAAAATACACTTTGCCATTATCAATGCGTGTCTCATACTATGACTTAAAATAATAGGAGACACACCACTACAACACAAAAGGCATGTTTCACACACTAGGAAAACATATCATCCTATGAGAAAAAAATTTGAAAATGTTATATGTTCATATTGCATGATTAAAGAACATACAAATAATATATGCTTCTATAGAAGACTACACATGAATTTGCTTCCTTTGGATTATCTTGAGACTAACCAGCCTCGACTAAGAAAGGTTTAGGTTCAAAAAAACACCTAAATTATTTTGTGTAGGTGTGCTTGAAATCCATAAGAACAAAAAGCAAGTGGTATTTTGATAGTGGATGTTTAAGGCACAAGATGAGAGACAAGGAGCAATTCAACAAGCTTGATGCAAAAGATGGAGGACATGTCACATCTGGAGATAATGCCAAAGGAAAGATAGTGTGCATTGGAGAAATAGGTAATCCTCAATCCTTATATATACATCCTATGTTGCTTGTTGATGGTCTAACCTAATTTGCTTAGTATAAGTCAATTATATGATATGGAAAATAAAGTGACTTTCTATCCTAGAAATTGCTTTATTAGTAGTCTTGGTGAAGACAAACTAATTGTTAGTGGTAAAAAAATTAACAATGTTTATGTTATTGTTTTGAACAATATTGATAACAAAGATATCAAATGCTTAATGTCTATTTCTTATGACGAATGGACATGGCATGAAAGGTTAGGACATGCAAATTTTGAGTTTTTGAATGATCTTTGTAATATAAACTTATGATTGGTTTACTTAAGCTTGAATTCACTAAAGATAAACCTTATGATGCTTGCCAAAAGGGAAAACAATCCAAGTCTTCGTTTAAGCTAAGAAATATAGTGTCCACTTTTAGAGCACATGAACTTATGCATATGAATTTATTTGGACCAACTAGAGTTGTTAGTCTCGGTGTAATGCACTATGCATAAGTATTGGTTGATGATTACTTTAGATTTACTTGGATATGTTTTCTTGCTCATAAGAATGATGCATTTAAAGCTTTTGAAAATTTTACAAAAATAGTTAAAAAAGAAAAAGGTTTTTGTATTTCTTCTAGAAGTGATCATAGAATCGAATTTGAAAATGAATTTTTTAAAACCTATTGCAATGAAAATGATATTTCATATACGTTTCCTTCTCTTAAAACTCCTAAAAAAATGGGATAGTCAAAAGGAAAAATAGAAATTTTATGGAAATGGCTAGAACAATGCTTCATGAGTATAATTTATCTCTATACCTTTAAGCGGAAGCCGTTAACACATCTTGTTATATTTCATATAGAGTTTTCAAAAGACAAATTTTAAATAAAATTTTTTATGATCTTTGGAATAATAGGAAACCTAAAATCCAATATCTAAGAGTATTTAAATGCAAATGCTTCATATTGAATACTAAGGATAATCTTAGAAACTTTAACTCTAAAGTTGATGAAGGAATTTTCCTAGTCTATTCCACCAATAGTAAAGCATATAAAGTGTTTAATAAGAAGACTCTAGTAGTTGATGAGTCAATGCATGTTATTTTTTATGAATTAAATTCATTTCATCTTAGAAAGGATGATTGTAGTGTTGATGATCTTGTAGGTGACAATGAGAATGTGGATACTCAAGAAGAAAATGCTAGTAAGCCTTTAGAACTTGAAGATGCAAGCAAGGAGGACAATGAGGATATATCTCAACTTACCTTGAAGGATGAACTTCTAAAGGATTTACAATTTAAGAAAGCTCATCCCTAAAACCTCATTATAAGTTATACTACAAAAGGGGTAAGTACTAGATCTAAACTCATGTCTATTGTAAATTTAGCCTTCATTTCTTAAATTAAGCCAAAAAATGCTGATGATGCATTGAGTGATGAATTTTGAAGTCCTTGCTATGCAAGAAGAGTTAAACTAATTTGAGAGAAATAAGGTTTGGACCTTAGTTTCTAGACTAAAACATCATCCTACTATAGGCACTAAATGGGTGTTTAGAAATAAGATAAATGAACAAGGTGTCATAACTAGGAATAAAGCTAAACTAATAGCTAAAGGTTATAATCAAGAGGAATGCATTGATTATGATGAAACCTGTGCCTCCATTGTAAGGTTAGAGGCTATTAGAATGCTATTTGCATTTACATCATTAACGGATTTTAAACTTTATCAAATGGATGTTAGAAGTACATTTCTAAATGGTTTTATTAAATAGGAGGTATATATTAAAAAACCTCCAGGTTTTGGAAATTTTGATTCTCCAAATTAAGTTTTAAATTTTTAAAATTATTGTATGGATTGAAACAAGCTCCAAGAGCTTGGTATAAAAGATTGAGCAACTTTTTACTAGAGAAAGAGTTTTCTAATAGAAAAGTTGACACAACTCTTTTCATAAAGAAATCCAAATATGATTTATTAATTGTTCTAATATATGTTGATGATATTTTTTTTTGGTGCTACTAACCATTGCTTGTGTGAGGAATTCTCTAAGTTAGTGCAAGGAGAATTTGAGATGAGTATGATACGAGAGCTCAAGTTTTTTTTTAGACTTCAAATTATGCAATGTAAAGATAGGATTTTCATCAATCAAACCAAATATGCAAGAGACATTCTCAAGAAAGAAGTTTGACATAGATGGAGCTAAGACAATTAAAACTCCAATGAGTACCACAACCAAACTCAATAAGGATAAGAATGCCAAACCTATTGATGAAAAGCAATTTAGAGGTATGATTGAATCCTTTCTTTATTTAACTGCTAATAAACCCAATATTATATTTGCTACTTGCTTATGTACTAAATATCAATCTAGTCTTATAGAGTCTTATTTGAATGTTATCAAAAGGATTTTCAAATATCTTTGTAGAACAATGCATTTAGGACTTTGGTATCCTAGGAGTTCCTCCTTTGACTTAATAAGCTATTCGAATGCAGACTTTGCCGATAGCTTACTAAATAAAAAGAGCACTTCTAGAACTTATCAATTTTTAAGACGATATTTAGTTTCTTAGTTTAGCAAGAAATAAGTTTCGTAGTTTAGCAAGAAACAAGTTTTGATTGCCTTGTCCACTGCTGAAGCTAAATATATTACAACAGGTCTTCATTGTTCACAAATCTTATGGAAAAAACAACAATTGTTGGACTATGGTATAAAACTTTATCACATTCCTATTAACTGTGACAATACATGTGCTATAAAACTTAGCAAGAATCCCATTCATTTTTCTAGAACTAAGCTTATAAACATTCGACATCATTTTTGTGTGTGATCATGTTCAAATTGGTGGTATCTCACTTGATTTTATTAATACATATAATCAATTTGCTGATATCTTCACCAAACCTCTCAATAAAGAGAGATTGAATTTCATTAAACATGAACTTAACATGATTGAAGGTTCTAATCTGTCTTGATTTTGTGTTAAAATTGCTATATTAATTATTAGTTTCATTTAAGTTTTCTTTATGTTTATTTTTGATATGTAACACTTTTTCACTAGTATATTTTTTAGGTATTTTATTAAGTACCTTTATTTTTTTTCTTATGTGAAATTATATGGTGTTTATTTGAATTACATTGATTATTATTTTTTATTTTGATCTTCTTTATATTCAAAACATTTCATAAAATCAATATTTTTCTATTTTACAAAATTAATAATTAATTAATGAAACATTTATTTATTCAATTAATTATTTTAATTTTTAGCAAAATATATACTTTTTTAAATGAGTTTATTTCATATACTCATTTAATCGTTCTCAAAATCTTCAATTAATTCAAAATAAAATGCAATTAATTCACAAGGATTTAATTGTAGAATATTTTGTACTTAATTGCAAAGATTTTACAATCTTTTACTATTAGGAACTCAGTCCCGCTCGAACTAGATCATGTCCCGATTAGGACATTACACTATTAAATTATGTGTTTTTTACACAAAATTGAACCTGAATGATATCAACTGGGATAAGAGTATGTCCCGACCAGGACATCGATCTTGACAAAATTAGGATTTTCAATCTCTTCAACTTTTTGACTCCCTAGTCATAATTAGGAATGATTTTTGAGGTTTTTATTTAATTTAAATTCAAATTTTTAACTATTTCTAACAATAATCTCTTGCATATAAATACCATTTTAGTTCTACTAGATTTTTATCTCAACTAATATTCCCTTTCTCTATAAATTTCCTCTTATATTTATTTTCTCTCTCATCATGGCTCCTAAAAAACCTAGCAAGGTTCCTTCTTCTTCTCAAAATCCTCCTTTAATGAAGGATAAACCCAAAAGAACACACTCTCTATTCTCATATTCTTCTCAAGATCTCAAAAAGAGAATGTCACAATTCCAAAAGAGTCTTTATTCCTTCAAGATTCATGGATGAACCTACTTTCAAAATAATTAGTTGCTATAATGAAGTCAGGGATCTTTTTCTAAAAGGTGGGATATATGATTTTGCCTTCGTACCTTTTCCATCTTATCCTTCTCTCATTATTGAATTTCTTTCATTATACACTCTTTGCTTCATTAAGTATGACGATGATAATCCCTACTTCTCCATGAGATTCAAATTGGGAGGAAGAGATCACTTCATGACTCATAAAGAGTTTGATACTCTTTTTGGGTTTTCCCAAGAGGGACACATTTAAGTTAATCCTCATTGGCTTGCTTCTTCTTTTTAAAATGAAATTAAAGCTTCTAATACTCCTTAATTCTCCACCAGACATACTAAAATCTCACACATCAAATCCGAAGGACTTTGGTATGTTCATCGCTTCATTACTTATTCTATTAATGGTAGAGCTCTTTCTAATGAAACACTTTCTTTTGATGATCTTTTCATTCTCTATTGCCTTTATTATGATGACAAGATTACTTTAAGGAGATTTTTACAATGGAGAATTTGGCTAATTAGTGATAGTAACACTGGTGCAATTTTTATTATTGGAATTGTCATAAAGTTAGATAATTCTATAATGTTAATCTTGATCCTCTACCCTTTACTAAGCCTATACTTCTTAATGAATCTTTTATTAAAATTTCTCAATAATTCAATTCTATTAATGGTGTTTGGATTTTGAAACATGACCTTGGAGCAAGTAAAAATATTGAAGCTATGTTTCAAGAATTAAAAGAGTAAGAAGGTTAAGACATTAGGGAAGAAGAACAAACTTATGATGCTCGTCCAAGGAAAAGGATAAAAAGTGAAGGTACGTTGACTTAAGATGCTCAAGCTCAAGATGATGAACCTCTTTGGATAGGAAAAATCTTTGAGAGCATGTCCTTAATTGAATCCAACCTCAATTCTTGCTTTAATGAAGTTGAATCCAATTTCAATATGTATTTCAAACAAATTAATGACAACATTGCTCATTTTCAACATGATGTCCATTATATTTATGAGCAACAAGGCTATACTTACACCTATCCTCCTCCTCCTTCATCTCCTCCTCTAGAATATATATTATTTGTATTTTTCATTTCAGTATCTGTTTAGTTTATTTTCCATATAAGAGCCTCTAGTTGCTAGTTTATTTTAAGGCTCATTTTCTGCTTTCTTATGTTTTGTTTCTTTCATGTTTATTTTCAATATTTTATCTTTATGCTGTATGAATTTTCCTTATTAATGAAATTAAATTTCTCTAGTATTTATTCTTTTTTATTTTTGACAAAAGGGGAGGAATACTTTGAGTTTGCATGATTATTTAATTTCTTTTTTCTATTTTATTATTTAAAATAGGGGAAGATAAAATTATTTGAATATTATTTTAACTTTGTTTGTGTATGCCATAAAATTTCATAAAGATTTAGTGTATCTTTATTTTTCATTATTTTGGTTTGTGATCTTTTAATTCCTCTAATGGTTTTTTATTCCTTTAAGTTCATTTCCCTTTGTATCTCTCTTTTTTCTTTTTATCTTTGACAAAGGGGGAGAAGAAGCTATGCGATAATTATGCTTAGTGTTTGTGTTTGTAATATGCTAAGTGCCACATGATCATGTAAGATTAGCTAGCGTTTTTTTAAGAAATTTGTTATGATAGGCCATAATTCTCTTATGATATATTTTATATTGTTTCTATTTTTTGTCATGGACAATAAATTATAAATTTATATTTTTTATTATGTTTATGTTCATAGGAGGAGAAATAAAGAAATATATTTTATTTCATTTGATATCGTCATTATTATCATAATTGTTATCTATCACACACTTCAATTTGTATTATTTTTATCAAACTCAAAATAAGTTTGTCAAAATAAAAAAGGGG